>JAHRHZ010000248.1:53870363-53936926 GCA_024137785.1 Ginglymostoma cirratum | reverse complement strand
GAAACGTCAGCCTTCCTGCTCCTCTGATGCTGCTTGGCCTGCTGTTTTCATCCAGCTCTACACCTTGTTATCCCTAGCACAAATAGGTGCCTGGTTGATATGAAAAGCTAGATGGGATTATCAAATGCCTGTGGGATAGTTGTTCAAGTGGTCACAATGTTGAGATGCCTTAAGCTAGCCTGGACCCGATAAAGGCATTTTGGAGATTGGTGCAAAAGGAGTTTAAAAGAAGGGAGAAGTCCAGGGCAGCAATGGCCCAGGTGATTTGTGAACAATTCATAAGGTCCACAAAAGTAAATAAAAACGTAACCTTAGAGTCTTCTTTGGCTAAAATGCCAATTGCAAAAGGGCAAACTCTGCTTAGCACACACACTACTAATTTCTGTCCTATAAAGAAACCTTTGCATATTTAAACTTTCTTGAAGAGGAAACAATAAATCAAACTCAGTTATTATTGAATTTAGTTACTTATATTCCAATTGCTAATTATATCCTTGTTATTCAGGAATTGTGAAGCAAACAATAACAGTACAGCAAGGGGCACTAAGAGAAGATATATAGGGCTTATTGCAACTGACTAAACATAACTAAAATCAAAAATACATAGAACAGACATACTTTAAATAAATGGTATTAGATTCACATTCGAATACATACCAAGTTATATGTGTTTTCCCAGTAGTCAAGTGTGATGAGTTGAAAGGCTGTGATTAATGCCCATCCAATATTGTCAAAATTTGTGTATCCATTGTTTGGATTGAATCCTACGCCAGGGAGACATGTAAAGTTTGTGGGGCATCTCCTGTAAAGTGGTAATACATAGTTTTGCTTTGATTTCACATTTTTGTCTATTGATTTAATCATGTATCAAATAGGTGCTAATAGATGATATTTTTGCTCAAGCTGGAAAACAACTGCAAGACCTCTATCCAGTTGACAGGAATTCAAATTCGTATCATTCATATTCTTATATTGGTTTACCGGTTCAACTTTTTTTTTGACAAATTAAAAGAGTTCAGTGCAGCTATGTCAAATAGGTGGCATCTCCAACAATAAATTCATCCCTCAGCACTGCACTAGGTCTAGATTATACGCTCATATAGTATAAAACAACACAGAGGTAGGGCTATCCAATTAGTCCATTACAGGGTTAGTTCCATTCACAATTTAGAACAAAGAACAGCATAACATGGGTACAGGCCCTTCAGCCCACCAAGCTTACACCAATACATGATGTCTTTTAAAACTAAAATCTTTCATCTCTACGCGGTCTGTATCCCTCCATTCCCTATCTGCTCATGTATCTGTCACGATGTCTCTTATACATCGCTATTGTATCTGCTTCTACCACCTCCTCTGGTAGCACATTCCAGGTACTTATCACCCTTTGTGCAAAAATTTGCCTCTTACATCTTCTTTAAAATTACCTTCTTTTATCTTAAACTTATGTCCTCTAGTAATTGACATTTCTATCCTGCGAAAAAAACTTTGACTATCCATTCTAACCTTGCCTCGCATAATTTTATAAACCTCTATCAATTTGCTCCTTAGCCTCTGAAATTCAGGTGAAAACAAACCGAGTTTTTCCAACTTCTCTTCATAGCTAATGCCCTCTAAACCAGGTAACATCCTAGTAAACCTTTTCTGTACCCTCTCTAAAGCCTTTCTTAAATTCATTTGTGGGTTGTAGCCATGGCTGACTGGCCAGCATTTATTGCCCATCCCCAGTTGCCCTTAAGAAGGTGGTGGTGAGCTGCCTTCTTGAAGTGCTGGAGTTCACCTGCTATGGATTAACCCACAATGCCATTAGGGAGGGAATGCCAGGATTTTGACCCAGCAACAGGGAAGGAATGACAATATATTTCCAAGTCAGAATGGTGAGTAGCTTGGAGAGAAACTTGAAGGTGGTGGTGTTCCCATATATCTGCTGCCCTTGTCCTTCTAGATGGAAGTGTTCATGGATTTGGAAGGTGCTGTCTGAGGAACTTTGGTGAATTTCTGTAGTACATTTTGTAGATAGTACACACTGCTGCACCATTAGCGTTGGTGGTGGAGGGAGTGAATACTTGTGAATGCAGTGCAAATCAAGTGGGCTGCTTTTTCCTGGATGGTGTCAAGCTTCTTGAGTGTTGTTGGGGCTGCATTCATCCAGGCAAGTGGGGAGTATTCCATCGCACTCCTGACTTGTGCCTTGTAGCTGGTGAACAGGCTTTGGAGAGTCAGGAGCTGAGTTACTCGCCGCAGTATTCCTAACCTCTGACCTGATTTTGTAGCCAATGTGTTTATCGTTCTGAACTGATGAAGCTAGTTCTGTATTCACCTTATCAGTTCACTGTGAATCCCATATGACATCACCTTCTGTATTAACCCACAATGAGGGATTTTGGACAATGAACCAGTGTGTGCCTGCATGCAGCAAGACCTAGGAAACATCTAGGCCTGGGACAATAAGTGGCAAGTAACATTCATAATAGGTGCCAGGTCTTTTAGCATGTGGTTTGATAATACACCAAGAGTTTAGGTTCTTTACAGATTGACCACTGATAAAGGAAGTCAAGCACTGTCCTCAGGACTGGAGTTATCCAGCTTAATTCCACTATTTTTGCACTTGGTCTGTAATGTTGAAAGTTATGGCATATTAGATGCATATCCAAGTGCTTTTTAAGTGTAATGTGAGTTTCTGCCTGTTCTGTCCTTCTACACAGTGTGGTCCAGAATCACAGCACCATCCCCTCCCCAGTCTCTAGTTGCCAATCTCTCATAAATCTCCCCATTAACCTTTATGTGATCACACCCTTTCTGTAGTACGGCAGTTAGGCCTGTATGCCGCACTCTAGCTGTGGCCTAGTTATACAGTTATAGCATAACCTCCTTGCTCTTACATTCTAAGTCTTCGCTAATACTAAAGATGTATCTTGTGTGCCTTCTTATCCACATTTTCAACTGGATATCACATTCAGGGATCTATGGGCATGCACTTCAATGTCTGTCTGTACCTCTACATTTCACAATCTCATGAGATTTATCCTGTAGCATTTCCCAAATATATAACATCATACTTCTCTATACTGAACTCTGTTAGCCAATTTTCTGCTCACTTCACCAGTCCGTTGATATATTTCTGAAATCTACAGCTTCCTTCTTCAATATCAAACATGTAACCAATTTATGTATCATCTGCAAACTTCCTAAATACCTTAGCATCTATGTATCATGAAAAGCAACATATATTGCGAGTTTGCGTTCATATTTTATTCTTTCTTTCTTTATAAGTATCTTGGTCCTCTGCTGTATTCTAAAAAAAACTTCCCTAACCTCAGGTTTATTAGCATTTCTGTCCACTTTATAAGTCTTTTCATTTAACGTTGTATAATCCTTAACTTCCTTTCTGAACCACAGTTAACATTTTTTGAATTCTTGCTCCTTGAAGGTTTTTTTAATTCATTCATTGGATAGGGGCAGCACTGGTTAGGCCAGCATTTATTGCCCATCCCTAATTGCCCAGAGAGCATTAAGATTCAATCACATTGCTTTAGGTCTGGAGTTTCCCTACTTAAAGGACATTAGTGAACAATGGATTGATGGTTGTCATTAGATTCTTCATTCCAGATTGTTTTAAATATCAAATACCACCATCTGCCATGGTGGGCTTTGAACCTGGGTCCCAGAACATTACCCAAGGCTCTGGATTAAAAATCCAGCCATAATACAATGAGGCCATTCTCCCATTCCATATCCATGGTAACCCAGAGGATGTTGATAGTGGAGATTCAGTGACGATAACTACTAAGTACAAAGGGGTGATTGGTGGATTCTGTCTTGTTGGAGATGGTCATTCCTGGCACTTCTGTGGCATGAATGTTATTTACCATTCTTCAGCCCAAATATGCATGTTGTCTGGATCTTGTTGCATTTGGATATTCAGTCTCTGAAAATTTATGAACGGTGTTGAACATTGCGCAACCATTAGCAAACATCCATACCTCTGACCTTATGATGGAGGGAATGTCATTGATGAAGAAAACTGAAAACGATTGGGATTACAACCCTACCCTAAGGAACTCATGAAGTGATGTTCTACAACTGAGATGAATGCCCTCCAACAACCACAGACATTTTCTGTTATCTTAGTTATTACTGACTAGTTAAGTTAGTGCTGGTTTGATGTCAAGGGAGGTTAATCTCAAATCGCCTCTAAGTTCTTTTGTCCATATTTGGATCAATGCTGTAATGAGGTCAGGAGCTAAGTGGGCCTGGTGGCATCTAAACTGAGCATCAGTGAGAAGGTCATTGTTGAGTAATTGCCACTCGAAAACATTGTTGACAATATTGTCAGTATATTTACTGACGATTGGGAATAGACTGCTAGAATGATAATTGACAAGATTGGTTTTGTCCTGGTTTTGTGACACACCAGGGCAATTCTCCACATTCGATGTCATAGCTGTACAGGAACAGCTTGGCTCGGGTTGCAGCAAGCTCTGCAACACCAGTCATTAAGTACTATTGGTGTAATGTTGTTAGGGACGTAGCCTTTGCAGTGTCCAGTGCGTTCAGCTGTTTCTTGATATCATACAAAGTGAATTAAATTGGCTGAGGACTGGCACCTGTGATGCTAGGGAGCTCTGAAGAATGTCAAAATGAATTGTCCAATCGGCACTTCTGACTGAAGATAGATGCAAAAAACACTTCAGCCTTGTTTTTATATCTAGTTTTGCAACTGGCCATCAGCCCAACCAGTCCATGATTGCATTTATTCCCCACACATACTGCCTTCCACTTTACTCATCAAAATCTATCATTGTAACCTTCGATTTCCTTCTCCGTCAACTGGGTGTTTAGCTTCCCATTAAGTGCATCTGATTATTTGTTTCAATCATTCCTTGTGGTGGTGATTATCCATACTATATCAGGGGGATTTATAACATAAAATGAAATAAAACCACTAAACACCCCACGGAATTCAGAAATCATTTATGGTTATTTCAGGATTCTGTCAGGGCAATTGCAATTTCAAATTTTGTTCAGGACAGGGAAATGCCAGGATTCTAGGAGACAAAGTGGTCTATAACTGAAGAACATCTCCAAACAAAAGTTAAGGCAATGAGAACACACTGTCAAAGACGTCATTTCTTATATCAAGCAATGGGGAGGATGCTATCCTCAGCAGACTTTCACTTGCTACAGTAATTAGCATTGAGATAACAGGACTATCATTTATAGTCCTCAATAACAACTTGCAATTTAATACAGTAAAATGCAGGAGCAGTATCAAATGTAATATGGCACCAGATGATTTAAGGTCATAACAGGGCAGGTGAGAAACAGCTTGGTCCAAGTAGTAGGTTTTAAGTAGCGCATTAAATGGGAATACACAAGTTGAGGAATGGAGAGATTTAGGGAGGGAATACCAGTGCTTAGGTCCTTTGAAGCTGCAAGCATGACTGCCAAAGTTGGAGCAATTAAAATCAGGGACAAACATAATGCCAGAACTGGAGGAATTCAGGTATTTTGAAGGATTGGAAGATGTTGCTGAGATAAAGAGAAGGGAAGCCACAGACAAATTTGAAAGATCAATGGAATTTCACATTTGAGGCTTAGTTCACCTAGGAGTGAATATGGATAGGTCAGGGACCATAGAGGTGATATGTGAACGTGAACTGGTGTGAGCTGGAGCATGGGCAGCCGAGTTTTGGATGAGCTTAAATTTATGGAGGGCTGAAGATAAGATCCAGGAATATGATGGGAAAGTTGTCCCAACCATGGGTAGCAGGAGAAATTATTGATAATATTAGATCCAAGGAAGGGGCATACAAATTGTCCACAAAAAGCAGCAGACCTAAGGATTGGGAGCAGTTTAGATTTCAACAAAGGAGGACAAAATGATTGATTAAGAGGCGAAAAATAGAATACGGGACTAAGCTTATGGGGAACATACAAATCGTTTGCAAAAGCTTCTATAGATATATGAAGAGAAAAAAGATCAGTGAAGGAAAATGTAGGTCCTTCACAATAGAAACTGGGAAAGTTTAATAGGGAATAAAGAGATGACAGATCAATTAAATACTTTGTTCTGTCTTCACAAAGGAGAACATGGGTAATGTCCTAAAATTGTTGGGGAGTGCAAGGTCTACTGAGAAGGAGGAACAGAGAGAAATCAGTATTATTAGTAGAGAAATTGATGAGACGAAAGACTAAGAAATCCCCAGGGCCCGATAATCTGCGTCCCAAAATACTTAAGGAAGTGACCGTAGAAATGGTGGGTACATTGGTGGCCATTTTTCAAGATTCTAGAGACTCTGGAACAGTTCCTATAGATTAGAGGGTTGCTAATATAATCCCTACATAAAAAAATATAGGTAGAGAGAAAACAGGGAATTATAGACAGGTTAGTCTGACATTGGCAATACTAGAGTCCATTACAAAAGATTTAATAGCAGAGGGCTTGAAAAACAGTGACAAAATTGGACAGAGATAGCATAGGTTTGTAAAAGGAAAATCATGCTTTACAACTCTATCGGAACTTTCTCGAGGATGTAAGTAGCAGAGTTGATAAGGGAGAGCTAGTGGATGTGGTTTACATGGAGTTTCAGAAGGCTTTTTACAAGGTCCCACATAAGAGATTAGCATGTAAAATTAAATTAATTAATTGAGGGTAGTGTATTGACCTGGGTAGAGAACTGGTTAGCAGACAAGTAACACCAAGACTAAGAATATTTCCAAGCCGCAATCAGTGACTCGTGAGGTACTGCAGGGATTAGAGCTTGGACCTAATTATTCACAACACAGATTAATGATTTAGATGAAGGAACAAATGTAATACCTTGAAGTTTGTAGATGATACAAAGCTGTGAAGAGGATGTGGAGATATTTCAGCATGATTTAGATAAGCTGAGTAAGTGGGCAAATGCATGGCAGATGAAGTTTTATGTGGATAAATGTGAGGTTATCCACCTTGCAAGCAAAAAAAAAGTAAGGTAGATTATTATCTGAATTGAGATAGACCAGGAAAAGAGTAAATGAAATGAGACCTGAATGTTCTTGCATACCAATCACTGAGAGTAAGCCTGCAGATGTAGCAGGGGGTGAAGTAGGTGGTAAAGAAGGCAAATAGTATGTTGGCCTTCACCGTGAGTAGATTTCAGTATCGGAATAGTCTGCTGTAATTGTACAGTGCCTTGGTGGGACCAATCCTGGAGTATTACGTGCAGTTTTGGCTTCCTTATCTGGGGAATGATGTTCTGGCTGTGGAGGGAGTACAACAAAGGTTTACTGAGCTGATATAAAATAAGGAACTGCAGATCCTGGAAATCTGAAACAAAAGCATAAGTTACTGAAGAAACCCAGCAGGTCTTACATCATCTGTGGACAGAAAGCAGACTTAATGTTTCAACATAAGTAAATGACCTCTACTTCCTGTTCTCTGCCATTTCAACACACTGCCGTGGTCCCTGGCCAACATTTCTGTCTCGGGCCTGCTGCAGTGCTCAAGCAAGACTCAGTGCAAACTGGAAAACATCTCATTTTCCACTTGGGGATCCTGAGGCCTTTAGGACTCAACATTGAGTTCAATAATTTTAAGCTTGAACACTTTGCTCCATGACCTTTACCCACCCTTGCACCCCAAGTCCTGTCATGACATAGGCTATTTTCAGCACGGTAATACCACTTTGACTTTATCCTGGTCACCATTATCAGCTTTTCTTTCTCCTTGGCATATTATTATTATCACTTTGTTTCCCTAACTGTTGCTCTCTCTCTCGGATGTGTCCCGGTCTATCCTCCCACAGGGTTGAGGAAGTGGGCACAGGCTACTGAATTGGATGATCAGCCATGATCGTGTTGAATGGCAGAGCAGGATTGAAGGACCAAATGGCCTACTCCTGCTCCTATTTTCTATGTTTCTATCCTGACTAGGAATGTGTTGGAATAGTCAGTTCTAAAGCTAACAGAGGCAAGAATAAGAATTTCACCAGCAGATGAGCTGAGGAAGGAGAATAATTTGAAAATGTCAGACAGCTGCAAGTAAGCAGTGTTAGTTAAAAATGACTGGAAGGTCACCTCAGGAAAAATATATCACCAACATTACAAACAGTTCAGTTCAGTCTTTTAAGACTGGCAGGGTATGATGAGTTTTGCTGATCACTTAATAATGAGCTTGCTTCATTGTCTAATATTAACAAAGTCAATGTAACAGTCAGGATGTGCTTACCCAGTACCTGTTCCATTTCCACAAACCATTGTATCAACATCTTCAATAACAAGCCAGTTAGCTGTAAAAAAAACAAAATTCTGTTTAAAAAGGGAACGTGCAGTGAAAGAGATATGAAATCTGTTCAAGTGTAATATTTTATTTTGTGGTTCCATGTTCTTCTCTTTTCCCTGTACTCAAATATTCGTCACATATAACAAAAGTTAATACATTGTTGAACGAAAAAAATTAAAGGAGAGATGCTTCTGTTAAGTTAGCTGACTTTGGCATTACAGAACAACTGCAACTGGTTTTAATATCCCTGAGCTAGGAAATGGGACAATACCAATTGGTTTGAGTTCCTATTGCTAGGCTACCTCAACAGTTTGTTTTGTTTACCCAATGAGTAACTTAATCCACTCAAATCAAGAAATTTCCACTTTCATTCCTGAACTGAGGTTGCTGATCTCAATCACATTACTGATGGCTGGTCTCAGCAATATATGTTGGAACGTTAGCAAGGACTTAAGTTATTGATTGTTACTCAAAATTATCTCCAGTGAAAATCATGCATTTGCAAGAACTTAGGTACAGATAGGATCATGCCTCATAGACTTCATAGAATTCCTACAGTGTGGAAACAGGGCCTTCGGCACAACAAGTCCACACCTACCCTCAGCATCCCACCCAGATCCATCCCCCTAAAACCCACCTAATCTACTCATCCCCGAACACCACGGGCAATTTAGCATGGTCAATCCACCTAGCCTGCACACCTTTGGACTGTGGGATGAAAACATGCAGACACGGGGAGAATGTGCAAACTCCTCACAGACAGTTGCCCAGGAGTGGAATCGAACCTGGGTTCCTGGTGCTGTGAGGCAGCAGTTCTAACTCTGCTCTGGTTCCATGAATTGTCAAAATCCACAGTCAAGAGGAAAATTAATATGTACATGAGGGACTGATATATACAAATGCAAACATAACTTGGCCAAAACTCAATGCCTTCAGGAATAAAGAACATTGTGTGGGATCCAGCTGTGTTCACGCTTACAAGAAGAACAACAACTACTTGTGCAGGGAGAAGTGCTTAAGAAAGTGGTTGGTAATGGAGAAAAGAATAGTTTCTAACAATCACTGTGTATACTGATCAATTAATACAACAATCACTGGTGTTACAGCAGTTGGAGCTCAGACACTGGGCATCAGACAATTAATTTAAAAAAACTAACTGTTGCAATGGTTAGTCACTTAACAAATAAGAGAGGCAAATATTTGGTTTCTTACTCTTGTTATGGTTGTGTTGAAACTGATGATGATTCCACATCCATTTACTCATACTACCCAATTTCACTCAAAATCAGCCACTCACTGTATTTCCTGTTTTTGTAAAGATGATGTGATGTCTTACAAATGGATCCTACAGCAACATGAGGTCAAAAAAGAGTTGACCTGAACTGTGAACTCTATTTCACCAGACTTTATGAGTTCCCAGCACTTTCTGTTTTTATTCTCAATAACAAAATGTCTTTTTTTTTGCAATTTGATTAGTCATTTCTGGACTAACATTAAGCCCTACGTACACGCATTCCATATAACTTTACAATTGATTATGTGATGAAAAATACAAGCAGGTAAAGTCTTCAATGTTGTTGCCGGACATTTACATTGCAGTAATCTTTCATAAACAGTACACCATTTATAAATAAATGCTCCAACACTTACATTTGTTTTGAATATAGTTTTCCCATTCCGCATGAGTAATGTTAACCCTGGGTTCCATGTTTTTTATACACTTGTGTGTCAGAACGCCTTTGAAAATTTGAAGTCCAAACAATGCAATTATTAGGAGAACAAACATCATGAGAAGAAGGACTTCCATTAGCAGCCTAGCAGACTTGAATATAGCACCAATGATAGTCTTGAGCCCTGAAGGGATAGTTAAATATTGCTTTGAATGAGACATTCAGTAAATTATATCACAGTTACAATAACAGTTGGAGCCTATGTCAAATTTATGATGCAGTGGTAATTAGCTAACAGTTATATTATTGGTAGCTAATATTATTACATTGCTCATGTGCGATATTTGATTACGTTAACTGTGAACAACTGTATCTGTATGAGATTAGTCCTGCCTGTGATAAAAAGATCTTTTTTGACTATTTGATAAACCATACCCCCAAATAACTCTATCTTGTGTCACATTGCTGTGGCAACCTTGGTGGCAGGATACCAAAATGGCCTGAACCTTGGCAGAGATGTCAATTAAAGTCAGGGTCTGGCGTGGCATTCCTACTTGGTCTTGTAATGTGGGAAATCACTTCCCACACCTCACAAAGAAGGTGGCACAAAAACAATGAGGCTAGGAGCAGAGAACTCAAATATTACGATTTCTTTTTTTTCCAGGCTTCTGGCCCTGAAGAGGCATGGTTATCATTAGAACATACAAGCAAGCTACGGAACGGTGAACATGGAGCCCAAATGTGGACCAAGTCTTGCAGTCCCTGGCAGACCTGACTCATAATCTTGACAGAAGATTTAGCTCTACCTGCAGTCGTGCATGTACTGCCATTGTCTTGTAGGGGCCTCTCTCTGACATATAGTGTGATTAAATATGGATGTTCTTGGCAGGTACACTCAGCACTTACAGTTTGAGCTGAATTTTCAAACGTTTCCTTTGCTTCATTGGACCCAGTGAAACTTGGAGGATTGCACATAAGGGTGGTTTGGGGTCAATGTATTGGGTCGGTTGAAGTGTATTTTGACCTAGCTTGGCACAGCGAAATTTTAACAGTGTCTTCCAATGATTTTCTGATACTCGCATTACATGTAAAATGGCAGCACGATCTTGATCATGAATTTAAAATTCAGGTAAGTCAATATATGCTTGTAAGATTTGGCTGATTCCAGACACATAAATTGATCAATCTTAAAGCAAACATGCAAGGTGGTACATGTGGGGCCACGATACCTTATTGGCTTCAGCACTGAGCTCAGGTACAGTGGCTTTGAACCACACCATATTACAAGGGGGGACTGAAGTAGGCACTGCTTAGGTGCACTTGTATGTGCCAGTGGCTTACCCCAACCATGAAAATGATTCAAGTCCTAAGGTTCAGGATGTGTCTCTAGTCCAAGTGGGCAAAGATTTCGTTTGTCACATTCTTGCTGGAAGAATGGATTGCCAAGAACTTTAGGAGTGAAGTTTTACTCTTTATGATATTGGAATACTGAAGTCATAAATCCATCAAAAACAGAAGACACTTAAGAATGTGCAATTAAATTTCTATTACAACCATAGGCTTGCTGTTGAAAAAACGTCTGTTTTACAATGTAAAATTGTTCAAATGGCCTCACCAGGTAAAATTGCAATCATCTTAAGAGCTCGGAAAGCCCTTAATGCTGAAAGTCCAGGAATTGTTGGAAATGCTAGCGTCAAATAACTGAAAATAAAGAAAGAATGTAATGAACAACTCTCCAGTATTAACGCGTATAACATTAATATTACGATGCGTCTGGTTTCTGCTTCACATTATCACCAATGGAGTTTTGCCCACACCTATTTAGGAAAATACAGGCCAATGGCCCCTTTGTAAGTCCTTGTACTTCTGATGGTGATTTGGGGTTAGGATTGGTTTTGCCAGTAAGGATAATGAGGCTGTTCAAAAATCTTATTTACTCTTTGCCTTCTGTATTCTTCAAATTAATGTTTCAAGTGTCTGACAAAATAAATTTCATACATCAATGGCACTTTCCTTTTCATAAGGAAAGGTTTCTAGGGAATGATATTTGATGTCTCTGCATGCATGACATTGTCATAAAATCAACACAGGGTGCATTGAGTGTTCCATTTACATATCCTATGAAATTGTAATACCTGTACCAGTTGATTTGACCTGGAACTAAATTAAGACTTTAGTAGCAAGTAGGTTTTGAAAACTGGATGACAATATGGTGTGATTGTGATTCAGCGAGGATTCACAGTATTTGAAATTCTATTAAATAAAAAAATCTATTCTTTTACACAAGCTATCCTGCATGCACTGTCAGATTACGCATTAGAAGTCCTAACTGAGGAAAGTGAGGCCACCACACAAAAGGCTTGTCAACTGTCACAAAAGACTTGCCAAAAGATATTTCGATTTACTGCTGTCAAATCTATACGTAGTGTTTAGTAAATGTATGGGAAATACTCTATGGCATTGAAATGCATCACTATATGTTGAGAATAAATTGAGAAATATCCAGGAGAAAATCATGAAATGTTTCTTATTCTCCTTTTCAAGATTCTTCCTCGGAATGACGGTAATAGAGCAGAATAAACCTTGCATTTTGACTTTTTCTCATTTAATTATTTGTTACTTGGTCATTGAATCACAAGAATTGAATGTTTGCTGGGACTTTTCAAAATACTTTGCACAGGAGATGACTGTGTAGTCAAATAAAGAAGAAAACAATACACTGCTTCCATTTGTTGCAGCATTAGGTCAAACAATAGGAATGATTCTAGGGTCAAATTCATTTGTAAAATTGAGAAAAACATTTCTGTCAGATTACCAAATCTAAAGAATGATCAAAGACAAAGCCTTAGAATTCACCAGTTCTGAGCCAATGTGAGAGCTATTGACAGTATTCAGTGTACAAAAACTTATGATCTTAAACGCAAACAAAAAGATTTACTACAGCGGCAAAGGAGATTATTGGACAGTTTTGTTTACAGCAGCTGGAAAGGAGCTATCCAGTTTAATCCTACCTTCTAGTTCTTGGTCTATAACTCTTGAGATTACCTTGGTTCATGTCAAAGTGACTTTTAAAAATGTGATAGAGGTTTCTACTGCTACCATCATATTAGGTGGCGAGTGCCAAACCCCACCATCCTCTGTACAAAAATATTTCCCCTTAACGTTATATATATATACATTATACCTTCTATTTGCTTCTATGCTTGTATATATTGTCATACAAAAAAATTCAGCCAGGCAAGTGAAGAATAATACTTCACATTTCTGATTTTTGTCCTGAATGTCAAGGGGAGATGATTAGATTCTTGCTCATTTGAGATAGCTATTGCTTGGCTGTTGTGTGGTTCAAATGCAATTTGCCACTTATCAGCCCAAACCTGGATATTGTCTGGAACTTGCTGCTTTTGGCCATAGATTGCTTCAGTATATGAAGAGTCAGAAATGGTGCTGAACATTGTGCAATTGTCTGTGAACATGCCCATGTCTGACCTTTTCATAGAGGGAAGGTATTACAGTGAGGAATGTTAAATATGGTTGACAATATTAAATCGGAACAACTGAAGTCGATATGGACATTCCCTCTAAGCAGCGCTGATGCATGGTTCAACAGAAACCAGGAATGTGTCATGCAGTGAACCAAATACCCACACACTATCAACAGACTTTGTAAAGATAAACATAGACAGGAAATAAGAGCAGGAGTAGGACCCCAAACCTTCTTCATTATTCTATATAATCATGGCTGATTATCCAACTCAGCACTCTGTTCCCATTTTCACCCCATACCCTTGATCCTTTTAGGCTTGAGAATTATATCTATCTCTTTCTTGAAACCATTAAATGCTCTGGCCTCAACCGGTTTCTGTGCCAGAGAAGTCCATAGACTCACCACTCTCTGGGAGAAGAAATTTCTCTTCATCTAATTTCTATGTCATAGATCACACATCCTTAGACCTGTCTCTGTGCTCCCTGGTCATCAGGGAGAAGACCTTGGCTATTCACCCTATCTATGCCCCTCATGATTTCATAAAACTCCAGATGGTCACCACTCTGCCTCAGATGCTCAAGGGAAAATAGTCCCAGCCTATTCAGCCTCTCCCTATAGCTCAAACCCTCCAACCCAGCAACATCCTTGTAAATCTGTTTCAGAGATAGTAGGAACTACAAATGCTGGACAATCTGAGATAACAAGGTGTAGAGCTGGATGAACACAGCAGACCAAGCAGCATCAGGGGAGCAGGAAGGCTGATGTTTAGGGCCTCGACCCTTAGGCCCGAAATGTCAGCCTTCCTGCTCCTCTGATGCTGCTTGGCCTGCTGTGTTCATCCAGCTGTACATCTCGTTATCCTTGTAAATCTTTTCTGAACCCCTTCTATAGTAGGGAGAACCAGCATTGCGCACAGTCTTCCAAAAGTGGCCTAACCAATTTCCTGTACAGCTGCAACATAACCTCCCAACTCCTATACTCAATGTACTGACTCAATGTGCCTGCTGCACCTGCATGCTTACTTTCAGTGACTGGTGTACAAGGATATCCATGTCTCATTATACCTCTCCTTTCTCAACCTATTGCCATTCAGATAATAATCCACCTTCCTGTTTCTGCTCACAAAGTGGATAGCCTCATATTGATAGACATTATACCTTCTATTTGCTTCTATGTTTGTTTACATTGTCATACAATAAACTGAAAGGATTGTTTGGTGTTAGAAATGAGCTACACATAGTCAAGGAAAACTGAAGGAACACTGGTCAGAACCCACTCTCCAAATTGTTGATATTATGTACGTTACCACCAGGTAATCTACTGAACTAAAATGAGGAAATCATAAAAGATTGATATGTTTGTAACTAGATGTTAGAACCGAAAAAAAAATGTATTTGAACCAACTTTGTTTGAAAACTTAATAAAATCCAAAAGAAATCCAAATAGGATCAACTATTCTGTTAAACTTCAATGCTTTCTAGCTCTGGATTATGTACAGCTTCATTTGCAGCAGTTTTTACTGACCAAAGCTCATGTGAACATGTCAGAATAGAACTTTGGCTACTTTAACTGAAACTGTTATTGAAAATGCTTATTTTTGGTAAACAATTTTTAGCTGTTCCACTTGTTTGTCTCAAAGTTAAAGAATAGAATTACATTACAAAATATAATCATGACAGCCCATTTGAATAAATGGTAGCTGTAAATAAACAAATGAAGAATTGTACAATAGCATCTGCTATTAGTTTTGCGACAGTAAAGATGTACCTCAAGTCATTTGAGACTTTCTACTGTAGAATTGTAGTGTTGATGAATAGGAGGGGTTCAAGGAACAACAAGGTCATTGTGAAGGGATATCATGCTGTGTTCGTTACATTTTTATAAGGCATCTTTAATTCTAGTTTTATAATAAATGTGAAACCTATTCACCAGTGAAAGCTGCCATGGAAACAACACTCCCTGGTTGGGTTTGTGTGTTGCAAGCATCTCTGTTGAGACTTATCAAAAAACAGCATTTCAGATTGTTTGGGAATGCTATGACTGTTTATAATCTTTTTACAGCTACTCATTATTTTATATATGACGCAGTTCATCCTTTGGGCATTTCCTGCAAAACTTACCAATGAATTTTAGATGTGTAGTTGCAGCTACTTTTGTCGTGGGTGTAAGTACTGTTCATTACTGGTCATTTTAGATTGATTAGAGAAGCTGCCAGCATACTGCGGATGCTGTAAATCAGGAACAAAAACCGAAGTTGCTGGAAAAGCTCAGCAGGTCCGGCAGCATCTATGAAGTGAAAATCACAGTTAACGTTTCAGGTCTGGGGTCCCTTCCATGGAACAGTTCTAAGGAAGGGTCACCGGACCAGAACCTTAACTCTGATTTTTTTCTTCACAGATACTTCCAGACTTGCTGAGCTTTTCCAGCATCTTCTGTTTGTGTTGTCTGAAAACTTGATTGATGGAGTCCAGAATTGAAGGGGCATCAAATTAAATAAGACTAAGAAAGGGTCTATACCCGAAATTCCATTCTATACATCCTTAAATGTTTTCCATACTTCTTTTGATTTTTCACAACAAAAGTAAACACGGCTGTTGACTTTGTTTACATTTTAAACTAAGGAGTTTGACTATGATTGGTCAAATGAACCGTGAATGATTGCCACTTCCTTCATTGGATTGGAACATTTGCAGTGCATGGGCGTGTTCCTCTGTCTGAAAGACAAGGGCCTTGTGTGTATTAACATATGTAGCTTCTAGTACACACAAGTGCGCTACACTGTGAGCCAGACTGACAATCTTAAATTAATTGTCAGTGTAATTCTTTGCACACTCATGATTGTCCAGCAAATGTTGGCCAATTTCAGAATCACATCTCAAATTGGGTCCAATGTCACAAGTATAGCAAGTGTGGACTGTTTGGGTACAGCTTGTTGCAAACAGCTTAATCTTCTCTTGGTATGTCACAAGCATAGTTTTATTTCTTATTAAGCATGTTGCTATTGCACTTCAGTCGAATTGAATGTATAATTAAATAGGTCAAAACGAAGGAGCCAAGTTATAAGACTTTGTTGAATAAAACAGATAATTTTACTACCTGCTACTCAAAAGGGTAATAAAAATGTGACATGAAACATACTCACAAACACAGTAAAAGTTTAAACAGAAGTGGCTGGAGGGAGTTGTCCAGTACAGACAGGATGGTAAAGGCAACTGTAGTTTAAAGTTCTTAGGGACCTTGAGTTGTGAGAATGACCTGATTGTTTAGCTGTTGTTTTGTAGGACCTTAGGAAGTACAGAAGTTTAGAGGGACCTTGGTGTGTATATCCACTGATCCTTGAAGGCAACCTTTATCAATTGAGGCACTGTATACGAAGGCAGGAATGTTATGCTGGAGTTGAATAAAATGTTAGTCAGGCCACAGCTGGAGTACTGCTTGTAGTTCCGATCATCACACTACTGGAAGGCTGTAACTGCATTGGAGAGGGTGCAGAGAAGATTTGTCAGGATGTTGCCTAAGCTGGAGTGATTCAGCTATGAAGAGAGGCTAGATTGGCTGGGGCTGTTTTCTTTAGAGCAGCGAAGGTTGAGGGGCAACCTGACTGTGTTTTCAAAATTATGAGTGGCATAGATAAGATAGACTGGAAAAAAAAACTTTTCCCTTTAGTAGAGGGACCAATAACCTGGTTATCATGGATTTAAATTAAAGGACAGGAGGTTGACATGGAATTTAAGGGAGAATATTTTCACGCAGAGGGTGGTACCTGGAGCTTACTGTCTGAAAGGGTGTAGAGGCAGGAACTGTCACAACATTTATAAGTGTTGAGATGATCACTTAAAATGCCACAGTATTCAAGGCTATGGGACACCGCTGGAAAACAGGACTAGAGTAAGAGTGGTGCTTGATGATCAATGTGCACAATGGGCTAAAGGGCGTCTTTCTTTGTTGTGAACCTTTAAGACTCTATCCACTTCAATTAGTCAGAATAGAAACTGTATTGTTTGTCATCTGGCATTGATCTTGCACAATGTTCAACCTTGGCAGAGTTGTGGGATCATTTTGTTCTTAAAACATTTTGTCAGATACCAGTGCATTGTATTGTTTAACTCCCAGCTGTCTAGAAAGAAGTACCCTGTCATTTTCAATAGTGATATTTGGAAACGTTATGTATCAGTAAGATAATGGAGGAGAATATACATTAGAAATAAGCTAAATGTAAACAAATCAAAACTGGAAGAGGAAATGTCATGTTGATGACTGCCTAACTATTAGCTGATGGCTAATAGGGTGTTCACAGTTTTACTGAAAATATCACTGCAAGAAGGAGAGAAACGAGTTTTACCATTTTCTTCTTTAAATCATTTTATCGTTGCTAATTGCATTTTTTAGAAAACTTATTCTGTCATTAATGGTGTACAACCCTATTTTGATGTCACTGAAGCAAAAAGTCTGCTCTGAAAATGAGTCCCCTGGAAATCAGCCATGCACAATTACAAAACAACTTTCAAATGGTCTTGAGAAAGACCATAACCTTTAGAGCAATAACAAAGTCTAACTTACGCCAACAAAACTACTGTGAAGTCCAACCAGTTCCAAGGGTTCCTGAGGTATGAAAACGTGTGCAGCACGAAGCCTCGGGACAATACCTTAATAATTACTTCCAATGTATATATTCCTGTAAAGATGAGACTGAACAAATAAATACGATTAAGACAATAGAAGTCATTTCTCTCCAATATATTTTACTGCTTTAAATGAACTTTTAAAAATTTTTTTAAGCTCTGGCTGCAATTAAGATCAGCTGTACATTGCAGGTAGGGTTCAGCACTAGTGATTGTTGAAAAGACCAACAGAAAGCTACTGGATGTAACGTAGAGATTTAAGACAAATGAATAGGGAAGAATGTACTTTGATGGATGGAAAGGTAATGTAAAATAAAAGGCAGAAAATGAACAAAATTTTAATGAGTTACAAACTTTAATAGTTAACAATTATGCAACAGTTCGCTTAAACAAATCTGACCTACAGCTCTGCTCTTTATTTTGTTTTAGTTTTTATGCTAAATCAGTTGTTGTAGTAAATATGAAGTAGATGCAGGACTGGTGTCTATAGGTTTCTGGTCATTAAGTCAGTACAGAACAGCTACATGGGCTGCTGTCCCACATGAGGATAACAGTTTATATGTCAGTGGATCTAGATAACATCGTAGTTTGTTGTTTAATGATTGTGCTTTTCTGATTTTCCAATGAGTCTTATCATTCCATCTCAATATCAATCTTTGTGTTATTTCTTCTCCTGATACCTCTCCGTTAACTTTTACTTTATCCCCTCCAGGTTCCACTTCTCCCTTTATTAAAATAATATAAATTCACAGCTCTTATACTCCTTGTTGAGATTCATATGTCAAGGAAGCACAAAATGTTAATCAATGCCCAAAGCTGCAGTGTTCTAGCCCTGTTTTTGCCCACCGGAAGCAAGAATTAACCTTTTTTTTAAGCTTGATTTGCGTTCCTACTTCATCCATGAAAAAGAAAAATGTTCATAGAAATACTAAACATAGATGAACTGCTAGAGACATGGAGAACAAGGGTGAGCGAGAGAATACAGCAAAATAAGTTACCTAAGCTAAATGAATCAGATGATACCATAGAACTGAAGTGACTTCTAACAATTATCTGAGTTTGGTACAATGGAAAACTTTTAAGTCATTCTTAGGTGCCTATTATTTTTTTCTTCCCTTTAAACAAGACTGTAGAGACAGTAAGTGGAATTCTATGCCAATTCTGCTTCTTGTCAGGCTCATTTCATATAAAAGCAGTCAGGTTGTCTCAGTCAGTTGATCCATGATAATCACAATTGATGTCAGCAATCACTACAAGTTTATTGAGTTATTAAATCTGCAGGTTAACAAGGGAAAATAACTATTGTTAAGTGTACTTTCAGTAAATATACAGCAAGGTGCAGAATATAGATGATACTCAACCTGGCATTGAAAAACACTTTGGGAAAATCTTTCATCTTCACTATTGGGCAATGGACTAGCTCGATTGGCTTCAAAAGATTATAGACCCTACAGAATTATACAGACCTGTTCAGGTTAGGAATAGGTCATTTAGTCCAACAGTTCCATACTGGTGTTTGTGCTACACAACTGTCTCCTCTTAACTTAATTCCTCCCTCCCTATCTATAAATCCCTTTGTCCCTTTCTTCTTCCCATACTTATCTAGCTTCCTCTTAAATGAAACTATGCCCCTACCTCAACTATTCCCTGCCGTAGTGAATTTGACTTTCTCACAATTTTCTGTGTAAATTTTTCAATCAGATTATTAAAGGCATATCTCGAATCTGTGCTCCTATAAAAGGAGACTGTAGACTAAGGATAATTTTACAAAATAATCCTTTCTACAAAGAATAGTAAATGTCTGGCAGTGAATTCATTCATAAAGATTTCTTTTTTACTCGTTGGGACATTTTTTTCTTCAGCAAATAGCCAAGAACTGTGCTCCTGACTAATGCAACATCACTAAATACTAAAACTACATTACCACTAAGATACATATAGAGGTGGATGTGGTACACATTGCATACTACACATACTCACTCAATAATGGCAAAATTTTTATTCATTGCCAGCAATAACATATTCACAAAGATTGTTCCAATGATTACTAAATTAAAATATGTAATTAGTTGTTAAGGAAAGTTGATTAGAACTCATTCAAAAACATACACATTTAAAGTCTTGAAAATGATATTTGTGTTAAAGGACAGTTAACCTATTGGGTCCATATCACTTAAATTTCAAGGACAAAAATTAAATCATCAGAGAATGTAGATAATTCTGAATATGCTTAGATGTCTAATGATGACCAAACACTAGTGTAATGTATTTAGCATTGTATTGGTAGGTATGTATCACTAAGTGATATATAATGCACATTATTATATTTTTACATGTATTATTCATAGCTATGTCTGATAAGAACACTATTTCTCTATTACGGTTCTGTATTCCTAAAGAAACAACAATGAACACCAACACTTTATATTGTGGTAAAGTAAGAAAAGTAATATTACTGAGTCCAAAGGAGTATTGTCATAGATGTCTTCAAGGTAATGCTATTCTAAATGACAGCTTGAGCACAAACAGAGGCTTGGGGACTGCTTTGCAGAACACCTACGCTCGGTTCGCACTAAACAATTGCACCTCCCAGTCGCGAACATTTCAACTCCCCTTCCCATTCCTCAGACGACATGCCCATCCTGCAGTGCCACAACCATGCCAGCCAAAGGTTGCAGGAACAGCAACTCATATTCCGCTTGGGAACCCTGCAGCCCAATGGTATTATTGTGGATTTCACAAGCTTCAAAATCTCCCCTCCCCCTACCGCATCCCAGAACCAGCCCAGCTTGTCCCACCTCCCTAACCTGTTTTCCTCCCACCTATCTCCTCCTCCCACCTCAAGCCCCACCCCCATCTCCTACCTACTAACCTCATCCCGCCCCCTTGACCTGTCCATCCTCCTTGGACTGACCTATCCCCTCCCTAACTCCCCACCTACACTCACCTTTACTGGCTCCATTCCTGCTTCTTTGACCTGTCTGTCTCCTCTCCACCTATCTTCTCCTCTATCCATCTTCTATCCGCACCCCCCTTCCTATTTATTTCAGAACCCTCTTCGCCTCCCCCAATTCTGAAGAAGGGTCTAGGCCTGAAACCAGCCTTCCTGCTCCTCTGATGCTGCTTGGCCTGCTGTGTTCACCCAGCTCTACACTTGTTATCTCTTGAGCACAAACAAGATTATTTGAGGTGGAGAATAGTGATGTTTGAGATGATGAATAATGATATTTTCAGGCTAATTGTGGAGACTGATCATCTATACAGGGAAATCATTTGAGTTTGCTTGTCTTTTAATACATCTTCAAGACATCTAAAAATTCAGCAATGCGAAGAAAAGGCAAAAGTCACATTTTTAAAACTTTTTGTTTAGAAACGTGAAGTTATTTTATTTTTCCTGACATGACCATTGTGGGCTTGCAAGAGAAAGGGGCTTTTCCACAACAGAAGAGTCCTGAGGCACTCTTGAAGAACCAATTCTTGAACATATGTGTCCTATTAGAAGAGAAAGACACAGAAATTGATTCATGCTGGCATCATCGTACAAACTAGGCACTATGATCATTTCCAGAATGGGAACATGTAAATATGTGGCACACCTGATACTGGGCCTTGGCTCTTGTTTACATAAAGTCAGTGAACTGCAAAAGCCTGCTGGGCATCATATGGTAACTCACCCACAAAGACAATTTCAATCTCATGTAGGGCCTGGGTAGAAAATGTAGATGATAATTGGGAGTGAGGGGGACGATGATCAGAAAAGGAGAGAAGCCATTGAAAGGGAGGAAAGCAATGGGAAAGGGGCTGCGTGGGGGCTGGTAACTGTTTAAGGCACTACAATGAAGCAGAAAGGAACACTCCTCTACCTCCAAATTCTACATTCAGGTCTGCATATCTTAGAAAACTCATTTTTTTCAGCTCCAAATTCAGGCATTTGTGCAACCCAATTTTGCAAAGGGAGTCTCAAAATTGTATAGCGAAAGGGCCTAATGACTGCTCAGATACAATTCTTGTTTTTCCTCAATATGGTGTACTCTAGCCTTTAAAATCTACTTCACCCACTGTATTGGATGCTCAGGTATTTATTTTGTGCCTGATAAACATGGATATGCTACTGAATATTTAGGTAACTGCCTCATTATAATGAAGTTTTATTATACAGAGACAGAAATGGTGTGAATATTTTGAGATTACACAAACATTGCAATACAGAATGCCAAAATAATTTGAACAAACCACTGTAATAAAAAAGGATATTCGTGTGTCATTGCGCGAAGTGCCACTTTTCTCACTGGATGATTATGTGCAAACAAAAAGAGAGACTTCTGGCAGCTGAAACGAAACAAGTACTGGGCGTTGAATCTTGTGGATAGCACACAGAAGGTCTGAAAAGATAAAAGATAAAAATGAGGAGAAATGTCAACAGCTGCGCAGCATTACTCATAGATTGTTGGCATGTGATAAAAAGAGTTAAGCAAACATTTCCAATGTTATAATAAGTTGCTAGCAGAACCTCCCATCACTGAATTTCTCCCTGAACATATGTTTGTAAATCTTTATAATTTATTATATTGTATATAATTGAAGCTTCTAGATCCACTGCATGTTCATAGTGCATGAAAAAGCACAATTTATGTCAAAGGGTCAAATGAGTACAATGTAATTTAGGCTCCAAACAGACTTTGCTGCCAGAATTTCTCGTCCAGCTAGGGAGAACTAAGTAACTCAAGGTCAGAAAAAATAAGTAATGTAACTAAGGTCCTTTCCATGGTTTACTCTTTAAAAGAACATCGTGTTGAGTTTGTTGGTTTATTTTTATAATGTATAATAACCATAGTGCAAGAGTTACAATTCAAAACTTGTGTATACATGAGTGCAAGGTTTGCAATACAACACCCCTGAGTGTATGGTTTTCAGGCAGCGTATAGAATAGGAGAAAGATGGTGGTGTCAGGGCAGGGGCGGGTATAGCATTATTTGTGAAGAATAACTATGAGGAGGTATATTGTATTAAATGAAGCATCAAATTAGGCCATATGGTTTGAGATCAGAAACAAAAGGCAGTCACACTTCCATGTGTATACTATAGACCCACATGCTGGGACAAAGTTTGAGAAGCGAATACGGAGGTAAATTTCTGAACTCAAAAACAATTGGAGATTAATACTCGGAGGCACCTTCTCAAATATCAATTGGGTTACAAACATTGCATTAGATGTAGCGGACATAATATTCTTGAACTGCATTCAAGAAAACTGTTTCAGCTAGCATGTAACAAGCTCAATGAGACAGGTCACATTTCTAGACTTTGCCTTTAACTTTACAAAAGAAAACGATGATAGAGGCATCCTAACTAAAGTGGGCAAGTGTTAACTATTAGATAGAAAAATTATAAGAAGAAGGGAAGTACTGAAGGGCTGACCTTATTGATGGTGGATAAATGACCAGGAATTGCATCCCAGGCTGTAAAGGAAGCCGAGGAAAATATTTGATGCACTGAGCATAATTTGTCTACCCTCACTAGATACAGTAGATACAGACGAGTTGTCAAAGGATTGGAGGTTCGCAAATATGTACGTTTATTCTAAATGGGTGCAGGTTAAGCAGTTATAGGGAAGTCAGTGTGGCCTCAGTGCTGGGCAAATTACTGGAATTGAGCCTTGAAAGATTCTTACATGGGAAAGCACGGAAGCATGGAAAATTAGTCAGGGATAATTAGTGCAGTATTGTTAAGTTCATGTCTAACTCACTTAATTGAATTTTTTGAGGAAGTAACAGGAAGACTGATGAAGGTAGTGCCCTGGATGTTGTCTAAGTGGATTTAGTAAGACATTTGTTCAGATTATACATGGCGCACTCAAGAGGAAATAAAGCTCACAGGGTACAGGAAATGCGGTGAGCAGAGTCCAGAATTGGCTGAGTGACAGGTAACAAAGGGATATGGTTGACAGATTTTTTTTTTGTAAATCAAAGTGATTTCCAGTGGTGGCCGACAGCCTTTCATTTGGGGTCACTTGCTGTTTTGTTATAGATTGTTGTGTTAGACTTCAATGTGAGAGGCTTGTTTGGGAAATTTGCAGAGGAACAGAAATTAGTTGGGCAGTCATTAGTGAAGGGGGTGGTAAAGAAAGAAAGCAATGCTTTAGTTAAGTGGGTTGAAAAGTGGCAAATAGAATTCAATCTGGAGAAGAGTGAAGTACTACAACTGGAGAGGGCAAACAAAGCTCATGAATTTGTTAAAAGCACTGTGCTGTGGGGTATCATATTGCTCATGTTTGTTCAGAATCACACGTATATCATCTTCCACAGTCTATATTGAATTCCTTGATGGATGATATGGATGTAATTTAGCATCCCTTTTCTCATCTCGTTAGGATAATGATTCTATATTTATTGTACAAGATGCCACCTTGAACTATCACTTCATCTCTGCAATACCCAAAGTTGTAGGAGAGTAATAGCTGAGTCTTTGATCTTTTGCGGTCATCCTTTTAACATTATTTCCAGCAGCACTTGGAGAGTTGCGTCTTGCTGTGCAGTTCACTTCATTTGATTAAGACACAATGTTGTTTCTCATTGAATCTGGAAGATTTCATCTCTGCCTCGATATCCTTAACTTTCTTGTAGGGACATCACCTCAGCAATGCACATCTCTTTCCCTTGCTCAGAGATAGCAAGAACTGCAGATGCTAGAGTCAGAGTCAACACAGTGTGGAGCTGGAGGAAAACAGCAGGTTAGACAGCATCAGAGGAGCAGGAAAGTCAACATTCCAGGTTCAGACCCTTCATCAGAACTATGGAGGGGGAAGGGAACTGGGAAAGAAATAGAGGGAGGAAGGATGGGGCTGGGGGAATGTAGGTGGGATGGTGATAGATGGGTGCAGGTGGGGGTAGTAGGGATTGGTCAGTAAGAAGGGTGGGGTGGATAGGTAGGGAAGTAGATGGACAGATTGTTTGCAGTCAAGGAGGTGGGGATGAGAGGGAGGGTTGGAAGTGGGATGTGGCTGGGGTGGGGAAATTTTAAAACTGGTAAATTTTATGTTCAGGCCATCGAGCTGTAGGCTCCTGAGGTGGAATAGGAGGTGTTGCACCTCCAGTTTGCGTGTGGTGTCATTGTGGCACTGGAGGAGGGCCAGGATGGACATGTCACCCAGGGAGTGGGAGGGGGAGTTAAGATGGTAAGTGACCAGAAGGTGTTGTTGATTATTGAGTACAGGGCGCAGATGCTCCACGAATCAATCCCCAAGCCTGCACCTGATGGTGGCTGTGTCCAGAGCCAGGGGTCACAGTCTGAGGATTCATGTAGATGATTTAGGATGGAAATGAGGAGGCATTTCTTCACCCAAAGATTCGTGAGCCTGTGGAATACATTACCATTGGAAGTAGTTGATGCCAAAACCTTGAATGTATTCAAGAGGTGACTAGATATGGCACTTGGAGCAAATGGGATCAAAGGTTATGGGGAGAAAGCAGGATTAAGCTATTGAGTTGGATGATCAGCCGTGGTCATAAAGAATGGTGGAGCAGGCTCGAAGGGCCAAATGGCATCCTCCTATCTGCTATGTTTCTATATTTCTGTGTTTTTATGTTTGTCCTGGATGGTGTCAAACTTAAGTGTTGTTGGGGCTGTACTCATCTAGGCAAGTGGGGAGTATTCCATCACACTCCTAACTTATGCCTTCCAGGTGGTGGATAGGTTCTGGGTAGTTAGGAGGTGAGTTACTTGTTGCAGTATTCCTAGTCTCTGACCTGCTTTTGTAGCCATTGTGTTTATGTGGTAAGTCCAGTTGAGTTTCTGGTCAATGATAACTCCTCAGGATATTGATAATGGGTGATTCAGTGATGGGAACAACATTGCAAGAGTTACAGCTGGGGGAAAGGCAATTATGAGGCGATTAGGCAAGACTTAGGATGCATAGGATGGGGAAGGAAACTGCAGGGGCTGGGCACAATTGGAATGTGGAGCTTGTTCAAGGAACAGCTACTGCATGTCCTTGATAAGTATGTACGTGTCAGGCAGGGAGGAAATGGTCGAGCGAGGGAACCGTGGTTTACTGTAGAAGTTGAATCTCTTGTCAAGAGGAAGAAGGAGGCTTATGTAAAGATGAAGTGCGAAGGCTCAGTTAGGGCGCTTGAGAGTTACAAGTTAGCCAGGAACGACCTAAAGAGAGAGCTAAGAAGAGCCAGGAGGGGAC
The DNA here is from genome assembly GCA_024137785.1 of Ginglymostoma cirratum. Classification (NCBI taxonomy): domain Eukaryota; kingdom Metazoa; phylum Chordata; class Chondrichthyes; order Orectolobiformes; family Ginglymostomatidae; genus Ginglymostoma; species Ginglymostoma cirratum. The sequence continues at coordinate 53,910,690 of JAHRHZ010000248.1, read as the reverse complement.
ATGAGAAGTCTTTGGCAGGTAGGATCAAGGAAAATCCTAAAGCTTTCTATAGGTATGTCAGGAATAAAAGGATGAATAGAGTAAGATTAGGGCCAGTCAAGGACAGTAGTGGGAAGTTGTGCGTGGAGTCCGAGGAGATAGGAGAGGCTCTAAATGAGTATTTTTCATCAGTATTCACACATGAAAAAGACAATGTTGTCGAGGAGAATACTGAGATACAGGCTATTAGACTAGACGGGATTGAGATTCATAAGGAAGAGGTGTTAGCAATCCTGGAAAGTCTGAGAATAGATAAGTCCCCTGGGCCGGATGGGATCTATCCTAGGATTCTCTGGGAAGCTAGGGAGGAGATTGCAGAGCCTTTGGCTTTGATCTTTATGTTGCCGTTGATCACAGGAATAGTGCCAGAAGACTGGAGGATAGCAAATGTTGTCCCCTTGTTCAAGAAGGGGAGTAGAGACAACCCTGGTAATTATAGACCAGTGAGCCTTCCTTTGGTTGTGGGTAAAGTGTTGGAAAGGATTGTAAGAGATAGGATTTATAACCATCGAGAAAGGAATAATTTGATTAGGGATAGTCAACACGGTTTTGTGAAGGGTAGGTCGTGCCTCACAAACCTTATTGAGTTCTTTGAGAAGGTGACAAAACAGGTGGATGAGGGTAAAGCAGTTGATGTGGTGTGTATGGATTTCAGTAAAGCATTTGATGAGGTTCCCCACTGTAGGCTATTGCAGAAAATTCGGAGGCATGGGATTGAGGGTGATTTAGTGGTTTGGATCAGAAATTGGCTAGCTGTAAGAAGACAGAGAGTGGTGGTTGATGGGAAACGTTCATCCTGGAGTTCAGTTACTAGTGGTGTACCGCAAGAATCTGTTTTGGGGCCACTGCTGTTTGTCATTTTTATAAATGACCTGGATGAGGGCATGGAAGGATGGGTTAGTAAATTTGCGGATGACACTAAAGTCGGCGGCGTTGTGGATAGTGCGGAAGGATGTTGCAGGTTACAGAGGGACATAGATAAGCTGCAGAGCTGGGCTGAGAGGTGGCAAATGGAGTTTAATGTGGAAAAGTGTGAGGTGATTCACTTTGGAAGGAGTAACAGGAATACAGAGTACTGGGCTAATGGTAAGATTCTTGGAAGTGTGGACGAGCAGAGAGATCTTGGTGTCCATGTGCATAGATCCCTGAAAGTTGCCACCCAGGTTGATAGGGTTGTTAAGAAGGTGTACAGTGTGCTAGGTTTTATTGGTAGAGGGATTGAGTTTCGGAGCCATGAGGTCATGTTGCAGCTGTACAAAACTCTGGTGCGGCCGCACTTGGAGTATTGCGTGCAGTTCTGGTCACCGCATTTTAAGAAGGATGTGGAAGCATTGGAAAGGGTGCAGAGGAGATTTACCAGGATGTTGCCTGGTATGGAGGGAAGGTCTTATGAGGAAAGGCTGAGGGACTTGAGGCTGTTTTTGTTAGAGAGAAGAAGGTTAAGAGGTGACTTAATAGAGACATAAAAGATGATCAGAGGATTAGATAGGGTGGACAGTGAGAGCCTTTTTCCTTGGATGGTGACAGCTAGCATGAGGGGACATAGCTTTAAATTGAGGGGTGATAGATATAGGACAGATGTCAGAGGTAGATTCTTTACTCAGAGAGTAGTCAGGGCATGGAATGCCTTGCCTGCAGCAGTTGTAGACTCGTCAACTTTAAGGGCATTCAAACGGTCGTTGGATAAACATATGGATGATAATGGAATAGTGTAGGTTAGATGGGCTTCAGATTGGTTTCACAGGTCAGCGCAACATCGAGGGCCGAAGGGCCTGTACTACGCTGTAATGTTCTATGTTCTATGTTCTATGAATGTCAAGAGAAGGTTGTTAGATTGTCTCTTATTGGTGATGGTCATAGCTTGGCGAATGTTACTTGCCACTTGTCAGCCCAAGCCTAGAGATCATCCAGATCTCATGCATTTGAACATGGACTGCTTCAGTATCTGAGGAGTTGTGAATGGTGCTGAACATTGCACAATCATTGGCGAACATCCCTACTTCTGCCCTTATAATGGAGGGAAGGCATTGATAAAGCAGCTGTAGATGTTTGGGCCAAGGATACTACCCTATGGAGCTCTTGCAGAGATGTCCTGGAGCTGAGATGATTGACCTCCAACAACCATCCTCCTATATGCCAGATAGGACTCCAACCACCGGGGGCTTTGTTCCCTGATACCCATTGATTCCAGTTTTGCTAGGTCTCCTCGGTGCCACACTTGGTTGAATGCAGCCTTTATGTCAAGGGCTGTCACTCTCACCTCACCTCTGGAATTCAGCTCCTTTGTCCATGTTTGAGCCAAAGCTGTATGGAGGTCAGGAGCTGAGTGGCCCTGGCGTAATCCAAACTTGGCATTACATTTTTGATCACAATTGGTTTTATTATATTGTCAGTCCTGAAATTCAGTCATACTTGTCAGCAAAGATGTACCAGATGCAACAACATTGCTAATCTGTTTAAAATAATGTCCACATATTCATATTCAGTCTGCAATAGCTAAGCAAGGCCAGACTTAAACAGTATGGACATTGACTCATTAACCGTCCATGAGAAGAGATGAGGAGTTGCATGAACAAAGTGAAGTAGATGCTAGTCATCTGAAATGCTAAAAGAAAAACTGGAAAGATTTAGCAGGTCTGGCAGCATTTATGAAAACTGAATCATGAATTAATGATGGGAATTTACTACTGCCCCTGGGGATGGGCTGGGAAATAGTGTGGGCATAACATGGAAAGGAAAATTGCTGGATGGAAATGAACCCATTTGCCTTCCTTACTCATAAGTCAAATTAGGGGCAGGAAGGTTGAGGATGATCATCTCACTCAGAGGCCAAAGTGCCCCTTAAGTAGCTACTTAAGGATTTCATCTTACCGTTGGTGTTGCTCTACCAGGTGAAAACAATGCTATATGTATGAGCCTCTAGGTGAATCATGGCTGGTATGCTTATGGCTTGGTGTGGGTGTGATTCATTCTTGGCTGTTCTGAGCCTTATGGAGAATCCAACCAGAAACAAACAGACAGATCCTTAGGAATCCACACCTCTGCTCTTGACAACAAAGGTCCTCCACTCCCCCTCGCTGACTGGATAGGCTGACTGGCAGAAAATAGAGAATGGGGATAAAGGGGTCTTTTTTTGAGGATAGAAGCCTAGTTGCAACTAGTGGAATTCCATGGGGGTCAGTGTTGGGAACACAATTATTCATATTATACTTTAATGGTCTGGACAAAGGAACTGAGGGCATTGTTACCACGTTTCCAAATGACACAAAGATAGGTAGAGGGACAGGTAACATTGAGGAAATAAGGAGGCTGCAGAAGCACTTGGATAGGCTTGGAATGTGGACAAAGAGGTGGCAGATGGAATACCATGTGGGAAAGTGTGAGGTTATGAACTTTGGTGGGAAGGATAGATGTGTAGGCATGGAGAATATGTTTCCACCAGTAGGACAGACTAGGACCCGGGGGCGTTGCCTTCGAGTGAAGGGACGACCCTCTAGAACTGAGATAACGATAAATTTCTTTAGCCAGAGGGGAGTGAATCTGTGGAACTCATTGCCACATAAGGCTATGGAAGTCAAATCATTGAGTGTATTTAAGACAGGGATAGGTAGGTTCTTGTTTAGTAAGGAGATAAAAGGTTACAATGAGAATGGGGTTCAGAAATATGTTAGCCATGATCAAATGGTAAAGCAGACTCAATGGACTGAATGGCCTAATTCTCCTCCTATAACTTATAGTCATATGAACAATGTTAGCAGATTTTATCAACATTGGGATTGGCAATCATTCTCATCCTGTTCCTAGCTGGGGAAGATACTCTGTTGTTGAAATTTTCCAAGCTGCTTGTCTTGTGCCTCAGATCATTGCAAACTCATTGGTGAATCCTACTTCCTAGCCATGTCCACTTTTGCATTTACACACTGTGCATCAAATCTGATCAACAACACTTTTAACTTTCTCACAAGTTTAGGCATTCTTGTGTTTTAAATGTCCTTTCACAGAGAGACAAGCTTGCACAAATTCAACTAATCTGAAGTGACCAGCCCACAGCTTTGCCTAAATTCATGGCATCATTCTGTTGGATTTGCTATTCTGCTGGCAGGAATGGCTGACAGCTTTGACACATTCAGAATTTAGAACTATTCACATATTGCTCATTACAATTTCTGTTTCTACCACATCAGTCCTCATCATTCACTGGATATCTATCAGTTCTATCTTGCTGGTAAACAGAAATAGTGTAATAATTATTTAATATTTCTGCATAACTCTATTGTTACTTAGGATATTATCAATGGAATCAAGACAGGAAGAAATCAGTGAGTTAGGAGCAGTCTGAAATATTAGGGAATAAAAACTGAATGAATTGCGGATGCTGTAAGTCAGGAACAAAAACAAAGTTGCCGGAAAAGCTCAGCAGGTCTGTCAGCATCCGTGAAGGAAAAAACAGAGTTAACATTTTGGGTCCGGTGTTCTGAGGAAGGGTCACCGGACCCGAAATGTTAAATTTGAAATATTAGGGACACCAGGATAGCCCTGAATTGGATCATGGCAAGGAGATGGAAGTGGGTAGATTGGGATTGGGGATTATGAAGTTGGAGAATGTGGAGTGAAGATCTCCTGTGATCAGTAACAATATTGAGAACATTAGCTTGATTCTCAGTGACTGAAATGTCAGAGAGTCAATGTTGGACCTCTGCTGGGTTGACAAACTAACAACATTGCCACACTTGTCAGTAGATTTGATAACAAAGTTAGGTTTGACTATTAAAGAATAGAGTAGCACAATTTCAGTGGCAGATAGGTTAAAATGAGAGATGCGGACAGAGAAATTGAGATGGCAAATGCCACAGTAGCAGTTTTCACCAAAGAGGGAAAGAGGCTAGAAAGAAAGGTTTAGCTGGAGAGAGAATTTTGAAAATGGGTGAAGCGATTGACTAGGTGGGTACAGTGACACACTTTGTTAGATAAGAGGGCATGGTAGCAAAGCATATGGAAGATGTTTCAGCATTGTGTCAAGCTCAGAATTCATGAAAAATAATGAAGCTGAGGGTGTTCATTCAGGATCAGTGAGAGGAAAGTCCAAGGCTGTAATGAACATTTGTCAAGGGTTAGATTGGAAAAAGAAATCGAGCCACAGGAAAGTGAAATGGAAGAAATACAGTGTGTATAGTAAATCCATCAATCAATTCATAGGTATCTGCTATGAATAGGTTTAAGTTGTGAATATATTGGAAAGAGACATAGAAAGACAGTTTCTAATGAATGTGCGGGCAGCTCTTTTTACACAGTTTTAAAAAAAACTTTAACCAGGCATGGTTAAAATGTGCTGACACAACTGTATCAAACCAGTAGATCATAATTAATTATATAAAAACATACAGACATTTGAGCTCCCTAAGGATTTAAAACTTAGTCTTGCTCCAATTTGCGTAAACAGTTAAAGGTGAATTGCTTTTGTTGTCTTTGGGAGTTCTAGATAGGTAATGCATATTATTATAGTTGGCACTTAAAGATCATTCTCACTGCATTTAATTTTGTTTTTAATATCTCATTGACTTGATTTAATAACAAGTATTAACCAGATGTTTCAAGAATGTTAACTGCTTCTCAAGCATGTATTAGAGGGAGAAACTGTTTGACAAGACTTCACGATACTCCACCTAAGGACAATAGGGACAGATGATTTTACTCTATATAAAATTAAAATCCACTCAGAATGAATTTGTATTTGTAACATTTCTTTCAGTCTTTTACCACTGCCAAAGCATTTGAATGAACAGCAATTGTTTGCATTTAGTAAACACAGTAAGAATGGGAAAATATCTCAGGCTGCGTTACAGGAATGTTGTCAAACAAAGTTCAACTTCGAGCCACATAAACAAATATGGAAAGATTTTATGATCACCTAACATCTCAAATACTTTAAAGTCAATTAAGTAAATTTGAAGTGTAGGAATTGTTGCAACTTAGGAAAAATGGAAGTCAATTTTCACACAGGAAATTCCCACAACAGCAATGTGATAATGATCAGATAATCTATTTTTAATGATATTGATTGAGGGATATATATGGGCCAATGCATCAGAGATCACTCCTGGCTCTTCTTCCTCTGACAGTGTCGCATTTCCTTGGTACTGCACTGGAGTGTCAACCTTGATTTTGATACCATTTTGAATCCAGAACCTCGTGTCCCTCAATGTGAGACTGCTAACAATTGAACCCCAGCTGACACAGATGCTCAGATTACCAAAAATCTGGTTAAAGAGAGAGACAGCAGAGTATTCTGCAGCAGGAAAGGAAATAAAGTAGGGCACTGGGGCTTAGCAAGTTAAATGCAGAGCTTGAGGCATACACAGTCTGGCGCCTACCACCGATGGTATTATGATTAAAGTTGGGAATGACTGAGAAGCCAAAATTAGACAATCTTGGAGGGAAATAGGGCTGCTCGAGGTTATAGGGATAGGGAAGGGGTACAAGGAGACGATAAGGCAGCAAAATGCTGTTTTCTTCTATTTATCACACCAAAAACAGTTTAATTTGTTTATGTTATTTAAAATTATATTTCCTCTTCCAAGTTTGATCCAAAAATACCCAATAAGTCAGAATCACAATTGAGCAGATGTCTTAGAGGGCTGTAATGCTGGTCGGGGGTGACAGAAACAGGAAACATGGAGAGTTTTGAAAACAGGCTGAGAATTTAATCAGGAGCCAGTGTGAGAACACGGGTGAAGGCAAACAGGATTTGTGAGAGACAGGACGTGGTTAACTGAGCTTTGGATGAAAACAAGTTTATAGAAGGTTGAAAGTTGGAATGCATCCAGGGCAATGTTGGAATAGCCAAGTCCAAAAGTAGAAAAGGATTGGATGAGAGTTTCAGCAGTAGATAAACTGAGGAAGGGCGAAGGTGAATGATAATACAAAGGTAGAAATTGTCACTGTTACAACATAGAACATAGAACAGTACAGGCACAGGAACAGGCCATTCAGGCAACATTTCCGCACTGACCATAAAGTCACTCTAAACTAATCCCATTTGTTTGCACATGGTCTATATCCTTCTAGTCTCTGGTTGTTCATGTGTCTGTCTAAATGCCTCTTAAACATTGCTATCAAATCTGCTTCTACCACCTCCACAGTCAGTGCATTCCAGGCACCTACCACTGTCTGTGTAAAAAAACTCGCCTTGCATGTCTCCTTTAAACTTTTCCCCTCTCAACTTAAAAATCATGTGCCCTAGCATTTGACATTTTAAGTCTAGGTAAAGATTCTAACTATCCACCCTAATCATGACACTGATAATTCTATAAACTTCTTTCAGGATGTCCCTCAGCCTCTGATGCTCTAGTGAAAATAATCCAAGTTTGTCCAATCTCTCCTTCTAGCTAATATACACCAATCAAGTCAAGTTACTGGTAAACCTGTTTTGTACCTTCTCCAATGCCTCCACATCCTTCCTGCAAAGTGGCAACAAGAACTGCACATAATACTCCAACTGTACTTTACCTAAAATTTTATACAGCTGCAGCATGACTTGCCAACTTTTATATCCAATGCTCTGACTAATAAAGGCAAGAATGCCATATGCTTCTTTACCACCTTATGCACCTATGTTGCCACTTTCAGAGAGCTATGGATTTGAACCCCAAGATCCTTTTCTATATCATTGCACCTGGGTGCTGCCATTTACAGTACACTTTCCTTTTGCATTTGACCTTCCAAAATGCATCACTTCACACTTGTCCAGATCAATCTCCACCTGCCATTTCTTCACCCAACTTTTCAACTGATCTATATCCTGCTGTATCCTCTGATAATCTTCCTCACTATCCAAAATATCACCAATTTTCATTGTCTGCAAACTTACTAACTAGGCCCCCTAGATTTAGAGATTACAAACAACAGAGGTGCCGACACTGATCCTTGCAGAACACCACTGGTCACAGTCTTCCTGTCTAAGAAACACCCCTCTACAACTACCCTCTGTCTTCTATGGCCAAGCCAATTTTGTCCAATTTAACAACTTACTGTGGATCCCATTTGACTTTATCTTCTGGACCAGCCTACCACAAGGAACGTCCTTAAATGCTCTAGTAAGATCCATGTAGACAACTTCCACAGTCCTATCCTCGTCAATCATCTTCATCACTGCCTCAAAAAAAACTGTAATCAAATTTGTGAGACCTTCTCCATACAAAGCCATGCTGACTATCCAGAATAAGTCCATTCTTTTCCAAATGTGAGTAGATCCTGTTCCTTAGAATCTTCTGTAATAATTTCCCTACCACTGATGTAAGGTTTATTGGTCTATAATTTCCTGGATTATCCCTGTTGGCCTTCTTAAACAAAGAAACCTCATCAGCTATTCTCCAGTCTTCTGAACCTTGTCTGTAGCTACATAGGATACAAGGATCTCTGTCAAGATCCCAGCAATTTCCTCCCTTGCCTCCCCCAGTATTCCGGGATAGATCTCATCAGGTCCTGATTTGATTTGGTTTACTGTAGACACATGTACCTAAGTATAGTGAAAAGCTTTGTTTTGCGAGCAGTACAGGAAGATCATAGCAAACAAGGACAAAGTTCAAAGGGTGCTTAGACAGAGTGAGACATACAGGCTACACTGTGCAGGAGGTGCACAAAGCAAGAACAACATTAGCAAGATCAGCATTACTTGAAGTTAGACAGTCCATTTATCAGTTTAATAATGGCAAGGAAGAAACTGTTCTTGAACCTGTTGTTGCATTTCTTGAAGCTTCTGTATCTTCTGCTTGAGTAGGAGTGTATTATTGGTGTGGGAGGGGTCTTTGATGATGTTAGCAGCCTTTCTGTGGCAACAGGAAGTGTAAATAGAGTCTATGGATGGGAGGTTGGTTTCCTTGATGGTCTGGGCTACGCACGCAATCTCCTGTAGTTTCTTACGGTTCCGGGCAGAGCAATTGCTGTACCAGGCTGCTTCACACCCAGGCAGTATGCTTTCAATTGTGTGTCTGTAAAGTTGGTGAGGGTCCTTACAGACATGCTAAATTTCATTAGCCACCTGAGGAAGAAGAGGCATTGTTGTGCTTCTTGACTGTCACATCCACGTGGGAAGTCTAGGACAGGTTGTCGGTTATCATCATTCCTAGGAAATTAATCTTCTAAACCCTCTCCACCTCAGCTCCTTTGATGTAGATGGGGGCGTGTCCTTGTCCTTTCTTCCTGAAGTCAATGATCAGGTCTTTTGTTTTGGCAACATTGAGAAAGATATTGTTATCATTGCACCATGACACCAAGCCCTCCACCTCCTTTCTGTATTCTGACTCATCATTGTTTGATATCTGTCCTACATGGTGGTGCCATCAGCAAACTTGTAGATGGTATTTATTTGGAATTTGGCAACACAGTCGTAGGTGTACAGGGAGTTCAGTAGGTGGCTGAGAATGCATCCTTGTGGGCTCCATTGTTGATGGTTATCATGGAGGAGGTGAAGTTGTCTATCTTAACTGATTGTGGTCTGTGGGTCAGGAAGCTGAGGATCTAGTTGCAGTGGGCTGAGCCAAGGCCTAGGTCTCTGAATTTTGAGATTAGTCTGTGAGGGATTAGGACATTGAAGGAGTAGGTGTAGTTAAGGTGTAGGAGTCTGACATAGGCATCCTTGTTATCTAGATGTTCCAGAGTTGAGTGCAGGGAAATGGCATCTGCTGTGAACCTGTAGGCAAGTTGCAGGGGATTGAGGCAGGCTGGGAGGCTGGAGTTGATGTGGGCCATGACCAGCCTCTTGAAGCACTTCATGATTACTGAAGTGGTCATTAAAGCGCATCACATGTGCTTTCTTTGGTATTTGGATGATGGTGGTCTTCTTGAAGCAGGTAGGGACTTCTACTTGTAGAAGAGAGAGACTGAAGATGTTGGTGAATACCTCTGTCAGCTGGTCCACACAGGATCTAAGTGCATGGCTGGGGACTCAGTCTGGGCCCGTCACTTTCTTTGGGTTGATTCCTAGGAAGACCGATTTGACATCTGCAGTGGTGATGGAGGGAACAAGTGCATCTGGGGATGTCGGTGAAGGTGACACTGCACCTCAGGCTTTCTGCTCGAACTGAGCATAGAAAGTATTCAATACATCAGGGAGGGATGTGTTTTTGGAGAATACCCTGAGTCTGGACTAATTGTTTTTCAAGACACCCAACAGTTCCTCATTCTTGATATCAACATTATCGAGAATATTAACATATCCCTCTCTAATCTTACCTTCATCAACATCCTTCTCCTTGCTGAATGATGCAAAGTACTCATTAAGGAATTCACCCACTTCCTCTGGCCCCATACACAAATTCCATCCTTTGTCCTTGAGTGCACCTACCCTTTCCTTATTTGCACTCTTGTTCCTAATATACATATGAAATCATTTGGGATTCTCCTTAATCCTATTTGCCAAGGACATTTCATGGCCCGTTTTAGCTTTAAGTTCTATTCTGCTTCCTTTATTTTCCTCAAGGGCTTTGACTGATTTTAGTTTCCTATACCTTATACATGCTCTCTTTTCCTTTTTGACCAGAATTTCAATACGTCTTGTCATCCTAAATCTTGCCATCCTTATATTTTATCCTCACAGGAACATGCTGGCCCTGAACTATGATTAGCTGGTCTTTAAGAGGCTCTCACATCAGATATGGATTAATCCTCAAAAAGCAACCCCCAGTTTAATTTTTCAGGTTCCTGTGTGATGCTGTTGCATTAGATGTCCTTCAATTTAGCAACTTGGCCTGAGGGCCAGTCTTAACCTTATCCGTGGCTGTCTTAAAACTTACAGAATTATGATTACTGTTCCAAAAATACTCTCTGATTAAATTTTGATCATCTAGGTTCATTCCACAACACAAAGTCTAGTATGGCCCCTTCCCTAGTTGGACTATCTACATGTTGTTTCAAGAAATCCTCCTTGATGCACCTAACGAATTCTGCCCCATCTAAGCCCCTGGTACTAAGGGAGGTTAAAGTTACCCACTGTAACAATTCTGTTGTTTTCACATCTTTTCATGCTCTGCCTACATATCCTGGTGCTCTATCTCACACTGGCTGTCCGGAGGCCTATACGAATACCCCATCATAATGATTGTACTTTTCGTATTCCTGAGTTGTACCCATTTGACCTCACGGGATGACCCCTCCAAGATGGGCTAAGTGCAGTTGTAACATTCTCCTTAATCAGTAATGCAACTGCCCCGCCCTTTTACATCCTCTCTTTCAAGCCTGAGACATTTAACCCTGGAATGTTGTGCTGTCAGTCTTATCCTTCTCTCAACAAAGCTTCTGTAGTGGCTACTACACCATTGGTCCATGTATCAATCCAGGCTCTAAGCTCAAATGACTTACCTGTTATACTCTTTATATTAAAATAAATCACATCAGACTGCCAATCCTGCTGTGTTCATTAACCTTGCCCTGCCTGTTCTTCCTATTAGATTTGCTTGACTAACCTCTACATTTTCTTCAATCACTTCACTATCAAACCTCTGTTTAGGTGCTTCTTGTATAGAAGCAGCAGCATGAACAAGAGAGTTCTGTCGTTCGAAGGGTATTGGAACAGTGTCTGGATCCGTCGTCTGCAGCTGCTGTTAAAATGTAGCACTGAATGTCTGACATCACTGCAGTTTTGCACAAGGTGTAATGGTGTGAATAATATTTTTATAGGTATCTTTAATGTCATCTTGAAGGAATAAGTGACAACACTTACCTTACAGGTGTGTATCCAATGCATTGACGTGCTAATAGATTTGGGAAAATAGTTGTATAAGGCGATGGTTTTAAAGAGTTAATGTTGAGGTTGAATTAGCTCCACCCAATCTAATGATGACAGCCAGGCTTTAGGTGGAGCCAGGGAGGTTTACACTTTATAAGGAGCAAATTTGTTCACAACAAATCCCACAAGTCCTTTGTAATTATGTCTGACTAGTAATGTAAACTATCCTTTTAGCTATCATTCAATAAATAGCAATAAACCAGCTTGTTACTGAGGCAAGTACCTCTTAGACCATAAAACCATAAACCCATAAGATATAGGAGCAGAGTTAGGCCATTCAGCCCGTCATGCCTGCTCCATGATTTGCACATGGCTGATATGTTTCGCAACTCAATTCTTCTGCCTCTTCCCTGTAACCTTTGATCCCCTTACTAATTAAGGAACTAGCCATTTCTGTCTGAAATATGTTTAATGACTTGGCCTCCATAACCTTCTGTGTCGATGAGTTCCACAGATTAACCACCATCCGGCTGAAGGATTTCCTGCTCATTTCAATTCTAAAGAGTCCTCTCTTCAACCTGAGGCTATGCCCCTTTGGTTTTGACTCACGGTAGATCTACCTTACAGCACTGACAATGAGGCAGGCCCTTGACACACCATAGACAGAGGAGGGTTTGTTGTCAAGGACTACCCCAAACAACCTTTAGTCTATGCCACATAATGCCAGAGGGGTCAGCTATAACAATGGTCCAGCAGTGGCATCAGGGCAATGCAACAGTAGTGACCTTCACACACACTGGAAAGAAAATAGAAAATGCAAGTTGGTGATCTTGCATTTTTAAAATAATGAACAGCACTGAAGCAGGCCATTCAACTTGACTGATCCATGCTGCTGCTTATGCTGCACATGAGCATCCTCCCATTTCTCTTCCTCTATCTCTCTCGTGATTAACTAGTTTTGTCTTAAACACATCTATGCTTGATTATTTCAATGCTCCTTGTGGTAGCATGGTCCATATTCTAATCAATACTTTTGTATTATTTTTGCTGTGAATTATAGTTTAAACTTAATTCTGTCCTTAAAACATTATTTTTTGCTTTATATATTTTATGGATCCATTGCACCACTTGTCTGCATTTGTACTTGATTCAAATTTGGTCAAATGACTCATGTCCCTCAGCATTGACTGCGGGCTACAAATTTCCTTCATGACATTAGCATCAGGAAGGGTTTAACACTAGACTTGAATCTGTCCCATGAGATGTCCCAGATGCCCAGATAGAAATCTCTGCATTTTATTTGGCCCCTGTGGATGCCTGGAGCTTCCGAGAAATAGATTCTTAATTCCTGGAGACTGACAGACAATTTTGGAGGATTGGCAATCCTTTTGACCACAGAGAACCCTCATGGTTTCATTATTATATTCTGGTTTCAGAATCATAGCAGGAGACTGCAGAAACCTCAAGGAATGTTTGCAGCAGTGGAATGGGAAATTGCACAGTTTCAGCCTGCCAATGTAATTCCTGCTCTTGATTAGGTAGTTCTGATGTTCAATTCAAATTTGGCCTTGGGCCTCATTTAAATTGGACTATAAAGCTGAAAGCATGTGCTGGGCTTTCTATTCCTCTCAAGATGAACCTTGATGCTTTGTTTCTTTTTAAAAAAATTATTAACTGTGCCATTACTTTTATGGATTTTGTATATGTAAATCAGATTCCTCTGTTCCTCTATCCTACTTGAAGACTCACTTCCTGAGAAACGGTTTTTATACCTACCCACTAATTTTTAATGATCTATGTACTTAAGCCCCTACATAGCTCGACTTTGTCATAATTCCTCAGCCTTCAAACATACTCTGATGTAGCTACCTTAGGCTCAGTGTTAATTTTCAGACTGAACTCTATTTGACACATCTTTTGCTTACTCAGTTAATCTATTCATGCCCTTTTGAAGTTCACTGCTGCCAGCTAGACCATTTACTTTGCTATCTACCTTGATGTCACCAGCAAAATTAAGTCTTAGGCTGAATGAAGTTTCATGAGCAGTTTCTCCCTGCATGTTTTCTTGCACTATCTTCCCAAACACACCTCAATACAAGTGCACCACATCCCAATGGTGCCCTGCATGTTATAGTCTTCCAATGGCTATGGGTGTAAGTACCAGCACCTTCTTTAAAGCCCTGATCAAACGCTGACTTACTTTGCTTGGTATTTGTTAAAAGCACTGTGCTGTCAGGTATCATATTGCTCATGTTTGTTCAGAATCACACATGTATTGCCTTCCACAGTCTATATTGAATTCCTTGATGGATGATATGGATGTATTTCAGCATCTCTTTTCTCATCTCGTTGGGATAATGATTCTATTTCTATTGTACAAGATGCCACCTTGAACTATCACTTCATCTCTGTAATACCCAAAGCTGTAAGAGAGTAATAGCTGAGTCTTTGATCCTTTCAGATAATCCTTTTAACACTATTTCCAGCAGCACTTGGAGAGTTGCATCTTGCTGTGCAGTTCACTTCATTTGAGTAAGACACAATGTTGTTTCTCATTGAATCTGGAAGATTTCATACCCTGCCTCGATATTGTTAACTTTCTTATAGGGACATCACCTCAGCAATGCACATCTGTTTCCCTTGCTCAGAGATAGCAAGAACTGCAGATGCTCGAGACAGAGTCAACACAGTGTGGAGCTGGAAGAACACAGCAGGTCAGGCAGCATCAGAGGAGCAGGAAAGTCAACATTTCGGGTTCAGACCCTTCATCAGAACTATGGAGGGGGTAGGGAGCTGGAGAATAAATAGAGGGAGGGGGGATGGGGCTGGGGGAATGTAGGTGGGATGGTGATAGATGGATGCAGGTAGGGGATTGGTCAGTGGGAAGGATAGGGCGGATAGATGAGCAAGGAGATGGGCAGGTTGTGTGTGGTCAAGGAAGTGGTGATGAGAGGAAGCGTTGGACGTGGGATGAGGCTGGAAAAGGGGGGATTTTAAAACTGGTGAATTCTATGTTCAGGCCATCGAGCTGTAGGCTCCCAAGGCAGAAATGAGGTGTTGCCCCTCAATTAGCATGTGGCATCCTTGTGACATTGGAGGAGGCCCAGGAAGGACATATCACCCATGGAGTGGGAGGGGGATTTAAAATGGTAAGCGACTGGAAGGTGTTGTTGATTATTGCGTACAGAGCACAGATGCTCCATGAATCAATCCCCTGCGCTTGGTCTCACCAGTGTGGAGGAGGCCACATCGGGAGCAACAGACACAGTAGACCAGGTTGGAGGATGTACAGGTGAACCTCTGTCGGATATGGAAAGTTTGTTTTTGGCCTTGGATGGAGGTGATAGGGGAGGTGTAGGGCAGGTGAAGTGCCTCCTGCGGTTGCAGAGAAAGGTGCCGGGGTTGGTGGGGTTAGTGAGGAGTGTGGAGCAAATGAGGGAGTCATGGAGTGAGTTGTCCCTACAGAAGGCAGATAATGGTGGGGAGGGAAGTATCTCTTTGGTGGTGGGGTCGGATTGGAAGTGGCGGAGGATGATGCACTAGATGCGGATGTTGGCGGCGTGGTATGTGAGGACTAGGGGGGACTCTGTCTTTATTTTTGTTGGGGGGACGGAGTTTGAGGGCAGAGGTGCAGGAAATGCAAGAGATGTGGTTGAGGGCATTCTTGATCACAGGAGCGAGGAAGTTGCAGTCCTTGAGACAGGAGGACATCTGGAATGTCCAGGAGTGGAACGCTCCATCTTGGGAGCAGATGCGGTGGAGGCAGAGGAATTGGGAGTAAGGGATCGCATTTTTGCAGGAGGGTGGGTGAGAGGAGGTGTTGTCTGGGTAGCTATGGGAGTCGGTAGGTTTGAAATAGACGTCGGTGTTGAGAAGGTTACCAGAGATGGAGACAGAGAGTCCAGGAAGAGGAGGGAGGTATCGGAGATGGCCCAGTTGAACTTGAGGTTGGGGTGAAAGGTGTTTCATAGATTTCATAGAATCCCTACAGTGTGGAAACTGGCCCTTCGGCCCAACAAGACCACACTAAACCTCAGAGCATCCCACCCAGTCCCATCCCCCTATAACCCACCTACTCTACACATCCCTGAACACTACGGGCAATTTAGCATGGCCAATCCACCTAGCCTGCACATCTTTGAACTGTGGGAGGAAATCAGAGTACCCTGAGGAAACCCACACAGACACAGGGAGAATGTGCAAACAGACAGTTGCCGAGGGTAGAATCGAACCCGGGTCCCTGGCGCTGTGAGGTAGCAGTGCTAATCACTGACCCACCGTGTTGTAAAGTTGATCTTCAAGCTCCTCATGGGATCACGAGGCAGTGCCAATACAGTCATCAATGTAGTGGAGGAAGAAGTGGGGGATGGTGCCCACATAGCAGTGGAAGAGGGACTGTTCCACATATTCTACAAAGAGACAGGCATAGCTCAGACCCATAAGGGTGCCCATAGCCACACCTTTGGTTTGTAGGAAGTGGGAGGAGTTAAAGGAAAAGTTGTTGAGGGTAAGGGCTGTTAGAGGGTGTGGGTGGAGGGGGACTGGTTTAGGCCAGCGGGGGAGGAAGAAATGAAGGGCTTTTAGGTCATCCGCGTGGGGGATACAAGTGTACAGAGATTGGATGTCCATGGTGAAGATGAGGTTTTGGGGGCCAGAGAATTGGAAGTCTTGGCGTCGGTGGAGGGCACAGTTTATGTTCCAAACATCAGTGGGGAATTCCTGGACCGAGGTGAAAAGACAAAGTTGAGGTGAGTGGAGATGAGTTCATTGGGGCAGGAGCAGGCAGAGAGGATAGGTCAGCTGAGGCAGTCAGGTTTGTGGATTTGGGAAGGAGATAGAAACAGGCGGTGTGGGGTTGGTGAACAATGAGGTTGGAGGCTGTGGGTGGGGGGTTTCCCTTGCTAATATGTCACATTCAAATTATATCTCTGTGAATGAAGTAATGTTCTTTAAAGACACTTTGCAGCAGGCAGAAATGGATTGAGGAAGATGTTTTGAAGTTGGACTCCATTGTCACTTTGTTGCTCCCAATTAGGTATTGATTAAAATGCTCACAAGCGAATATAACAGCCATGCACTCCTCAGTCTCAGCATACTGTCATTCATTTTATGCTAGCACCCTGAATGCAGATGTAACTGGCTGTTCTTGTTGCAGATAACAATGTGTAGAACTGGATGAAGGCTGAAGGGTCTAGGCCCGAAACGTCAGCCTTCCTGCTCCTCTGATGCTGCTTGGCCTGCTGTGTTCATCCAGCTCTACACCTTGTTATTTCAGATTCTCCAGCATCTGCAGTTCCTACTATCTCTGTTCTTGTTGCATAAGGGCAGCTCCAATCACTGCCTCGCTTACATCAAACTGCAGTGTAACTTTATCACGGGCGTTGGGATAGCTCAGCACTGGCGTTATTGTCACTAGTTTCATTCTTGTGCAAGCTTCTCTGTGTTCTGTGCCTTTGTGTAGAATACGAATACCACTGCATGTCCCTAGCAATGAGCTTGCATTGAGCTTCTCACTCTGATGACGAACTAGGCAAGAACTTTGCTAAATAATTGTCTTTTCTCAAGGACAACTAGGGAGGACAATAAATGTTGGTCCAGTCAGTGACACTCACATCCCATGAATGTTTGTTTGCTGCATTTCTGTTACAGTTCTCCTTATTAGGATCTGGGCAAAATCCTTTCATTGTCAGTACATGACCTAGGTACTTGACTTCAGGCATCTTCAATTGTATTTCTTTCTTGTTCAGCTTCAGGGTCATCTGGTACGTTCTCTCTAGCAGTCGTACTAATTTCTGATCACAATCTGAAATAGTTTCTTCAATATATCTCCACATCCATGGACTAACAGATCATCCACAACAGCTTCCATGCTGTGTACATCACTGACTATCTCACACTGGCTGTGATGATGCTTTATTGGAGAAGTCGAAATGCTAAGTGGCTTGTTCAAACATCTGTACCTCTTAATGAATGGCTTCTCTTAATGAATGTAGTTCCAAAATAACAGTTACTTTCATCCAGATTCATCAACCATCCTTCACATTGAGAGAAGTGAAGATCTTTCTCTTGCAAGTAATGGCAAAATATTAAATGGTTGGCAAGAGATAGCGAAATGCTTTCAAAGTTCAGTACATCTACCAAAGACCAAAGAACAAAGAAGAGTACAGCACAGAAACAGGCCCTTTGGCCCACCAAGCCTGTGCTGACACATTGTGCCTTTTATAAACTAAAATCCTTGTGCCACAATAAGGTCCATACCCCTCTATTCCTGACATTTTTTTTGTTCATTTGTGGGACATGGGCGTTGCTGGCTGGCCAGCAACTATTGCCTGTTCCTGGTTGCATTTGTGGAAGCGGTGGTGAGTAGCTTTATTGAACTACTACGCTGCGTGTGCTGTGGGTTGACTCACAATGCTGTGAAGGAGGGAATTCCAGGATTTTAATGAGCGACAGTGAAGGAACAGCAATATATTTCCAATTCAGGATGTTGAGTGGCTTGCTGGGGAACTTGTAGGTGATGGTATTCCCAAGTATTTGCTGCCCTTGTACTTCTAGATGGAAGTGGTAGTGGGTTTGGAAGGGACTTTTTAAGAATCCTTGGTGAATTTCTGCAGTGCATGTTGTAGATAGTACACTTGCTGCTACTGAGAATTGGTGGTGGAAGGAATAGAAGTTGGTGAATGTGGTGCCAGTCAAGCAGGCTGCTTTGTCCTACATGGTGTCAAGCTTCACGAGTGTTGTTGGAACTTCATCCAAGCAAATGGGGAATATTCATTGCACTTCTGAATTGTGCCTTGTAGATGATAGACAGGCTTTGACAAATCAAGAGATGAGTTACTCGCAGCCGTATTCCTAAACTCTGACCTGCTTTAGTAGCCACTGTATTTATACTTGGCACGTCCAGTTGAATGTCTAGTCAATAGTAATGCCAAGGATGTTGATAGCGGGGGATTCATTGATGGTGACACCAATGAATGTCAAGGGCAGTGGTTAGATTGTCTCTTATTGGAGATGCTCATAGCCTAGCATTTATGTGGCGCGAATGTTACTTGCCACTTGTCAGAACAAGCCTGGATATTGTCTAGTTCTGGTTACAGTTGAACATGGATTGCTTCAGTATCTGAGGAGTCATGAATAGTGCTGACCATTGTGTAATCATTAGCAAACATCCTCACTTCTGATCTTATGATGGAGGGAAGATCATTGATAAAGCAGCTGGAGATAGTTCCACCTAGGACACTACCCTGAGGAACTCCTGCAGAGATCTCCTATGGTTTCACACATAGATGGCCTCATTGATCTTTAAGGGGCCCTATTTCTCCCCAGCTATTCTTTTGCCCTTAATATACCTGTCGAATCTCTTTGGATTCTCCTTAACCTTATCTGCCAAAGCTATCCCCGACCCCTTTCAGTCCTCCTGATTTCTCTCTATCTCACCCTATACTCCTCAGGGGATTCACTTGATCCCAGCTGTTCATTCCTGACATATGCCTCATCTTTTTCTTGACCTCTGCTTCAGTATCTCCGGTCATCCAGTGTTCCCTACTCCCTTCACAGGGTTACCCTTCACACTAGCAGGAACATGCTGTCCCTGAACTCTCGTTATCTCGCTTTTGGAAGCCTCCCACTTACCAGACTCTTTTACCTGCAAACAGCCCCTCCCAATCAACTTTTCAAAGTTCCTGTCTAATACCAGCAAAATTGGCCTTGGCCAAACTTAGGACCTTAACTTGTAGACCAAACCTATCCTTTTTCATAACTATTTTAAAACTAATGGAATTCAGGTCACTGGTGTCAAAGTGCTCCCCCACTAACAACTCAGTCACTTTCCCTACCTTATTTCCCAAGAGGAGGTTGAGTTTTTTTCCCCTTCTCTAGTAGGGCCATCTACATATTGATTGAGAAAGTTTTCTTGAACACACTTAACAAATTCTTCCCCATCCAAGTCCTTAACACTACAGCAGTCCCAGTCTATGTTTGGGAAGTTAAAATCCCCTACTATTACGACAATTATTATTCTTCCAGCTATCTGCAATGTCCCTAAATATTTGCTCCTAAATTTACTGCTGACTATTGGGGGTTCTGTAGTTCTATCCCATCAAAGTCATCACCCTTTTTTATTTCTCCGCGCCACCGAGAAGATTTCATTGTACCATCCCCGAAGAATATCCTCTCTAAGTACAGCCACGATGATTTCGCTAATCAGAAAATGCCACTTCCCCTCCTCTCTTGCCTCCCCTTCTATCCTTCCTGTAGTATTTATACACCAGAACATTAAGCTGTCAATCCTGTCACTCCCTCAGTCATGTTTCCATAATAATAATGATATCCCACACCCATGTTCCCATCTATACCCTGAGTTCATCTACCTATCTGTCAAGCCTCTTGCATTGAAATAAATGCAGTTTAAGTCATCAGTCTTGTCTCATCCTCTGCCATACCGTTACCTGTCTTGTCTCCTTACTGGCTCTCTTTAACTTGTATACCAGCCTCAACATCCTCTCTTGTCTCATTTCTGCTTAGGGTCCTAAGCCCCCCTGCCAGACTAGTTTAAACCCTCCTGAGCAGCTCTAGCAAATTTTCCTGCCAGGCACCACCACCATGCCACCCCCACCACTCCCAAGTCCAGGTGCAACCTGTTCCACTTGTACAGGTCACTTCTGCCCCAGAAGACATCCCAATGATCCAAAAATCTGAATACCCGCCCCTGCACCAGCTCCTATTCCTATTCTCACCAGCGCTAGGAGTAAACCAGAGATTACTACCATTGAGGTCCTACGTTTTAACTTCCAGCCTAACTCCCTATATTCATTCTGCAGGACCCTATTTGAGTTGCTCTCACCAAGGCCTAAGCAGTTGCAATAAACCTTCCTAACTTTTGGATTCTAATACCCTTGTAGTAGATGCCAATCATCCATTTGTATTTTGATCCACTTGCTGTACCTGCATATTAACTGTTTTTGATAACTGCATATTAACTGAATTAAATACCAGGAGACCCAAATCCTGCTGTACCTAAGTTAGGCGAGATAACAAGCATGGGGCTGGATGAACACAGCAGGCCCGAAACGTCAAGTTTTCCTGCTCCTATGATGCTGCTTGACCTGCTGTGTTCATCCAGCCCCATGCTTGTTATCTCAGATTCTCCAGCATCTGCAGTACCTTTTATCTCTGGTACCTAAGTTAGGTAATGTCTTTCCTTGTTACATAATATACTGCTTTTCTAATATTCCTACCAAAGTTGATAAGTTCACATTTTCCTACATTACACGTCAAACATGAAATTCTTGCAACTGAGTTAACCTGTAGATATTACTTTATAGACTCTTCACCTCACCTTGACAACTTACTTCCTGATCTATCTTGGTATCATCAACACTTTTAGCTGTCATAAGTTTGGTCCATTCATCCAAGTCATTGATACAGATTGTAAATAGTTGAATCCTCTGCAATGATTGCTTTGGTATTTGTTACAGCTTCCCAACTTGAAAAATTGATTGATTGATTTATTATCAAAAAGACTGATTCATCCCCATACTCTGGTTCCTGTTCACTAACTAATTATATATCAATGTTAATATGTTACTTGCGTTTTCTTACCTTGAGTGATAATCATTGATATGGAACCTTACCAAATGCCTTTTGGAATTTCAAGTAGACCACAGCTACAGGCTACCATGCTGCTGGTCACTTCTTCAAAAACTAATCAATCAATTCGACAAGTGTATGGGGACATAAAACAGAAGGTGTGATGTTGCAATATTGATCAAGGAGGTACTTACTGCAATAAGAAGGGATGATATCCTATGTAGCTCCTAAATGAGGCCATATGGGGAGAAATAAAAAAACAAAAAAAGGGGTAATCTCATGGACTGAGTTGTACTATAGACCCTAACACAGTCAGGGAGAAATCAAAGGATAGGTAGAACTAATAGGATAATGATCATAGGGGATTTCAACTTCGGAAATATTAACTGGAATAGATGAAGTGTGAAAGGGTTAAAGGTGCAGAATAGTTAAAATGTATCTAGGAGTGAACTTAAGCCAGCATGTAGAAAGTTTTCTAAGACAAGGGGTGGTGCTGGACCTGGTTTTTGGAAATGAAACCACTTAAGTGATAGAACTGTCAGTAGGGAAAACAGTTCAATGATAGTGACCATAGCCTACTAGGATTTCAGTTAGTTATGAAAAAGGACAAAGGTAGACCAGAAACAAAAGTTATCAATGTGGGGTGGTGGGGGGGATGGTGGTGTGGGTAGGCTGATCTTAATATGACAAGGCAGGATCTGGTCAAAGTGGACTCCGAACATTGATTCTGTAGCAATAAATATTCAAACGACTTAACTAGAGTTATAACAAAAGTTAATATTTATTGGGCTGTTTGTTCAAATGCCATTTATCCCACAGAAATGAAAGGAGATCAGAGCAGTGGTATGTGAGCTATTGGTTCATGTATTTAACACTTCTTGAGAAAAGAATCTATTTCAAATGGACATGAGGGAAGGTCTCATGAGTCCAACATTTAATGGAACAGAATAAAGAAAAATCCAAGAATAATAGGATATCAATTTTACTTATTCATTCATGGAATGTGAGCATAATTGCCAATGACAGCATTTATTACCCACCGCTTAATTACCTCAAAAAGGTCGTGGCAAGTTGCCTTCTCGAGCTGTTCCATTCTATCTGATGACGATACAGCCACAATACTGTTAGGACTTCAGGTTTTTGACCCAGTTACAGTGACTGAACAGTGATATGGTTCCAAGTCAGGACGTGTTTGACTTGGAGGAAAATTTGTAACCAGAACTGAAGATAGTTGTCCAAGTGTCATCAGCTCTTGCGTCTAGATGATACAGTTTGTGCGTTTGCAAAGGAGCTGTTGGAGGAGCTTGAGTAAGTTGCTTCAGTCTATCTTGCAGAAATTGACGGTGTTGTCTGCTTTTTGAGGGATTTGGTGGGTAGGATGCATGTACCTATAATTGTTTAATAGGGCTTAAATTAACAGAGTACATAATCTTTTTCTCCTATCTTTGAATTCTTTCCACTTCTTCACTTCCTTTTCTATTTCTGACTCACTACTTCTTTTTTGATTATTGGTTATTGATTCATACGGAATTCCTGTTTTTCCCTTAAATCCTCCAGCTGCATTTAAATGATGGGATGGATGACTCGATGTGAGAATATTGTTTCATTTGCCACTCATATTCAAACAGGAGCATTTCTAACAAAAACCAGAACATGCTGGAGAAATTTGACAGGTCTGGCAGCATCTGTAGAGAGGGAACAAAGTTAAAGAATTGAGCCCAATATGCTTCTTCAGAACTCCAAAAAAGTTTGTAACAGAATGAGAGTCTTACTGGACTCAAAATGTAACGTGTTTTGCTTTTTACAGGTGCTGCTAGACCTGTTGAGTTTCTCTAGAACTCTCTGGTTTTATTTCAAATTTCTACCATCTTCAGTAGTATTTATAAGAACTTTTTCTACACATATATTAGGATTTGAAGATGTTCCTGTCGTCTCAGGTCCCAACCTTTTTTTTATTCATTTGTGGGATGTGGGTGTCACTGGCTGGCCAGCATTTCTTGTTCATCCCTAGTTGCCCTTGAGAAGGTGGTGGTGAGCTGCCTTTTTGAACCGCTGCAGTCCTCCTGCTGTGGGTTGACCCACAATGCTATTTTGAAGTAAATATTTTAAAATCTACTTGATCAAGCATTCCTGGTGCAGGTGGGACTTGAACTCAGACTGAGCCATGTATTGGAACACAACCACTGCATCCCTAGTATGGAAGCAATAATGTTTTACTCATATTTTCCAAACCCTCATACCTAATTTAGTATTAGTCTTCTTAACTGATGTACCTGTACTTCCTTTTCTTTTAATAGCAAGGCAAAGAGATGATGGGAATGTGGAATACAAATAGAAAATACTGGAAATACTCAGCAGATCTGTCAAAGGTAAACAAGGACGAAAGTTTGAGGCCAAGACGATTTTCTGTTTGCATTTATATTTGTGTATTGTTGATCTCGACAACTCACCGAAGGGGGACGGTGTTGAGCAGTGATGGTTTAGTTTGAGACAGAAGCAGAAATTACTGGAAAAGCCCAGCAGATCAGGCAGCATCTGTGGAGAGAAATCAGGGTTAATGTTGAGGGAAGGTCACTAGACCTGAAACATTATAACTCTTGACTTCTCCTCAAGGCTGCTGCCTGACCTTCTTCCACAATTTGTCGTTTTTGTTCCTGCTTTCCAGCATCCAGAGTTCTTTCGGTTTTGGTTTATTTTGACTGCAGTTGGGTCCGGAGCAGGAGAAGGACAGGCAGCTACCCGGACTCGTCAACCCGTTGCACCGACCCGACACCAGGGAAAAGACAGGACAGGGACATGGTTATCCAGGTACATCGCGGGCACGGCCTCTCCCCACACACGGAGTAAGAGGCCGGCTGTGAGAAGGGGACACCGAGCGCCCGGATCGCGGCCTCGGCCCGGGGGGGGGGGAAGGACCGGTCTCAGTCCGTGACACCGTCTCCTTCTGGTCGTTATTGTTGTGAGCACGAATACGGTCCGTAAAATCTCCAGCTGGAACGTGTGGGAGAAGGCGGCTGCGGCTGGAGGGCGCCTGGGCCTCTGTGTGTGGGGAGTCGGGGGGTCCCAGGACTGGAGCCGGCTGTTGGGGAGTGAATGTAAACAGCCGTCGCCTGCTCTCCACTCCTCCTTCAGCGGGGAAGAAGCATGGCCTGAACTCCACCTGCATTGCTCAACCCAGGCATTTTTTATTTGTAAAACAAAAATTACTGTCACTTGTTGCTCCTGTCGTGAAGAAATAGGTGTCAA
This sequence comes from Ginglymostoma cirratum, assembly GCA_024137785.1. Taxonomy (NCBI): domain Eukaryota; kingdom Metazoa; phylum Chordata; class Chondrichthyes; order Orectolobiformes; family Ginglymostomatidae; genus Ginglymostoma; species Ginglymostoma cirratum. Next base: position 53,886,095 of record JAHRHZ010000248.1, on the reverse strand, counting down.
ATGTTGCTTTGCAATTTACTTGAGAGTTGGGGGGAGTCCAAAACTAAAGGGCATAGGTTTAAGCTGAGAGATTTAAAAGGGACCTGAGGGGCAGCTTTTTCATGCAGAGGGTGGTGCGTGTATATAATGAGCTGCCAGAGGAAATGGTGGAGGCTGGTACAATAACAACATCTAAAAGGATCAGGCTGCGTATGGGCTCAATGCTGGCAAATGGGGCTAGATCAGTTTAGGATATCTGGTCAGCGTGTACAAGTTGGACTGAGGGGTCTGTTTCCATGCTGTACGCCTCTATGACAACAACTGTAGCTGGTGCATTGTAAATTTTTGGTTGTCACATTATAGGAAGGATATCATTATGTTGGAGAGAGTACATAAGAGAAGTATCCCATCTTGTAAATCTGTCATGAGGAAAGACTGAAGATGTTGGGAGAGTTTTTTCTTGGGATAGAGAAGACTAAAGGGAGTCTTAATAGTTTTCAAGGTCATGAGGTCTGGATGGGATGAATAGGGAGAAACCATTTCTGCTTGTGCACAGATCAAGAACCAGAGGGTAGACTGTAGTTTTAGGAGTTTGGCAAAAGAAACAAATGTGAGGTGAAGAATAAAACTTTTGCACACAGCAAGTAGTTACTGTTACTGAATGGCATACGCAGCCGGGAAGACTGGTGGAGGCAGGTTCAAATGAGGCATTGAAGAGGGCACTTGATAATTATATAAAAGGAAACAAGTGCAGGAGTAAGGTACCGACCTAATGGGTTGAATGATCTCCATCTGCAGCATAACAATTCTGATTTTTCTTTAAATATCTGCTTTAACTGGTTTCAAATGTGGACGAGCATTAACAAATTGCATTTATACAATCCCTTTAATGCAGTAACAAAGATAGGGAGGTTATTTAATTATTTAGAAACCATCTGAACTTTATTGTTGTGAGATCATCGCAATTGTGAGATGAAATGAGTTCTTCGTCCTTTACTTTTTTTGTATAATGCTAATATTTTGGTTATGAGCTGCTTTTTTTTTGTTTATATAACATTCTTTCAAAATGTAGTGCTTAAGAACTGCTGCAAAATAAACCTTTCTGATTGCCCAGAAGGATTGAAGAAGAGATATTTTAATGTTATGATAACGCACACTTTCCAATTTATGTTGCCAAAGCTTGAACACATTGCTGATTTGTGAGTGCACTTTTGTTAATGAAGCATATGCCAGGCTTTCCTGGCTCAGTAGGAAACTTATTGATGTATGGCTTCAGTGTAATTTAGACTGTGGGGTGTGTATCACAATCGGCGCAAGAATCAGGAGTAGCATTCAATACATTGACCCTGTTCCATCATTCACTAAGTTCATGACTGACCTGATTGAAACCTCACTCCCGCCTACCCCAGATAACCTTTAAACCTATTGCTTTACAAGAATCTATATATCTCTGCCTTAAAAATAATCAAGGACCCTGCCTACACAGTTCTTGAATGTAAGTTCCAAAGATCTGCGATCCATTGAGAGAAAAAAAAGCCTAATCTCTCTTTTAAGCAGTAACCCAAGTTCTAGGATCCCCGTATTAAATGAAACATCCTCTCTCTACATCTGCCCTGATGAGATCTCTCAGGATTTTGTTTCAATCAAGTAATCTCTTACTCTGTAAATGACAGCTGGTTCAAGTTGAGCGTGCCCAATTTTTAATCATAACACATCTGGCCATTCCAGGTAATAGCCTAATAAACCTTGTCTGAACAAACTATTTGCGTTCTCAGTTCATTTAGATACCAAACTACTCCTTTTACTCTTTTTGAAAATGCTAGGTTTATCTGTGGGTTGACTCTTGGATTTATTCTCTATCTCTTCCTGTCACAGTCTATTTGTCATTTTCCTGTATCAATACCTTTCTCTTTATCCTTGACCGTATCTTTCATTCATTGCAGCTTTCCAAATTTGAACCCTTGCCTCCATTATTCAGTTTTAAAGTCCTCTTTACTTCCTTATGTAGTTGGCAAGAACACTGGCCCTAGCATGGTTCAGATAGAGACCATCTCATTGGTACAGATCCCATTTTCTCCAGTATTGATGCCAGTGCCCCATGAACCGGAATGCCCTTCCCTCATACCATCTTTGATTCACAGATTTAGCTCTCTAATCTGATTTGTCCTTTGCCAATTTGAATGTGGCTTGGACAATATTGCAGAGATTATGACTTTTGAGTTTTCAATTCTTAATTATACACCTGAATTCTGACACCAGGCAGGCGATACAGCTGCCTGGACTCACTGTCTTTGCTGCAAAGAAGTGTCAATTCCCCTAGTTATAACGTCCCCTATTATCACTACATTTCATCATATTCTGTCCTCTTGAGTGTCATCCTGTATCACTGGCTATCGTCAGTGAACTCTTTCCCCCTGCAGCCCTCACTGCCATCCAGACAAACTGAGTAAACTTTAATCGCAGGAGATTGATAGAGTTGCAGATTGGCAATAACGTATAATGGAACCAGTAGCCTGGTAGGTATTCAATGATGGAAGTCTCACATTAAAATCTTTTGAACTGAAACTTTAACAATATGATGTATGGTTTAATGGGGCCACAGTTTATTTGCAAATCTTGATTCTGATCTTGATAATTTTTTTCCCCAGAAAATATGTAATTCAGTACTATGACATGAGCTAGTCACGCTTTTTGCAAGGTTTAATTTTTCTCTCTTTTGTAGGTCTCTGTGCTGTATTTTGCCAGGAGTGCTGAATTGTCAGGAGTTCGTTCAGAGACAATTTCTGTACCACAGCAACTAACTTCATTGCAGCTGTGGCAGGAAATTGTTAAGAGACATCCAAGGTACAGCTATTAGAGAAATCCATTGTTATTTCTTCTTAGTAATGTTGTTTATCTGATCTAGTTTTCTTTCTTTTCAGCATGCAGTGCATATGTGCTACTTAAGTGATAAAGATGGAGTGGCAGATAAGATGTATGTTAATTGTGCAGCGATGTCCTACCAAAGTAAAATAAAAATCTCAGTAGTTCTTGGGTCTCTGATCTCCTTAAAACTATTTTATCAAAATTACCAATCTCCTAATATCTCCTTCTTTAGCGTAATGTCAATTTCTAGGCTGGTCATGCTCCTGTGAACCACTTTGAGATGTTTTCCGGTGTCAGAGGTACCATGTTACTAGTTGTTGACCATGTACTTGTATTAAATGCAATGAATTCATACGCTTCAGTGTTCAACACAGAGTCATAGAGATGTGCAACATGGAAACATCCTCCAGTCCAACTCGTCTATGTTGTACAGATGTCCCAATCCTACCTAGTCCCATTTGCCAGCATTTGGCCCAAATCCCACTATGCGCTTCCGATTCATGTACCTGTCAGATGCCTGTTAAATGTTGTAATTGTACCAGCCTCCGCCACCTTCTCATTCCATACATGCACCACTTTCTGCTGAAAAAGTTGCCCCGAGCATCCCTTTTCCATCTTTCTGCTGTCATCTTAAACTTACGCCGTCTAGTTTTGGCCTCCTGTACCCTGGGAAAAAGACATTATCTATTGACCCAATCCATGCCCTTCATGGTTTTATAAACATCTATAAGGTCACCCCTCAGCCTCTGCTCCCGGAAAAAAGCACTAGCCTATTCAGCCTCTCCCTATAGCTCAAACCCTCCAACCTTGGCAACATCTTTGTAAATCTTTTCTGAGCTCGTTCAAATATCACAACATCTTTCCTATAGCAGGGAGACCAGAATGGAATGCAGTATTCTAAAAGTTGTCTGTTGAATGTTCTGTACAGCCACATGACCCCCAACTCCTATACTCAATGCACTGACTGATAAAGGCAAGTGTACCAAACGCCGCCTTCACTGTCCTGTCTACTTGTGACTCCATTTTCAAGGAACTATGAACCTGCACCCCAAAGGACTTTGCTTGGCAACATTCTCCAGACCTTACCATTAACTGCATAAGTCCTGCCCTGATTTGCCTTACCAAGATGCAGCACCTCACATTTGTCTAAATTAAACTCCATCTGTCACTCTTCAGCTTGTTTGCCCATCTGAACAAGATCCTGTTGTACTCTGAAGTAACCTTCTTTCCTGTCTACTACACTGCCAATTTTGGTGTCATCTGCAAAACTTACTAACCATAGCTCTTATATTCACATACGAATCATTTATATAAATTACAAAAAGCAGTGGACCCGGCACCAGTCCTTGCAGCACACTGCTGGTCGTAGGCCTCCAGTCCGAAAAGCAACCCTACACAACCACCCTCTGTCTCCTACTTTCGAGCCAATTTTGAATCCAAATGGCTAACTCTCCCTGTATTTCAGGTGTTCTAACCTTTCTAACCAGTCTACCATGTGAAACGTTTTTGAACGCCTTGCTTATGTCCATATAGACAATGTCCACCACTCTGCCTTCGATAATCTTCTTTGTCACTTGTTCAAAAAACTCACTTAAGTTAGTGAGACATGCACAAAGCCATGTTGACTGTACCTAATCAGTCCTTGCCTTTCCAAATACATGTAAATCCTGTCCCTCCAAATCCCCTCCAATAACTTGCCTGCCACTGATGTCAGGCTCAAAGGTCTATAGTTCCCTGACATTTCCTAAATACCTTTCTTAAATAATGGCACTATGTTAGCCACCGTCCAATCTTCTGGCACATCACCTGTAGCTGTCGATAACACAAATATCTCAGGAAGGTGGTTCTTTGTGATGAGAAATGCTTTAACATTTAGCAATTTGTTCCGTAGTATGGGGTGATGGTGACAGTTTTCATTTACTTTTAGGTTTTAGTTTTAGTACTGTATTGTTGATCGCTCTCATAGTTGAACTCGTTTGCAAGCTTTAAGGTAAATTCGTTGGATGCTTTGGAATTGAATAGAGAAGCCAGTGATCATTACTATGGTTTATTGTTTTTCATTATATACCCTCGCCTGACTTTTCCTGCCTTTGGAAGTTGGCATTTCTTCTAGCACCTGACATTGCTTAGGCATTAATAGCATTTATCATCACATTTATCAAATGGTAAATGTATATATGTCTCCAATGACCTGGCCATGGACTGGACTGCTTCACTTTCAGAGGACTTGCATTCTGCAGGGATTGTTGCTGTGACGTCAACTGGTTGCAATTTGTGTAAATGACTTGGATGAAAGGTTGGAAGATATTGTTGTCAAATTTGATGACAAAACACATAAAGGGAAAGTAAGTTATGAACAGCACGTAAGGAGGATACACAAATATATAGATGGGTGAAGTGAGTGTGCTTAAAATGTGGAAAATGTGAAATTGTTGATTTTGGCAAGAAACACAGAAAACAGGAGTCAGTGTAGGACTAAAATATTGTCCTAACCAATCCATTCTCTCTTGATATATTAGTCCTGCCATCCCAGGAATCAGTTTGGTAAATCTTCGTTGAATTCTTGACATAGCCAGAACATCCTCAGGTACAGAGTCCAAAACCTCTAGTGCTCCATGTGTGATCTCAGTAAGGCCCTGTACAGTTGTAGCAAGACATGCCTGCACCTGTACTTGAATCCTCTTGCTATGAAGGCCAATATATCATCCTTTCTTCACCACCTGCAGCACCTGTATGCTTCCTTTCAGCAACAGGTGCACAAAGACACTCAGTCTCATTGCACCTCCCTTTCCCAATCTATTGTCATTCAGATAATTTGCCTTCTGATTTTTGCTGCCAGAATGTATAACCTCACGTTTATCCACAGGCTTTGTCTGCCATGCGTTTACCACTCACTGAAGTTGTCCAGATCACAATAAAGCATCTTTAATTTCCTCACAGCTCACCCCACACCTGCCCCGATCAGCTTTCTGTTGTCTGCAAATCTGCTAATATTACTTCTTGTTTCTTCATCTAAATCGTTAATCTACACTGTGAATAGCTGAGGTCCAAGAACTTTTCCTTCCAATACACAACAATCACTGCCTGTCACTTGGAAGAAGACCCATTTATTCCTATTTGTTTACTGTCTGCCAGACTGTTCTCTATCCATGTCTTTGTACTACTTCCAACCCCATGTGATTTAATTTTACATGCAGTCTCTCACGTGAGATATTACTGAAAGCCTTAAATCTTCTATAATGGAATCTAGCATTTTTCCCCCACTACCAATGTTAGGCTAACTGGTCTATAATTCCCAGTTTTATCTCTACCTTTTTAAAGTAGTGGGATTATATTAACAACTCTCAAATCCATAGGAACTATTCCAGAGTCTACAGAAACTTGAAAGATTGCACCGATGCGATCCACTATATTTTGAGGACCATTTCTTAAGGATGCTGGGATGTAGAATACAGGTTCTGGGCATTTATCAACCTTTAATTCCATCAATTCCCGCAATACTTATAGAATCATAGAGTCATACAGCATGGAAACAGACCTTCGGTTCAACCAGCCCATGCCGAACATAATCCCAAACTAAACTAGTCCCATCTGCTTGCTCCTGCCCCATATCCCTCCAAACATTTCCTATTCAAGTATCGATCCAAATGTCTTTTAAACATTGTCGTTGTACCCATATCCACCACTTTATCAGGAAGTTTATTCCACGTGCGAACCTCGATGTAAAAAAAATTGCCTCATGTCTTTTTTAAATCTCTGTCCTCTCACCTTAAAAATGTGCTCCCTAGTCCTGAAATTCCCCTTTTAGGGAAAGGACAACTATTATTAACTCTATCTATACCTCTCACTAATTTTGTAAATTTCTGTTAGGTCACCTCTCAACTTCCAGTGAAAAAGATCCCAGCCTATCCAGCCTTTCTTCATAATTCAAACCTTCTATACCCAGCACTGGTAAATCTCTTCTGAACCATCTCCAGCTTGATAATATCCCTCCTATAACTGGGTGACCAGAACTGGACACAGTATTCCAGAAGAGGCCTCACCAATGTCCTGTACAACATCAACATGATTTCTTAACTCCTATACTCAAAACTCTGAGCAATGAAGGCAAGTGTGCCAAACACCTTTTTAACCACCCTGTCTATATGTGACGCAAACTTCAAAGAATTATGTACAGCACCCCTAGATCCCTCTGTTCTACATCACCACCCAAGGTCTGACCATTAATTTTATACTTGCCCTACTAATACTGATATCTTTCACTTTTTCCCTCTCCCTGGACCCTGTCTTTTCCAGTATTTTTGGAACATTATTTGTGTTCTCCTTTGTGAATTTGAAGCCAAAGGATATATGTGATTAGCCTGCCATCTCTTTGTTCCCATTTTAATTTCCTGTTTCTGACTGTAAGGGACTTATATTTGTCTTCACTAAGCATTTTCTCTTCACATACTTCACAAGCTTTTGCAATCAGTTTGTATGTTCTCTGTAGGTTAATTCTTGGACTATCACCACCAGCCCCTCTGCACACCCCGTCTTGATCAATCCTTTTGTCCTTGTTTTGCTGCAATCTAAACTGTTCCCAGCCCTCAGGCATGCTGCTTTTTAGGTGATTGTATGTGCCCCTTCCTTGGGTCTAATACTATTCCTAATTTACCTTGATAACCATCGCCAGGCCAGTTTTCCAGTTTTATTTTTGTTCTGTAAAAGAATGAACAATTGTTGCATTTCCTCCACTTTAAATGTTTGCTATTGCCTGTCCACTGTTATCCTTTTAAAGTGCACTGGTGAGACTGTGTCTGGAGTACTGTGCAAAGTATTGGTAACTTTATTTGAGGAAGGCTATAATGCATTGACTGTAGTTCAGAGAATGTTTACCAGATGAATACTTGTAGTGAAAACCGAAAGAACTGCAGATGCTGTAAATCAGGAGCAAAAACAAAGTTGCTGGGAAAGCTCAGCAGGTCTGGCAGCATCTGTGAAAGGAAAAAACAGAGCTAACGTTTCGGGTCCGGTAACCCTTCAGTTCTGAGGAAGGGTCACCGGACCTGAAACGTTAGCTCTGTTTTTCCCTTCACAGATGCTGCCAGACCTGCTGAACTTTTCCAGCAACTTTGTTTTTGTTCCTGAATACTCATAATGGGTAGGTTGTCCTCCGAGGAAACATTGGATGGATTAGGCTCGTATCCCTTAGATTGAGACAAAAATACGTTGACTGCTCCTTTCCTCCTAACACTGACTGGCCTGCTACGTGCTTCAAGCCTCTTGCTTGTCTATCTTGGTATCCATTGGAATTCAGAAGAATAATGGGCGATTAGACTGAAACATGTTATGAGAGGTTTTTAACATGGTAGATGGGAGAATCTAGAATTAGGGGTCACCGTTTAAAAATTAGGCATTGCCCGTTTGATACAGATTAGGTTAAATCTCTTATCTCAGGCAGTTTTAAGTCTTTGGAGCTCTTCCTGAAAAGGTATGGAAACAGTCCTTGTATATTCTTAAGGCAAAGGTAAGTAGCTTATTGTTAATTAAGGAGTGAAAGGTTATCAAGGATAAACAGGAATGTGGATTGGAGGTTGCAATTAGACCAGTCATAATGTCGAATGGCAGCATGAGGGGATGAACGGTCTGTTCCCAAGTTATATGTTCATGTGTTCATAACTTCCATCTTGACAGCATTGTAGATGTACCTATACCAGATGGACCGCAGTGGTTCCAGCAAGTGGGTTGCTGTCAACTTTCCAAAGCAAATAGAGATGGGCAACAAATGCTTGCGTAGCTAGCAATGCTTGCATTCTGTTAGAGGGTATAAACAAACATTGTCCCCACCCATTTGGAAAAAATATAAATAGCAAAGGGAGAAGATGCTGTTGATGGCGTCTTCACTGATAACTGAGTGGAGAGATGAAACTGGTAAGATTGGATTTGTATATCCTGACCACAGAAGGCTGTACTTTTAGTCATGTGACCATAGGACAGAGAGACTTGTCTTTACCCTATCTTCCTACAAGAAACGGAGGAAAAATCTGAGGGAAATTCAGCACAGATCAGTTTTAGATTATTCTCTCAACCATCATTTTGCATAGATGTTTGGCTGCCAATAGGCCATGTTGATCTGATGATGGCATGATGCACATAGAGACAGAAGGTGGAGTTGACTACAAGTGTTGGTGCATGTGCAGACTTCCTAGTGAAAGTTTTGAGAACCACGTTGGGATGAAGGCTGTGGTGTAGTGAACTGTGATAAATGTAACAGATTCACAGAATAGTTTAATAAACTGTGCTCACTTTGGAGAAGCATCCTTAGGAGAAAAAAAATACCATTGAATGGATCACTATAAACAGTGCTACTTTTCTAATTAACATCATTGTTGGAAATTCACTACCATGTTATTTTGCCAGTATATAAATAATGGAAGTAAACATAGTTTAGCCCCCACCATGTCAGGATTAGAAAAATAGCGGAGACATTTTAAAAGATGTCGAAACATTGCTTGGTTTTTCTTCTTAGTCAACATATTCTTTTTCACAGAATGCTATCAAGTGGGAAGTCAAATATTGTTCTTTGCAGTGACTTTCTTTACAGAAGTCATCGATGCTGCCAAGTTCAGGATGTGCTGTACATGTTAACAAAGTAGCTTACCCATTGTCACTGGAGTTGATGAAATAGCTTGATTACATAAAATATTTCATTTAGCTACCTTGTTAAGAATTGGCTAACTGCCTGTGTGAAGTGGACTGATTGCAGTGACTGAGAACTGTTTTAGTTGCAGGCCTGGAACCAGAACTGGAGGATATTATTGACCAATAATAGGAAGAGGAAGGAAGAAATCCTATTAAATGCAACAAAACTTCTGGTGCTAAATGCTAAATTACAGATGTTTGGTATGCTTTTTCTTTTCTTACCGAATCCACAGGCTTGGTACCATAAGGGATCACATCATTCTTGCTGTTCGTCAGGAATACATCATCTTGGGAGATCAGCTTTTGTTCCTCCAGCCAGGCGACGAGATCGCAGTCATCCCCCCGATCAGTGGGGGCTAGCTCCTGGCATACATATGCAGGTATTTCCAATTTCTCCTCAAATATGACTTCAGGTGCAGGAGGCCGGACGTTAAAATTCCTGATGGAGTCTTTAATTTTAGCCATGTCGACTGATTCCGTTGTTAGATGCCTTTTGAATTTTCCCTTTCGTCTGTTCCCACTTGGCTTGGTATCTTTATTATATGGAGCCATGCTACTTTTATGCAGTTTCACTGTAATAATATAAATGCATTTCATATTAGTCACTTTTAAGACACTGAATGCTAACAACTACTGTAGGGTTAGTCATTGAGAGAATGGAATGGGCCTGGTGGATGTTATTTCTAACAAATTGAATGTTTTGCAAGGCTTCTCAGAATTAGTGCCAAAATAGTTGCAGGCTCAAGTTGTATCTGCAGCATTTCAATAATGGTCAATAAAACTTTGCAAATTTAAGGTTATCACAAGCTAGGTGTGCTTCTTTTTTCCAATAATAATTTCCAATAATAACCCTTTTAGGAAGTTTTCAGGAAATGAATTAGGCCAAGACATACCATGACTATAATTTTGAAAAAGTGTTCTGTACAGAAGTGTTATTGCACGATAAATTATGCCAAAAATTAATGGGAAAGAAGCAAAGAGTTGTCAAAACAGTTTTTTCTCCAGAGTATTAGACAAAACTGCCTGTATTACATCCAGTAGTGATGTGCAGTAACATTTGTGCTATTTTAAAAATATATATTCCCCTCTTCACTGAGAAATGCAAAAGCATGTCTGCTGAAAGTTGTAAGATGATGAAACAGAGCATACCTGCAATGTATAAAATAGCAAAGATAGTAATAGTAAATATTACCCACTTTAAACTTGCACATGGCAAAGTTTTCTGCTTCAACTCAAGCATTTAGGTACCATTGTTACTCAGTGAGCTTGTATGATTTTACTTTAAAGATAGTTTTAAATAGATGTAGGATGCCTGGTTCCTATAGCATATTTTACATCTTCCTGTCTCTATTATTACAAATACCCTCTTTTCTACAGGTGTTATTATCTCCCACAGTCTTTCTTTCGATAACAAATCTACTTTGAAGAAACTTGTGTCAAGTTTCAAATAGAATTTGAAAGGATGATGAAAGTTGTACAGCGGAACGTTTTCTTATGTTTTTACCCAGTGTTCGTGCTAAAAATCTTAACAGAAAATCAAGATTACAGATGTTGTGTTAGTTTACAGAATAAAGGTCCCTTGATAGTTTGGGAATAAAGGAGCAGACATCTTACTTCCCTAGATTGCAAGATACTTCTCTTTGATGTTCATGCATTCTTATCATTTCATTGAGTCATTAATAATGTTAAATTGTAAATGTGATTTCTACAAATTTATACGTAAGATCATATACAACTAGCTATACAAAAGCCTGGTTCGGCCACATCTGGAGTATCATGTCCAGTTCCGGTCACCTCATTACAGGAAAGATGTGGAAGCGTTAGAAAAGGTGCAGAGGAGATTTACCAGGGTGTTGCCTGGAATGGAGGGAAGGTCTTACGAGGAATGGTTGAGAGAGCCAGGGCTTTTCTCTTTAGAACGACAAAGGATGAGAGGTGACTTGATAGATGTGTACAAAATGATCAGAGGTATAGATGGAGTAGACAGCCAGAGACTTTTTCCTAGGGTGGAGGTAGCTTTTACGAGGGGACATGGTTTTAAAGTGAGTGGAGGTAGATATCGGGGAGACGTCAGAGGTAGATTCTTTACTCAGAGAGTGGTCGGGACATGGAATGCATTGCCGGAGAGGGTAGTGGAGTCGGCCTCATTAGGGGCTATTAGATAGGCATATGGATGATAGTATAAGGTGGCGGTGGAGGTTAGATAGACCTTAGGTTTAGGGTAAAAGTTCAGCACAACATCGTGGGCTGAAGGGCCTGTACTGTGCTGTACTGTTCTATGTTCTATGTTCTATGTTCTATTGTACTTGAACCAATAGGAAATGAATTTGAACCATTAATTTTGATTTTAATTTAAGACTTGTAATTTCCAAGTCTATACAGGATTACATTTGGGTCATAAATGTTATGGGAAAAAAGTCTTGTCACTTCTAACTAATGGTAGCGGTTTCCCCTCCAGATAGAATTCAGAGATGATGATGAAGCAACTTTCGTGTGAATGCATTCAGAATTTTCTCCTTGTGCAGTTAGCAAAGTCCTGATGTTACGATTATTTGTTTTGATTTATTATTGTCACATGCACTGAGATACTGTGAAAAGTATTGTTTCACATGCCAGCAAGACAAAACATGCCTTACATAAGTAATCAGGGTAACAACACAGACAGCAGAATATAGTATTACAACTACAGAGATGCAGGTCATAGTGAAAAGAGTCTGTCAATGTTCAACTTTCTTCATTTGACTTGAATACCTGGGACTTCGATTAACTAAAGCCTTTTTTCTTGACCTGGTATTGCTTCTGTGCGACAAACCCAAGTAAGCCACATGGAATATTTTTTTTAAAATGGCTGAATCTGAACTACCATTTTAATCAAGAGGCACTGAAACTCTCTCTTTTCTCTTCCTTTATTTATATATTCTTTCAAGTTGCTGTTATCTTCTTATCAAGACCTGGAACTGAAAAGAATGTTGATTCCTCCATTGCTTACTTCACAGGCCCACTGTTCGGATCCTCTGTGAAATGTGAGCTCATCCAAACTACTGCTGTATCTACCCTCACTCTTACCAAGTTCCATTCACCCATCTCGCCTGTTCTCACTAACCTATCTCGGCTTGCAGTCTGCAGCACCTCCATTGGAAATTTCTTATCCTTGTTTTAGAATCTTTGCCTGGCTTTGCCCCATACCTACCTCTGTAATTTCCTCCAGCCCAACAACCCAAAGAGATCTTTTTTACTCCAATTCTGGCACCTTGCATGTCCCTAACTATCATTGCTGCACCATTGCTAGCCATGCATTTGGCTACCTAGATTCTAGATGCTCCCTTTTTGAAACTGATGTAGGATATAATTTACATTGGAAAGTATTTTCCAATATATTTAATACATTTATTTACTTGTCAGGTGAGAAGAGGAGAAACAATGCACATATTTAAATGTTGAAGTAAACTAAAAAAGGAAATCTTTGGATCATTTTGATATGCTAATAGACCCTGATACTGAAAGGATAATAGTTGATCTGTGGAGACCACTCAGTCAGTCCTGTCACCAGCAAAATAAACTGACGACTTATTTCCTTTCTCCAGTTACCATGAGTGAATTGGAAGATAAACCAAAGGATTTGATAAAAGTGACATATGAGAAACTTTCCACAGATGAAGTTGCAGAATCAGTGAAATCTCCATCTTGTGGAGCAGTGTCTTTGTTTATTGGTAAGCTATTAAATTGTCCAACTAGAATTCAAGCAAAATATAATCAAAGGCGCACTCCTTTCCCTAGCCATAAGTTTTTACTGAATGGAGATGATGAACTCGAGGCTTAAATTTTCGGTAAGTATTTTAATTGACAATATCTGTGTCATATCATCTTGTGCTTATATATTGGACCAACAACCCAAAAGTGAGTTAAAATCCCACTGTGCTGAGTTGTGAAATTTGAATTTAAGTAACAGGATTTGTGGAGTGTTTTTTTAAATTTGTTCAGGGGCGGAGGATGTTGCTGGCTAGGCCAGCATTTATTGCCCAACCCTAATTGGTCAGAGGATATTTATGAGTCAACCACATTGCTGTGGCTGTGGAGTCATATGTAGGCCAGACCAGGTAAGGACGGCAGATTCCTCCCCTAAAGGACATTAATGAACCAGGTGGGTTTTTCCAACAATCAGCAATGGATTCATGGTCATCATTAGACTCTTAATTCTACATATTTATTGAATTCAAATTCCACCACCTGCCATGGCAGGATTCGAACCCAGGTCCCCAGAACATTATCTGCGTCAACAGTCCAGTGATAGTACTACAAGACCATTGCCTCCCCATGAAGAAAGTAATCCTGAAAACTTCTACGTTGTTGTAAAGTCAGAAAAAGAACTAGATGGCTTGCTAGGATATTAAGAGTCACAAACAAATAAGTTGTAAATAACCAGTACAAAACTAATAGCCCAGCATCAAAAGTGTATCTGATCGCAATCGGTAGTTTCCTGGCCAGGCGTACACCGTATTCCTTTGAGCACCATCAAAACAAAGGTTCAACCTTATTTAATATATTCATAGAATGATACCTTACTTCAGGTGATCGTTTTGCCAATTGTATCTGTGTCTGCAGCTTGAAAGAAAGATTTACTGTGTGCCATTTGCCTTATTCTCCCCAAACTGTGCATTTTGCCGTACACGTTCCCTATTCAATTTGTAATGATCACGATGGGAAAGAATGCATTATCTTTCTCTAGGCCCCCAACTCCACGGGTCTCAACATTAATTATTTTTCATGGGTTTTAATGGGGCCAATTGTATGCTTTTCCTGATCAAGACTGATCAATCAGATTCCAAATATATGCCTGTGGTACCAGTTTGTCCTCTGAAATGGACTTTGTGTAGCCCCTGCTTAGTTTACTGTACATAAAGGAAAAACTCCTCGAGCCGTATCCCAGAACTGTTGTCTCTCGTTGATGTCATTTGATCTTTCTGTGACTACTGGAGATACTACAATATTTACTTCTTCCAAATCATTCCCTTGAGTAGACCAACTCTTTTACAGGTAAGCTACAGACAATTCCTACATATACTGTTCCAAATGTTAGTTCACACTGCAGTGCGCTTGATATGATACCAGCTAATATCATTCACTAAACCTTGCTATTCACGCAGCGCTCTGGTAGAAAAGTCTTGCCTTTCTCCAGCAAGGGTTTGGGTGGCTCCTGTATCCCTTAGTATGGCAATAGCTTCAGCCGTCTAATTTGATGAATTACAGGTTATTTTTCCTTTTGACAAGAATTCCCTGTAGCATTCTAGTATCTTGTCTACCTCCCCTGCACTCATGGCAGGGTTTGTACTTAGCCTCACCGCTGCAGTTAAAGCTACAATTTGATCTTTTGTGCTCTGTTGTGGCTCCTTTCTTTGAACAAACCTGATTTACCCCAACAGTAATTACAGGTGATGTCCTGCAGTCTACTCAAAAGTAACATTTGGGACTTCAGATATCACTTTCACCCTCTGTTCTTTCTTTTCTAGCTGGAGCAGAAGATTCTAGGGCATTCCCAGCTGTCCCTTCCCCAACCATCTTGCAGTCTTCTTGGGTGTCTGGGGGTGATGGAAAAAGAGATTGGATTTGTTGACAGCTGTTAATGGTCATCTGCTTGAGCTGCTTGTCTTTCAATCTTCTGGTTCTAAGTTCTTGCTGATGCACAGAGTGAACTTTTAAATTCTTCCAAGAGAACCATTTCCCCCAAGGATTGCATACAGCCTCTACCTTTTAATGCTTGCGTCAAACTGTCAAATTTATTTGCTTTATGCTTTCAAGTGGTTTATGAATTTGTCCTAAATTTTTACCTCTAAATCTTGGAGACCAATTCCTGCCACAAATGGTTTCTTTTTTGCTACCTCAATTTATAGAAGCCTCCTCAAAAAGAAAGGTCATCACTTCATGAGCTTTTCGCACCAGCCGACTTTGCAGGGCACTGTCCAGTTTTCTTATGGCCACTTCAGAAGGGATAAAAAATGCTTCTATGTTCCTTTAATCAAATTTTGGGAACGCTTACACAAACTTAAACAGCTCCCCACTTGGTCTTGGAATGACCCAGGGCGTTTCTCATCAGTATGCTCTTAGAATCAAAGGCTTCTTTTTGTTGTTGTTGCAACCCTTTAAGTCGGTATTCCCTCTATCATAGATAACAAGGTGTAGAGCTGGATGAACACAGCAGGCCAAGCAGCA
>JAHRHZ010000248.1:53821025-53855363 GCA_024137785.1 Ginglymostoma cirratum | reverse complement strand
CTTGGCCTGCTGTGTTCATCCAGCTCCACACCTTGTTATCTGGAAGTGTTCATCTCTGTTCATCAAATACAGCTTCCACTGGTTAGCATACTCTGAGACCTGTATTGTAACTTCAAGAGATTGGCACCTAGTTTTCCGTACTTCCACGAATCAGGCTTGCTTCCTTAGTTTGGTAATGGTACTGTGTAGGATAGGCAATGAAGTTACAGATTGTGATGCAACACAACTCTTCTGTTGCTAAGGCCTTTCGGTGCTTTGAGTTCTAGATCTGTTCTGAAATTAATAAATTTAACACCGTCATAGTGGCACACAATGACTGGAATGTGTCCTTTGTGTGAGGATGGGATATTATTGCCACAGGGACTCAGTCACCCTTATGAATGTAGTCATGGACAGATGTACGCGCTAAAAAAATTAGGTGAGGATGACATCAGGTAAGCTTTTTATCCTCTGTCATTCTCACTGTCTACTGTAGGCCCTTTCAGACTTGACTTTTAAGGGTGAAACAGTGAGTTAGACTGCTGTCAAATTAAACAATTAGAACACATTATTAAACTGTAAGACATAAACTAGGTCACTTTGTTATTTGTCTCAAACTTGGTTAGTCCTATTAAATATAAATGAAGCTGGAAAGGCTTGCTGTAGGAATTGTCATCAAGATTTTTTTTGTTGGGCTGGGTGTCATTCTAGATTGTTGATATAATTACCCTATGTGTACATTTGGAGAGTTGGAGTAACTAGTTTTTCTGAGAGACTTTCTATGACTGAGAGCTGGCTTTGTGCACTCACTAGGTTTTTTGAGCATTCTTCTGTGAGAAAATGGAAGTAACTTTAAAATCCTGAACAGCAATTAAGCAAAGCCATAATTGTGAATTTTCAGTTGTCTGTGATATTCATGACTTTAAACCAGATTGGGATAAATGTATAGAAGTTAGAACTTTTCTGATTTTTAAAAAAATTAGTGCGGGGTCTATAGAATAGAATAGAAATTTACCGGCTCGTACTTTTACATGAAAAGTAGTGAAAAGTTTTATAATGAAAATAATCATTATTAAATAGGTGAGAAGTTTCATTTGCTTTCCAGTCTATTGGAGTTGACCCAGATAGATAGTATAATTTCGAAGTATAGTGTATTTGTGAAGGAAATAAGCTAGCAACAGTAAACACATTACTTATTGAAACCTTGTCTTTTAAATCTTACTATTTAATCACAGTTGTAAACAATTGGTTTTGGAATAATTGGCTCTCTTTTCAGAAAGTGTTAACACTGTGTCCATTAATAATTTACATATTTCCATTGAATGCTTTTGCAGATCATGTTACTGCTCTAAAATTTCATTCACATTTGGGACTGGGTTTGAATTATTCACGAGGTGACGTGTAGTTAACTTTTGTCTGTGACAATTGGATACCAGTGGTATTTTCACACATCAACCTGAGACTTTAAGTCAAAATTTTCTTTAGTTTTGACACAATGCAGAATTTGTATGGTAATTTTAAATGTAGATCTATTTCTGAAATGTGTTCTAGGTGATTTCCAAATTATCACAGTGCCATACTTTAAAAGTAGGGCATTCTTGCTGATATGTGATACATACTTTAAAAGAATGATTCATCTTCTCTTCCTGTCATGTGACACTGCCCTTAAGAGTTTATCAGATGAAAACTTGAAACGCCAAATGTGGCATCCGTATCTTTGCGATATGATTTGTTGCTATGTCATTTAAGTGACAGCAAAAAAAGAAACAGAGGCAAGTAGGCAAGAGACAATTGATGCTTAGAACTAAATGAAGCAGCTTTTTAAAAATTATTATTCATTCCTGGGATGTAGGCATGACTGGCTAGACAAACGTATATTGCCTATCGCTAATAGTCCATGAGAAGGTGATGGTGGCGAACCACAGCCTTGAGCTACTGGTTACTCTTGCGGGTATAGATACATCCATAGAGCTGGTAGGAAGAGAGTTCTATGACTTTTGACCCCATGACAGTGAAGGAATGGCAAGGCATCCAAGTCAGGATGGTGTACGACTTGCAGGTGATGGTGTTCCTACTTGTCTGCTGGCCTTGTTTGTCTAGGTGATAGAGGTTGAACATGTGGAGGAGCCTTAGTGTCTTGTTGAAGTGTATCTTGCAGAGGTTCCGTGTATTAGTTGTGAAGGGAATGAATGCTGAAGGTGGTGATGTGGTCCACTTTAAACAGGTTGCTTTGACCTGAATGGTGTCCAACATCTTGAGTTTTGTTGGAGCTGCATCCAGCAAGGCAAGTGGGGAGTATTCCATCATGCTCCTGACTTGTGCCTTGTAAAAGCCGGATATGGAAACTGCATGTATGTTACTTGCCCACATTATTTCACTTGTTCGAGATGGTCTTTACATGGTACTTGTGTATTATAAATGTTAATTATTACTTACTGGCCCAAGCCTCATGTTTTTCTCAGTCCCGATGTATATGAGCATAAGCTTCTTTAGTATCTTAAGCATCATGTATAATGTGTGATAATCAGCGAATACCCCCACTTCTGACATTATGATCTCAGTCTCGAATATACTTACAATATCCAGACAAAGTAACCTGCTGAATTGGCACTATATCCACACTTAACCTTCACTCCTTCCACCACGAATGCTCAGTAGCAGCAGCATATACCAACTATAAGTTACACTGCAGAAATTCATCAAGGCTTTTTTGACAGCACCCTCTAGACCCACAGTCATTACCATCTAGAAGGACAAGGGCAGCAGTTACATGGGAACACCACTATCTGCAAGTTCTCCACTAAGATTCACCATCCTCACTTGGAAACATATCACTGTGCCTTCTGTGTCACTGGATAAAAATTCCCTCCCTAACGGCATTGTGTGTACCTACACCAAATGGATTGTGGCAGTTCAAGAATACATCTCACCAGCAACTTGTCAAGAGCAACTAGGAATGTGCAATAAGGGCTGGCCCAGCCAGCAGCACCCACATCCCCTGAATAAATGTCAAAAAAGGAGTTATTAATAAAGTAATGTATGATGATCAGGCCTATAACACTATCCTGAGGTATTTCTGCTGCAAAGTCCTGGGACTGAGATGATTGATTTCTAATAACTACAACTGTAAACATTGTAAATTGTCTTAGGGTGCTTCACAGGAATGGTATCAGATAACATTTTAGGACAAGTAATTAAAGCTTGGTGAAAGAGATAGGCTTCGTGGAGTGTCTGAAGAAGAAGGTTAGAGAGGGACAGAGTATTGGGTTGAAAACTTCAAGTCTAGATAGATGGAGGCATGGCCTTAGCCCTGAATAATGATAAACTGGAATGTATAGGATCTATGCTGAGAGGACCACTGGTTATGATGAATTTATAAAATAAATTTGTTTATTTAAATCTTTAATTTGGTTAAGTTTCATAACTTAGTCCAAAGGAACAATTTCTTGTTAATGATGAATATTTTACATTAAATGAGTATAGACTGTTTAAGTACAGCCCATTAGCAAATTGGACTCTTGTATTACTTTTGAACAAAATAAAGATAATAGCTGGCATACACCAAGGATAAAGCAGCATCTGTGCTGAAACAAATATAAAGTTTCCAGTCCCTCTTGATAACTGGAAGATATTACAAGCAGTGATATACAAGATGGAACAGAACTAGAGGGAAGTGGCAAACAGACATAGGAAAAGAAATAGAACAAGTGTGAAGTATACTGCAGCATGTGACTCACCTTCCCATATTTACATAGTACAAGTCAGTGTAATGGAACATCCAGCATGGTGAAGAACAACACCAATTAACAATTAAATCTTGCTCTATGTCAAGCTACCTAAAAACCAATAACCAACACTTTTAACAAGTTTATCTCCAATTTTGTGTGCTAGCTTGGAGGATAAATACAAATATGCACAAATTGAGCTATCATTTTCTCCATGGTAACTTCTATGTTTCTGAGTTGCTCACGTACTGACTTCTGAACTGTTCCCAAGGCACAATCAGTTCTGTGTTGAAATAATTACCAATCACCTGTGCATCTGCAACAACATTGAATGAAACTTAACACTATTCAGACAGAGATAGCAGGAACTGCAGATGCTGGAGAATCTGAGATAACAAGGTGTAGAGCTGGATGAACACAGCAGGCCAAGCAGCATCAGAGGAGCAGGAAGTCTGAAGTTTCAGAGAAGGGTCTAGGCCCGAAACGTCAGCCTTCCTGCTCCTTTGATGCTGCTTGGCCTGCTGTGTTCATCCAGCTCTACATACTATCCAGACAGAGGTTGAGTTGATGTTAAAATCCATTCTATCCATTAACCCACATACCCACCATCATCACTGACCTGTCGTGGCATTTATGATGTGTACTATCTATCAGATGCACTGCAATAACATACCATGGCTTCTTGGAATACTTCCAAATCTGAGACCCCCACCACCTAGCATTAAAAAGAGCAGTGGATGTGCAGGAAGAGTTTTGAAGAGGAAAGAATACTAAAAACAGCAGGGATCTTGGTGAAGAAAAATAAATTTAGCAATTGGGTAGTAGTTTGAAAGAATAGGTAGGTTATGAGTGAATTGTTGATGAATGAGCTGATGGTTTTTCAGCAGAGTGGAACGTGCCTGAGCCAACTGTGTTGCTTGAATGTATTTTTTTCAGATATTGTAGATGTAGAGGGCTGACTTATGAAGGAAGTTAAATTAATAGGATGGTGATTAGCTAATTGGCTGAACTGTGGTATTGCAAAACTAAACAATCAGGGTCCAATTTAAAAAGTCCTTTAAATTATCCTTTTTTGCCTCATTTACTACTCCTCAACCATCTCTAACATTCATTCACCTTGTTTTCAAAATTGAATGTGCCCCTAAAATAATTCAGTGTAGTAGACTTACATTATGAAATGTGCGGTTATGTAGTATCTTTCACATATTTGTTTGGAATTTTAATTTACCATTTATAATAGAGTCATATAGCTGTACAGTATGGAAACAGACCCTTTGGTCCAACTCGTCTATGCTGACCAGATATCTTAAATTAATCTAATCCCATTTGCCAGAATTTGGCTCATATCCCGCTAAACCCTTCCTATACATATACCCATCCTTTAGGGAAGGAAACTGCCATCCTTATCCGGTCTGGCCTACGTATGACTCCAGACCTACAGCAATGTGGTTGACTCTTAACAATTAGGGATGGGCAATAAATGCTGCCTGGCCAGTGACGCCCTCATCCCACGAATGAATAAAAAAAAATCCAGATGCCTTTTAAATGCTGTAACTGTACCAGCCTCCACCACTTCCTCTTGCAGCTCATTCCATACATCACCACCCTCTGCATGAAAATGTTGCCTCTTAGCTCCATTTCCCCTCTCATCTTAAACCTATGCCCTCTAGTTTTGGAGATAATAAGAACTGCTGATGCTGGAGTCAGAAATAACACTGGAGCTGGAGGAACACAGCAGGCCAACCAACATTAGAGGAGCAGGAAAGCTGAAGTTTCAGGTCGACTGAAACCTCAGCATCCCTGCTCCTCTGATGCTGCCTGGCCTGCTGTGTTCCTCCAGCTGCACACTGTATTACCTCTAGTTGTGGACTCCTCCATCTGGGAAAAAGACCTTCTTTATTTATGCCCTTCATGATTTTATAAACCTCTATAAGGTTACTCCTCAGCCTCCAATGCTCCAGGGAAAATAGCCCCAGCCTATTTAGCCTCTCCCTATAGATCAAACCCTCCAATCCTGGCAACATCCTTGTAAATCTTTCCTGAACCCATTCAAGTTTCACAACATCTTTCCTATAGCAGGGAGACTAGAATTGAATGCAGTATTCCAAAAGCGGCCTAACCAATGTCCTGTACAGCTGCAACATGACCTCCCAACTCCTATACTCAATGCACTGACCATTAAAGGCAAGCGTACCAAATACCGCCTTCATTATCCTGTCTACCTGGGACTCCACTTTCATGGAACTATGAACCTGCATTCCAAGGCCGCCTTGTTCAGCAACGCTCCCTAGGACCTTCCCATTAACTGTATAAGTCCTGCCCTGATTTGCCTTTCCAAAATGCAGCACCTCATGTTCATCCAAGACAAACTCTCTCTGCCACTCCTTGGGCCATCGGCCCACTGTACTCTTAAGTAACCTCTGTTCATTACACCTCCAATTTTGGTGTCATCTGCAGACTTAGTAACTATACCTCCTATGTTCACATCCAAGTCATTTATTTCAATAATGAAAAGCAGTAGACCCAGCACTGATCCTTGTGACACACGGCTGATCACAGGCCTCCAGTCTGAAAGACAACCCTCCACCACGACCCTCTGTCTTCTACCTTTGAGCCAGTTCTGTATCCAGATGGCTAGTTCTCCCTGTACTCCATGTGATCTAATCATGCTAACCAGTCTACTATGAGGAACCTTGTCATACACTTTACTGAAGTCCATATAAATCACATCCACTACTCCGCCCTCCACAATACTCTTCGCTACTTCTTCAAAAAACTCAATTAAGTTAATGAGATGCAATT
This sequence comes from Ginglymostoma cirratum, assembly GCA_024137785.1. Classification (NCBI taxonomy): domain Eukaryota; kingdom Metazoa; phylum Chordata; class Chondrichthyes; order Orectolobiformes; family Ginglymostomatidae; genus Ginglymostoma; species Ginglymostoma cirratum. Next base: position 53,848,857 of record JAHRHZ010000248.1, on the reverse strand, counting down.
TCCCACGCAGAAAGCTACGTTGACTAGCCATAATCAGCCCTTGCCTTTCCAAATACATGTCAATCCTGAACTTTAGGATCCCTTCCAACAACTTGCCCACCATTGATATCAGGCTCACTGCTCTATAGTTCCCTGATTTTTTGTTACGACCTTTCTTGAATAGCGGCACCATGTTAGCCACCCTCCAGTCTTCCAGCACCTCACCTGTGGCTATCGATGATACAAGTATCTCAGCAAGAGACCCAGCAATCACTTCCCTAGCTTCCCACAGAGTTCTAGGGTGATCTAGTCCCTGGGATTTATCCACCTTTATGTGTTTTAAGATGTCCAACACCACCACCTCTGGGAATACATCCAGGGAAGTTTTTTTTTCAAGATGTTGCTGTTTATTTCCTCATGTTCTCTATCTTCCATATCCTTCTCCAAGGTAACACTGAACTTGTTTACTATCACCCCATCTCCTGTGGTCCCTGTTCTCTCCCTCGTTACTCTTTTATCCATAATGTATCTGTAGAATCCCTTTGGGTTCTCCTTAACTCTGTTTGCCAAAGCTATCTCATGTCCCCTTTTTGCTCTTCTGATCTCCCTCTTATGTATACTGCTACTGCCTATATAATTTTCTGGGGATTCACTCAATCCCTACTGTCTATACCTGACATATAGTTCCTTCTTATTCTTGACCAGAACCGCTATTTCTCTAGTCATCCAGCTTTCCTGACACCAACCAGCCTTGCCCTTCACTTGAACAGGAACATACTGTCTCTGGACTCTTGTAATCTCATTTTTGAAGACTTCCAGCCACCCCTTTACCTGCAAATATTGCCCCCAATCAACTTTTGAAAGTTCTTGTCGAATACCGTCCTCCAGTTTAGAATTTTGACTTTTAGATCTGGTCTATCCTTTTCTATCACTATTTTAAAACTAATAGAATTATGGTTACTGGCCCCAAAGTGCTCCCCCACTGACACCTGCCTTGCCTGATTTCCCGAGAATAGGTTAAGTTTTGCACCTTCTCTAGTAGGTATATCCATGTAGTGAATCAGAAAATTTTCTTGTACGCACTTGACAAATTTCTCTCCATCGAAGCCCTTAACACCACGGCAGTCCCAGTCTATGTTTGGAAAGTTAAAATCCCCTGCTAAGACAACACTATTCTTCCAGCTATCTGCAATCTCCCAACATATTTGCTCCTAAATTTCCTGCTTACTATTGGGGGTTTCTATGGGACAATCCCAATAAGGTGATCATCCTTTCTTATTTCTCAGTTCCACCCAAATAACTTCTTTCGACATATTCCCAGGAATGTCCTCCCTAAGTACTGCCATAATGTTATCCCTAATCAGAAACACCACTCCCCATCTTCTGTTCCCTCCCCTTTCTCTGCTTCCTATACCATCTATACCCTGGAACATTAAACTGCCAATCCTGTTCATCCCTGACCTACATGTCTGTAATCGCTACTATATTCCCAGACCCATGTTATCATCCCACATGCATATATATCAGTTCCTCGGTTATTATATAAGACATGGCACTCACCAATCTCCCTTTCCCCACTTTAGTATCAGTTATTAATTTTGCTTAATTTCACACTGATCAGCCCCAAAACTGGTCCCTAGAGTGTTCATTCAGTAGATCTGTCTTCCGTTATACTGTTGGTACCTGCTGCTTCCATTTGTTTTAGGGAAACCGTGACTCCCTTCCAAATTTTACAAAGGATCATCTCTATTTTAGAACATATAACATAGCACATTACAGCGCAGTACAGGCCCTTCGGCCCTCGATGTTGCGCTGACCTGTGAAACCAATCTGAAGCCCATCTAACCTACACTATTCCATTATCATCCATATGTTTATCCAATGACCATTTAAATGCCCTTAAAGTTGGCGAGTCTACAACTGCTGCAGGCAAGGCATTCCATGCCCTTACTACTCTGAGTAAAGAATCTACCTCTGACATCTGTCCTATATCTATCACCCCTCAATTTAAAGCTATGTCCCCTCGTGCTAGCTGTCACCATCCAAGGAAAAAGGCTCTCACTGTCCACCCTATCTAATCCTCTGATCAAATCTCATATTGCTTTTGAGTAGGACTTTATCAAATGCTCTCTGCATCATTGAACCATTTGTGTGACTGTCATTTTGTCTGAATTTATTTTTGTTATCAAAATGAGTGTTTTGTGACTCAGTGCTTCTGAGATTATAGCTTCAAGTCCCAATCCATAGATATAAGCGCATTATCTAGGCTGATATTTAAATGCAATGCTCAGGAAGTGCAGCAGAATTGGAGGTGTTGTAGTTAGGTTGAGGCATTAAGCTAAGGCCCTATCTGTCCTTTCCAGTGGGTGGAAAAGCTCCCACTTCCCTGCTTGAAGCACTGGGAGTTCTTCACCACCTCCTATCCAATTTTTATTTTTCAAGCAACATCAAAAAAGCAGATAACCCAGCCATTGTCCTAATTTCTTCTGTGGAGTCTTGTGCACAAACTTGGCTGCCTCATACAGCTCCTTAGAATGTCCTGAAGTTATGAACAACATCTCCAAATGCAAATTGCTTTTTAAATTAGTCTTGTAACTTCTGAATGTGTCTAATTTTCACACAAATGATGACAATGTGTTGTAGAACTTAGCAAAATGGATAGTATGCTATAAACTTTTCCTTCCTGAAAATTTCAAAGAAATGTTGGTCGTCTGACTATTTTACTTCAGTCCAGATTTGCTTCTGTGATTACTTAATGCAAAATGGCTCATTTCTGCTGGAAAATATAACACATCTGAATCTTGTAAAATTGGAAATAAGTGGTTCTGAGCTGTAGTTTTTTAAATATGATTGTAACTGAGGCCAGTGCTGCACTTCCTTTGCAGTTATGGTGGCAGGGTAGGAGCAACTCCAAGGAAATTCCTGGCAATAACACCGTAATGAATGATTTGTATGTTAACACAGTAGTTAGCACAGTGGGAATGTACAAAATGAAAACTGGTGCCCTGTAAGGATGTGCTTGGTCATTCTAATGCGTGTGGCAGTAGAACTGATGATGCATGAGCAGTGAGAAGTCGAGATGGAATAAAAGATTATGCAATTGCTGAAAATATACTTGACTCAAGCAACATTTGAACATGTTTTTATGATTACTGGATGTCCCAACTTTGCAAAGACATACTTTTATAGTATAGTCATTATTGTAATGTTCTCTCACATTTTAATGCAATAGTGGCCATGTACCTGATTTTATTTTTATGTTGGTTTGAGGAAAGATATTGGCTGAGAGATAAGGCCTTAGGTTCACTACTACCCACTTGAAAGGACAGACAGGACCTTGGTATACTCCCACCTGAAGTAGTATTTCTTCAGTATTGTACAGAAGTTTCAGCCTTGATTATGTGCTCAAACCTTTTGATGCATGACTTGAACCCGTCTCTCGAGATCAAAGGTTTGTTATTGAGCTAACATTGACACCCAATAGTAATGGGTTAATAACTTCAGTAAAACAATGCATATAGGAATTCAATGCAAATGTGTGACCAGTGAACTGAAAATAGAAAACATGATAATTTCAAACTTTGAAAAGCTTTACAACTTATTCAGTATTAGCTGGATAGATAAATTGAAGAGCAAGATAATTGGATTTGAGGACAAAGCAGCTGCAGTAAGCCAACATGTGAAACAAAAACGTATTAGTTAGTTGGCTTATGTGCTGTGGATGCAAAATCCAGAACATCCAGCTAAACAGTAAAATGAGAACCCGATAGAAGAGGAGGTGTTGACAGATCAACAATAGTCTGGCAAAACATTACAGAAGACAATCTCATCGGAACTGACGTTGCTTGATTACTCGGAAGGAGGCGTAAAACTGGCCAAAGTAATTCTGTGTGCATGATGAACAGCAGGATTGATACACATGGTCCTCTTTCTTGAGACCTGATTTGATGCCTGTGCATCAGAGAGTAGGCTTAAGTCTAGTTCTTTTGTTATTACAATATCTTATATGGCAAGTTTCCATACTTGACTGGACATAGCTACCTTTCTTATTTCACTTTCCCCTCGTCCAACTGTTGAGAGATGCTACAGCTTTGTTTCAGCATCATCCTGCTCAGTATGGCTCAGATGAAGAACAAAATGACACACGGCTTGAATGTATTTCTTTTTGTACTGTTACTGCTACCTTTTGCACTAAACTGAGTGTCCGTCCTTAACTTTCCTTTTGGAACAAATCAGTCTGGCATGCAAGTTTAAAATTAGGACATTGGTTGTGTGTCTTCCATAAAAAACATGCTTTTTATGTGTTTTCAAAGTATACTGAAATAGATTACCTGTGCTGGAATAGAAAATAATAATTTGGTGCCATCTGAACTCTTGCTTCTGATACACTCTTTTGTAGTTTTTGAAGTCTTTCTATAATTGTCACTGATCATCCTATGGGTGGAGTTACTGATATTGATTTGTATTTACATTTAATGGGGGCTGGTAGCTTACTTAGTGACAACATGCATCCAGATCAAATTAATGCTAACAGTATAGGACTTGATGCTGGGGTTCTTGAGGTGTGGTGGTAGCGTCCATAGCTCTGAACCAGGAGATCTAGCTCAAGACCCACCTGCTCCAGAGGCAGATAATAACATCTCTGAACCAATTGATTAGAAAAATATGTAGGCCTTGATCCTTGCTTAGCTGATGTAGACTTGCAGCCTGCCTGTTCCCCTACCTTTTTTGAAGATAAATAGTGTCTGCCTTCAGGTAGAGATTGAAGAAGAAGAAGAATTATGTTTTATATCAAGTAACATTATGACATTGATATTTGTAAATGCTTAGGATGACAATAAAATCAAAATCATATTAAATTTAGCATCCTTGGGTTTCTGGACAGGAGTCAGTTTGGGTAAGCAGGGCACAAACTTTGTGAGTTTGCTAAATTCTGGAATTTAGAAAATTAACTGAAACTTCTATTTTAATGCAGTACTAAAATGGTGCCATATGATCAGGACATCAAATATTAAACTGAGCTGCATCAACCTATTCAGGTGGATCTAAATGTTCCATTTTTGAAGATTTCCCAGTCAATTATATTTCCTGAACCAGAGCTACCAAAGGAAAAGTAACTGATCATTGATGTTTCTGTGCCCAAGTTGTAAGCAAATTGGTTTCAAGTGTATACACACTGACTCACTCCATTTTAACTTGTTTTAGTGAAATATTTTGGATGTGCCAGAACATACAAAATCAGTTTTTATATAAACATTTGCATAACCACTTAAGCTACGATGATCACAGATTTTCAGACACCACAAAACCAGAAATACAGAGATTAATACAGAGATATTAAAAAATGCAGCTTATTTTGGGAACAGAAGATCTATCCAAGAACACAAAGTAGTATTGTTATGCAAACAGGCTTTGTGGAATGGATGTTTTTAACATTAACCTTTAGTTAGGTTTGTTGATTTAATTAAGCATGTTTTGGTTTTTAAAAATGAAGGCATAAAGTGACTGAGATTTAAATGTTTTTAATGTGAAAACATTTTGCATTCTTTGTTCTTCACCTTTACCATTAATAGCTGTCAAATCCTACACGCAACTACAGTGTAGACAAAAAAAATCTTGAGCGTAACATACCAATTGACTGAAGTATAGATCATCCAAGATCTCACTGAAGAGCAAGCTCTTAAAAGCCTCCATTTTTATTGGTTATGTCATTGAATTTATTTTTGAAGATCAGATGGACTGCCAATTTTACTTCTGACCTAGTTGGATATATAGCTGAAAAAAGAACACATAACAAACCTTTAGATTATGTGTAGCTTCTCATCAAATTATGAAAGCTACCCACATCTTTGATTCTGAGGTTACATGTTTTTATTGCTGGCATCTTGCCTGGCACTCTCAGTTTCTCTTTGTCTTCAAACTAATTTCTATGCTGAACTTTATCCGAAGTATCCCAAGTATTCACCCTTGAGTGTTCCCTTTTTCCTCAATCTTTGCATAAAACAGGTGAATGATAAGTATCCTCAAAGATTAATTCTTCTAATAAAAGAAGAATTGATTTTTTTCATTACAGTTTTACTTTGCAAGGTGCATCTGAAATAATCAAATTTGAGTACAGTATAAACATTAATTGGGCTTGAATAAAAATTATCTTTCATCAATCTTCACAGTCAATGAAAGGATCTGATTTTGTTCCTCATCCCTAATATTATTGTATGTATAAAATAATCACAGACAAATGTTGTCCAAAATGGTCATTCTCCCCATGGAACAGTGGAAATTCTAAAATAAGAACAAACTTGCATTTATATTACACTTTATCATGACCTCAAAGAAGTCTCAAAGCACTTTGTAGGCAATTTCCTACCCTTGAACCGTAGTTATTAATGTAACATAGTAACAAATTTTTACGTGGTAAGCTACCCTACCAAAAAAAATGGTGTGGGATGGCGAGGAGGAGGTAGGGAAGGAGAATGCATTTGCACGGAATTTGATCACACCACCTATCCTTTCACTTTATGATCCATGTTTAAACCCAGCCCTGGCTTGCTGGGGAGATGCTGACCTTTCCCTCTGACGTCTTGAGGGATACTGCTTGGAACAATATTTGGACAGCCTTAAATCCAGTCTCATTGGGCTTGAGACCAATCACTCTAACAAATAAAACCTCAGTCTGCAATTACAATCTGATATGTCATGTGAGTTGCTGGTGTGCGAAATGGAAAGGTCACAGTACATCATTATCCTCATTTGGGAAAAGCTGGATGAAGTTTAGCAGTTTTTTTTGTATATCCGATCTTTATCAGACTGAAGTGAGAAAAAGTTCCATTCCCTTATCCCTGATTGGTCATTTACACTGAAAATGATATTGAAGCATTAGGAATTTTCATTGGAAATTTCTCTTCAACAGGAGGTTAGGACATCACCCATAACCTTCAGAAGTTTTGTTTCTTAATGTAGATGGAAAGGTAGGAGGAAGGCTTTTTGAGGAGCTTTTGATCACTCACAATCCACTGACCATAAAATGAAACTTGACCTGCCATGTCCTCTGCATTTCATAATTAAGTTTCTGGCTGCCTCCTCCCTCCTTTCATTATCCAATAGCTGCTCAAGGTGGTTGGAGCCATCACTGCTGAAAGTCACTTATATGTGGCTCAACAAGCCAGAATAACTGCCAACCTCCAGTCAAAGGGTCTCTCCTTGCCACCCTTGTTGCTGCTCCTCCATTTATAGATTTTGCCCCTGGAAAATCAGCCAGAACAGCAGGAAAAAAACCTGTCATTGGAGGAGTTGGTGCATTAACAGAGGAAAGACTGTCTGTGAATGGAGGAGTAACTTCTGATTCTCCCAAACTAGCTACTCCAATCAAATACACAATGGCAACTATTCTTGCAACATTTTGAATTTTCCACCCCATCTTTCATTTCTTTTGTGCCATTTGTGAGAGTTCAAGGGTGAGCTCATCTGTTGTTCATGTATATTTTGAACGCTTGATAAGGTGATATTGATACACTGTGTAGAACCGTTCATGTCCTGTTTGGGTTGATGGAATCGCAGTGCTGTCAGAAAGCAAGTTCCAAGTTATCTATCCAGTCATAGTTAACAAGTAACAATATGTTTCCAGGTCAGGACTGTGTGTGACTTGACAGGGAACTTGCAGATGATGGTATTCCCAATGTCTGCTGCCCTTGTGCATTTATATGTTGGAGTTTGTGGGTTTGGAAGATGCTATTGAAGCTTGGTGATTTGCTGCAGTGCACCTTGTAGATGAAGTACATTGCTACCTCTATACTCTTTGCATAATGTAATTACATTATTTATTAGAAAAAAATTGCAATGTATGGTATATGGACAATATATTTCAGCTATTGATTATATTCCAACCAAATATTTGCAATTAATAATTTTGAAAGCTGGCAAATCTGATTTAGTTCATATAAGTTGGCATTAGTAGTCAGGTGGATCACAGGATCTAGGTCACTATGTAAAGAAAGACTGGTGTTTTCTTAGATTTGATGCAGATCATGGTTATGAATACCACCTTGCTCTATTGCTTTTGCACATCTAAATATAATTTTATGTTTATGTTCACTATTCTGTTACAGAAATCTCTCAGGTACATTGTTTTGAAACTGAAAAAGCTAGTATATTGAGTTATCCTGTGATTTTTCATATAAGCTTTATTACTTAGCAATTATCATTGGGTTTGGATGGTTGCCATGTGTGTTGGGAAGAGGTGGAAGAGTTGTACATAGATTTTGAAGTGGTGAGTTGACTAATATCCCTGCAATCTTTCAACTTATCCCTTGGCAAGTTTTATCTTGCTGATGGAGTGAAAATTTTATCTGTCCCTCTTAATTTGCTTTGAATATTCAGTATCAGGCACAGCACATTTTTTTTAAGGATATATTTTCACTGATAAGGACAAGACTTAGTGATCACAAGAACAAATAATAGGAGCAGGAATAGCTGATATAGTCTCTTGAGCTTGCTCCATTATTCAGTACTATCATGGCTGATCATGTGCTTCAACTCCATTTTCCTGTCAACTCCACAAAACCAAAAATACCTCTTAGCCCAGCCTTAAATGTATTTGACAATGGAGACTTCATAACCTTCTTGGGAAGAGGATTCTGGAGATTCATATCCCTTTGAAGAAATTTATTCTTGATTCAGTCCTAAATGATTGGCTTATTAGCTTGAGACACTGTCCTCTGTTTTAGATGTCCCTGACCATGTCAACTCCATAAAGCCCCTTCAGAAACTTGTATGTTTCAAGGAGATCGATTAGAATTCTTCTAAACTTCAGAGTACATGGACTTAATTTGCTCAGGCTATCATCATAGAGCAATCAACCCCCTTATCTGAAATACTAAGTTTGTGAACCTTCATTGTAACTACGTCCAATGCAAGTATATTTTTTCTTCAAAGTGAAGACCAGGATTGAACAAAACCTTGTACAATTTTAACAAGACCTCTTTATTCTTGTGCTCTATTTATTGTCTTGTATTTTCTTAGGACCAATCTAAGTTAAAGTTTGCTGGTCTTAAGCCTACATGCAAGCTTTGTTGCAGTATCTTTGTAAGATCTTTCTGTGAACTCAGAGTTCAGAATGGCCATAATTTAGTAAAATCTGTGAAGTGACTGTCTTGAAATGAATGTCCAGTTTTAGATCTTAAATGAGAACTAGAGCAGTGAATGCTGATCATGGAGTACCCCAACAACAAACTCTTTTTAACATTATGGAACTTCCCAGGTACTAAACAATGATGCAATCAACCAGATCTTGTCCCTGAGGCACACAGTGATATTGAGGCCAAACAATGTTTTTCTTTTTTGTTCGTACGTGGGATGTGGCCATTGCTGGCTGGGTTTGCATTTTATGCCCACTTCTTGAGTGTTCTTTGACTTCCACTCATACAAGCAAGTGGAGAATATTCCATCTCATTGCTGACTTGTACCTTGAAGATGGTGGACAGGCTTTGGGAAGGCAGGAGGTGAGTTATCTGCTGTGGACATACCAGCTTCATGCTATAGTACAATATTTATGTAACTCGATGGTTCCATTTCTGGTCAATACCAATCCCCAAGATGGTGGAAGATGCAGCGATAGTGGTGGCATAACATGTCATGGGACAATGACTGAATTTTCTCTTGTTGGAGATGGTCATTTCTTGGCACTTGTGTGATGCAAATATCACTTGGCCCTTATCGGCCCAAGTCTGAATGTTGTCCAAGTCCCACGGCATTTTTATACAAACTACTATAGTATCTGAGGAGTTGCAAATGATGTTGAACATTGTGCAATCATCATCGAGCATGCCCACTTCTGATATTATGATGGACGGAAGGTGATTGAAGAAGCAGCTTAAGATATTGGGCATCGAATTCTACCCCGTGAAAACAATGCAGTAATGTCCTTGGACAGAAATGATTGACCTCCTTTGTGCTAGGTATGACTGCAACATCTAGTGAGTTTTCTATCTGATTCCCATTTGGTCAAATGTTGCCTTAATGTCAAGGGCAAGCCCTCACATACCTGTTGAGTTCATCTCTTTTCGTCAAGGGAGCTAGTGAGACCAGGCATGGTGATAAAATGGTATTTGGAGAGAGTTAAGACCATTTAAAGAGGTTTAAATGTGGGAGGCATAGCAGATATGCATTGGAATGTAGTAAAGTCTGGAGGTAGTAAAGGCATGATGAAGATTTTAACCACAGATGAGCTGAGGCAGGGGTAGTATTCCAGAGGTGGAAATAGTCAGTCTGTGTTTGCATGGAAGTGTAGTCGGAAGCTCAAAGTGGTGCCCGATATGACAGAAACATTGTGAGTGATTTGTTCATCCTGGATAATTGTGAAGAAGAGGCATGGAATTTGTTAGCTAGGAAAGAAACTAGGAAACCAATGTTCACTTATGGCTTTGGTCTTCCTAGTAGATAAATGCAGGGCATTTTTGCTGACCCAGTTTTTGGAGAAATTGAGAAGTTGATGTTGAGGCAGCATTTGACTGAGTGCAGCATCAAGCACTCAAAATTAATATCCCTGGGAAACAGCAGGAAAACCTCATCATTTGGAATCATACCTAGTAGAAAACAAGATTGTTTTGGTTCTTGGATGTTAATCCTCTCAGCCCCTGAGTATTACTGCAAGAGTTCTTCAGGGCCATGTCCAAGGCCAAAATATCTTCAGCTATTTCTTTAAAAGACCTTGCTTCCATCATAAAGTGTAAGAGGGAATGCTTGCAGGTGACTGCATAATGTTTAGTACTATTCATGACTTCACAGATACTGTGGCAGTCCGTTTCCATATGCAGTAAAATCAGGACACCATTCAAGCTTTTGCTCATAAGTGGCAATAAATAGTTGTGTCGCACAAATGCAAGGTAATAACCATCTGAACACTAGATCATCTAATTATCTTCTCTTGATATTTAATGGCATTACCATTGTCATTTCAACATTGACAATAACCTGAGGTTTACCATTGATCCAAAACTGAACTGGACCAATCATACAAATAATTTGGCTCCAAGAGCAGTTCAGAGGCTGGCAGTTCTGTGGGTAGAAACTCTGTTCCTGACTCCATAGTGCCTGTTTGCCATCTACAAGGCACAAGTTAGGAGTATGATGAAATATTTTCCACCTGCCTCGATTAATGAGGCTTAAACAATTTAAGAGGCTCAACAGCATTAAGGACAAAGTAGCCTGCTTGATTGTTACACATCTGCTGCATCAAAAATCGTTTCATCCACCACCATTGAGCATTGTAACAACTCAGCAAGCCACCTTTAACACCACCTTTCAAACTCATAACCTCTATACCCAGAAGGACAAGACCATTAGACGCATGAGAATGCTACCACCTTCAAGATCCTTTCTAAGCTTCACACCAGCCTGACTAGGGAATTACATTACTATTCCTTCATTATCACTGGGTCAAATGCATTAGAAAGGAATTCTAGTCAATTGTGCATGTAACCATACCAAAAGGACTGCAGTGATTGAAGAAAACAGCTTACTGTCACCTTCTTGACTAACAAAGGGTGGGCAAAAATGTTGGCTTTATCATGTTGCACATATCCTTGAACAATTGTTAATTTGTGTACTTATTAACGTCTGTGTATATGGGAATACTGATGCAGTTTTTATTTAAAGATGTCAGTAAGGAATAACATGAAGTTGAGAAATAACAGTGGTTCGAAGAGAGATCCTTGTTGGATGCCAAACGTAATAGTACATGAATGAGAGATGCAATTAAGTACCTAAGACTGAAGCCAGCTGAGAGAAGTGCCACTTAACTGAACATTGGTTGAGTGACACAGGAGGAGGATACTGTGGTCATCTATACCAAAGGCTCCAGGCAGGTTGCGAAATGTGTCGAGGGATAGTTTATCATAGCTAGCTAGGATGTCATTTGTGACTTGGATAAGAACCTTTTACAATACTGTAATGGAATGGAAATTTGCTTAGAGGGATCCAAACATGGAGTTTTGAGAAAGATGGGTGAGGATTTGGGAGTCAACAGTGCCCTCATGAACTTTGGCAAGGAAAGGGAGATTGGAATTGGGGTGACAACTGACTAAGGCATTGAGCTTAAGGAACTGGATCAAAGGGGTGATACAATGGTTTTGAAAGAGAGAGGAACAGCACTCTATTGAGAGAGAACCATTAATGGTATCAGTATTTGGATTGGACGAGATGGAGCAAGAAGGGAGGCATTAGAGAAAATAAGCCAGAGATTGTCTCCATTCAGAAACAGAGCCCTCCCAGTATTTCACTTGCCCATAGCAACCTATCTCCTCAATCACCCATTTAGGCAGTTGCAAATCCCATATAATTGTTTTATCTTTGAAGTTTGGTGATCTTAGATTTTGGAAGTCTATCCATCCAATGAAATGTGGATTTCTTCCATCATTAATGCTGATTCAGTCATGTGACATTAAAAAGTAACCAAATTCACTGAAAAAAACAAAGGCAATCTATCATGACACCATTCCTACTGTAGTATTGAAGGCTTTGCACTAGGTCTAGCTTCTTGCCTGAACTAAGCTGTTTCGGTCGTGTTGTGACATCACTTGAGGTTTACTTATTTTTGCAGCGAGTGGTTAGAGCCTGGGTGGTGGACCAGATTTAATTATGGTTTTCCAAAAGTGATGAGCTCTGAAGGGGGGGTGGAAAAGAATGATTGGCTACAGGGTACGTGCCAGGGAGCGTGACAAGCGAAATCTCTAGTGCCAGATGGCTGCCTTCTGCATTGTAGCCATTATGATTGATTTCATCAGCTGGAACACTGGTATCCATGCAGCAATATGGGAAATTGCCCAGCTATGTTCTATCCACAAACAACAATTAATCTGGCCAATTTCAGCTGTACTTGAATGGAATGAGTTACCAAGTGTGTCCACAAATTACATCAATTCACAAATAACCTGCCCTCAGTTATTCAGTTTGCATTCTGCCAGAACCAGTCAGCTATAGACTTCTTTGCAGTCTCTATCCAGAAATGGGTGTAAGAGCTGAATTGCAAAGGAGTGATGGGAATTGTTGTACATCTATGCCAACTATGGCTTCAGGAACAGAGCAGAGGTTGTGTTATTCAGCAGTCGTGGTTCAGGGATTAAGAAGAAAAGGCCATATCTCCAAATCCTAAATTAGAATACAGAGTAGCAGAGAACTGATTATAGAGATATGTCGGACACTGCACTGCCACTGAATAAAATCATGTTGGCTCTGTATCTCGACTGAATTTACCTGTTTTTCTTATATTTTCCTTCATGCCCTTACCTAATATCTGCTGAACTCTGTTTTGAAAATTTAATTTGGTTCAACATCCTCTGCTTTTTTGAGAAGAAAATTCCAAATTACTAATCTTGTTCTAGATTGTCCCATTAAAAAAGTTTCTCTTCATTTACCTTATTGAATTTCTTTACCATTCTAGGCACCTTAATTAAATAACCTCTCATTTTCTGAATGCAAAGGAGTAAAAGAAACAAATCATTCAATCTGTCCTCTTAAATTAACCATTTAAGCCCTGTTAAATATCTGGCGGATTTATACTTTCCTTCCACATAACGTTTGTGAACTTCTTCGAATGATTCACTTCCTGACCCTAAAGTCTCTTCACCTTCAGTTCAGGACTCAATATAGGGGTGTGATGAAATACTGACTATGAAGCTAGATTGGTGAAACTGCAAAAAACGTTTTAGAAATCTTGTATGATCCATGACTGAGCAGTCGTCTTGGCCAGAATCCTGTGACTAGATTCAATAACTACTACTTCTATCACCAATGTCTTAAAATAACTGCACATACTATCTACGTGGTGATGTTCCTTCACTGTCACTGGGTCAGTGTCTTGAAATTGCTAACCAAATATTGTCAGGCGACATCAACCCCACAAGAACGACATCAATTCAAGACTGCATCCCATCAACTATTTAAGGTAACATTGCATGGGAAATAAATGCAGACGCCCCAGAATTTTCATAATTTGTGGACAAATAAAAGCACTAATGCTGTAATTTCTTGAAAATAATTTTAAGATTATGCGAGGTCTTCTCCTAAATTCAAGTTAGTAACTTCTTATTTGTATGAAAGTTTTTAAAATTTTTACCAGCAACAATTTGTGTTTATACAATGTAAAAGATGCCTAATTTTTCATGAGATTATATCTTGTTCTGAATATTATGAAATTAACATCTTGGTTTAATATTCCACTGCAAATTAACAACTACAGGATATAAAGATTTCTGTAAAGTTGATATAACAAATGCAACAAATACTTTAGTTGTAATTGAGCAAAAATCTATCTCGTCACATAAATATATAATATTTATAAATTGCTTTCTTTAAAAATGTACGGTGTGATTGTTCTTACCTTGATTATTTTACCATGTGAAAATAATGCCCAACATGTGAATCTAGTGGTATTCATTTAAAATCTTGTCACTGGAACGCATTACAGAACAGTTTGTTGTACTACATAGCGAGCAGTTACTGTTTATGAATATTTTATAATGAGTATTGGATAAGGTGCTCGCAAATAGATTGAGTTTCTTCCCAAGAACCAATTGAATGTCACAGAATTTATCAGTAGAAACCCTTGCTCTATTTGTCACATTCGGACTTCTGAAATGGCCTATGCAGGGGATGCAAATTAACAATCACAGTCGACAATTTATTTGAGTATATAATTATGCTGAAAATTTTGCATGTCTGAAAAGTTTTACATTTATTTTATGGAGAGCATTTTGTTTCTTAAAAGATTTAAATCTTGACCCAAGTTTCTGTTCAGAACTTTAAAACTGACATTAATGTTAAAAAGGATGTAGGTAGAATTATTGTAGTATTGCCTTCTGTAGAATTTGTCCTGATTACACTAGGTTAGAAATCCCACAACACCAGGTTATAGTCCAACAGGAGGGACTGAGGCTCCGAAAGCTTGTGTTTTCAAATAAATCTGTTGGGACTGTAACCCGATGTCGTGGGATTTCTCACCTTGTCCACCCCAGTCCAACACCGGCACCTCCACATCCTCATTACACTAAACAGTTACCCTAGCAAATGTAATCTAATATTAATGACCAGTGATCTGTACCACTGATTGGACATAAATTGTGCAATAAAATGTATTTAATTTAACCCCCATATTTATCAACTCACTTCAACTTATCAACTCAAAGATATGTAACATTATCTTTAAAGATTATTCTGCTTCAAATACTCTTAGTTCAGAGAAAATACTTAAATGTTTTTATAATTGCTACCAAGCCAATGTTTCATTAAAATGGTTTTGGTGCCATGACATTCATCTAAATGGAGATGCTGGGTGACCGGTGAAACTTTTGAAAGAAAGGCAAAATATTGCAGATGTTAGAAACCTGAAATAAAACCTGAAGATGCTGGAAATACTCAACAGGTCAGGCAGTAGCTGTGCGGAAAGAAACTGACTTAATGTTTCAAATTGACCTGTTAAGTAGCACAAGTTTGTTTTTGTTTTATTTTTATTTATGTGAAATTTATTGTTTCCTTTATCTCATATACCTAACTGAATCAATTCATTTTATCGTGCCCAATGGATAGTTGTCAAGCAAATTTAGTTAAAATTATTTTTAATTCCACGTTTGTATATGACTAGAAGATTTCTGATATTTTTAGATGGAATATTTTTATATCATAGAATAAGGTAAAACATGATCACTTGCATTAAAAATGATTTTTTAAGGATAAAACAAAAATTTGAGTTTGTCTTAATGTGATTTTAGTACAAGCAATAATTTAAGTTTTGATGTATAACTGCATACATTAGATTATTGTTAAGACCATAGAGTATACCCTTTGTAATTTTTAAGATTGTAGTATATTCTTGCTATAAATAGAACTGATAAGCAATTCATTTTAGTCTAGTGTGTGTAAGCAATTTATATTGCACTGCTCCAAAAGTCAGTTTGAGTACACCTTCAGTTTTGAGTTGAATGGAATCAGGAACAAAAACAGAAGTTGCTGGAAAAGGTCAGCAGATCTGGCAGCACCTGTGAAGAAAAAATCAGAGTTAACATTTCAGGTCCGGTGACCCTTCTTCAGAACGGATCAGGTTCATTGGGAAGATTGCGTTCTGGTGATACAATGTAATTACAAGTAGGGAGTGCTACCGTGAGCAAATAAAGCAAGGCACTTAGGTGTTATGTAAATGAATGCAACAATTTGCAACGTAATTGTACAGGAGATGGTGAAAACTTGTAAAACATTTTAGTGACAGTAATTTGAGTCGTGATTATTTTTACAGATACACTACAGCATCAAGAATAAATGCTATTAATATACAATAGACTTAATTGTTTTCCATGCCTTTGACCGCGCGGTATCAAGATGAAGTGCATTTTAAAATCTAGAAGAGCAAGGGAGACGGGAGGCAAGGCAGAAGTAGTGAGGAGCAAGGAAAATGTGATCTGTCAGAGAAAAAGAGTTTGGACTTGAGTGGTGAAGGGCATGAAGAAAATCAAAGGTGACTGATTGGAAGCTAAAGAAATTACAATTACAATGTACTTCAATCAAAGGGAGAGAAAATGGCTGTTTTGAAATATGTGGATGCTGCTTGAGGACATGAACCATTTTTAAATAAAAACAGAAAGAACTGCAGATGCTGGAAATCAGAAACAAAAACAGAAATTGCCAGAAATGCTCAGCAGGTCTGGCAGCATCTGTGGAGAGAAATCAAAGTTAATGTTTTAGGTCCAGTGACCCTTCCTGTTCTGAGGAACTGCTGAGCTTTACCAGCAATTTCTGTTTTTTGAGCCATTTTTAAATGTCAGCTCGCGTATAGAATGGGAAAGGAAGTTAGATGTTAGTTTTATCAAGGAAAGATGTATTGGCAGTGGAGGTAGTCCAGGCAAGGTTCGCTAGGCTGATACCAGGCATTAAGGGACTGTCTTACGATGAGATGTTGAGTAGATTGGGCCTGTAGTCATTGGAATAAAAAAGAAAGAGGGGCAGACTTATTGAAAAACACAAAATTGTTAGGGGACCTGACAGGATAGATGTGCAAAGGTTGTTTCCCCTTGAGTGTGTCCAGGACCAGAGGGTGTAATCTCAGAATAAGATATTGCATGTGTGAAACTGGGATGAGGAAGAATTTCCCCTGAGGGTTGTGAATCTGTAGAATTCTTGACCACAGAGGGCTGTTGAGGCTGGGGAATTAAGTACATTCAAGGCTGAGATAGACAGATTTTTAATGATTAAGGAAATCAAGAGTTAGCGAAAAAGGCAGGAAAGCAGAATAAAGAAAATTACAGCACAGGACCAGGCCCTTCGGCCCTCCAAGCCTGCGCCGATCTAGCTCCTCTATCTAAACCTGTCACCTGTTTTCCAAGGATCTGTATCCCTCTGCTCCCTGCCCATTCATGTATCTCACTAGATACATCTTAAATGACGTTATCGTGCCCGCCTCCACCACCTCCGCTGGCAACACGTTCCAGGCACCCACCACCCTCTGCGTAAAGAACTTTCCATGCATATCTCCCTTAAACTTTTCCCCTCTCACCTTGAAATCGTGACTCCTAGTAATTGAGTCCCCCACTCTGGGGGAAAAAGCTTCTTGCTATCCACCCTGTCTATACCTCTCATGATTTTGTAGATCTCAGTCAGGTCCCCCCTCAACCTCCGTCTTTCTAATGTAAATAATCCTAATCTACTTAACCTCTCTTCATAGCTAGTGCCTTCCATACCAGGCAACATCCTGGTGAACCTCCTCTGCACCCTCTCCAAAGCATCCACACCCTTTTGGTAATGTGGCGACCAGAACCGTACGCAGTATTCCAAATGTGGTCGAACCAAAGTCCTATACAACTGTAACATGACCTGCCAACTCTTGTATTCAGTACCCTGTCTGATGAATGAAAGCATGCCGTATGCCTTCTTGACCACTCCATCGACCTGCATGGCCCCCTTCAGGGTACAATGGACCTGAACTCCCAGATCTCTCTGTGCATCAATTTTCCCCAGGGCTTTTCCATTTACCGTATA
The DNA here is from genome assembly GCA_024137785.1 of Ginglymostoma cirratum. Classification (NCBI taxonomy): domain Eukaryota; kingdom Metazoa; phylum Chordata; class Chondrichthyes; order Orectolobiformes; family Ginglymostomatidae; genus Ginglymostoma; species Ginglymostoma cirratum. The sequence continues at coordinate 53,830,860 of JAHRHZ010000248.1, read as the reverse complement.
GTTCGCTTCGCTTTTGAAGTTGAAGATTATCAGATTGGCCATGATCTCATCGAATGGCAGAATAGCTTATTTCTCCTCCTATGTCTTATGGTCTTAACAGTGGCGTTCTAGTGCAATTAGGGTTGAGGAAACTGCAGGTGTCAATTGTGAATGTGATTAACTTAGAACAGTATGGTAATTGAGCTGAAAGCTCGCATATAAAAAGGGTCCAAGGATAGAATTTGGAGTGATTTGTTCAAGATCCTTGATGCTCAAGGTGGTTCACTAAATGATTTCTATGCCCCTTTAACAGACCTTGCACACATGTCCCATTTTGGTAGGTACAACCAGGAACAATTTTGAAGGAAAGAAAGTTGTTCGACTTGAATATGAAGCTTATATTCCAATGGCTGAAGCTGAAATAAAGAAGATTTGCAGAGATATGAGGCGTAAATGGCCAACGATTCAACATATCAGTATCTACCATAGACTTGGGTAAGTTATTCATGTTGAATATTCTGTACTCAGGATCTCATACGGTATTGAGAGAGGGGAATAGCAACAGTAAAAGGAAAAGAACCACAAATAGAGCCTATTTTAACTTGTGTTTTCCTGTGGTATCCTGTATAAAGCACATTAATAAAGATTTGGGGTAAAATTAATTTGTTTTTGTAATGAGCAAATTGTTTACGTCATTAATATCAAGCGGTAATGACCAAACCTCTTTCTTGTTGGAAATAGTCATTGTGTGGCACTTATGGCATGACACTGATCAGCCTAAACCTTAAAATGTCCAGGTTTTGCTTCATTTGGATAGGGACTTGTGGAATTGAGAATAGTGTTGAACATTTTGCATTCATCAATGAATGTTCCATTTCTGAGTTTATGATGGAGGGATGGCATTGATAAAGCAAATGAAGATGGTTGGACCTAAGACAGTAGTACCTCATAGACTCTGGTAGAGATGCTTGGAACTGAGGTGACTGACCTCCAACAACTGTAATATCCTATGTACCAGGTATGACTGCATCCAGCAAAGGTTCTTCCCCTTGATTCCCATTGACTTCTGTTTTGCTAGGGCTTCTTGATGTCACACCCATTTAAATGTGGCCATGGTGCTGAAGGCACTGTTACCTCACCTCTGGAATTTGTCTTTTTTTTTCCATGCTTCAACGAAGATTGTAAGGAGGTCAAGATCAATGTGGCCCCGGCGAATCCAAACTGAATGTCACTGAGCAGGTTATTGTTAACTCAGTGCTGCTTGTTAACACTGTTGATGAAATGTTTCTTCACTTTACTGACGATCGGGAGTAGACTAATGGGGTGTTAATTGGCTAGGTTCTATTTAGGTTGTAGACATGCTCGCTGAGCTGGTGCGTTTCGATGTAAATGTTTTGTCACCCTGCTAGTTAACATTGTCAGTGCGCCTTTATGAAGCATTGGTGTTCTGTCCTGTTTGTTATTTATATGCCTCAGTTTGTGGTTCTGTGTCAGTGGTTTGCACACAGGGTCTAATTCAATGTGTTTGATGATGGAGTTCTGGTTAGAATACCCGGCCACCAGGAATTCCCTGGTAAGTCTCTGTTTGGCTTGTGCAATTATAGATGTTGTCCCAGTCAAATTCATGTCCTTCTTTGCCCATGTGTAGTGAGACAAGTGAGAATTGGTTGTGTCTCTTGGTCGCTAGTTGGTGTTCATGTATCTGTATTGTCAGTCTTCTTCTAGTTTGGACAATGTAGTGTTTCTCTCAGTCCTTGCATGGTATTTTGTATATTACCCTGGTTTTGGATGTGGGGTCCTTCACATTCATCAATAGCTGCTGTCAGGTAGTTGTTGGTTTGTGGGCTACTCTGATACCTCGGGGTCTGAGTAGTTGTGTGTTCATCTCTGATACGTCCTTGATGTACGGTAGGTGGTTAGTGTATCTGGTCATGTTGTGTCTTCCTGTTGTAGTCTGTTTCTGAGGTAATGGCCAGTTGTGTTTTTTTGGGTTTCCACTCCTTTTGAAGACTCTGTATATGTGCTCCTGTTCTGCTTTGTGTAGCTCTGGATTGCTGCAGTGTGATGTGGCTCGTTGCGTTGCAGCAACCCAGAAATGCGCAAAGCAGAATAGGAGCATCGATACAGATTTTTCAAAAGGAATGGATACCCGAAAAGCACAATCTGCTGTTACCTCTGAGACAGACCACAACAGGAAGACATAACGTGTCAGAGATGAACACGCGACTACTCAGACCCCTAGTATGAGAGTAGCCCACAAACCAACAACCACCCTGCAGCAGCTACTGATGAACGTAAAGGACCCCATACCCAAATCCAGCAAAACCAGGGTAATATACAAAATACCATGCAAGGACTGTGTGAAACATTACATTGACCACACCAAAAGAAAACTGACAATAAGGATACATGAACACCAACTAGCCACCAAGAGACACAACCAATTCTCACCTGTCTCACTACACACAGACAATGAGGGACACAAATTCAACTCGGACAGCATATCCATAATCGCACAAGCCAAACAGAGACATGCCAGGGAATACCTGGAGGCCTGGTGTTCTAATTGGAACTCCATCAACAAACGTATTGAATTAGACCCTGTGCATAAACCACTGAGAAACAGAGCTGGAAGTAGTACCAAACACCCCAACAAACTGAGGCATATAAATAACAAACTGGACAGAACGCCAACACTTCACCGGCGGTGCACTGATGATGTTACCTAGCAGGGTAACAAAACATTAACAACCAAACCCACTGGCTCGGCGAGCATGTCTACAACCTCATCCACAAGTGGAGCTACAAGTCTTCTCAAAAACTTTAAACACCTACGGGTTTGATTTATCCCGGTTTTTCTGTACAATGTCATACCTGACAACTTTCCAACTTCTTTAGTAGATGCCAGTGTCGCTGTCCTGGAACTACTTGAGCACATTTCTTCAGATTTCTTGTTGGAATGTTGTCAGGGCCCACAACCTTTGCAGTGTCCAGTGCCTTCAGTTGTTTCTCAGTATCAGGTGGAGTGAATTAATTTGCTGAAGACTGCCATCTGTGATGCTGGGGAATCTGCAGAGAAGACCAACATGGATCATCTGCTCAGCACTTCTAGGTGAAAATTGCTGCAAAACCTCAGTCTTCTCTTTTATCCTGATGCTTTGGGCTCCCTTGCCATTGAGGATGGGATATTTGTGGAGCCTTATCCTACAGAGAGTTTTTAGTTGTCCACCACCATTTAATACTGGATATATCAGAACCGCAGTGTTTGTGTCTGATTTGATGGGTGTAGAACTGCTTAGCTCTATTGCGTGGTGCTTTCATCATTTGGAACATGAGCAATCCTGTGTTGTAGCTTCAAGGTATGCCTGGTGCTGCTGCTGGCATGTCCTACTACACTCTCCATTGAACAATGGTTGATCCCCTGGCTTGACAGTAATGGTAGAATTTGGGATATGCTGGGCCATGAGGCTGCAGATTGTGCTGGAGTACAATTCTGATGCTGCTGGTAACCCACAGCACCTCGTGTATGCTCAGTTCTGAGTTGCTCAATCAGTTTGAAGTCTGTCCTGTTTAGCACGGTGATAGCACCACACAACATGATAGAGGTTGTTGTCAATGTGAAGGCAGTAGTTCATCTCCACAAGTACTGTGCAGTGGTCATTCTTACCGATACAGTCATGGTCAGATGAGACTGCAACTGCCAGTTTGGTGAGGATGAGGTCAAGTATGCTTTTCCCTGCTTGGTTCCTTCACCAATCACTGCAGGCTCATTCAAACAGTATGTCCTTTAGGACTTGACCAGTTTGGTCAGTAATGGTATTGCTGAACTACTATGATGAAGTCTCTTACTCACTATGTTCTGTGCCCTTGTCACCCTCCTTGCATTCTTCCAGTGATGTGCAACAGGGAAGAGTAGTGATTCATCATTTAAGGAGGGGGTATGCAGTAATGAACAAGGTGTTTCCTTGCCTATGTATAACCTTTAAGCTCTGATATTATGTGAGGTGCGAAGGAATCCTCGGAACCCTAAGAGCAACTCCTGACATATTATTGTGCCACCAACTCTGTTGGGTCTGTTGTGTTGTTAGAATATATCCAGCGATGGTGATGGGATATTGTGAGTAAGATATGATTCTGATAATATGACTGTATCAGCCTGTTGATGAACTAGTGTGCGAGAGAGCTTTTGCAATTTTTAACACAAACCTTGGATTTTGGGAGGAAGAACTTTTTTAAAAAATATTTCAATGGTTTGATACAATTGAGTTTCTAGACAGATACATGAATGGGCAGGGAGCAGAGGGATACAGATACTTAGAAAATAGGCGACAGGTTTAGATAGAGGATCTGGATCGGCGTAGGCTTGGAGGGCCGAAGGGCCTGTTCCTGTGCTATAATTTTATTTGTTCTTTGCTAGGCCATTTCAGAGGACAGTTAAGAAGTCAAACAAACTGCCATCAGACTGGAGTTGCATTTAGGCTAGATAAGACTAGGTAACAATTTGCCCTCCCTTATTTATATTAGTGAACCAGACGTATTTTTGTAACAGTCGACCAAGGTGTTATGGTCATCATTTAACTTTTAATTCCAGATTTTTGTGAATTAGAGTTCCACCATTTGCAGTGGTGAGATCTGAACCTGGATTCCCAGAACATTACATTGTCTGTGGATTACCGGCCCAGGAAACAATACCAAAGCCATCATCACCTCAGTGTGAGATGTTCTCTGTCTCCTTGCTCTCTGTCTGTCACACCAGACTTGTTTTGCATTTTAGTGACTTCATGGATATCATTGTATAATTCTTGACGTCATGAATCAGTCCATCAGGACACTGGTCACTGTCATCTTAAGAACACACATTCCCCTACATCACCACATCAGTTTGCACATGGCCCCTTTTTCTCCTGATCCCTATCTTTGTTTTGTGACTCATTATTCTTCGTATCTTTCTCATTTGTGGGTATCTGTGCTTGTTTTACATTTTTGTATGTGTTTTGTCTTGCTTAAAAAGGAGAAGCAGGTTTGATATAACATTTTTTTAATTTGAATACCTTCCACTCATCTGCCTTCATTTCCACCATAACGCGCGCATGTGGTTAGCCCTGCTGCCTCACAGCATTAGGGACCTGGGTTCGATTCCAGCCTCGGGCGACTGTCTACGTGGAGTTTGCACATTCTCTCCGTGTCTGCATGGGTTTCCTCCGGGTGTTCTGGTTTCCTCCCGCAGGCCAGAGATGTGCAGGTTAGGTGGATCGGTCATGCTAATTTGCCCCATGGTGTCCAGGTGTGTGCATGCTAGATGGATTAGCTATGGAAAATGCTGGGTTACAGGGATAGAGTAGGGGGGTGGGTCTGGCTGGGATGCTGTTCAGAGGGTCGGTGTGGACTCAATAGGCCAAATGGCCAGCTTCCACAATGTAAGGATTGTAACTATTGAAATTGTCATAACAGTACATTTTCCCACTACTCCCCTATTCCCACACTCCCACTGGAGCAACAAGCTATCACCCTGAACCTTCCCTCAGTCACCCTCATCCTGCCTTCCATGACCTTAGAATGACCACCTTCATTTGATCAAGCTTCTAGCTGTCACCCTCAACCTTCCCTCTATCACTGTTGACTTGTCCTTCGTTTCCTTGATCTCCCTTGCTTGCTTCCAGTAAAAATTATTCCTCCTACTGAGGTTCCCTCCGTTTATCCAGCACCATTCTACTTAGAGCCACTACAACATGGCTGTCTTCCTTGGACAACCATGCCTGATCTCCTCTAACTACCCTCCCTCCCACAAATGGCCAAGTCTTAATTTCCCTGGACATTGTCCACCTGAGCTCAAAGCAATAGCTCAGTCTTCTCTTCCCTGATCCGACAGGAAAAGCAGTGCCTAGTTTCTCCAAATCCAACAAGAAGATTACCTTGCCTCCTGCACTTCTACTCTGTAGTGAATCTGAAGGCACATGTTTCTTGTTTGCTGCTCACTTAATCATAAATGTATAATTTATTCTAGCAACCAATGATTATTGAAAATGTAAGACATGCTAATAAACTAAAAATAGATTACTGTTGCTTGCTGTGGGCACCTTGATCTGCCTTTAATCCCCCAACAACCTAATTCCAACATTTAACTGCCCCAGTCAGGAAGCCGGTGTTTTGCCTTTTGCAGAATTAAATGACTTGTCCCCCCTGTTTTTCAGCCCCAGGATCTTCGGTAGATACCATCCCTCCCAGCATGTATGGTTTAATTAGATTGATGCATGGAATTAATTGGGACACTGAAAATGACTAGATGTTCTGGTCCTAAACAGCACAACACTACACTGAAAAATGAAGGCTGATCAAAGAAATGTGTTTTCGTGTAAATAACATTTGAAGGTTACACCAGCGATTTGTTAGCTGGTGTCTCTTTGATCATCTGTTTCAGGGTTTAAGTTTGTCTTTTGTTAATCAGAATATTCTTCATTAAGATTGTTTATGATTCCATTTTTAACTTTGTAATTCTGTAGAGTAGTTGATATAACTGAAGCAAGTGTGATCATAGCCATCTCCTCTCCACATAGAAGTGAGTCTCTTGAAGCAGTGAAATATTGCATTGCGACTTTGAAAGCAACAGTACCAATATGGAAGAAGGTATGCACTTTGACATGTGCGGATGAAACTTTGCCTGTGGCAGTGGTGTAATGTTGACTTCAGCAAATTAGCTAGCCCTTGATTTGGAACGCTGAAAGATGCATTTCACTCACTCGATATGTTTTCAAAAAATACTTTCCAAATTCTCTCTTTGTTTAACCTGTCATCAAGATTTTGATTGTCCAAGCAACAGAAACAAGGATGGCATATTTCAGCGTGCAGTTATTTCTCAAATTTTAATCACCCACTGACTTGAAGGTTGAGGTAGGGCAGTGGATGTGGGGATGCAAATAGAATGCTACAAAACTTCGTTAAAGAGTATCTCTGGGAAAATAAAAGATTCTGCTGCAGAAACCTTTAGATGACACCAACTATTTATACTTTCACTGACTGTATGAAAATTCTCCCTCCATCTTCCAAAAGTGAATTTCCATCTCCTGTCATTGAACAGCAAATTTCATAGTTTCTACCCATACTACTCCTTTCAATGACATGGTTACTTCTGAGAGATGTGCAAGTTCAAACAGATTTGTGCTTCTGCAGATTAAATCAAAACTGAGTTGCCTCTGATTCCAGAGTGCTTCCTGTCTATGCTTCATGTTTTTAATGTATTTGTTGTTACAGTATATACTCTTGAGCTTCATCTCACTGTAACTCATGTGCCTCAAGTTTGAGGTGCCTGGGACCTTCATGTTAGTGAGAGGCCGCTGGCTTTGTGTTTGGCTCTGCAGTTTCCTAGACCATCCAGCTCTGACTGTGGGTAGAGCACATCTCTGGCTTTTTTCTGGCATATGTGAAGTTATCAGAGTGTAATCATTGGAATGGTGCAAATGTGCATCTGTCAGGAGAGACAGCTACACCATCCATTGCTATTTTATGTCTGTCACTGCTCCTCTGGTCTATGTTATGCTTAACAAGTTGGACTGAATGGCATGATGTGTCAGAAAGTATATGAGGTCACTAGCAATTGCCTCTACGTCTTCAGAAAATTAGCTGATAAAGTGAAACCAGTCTGTGACGTGGAGCCTATCTATGATACTGGTATTTCTTTATTAATTGAAAGCTGTGGTATCAGTGAGAAAGTGAAACAACAGAATGGAGAAACAACACTCATATACCTTTTTCAAGATTCGGTCAATTAATTAAAGATTCAGGGCATCAATTTGATGGTTTTGACCCAGCTTTTGCAAACCTATATCACAGAGGATAGGGGAGGCGATGGCCTAGTGGTATTATCACTAGACTATTAATCCAGAGACCCAGATAGTGTTCTGGGAACCCAGGTTTGAATCCAGCCACAGCTGATGGTGGAATTTGAATTCAATAAAAATACCTGGAATTAAGAGTGTAATGATGACCGTGAATCCATTGCTGATTGTCGGAAAAACCCATCTGGTTCACTCATGTCCTTTGGGGAAGGAAGCTGCCATCCTTACCTGATCCGGCCTACATGTGAATCCAGGTCCACAGCAACGTGGTTGACTTTTTTAATGGCCCTTTGGGCAATTAGGGATGGGCAATAAATGCTGCCTAGCCAGTGACACCCTCATTCTGTAAATGAATAAGAAAAAGAAACACAATAATAACGCAACCATTTAGAAATGCATATGTTAAGAGCATGATAATTTCTGTTTTTGAAAAAAATTATTTTATATCTGTTTATAATTTAGGAGATTTATGATACAGAAGAATATACCTGGAAGGAAAATAGGGAATGTCAGTGGACACAGAATGGACAGAAATAATTATCACAGGATGTGTTGCTGAAGCAAGTAACTTTGACTCAAAGTAAAGTGATCAATGAATTAATTGAAAATGGTGATTTGCCTTGGCACTATAGTTGTATGTACAAAAATGACATATGACAAGCAAACTCTACATAATGCTATACTTTAATATAAAAATATGTATGATCTTTTCATTTTATGAATTTTCAATCTGTTGAAACCTGTTGAGTAGATGCCTTGTTAATGCAACTCAATTTCATTCTGTTTATAAGCACATTTTTAAACAAGCATATGCAATAATGTTATTCAAAATTAAATTCTGAAGAAAATTATGTTCAAAGGGATCTTTTCTATAAATTTTAACATGTAAAAGCTGTTGTGTGCTTAGTCGGTTTGTTACTCTATTTAGCTCTGAAAATAAGTTTAAAGTATAATACTGTTTTTCTTCTCCTTGCGCTTTAAAAATTGCAGGAAAATTAATTGTTGAAAATATGGAATTGACCAGCATGAAAAATACTTGGTAGATGTTTTTAGTACATGATTGTCTACTTCATTTGCAGTAGTATGCTGTATATCATGAAGTGATGAAATTTAAATTTTAAAGTACATAATGGTGACCTCTGTATGCAGAACATAGTATTTTCAGTAGTGAACATTTGTGAAACAATTATGAATTACTCTGTGATTTACAATGTGTGCAACTGGAGTTTTCACAGCCATAAAGACAGGATTTTAACTGGTTTGAATTTTTCTTTGAAAGGCAGCAATTTGACAAGCGCATAGAGAGCTAAAAATATTAGATTTGGGAAGGAAAACTGTTCTAAAGTTGAAATCAGAATCATTGAAGCAAATTTCATAATGCTACCGCAACTATTTGTTGGATGTCTTTTTGATAAGAGCACTCTAGACTTAGTAGAATTCTATTGTGTCTTCAGTGGGGCTGGGTTGCTGCAGTAAAGGTCATTTAAATGTCAGTGGGCCCCTACTTCTTGTTGAGAATCTGTCTTTATAGTGGGGAGAGAACAGAACATTGTTGTAAGGGTGAATTTCAGTGCAGATTTACCCAACATAACTGGTAGAAAAGCCCCAAAAGGCCTCAAAACGGCAAGAGCTTCACAGAAATTAACCAGACTCACCCGCCCATATTTGGCCTAGAATTCAGTTATTTTCACTGATCTCTTATAACTGTTTTGCTTTTTCAGCTAGAAAGAATTAAACACAGTTCACTGTAAATGTGAAACATCTCCTTTTCAATATTTAGACTCTACTGTAGAATAGATGAATTGTGACCTCTAATGGTTGCATTGAACATGTGCGATTCCCAAGTACTCAGCTGTATTACCAAGGTTGTATCAGAGATAAAAGGTACTGCAGATGCTGGAGAATCCGAGATAACAAGCATGGGGCTGGATGAACACAGCAGGTCAAGCAGCATCATAGGAGCAGGAAAACTTGACGTTTCGGGCCTAAACCCTTCATCAGAAATGCATTTCTGATGAAGGGTT
>JAHRHZ010000248.1:53798314-53820625 GCA_024137785.1 Ginglymostoma cirratum | reverse complement strand
AACCCTTCATCAGAAATGCATTTCTGATGAAGGGTTTAGGCCCGAAACGTCAAGTTTTCCTGCTCCTATGATGCTGCTTGACCTGCTGTGTTCATCCAGCCCCATGCTTGTTATCTTGTATTACCAAGGTGTTGGATCAGGTATTTGCATATCCTGGGTAAGCCACGGAGTCATACAGCATAGAAACAGACCCTTTGGCCCAACTTGTCCACGCCCAGTTAAGTCCCATGTTTCTAACCCAAATTTCCACCCTGAGCTCAGGAATGATCTCAGGTAGGAGGGAATTAACCCATCAGAAATTTAAGCTTCTGAAGAAGGGTCGTAACAGACTCAAAATGTTTCTCTGTTCGAAATGTGACTGTGCTTCTGTCACCACAGATATTGCGAGACCTGCTGAGTTTCTCCATTATTTTGTGTTTGTTTTAGACATTTAAGCTTCCCAGGCAATTAGCAGAGGTTTTAATAATTTTCAAACATTCAGAACTATAAACAAGCTGGAGACAGCACAAAAAGAGGCCGTTCAGCCCATTGTCTCTGCTCCAGCTGATAAATTAGCCATTCTTATCCCTCTTATCAGCACCTTGTCTGTACCGTTACAGGTTGTTATACTGTTTCGAATTCAGATGCAGGTTACTTTTTAATGAGTTGCGGGTTTACACCTTAACTACTGAAGAAGGAAGTACAGACCTTAACTTTAAAGACATTAACCAAAGAAGACATTGCAAAGTAATTTACAACTGAAGAAGGAAGTAAGCATTAACCTTTAAGGAGAGATTAACTTACTAGTAATGGAGAGAGATCAACAACACAAAGGACTTTTAAATCGAACTTCACACAATCAAAGTGAAACATCCGTCGAAACAACGAATCCCATCCCGACAACAATGGATTTGCTAGCCGTCACCGCTTCGCAAAGCGCCGGGAACAGATTAATGAACTGAGTACACGACTTAGTGGGGGGGGGCGGTGGAGGGAGGTTGGTGCGCGGCAACAAATGTATATAATCTTTGAAATCGTTTGTAAGAGCTGAGAAGTTTGGTGAGGCCCCTTTGAGGTCCCTGCTTCTCCCAAAAGCTTTTGTTAATAAAACTGTGTCTGATTCACTGCAGAATTGTACGTGGTAATATTTTACCTGCAACACTACGAAACTGGACAGCACATTCCAGACACCCCACCACCCTTTGAGTGAAAAGACTTTTTCCTCCTCTCTCATCATGTACTGCCCACCTTAAACCTGTGGCCCCTAGTAACTGATCTCTCTATTGGGGGAAAGGGGTCTTACCTGTCCACTCTTATCCAAGCCCCTTTACTATTTTGTACACCACAATTAAGTAAACCCCTCCCCCCCATAAAAAACATCTCTTCTGTTCTAAGGAAAACAGCCCTGACCTATCCAATCTTCCCTTGTTGCTGCAATTTTCAAGGCATGATAACATTCTTGTAAATCTCTTCCATCCTCTCTCTAAGTATTTTTTTCTCTCCCTGTAATGACTAGAACTGTGCACAGAATGTCACTGTGGCCTAACCAGTTTATTATATAGTTCCAGAATTCTATCCCAGCTCATGTACTCAGCATCTTGCCCAGTGAAGGAAAACATCTCATATACCTTCTTTACCACCTTGTTTCCCTGTCCGCCCATCTTCAGGGACCTATTGGCATGCACTCCAAGGTCTTTCATTTCCTCTAACCTGCTTAATCTCCTCCTGTTTATTATGCATTCCTCTGCCTTGATTGCCCTCTCTAAATGGAAAAGCTCACATCTCTGGATTGAATTCCATTTGCCACTTTTCAGCCTGCTCATCTAAGCTAAAGGCGTTTTCCTGCAGTCGACGGCAATCTATTTCTGAGCTCAGCAGATGTTGTTATTGGACAAGTCAGATCCCAAACTGAAATCTGGCTTAATTTTATTCATCAAGGTAGCTATTCACTGAAATGCAAGTACGCAATACTGCAGATTTGGTTTCAATGATACAGAAATTTACCACGCAAAGATAGAACGAAAATCAAATAAGAAACCAAGCTATTTGCACACTACATAATTTGAAAAATTTTGAAATGCACAGTACAGTGACAAGTCTATCACCTTGACTGTTCAGTACTCCCAAATGTAACATGCTACCTGCTTCCCTTCCTGAGTTAAAAAGCAAAATAAGGCATGAAGATTGGCGGTCTCCAAGTAAGCACAAAGTAACTGTTTGCTAAGAAATAAAGCTAGGAGCCAAAAAATATATTCTATTTCGATGAATGTGATGTGTATATGTCCCTGTGCGCAACGTAACCATGCAGAAGCATGCAAGTTGTATTTTTCCCTGAGCTCCAAAGTGAGCTCTTGAACAAACAAAGAGGGAGTGAGTTGGACAGTGAGCACAGATAGTTGATGTGGTCAGACGCATATTTTGCTCATACCAACATGTGTGGACCAAGGATGGAAGAAGATGATGTCCATAGGGCATGTGGGATGTTGTGAAAAAGACCGTGGGAAAGATCAATTGGCAAACAACAGCCACCAGTTCCACACACGGACCTACAAGTTGGGAATTTATGCCGCTGACTTTCTCAGGAAAGGAGAATCAAAAGTGGTGTGGAAATAAGACAAGTTCAGTTAATAATGCGATGTGAAAGCATGGAAATAAGGTTCTGAACTCACTACTGAAGTGTTTGAGGGGGAAAGTTGTGAAAATTGTTCGCCATGTTGAGTTTCTTATTTTTCCATCCTCACCATACTTTCTGAACTTTCTCAGCCCTGGCCATGTCAAACCGTGTCAATCCAGGGAGGGGAAAATTCTGCACTGGCATGTCTCGCAGGGATACTGATTCATTTCCAGAAATATGCTTATTATTGGGTCGGCCTGAATACATGTTGATTTGAAAGTGTTTGGGTAATTCCTTAACAATTTTCTATCCGAATTTTTACTCATAGCCTCGTCCACCATTTCAAATTTATCCTGGGTTATTTCCTTATCTCACTTGAATTTGATTTGAGATGTTGTTCCTTGGATGTGGAGACAGGAATTGCATGTCATCCAGAGATTGCCTTTTGTGCCATTGCGGCAAGACTCACTTATTCTCGTCCTCCAATCACCATGTAATAAAAGCCAATGTTGCTAATTGCTTGCTGCTCCGCACACTTTTAGCGTTCCTTGTACAAGTACAGCCAAGTCTCTCTCTAAATCTTAACTTTTAGAAATATCAGGGCTTTCAAATTGAATGAACTTAAAACTTGGAGCCCTTTTTTTATTCTCTGTCTCTCTCTCTCTCTCTGTGTGTCTCTCTCTCTCTATCTGTTTATTCAAGCCTAGAACAGGTCTGGAGAAGGATAATAGATGTGTAAAAGCTCCTGTGGAAACAGCGCCCTGGAAAATTATGTTAACAAAACTGCTCTATAATCGTAATAGCATTTAGAGTAAAAGAATACACAGAGGTCCAGTATTGTATATATTTTTAATAAAGTCTGGGAGCCACAGGAACTACAACAATCCGTCTGAAAAAGAGTTAATGCATAATTGGAAAATCATTTAGATTTTCATTTCACCATGCGAACCATGTGTAAAGTTGAGGCAGAAAAACCCTAATAAATATTAATTGAAAACTTAATACAGGAAAATTCAAATAATTCTATATATATATATAATATATATAAACATACCAGTGCAAATAGCAAAGTCCCCACCAGTGCACCATAGCTGACTTTTATGTAAGAATTCAAACAAATACCAGAGTGCTCAGCACACTTGATTTACAACAGTTTTCTTGGCAGTTTTTTTTTACAAAAAAAGACAAAAATACAATCGCGTATTGGAGGCAGAATAATTAATCCACATGAAACATTAACTGCTAATTACATTATTTAAATCAGTACCAGACCTGAAAAGTCTTTTCTCTTGTTATTTCTTATGATTTTCACCTAATCCCAAAGATAAATTGTATAAAAACAATTCCTAACAAATACTGTGCAAAAGAAATTAGGAAAGTTTTATTTACATAATTAGTACCATTGAACACACACCATGACAGTGGCTTTTGTAAATTAAGCCCATCACACAGTGGGTTGTTATAATTGTGGTTAGGATACTACTTTGAGCTTAGAATGTGTCACAAGTATATTTCAGATGAATTCCTTCACTGATCAAATTTGAAATACCGAAACATGTATGTGACACAGTGCAGTGAAATACGTATCTCTTCAAGAATAAAGTTTAATAGTATATCACTGCAGTCTGACGACATTGCATTGCAATTCAAAGCATACAATTTTAAATCTAGAATTAACTTTCCATAGTTTGTGATGTGGTACCATATTGTGTGTAATTATTGGATACATGTTATGCCACTGTTTTTGATCAGCTCCAATATTTGACCTTGGTCAGTGTACATATGAAGACAATGGGGATAACTTTTAATGTGTTGGTGACAGGAACCCTGGATCACCACTTTAGAAACTTGTACAGCAGTTGCATGCATGTATCATATATATGAGTTTCTTAATGTGCAACGTTTCCTGCCATGCAGAGATTTGTACTCAGCATCTCAGTGGTATTCAGTAAAGTACCACACAGCACCATTATCTTTTATTTGTTGCTGCTGATACTAGTTGGAAGTTAAAATGTCCTAAGATGTAAATGTTACTATTTTTATCATTTACCATATGGATATTATATAACAAAATTCAATGTCTGTCAATTACTCACCATGTATCATCCAATTAAAATATAAAGCATATTTTGTGAATCTGAAACAGTGAAATTATATCTTGAAATCTGAAGGATTAATGGTGAAATTTCTGGGAAAATTGTCCATTTTTCTTCATAATTGACCATGCACAAATTGACTTGCTGTCTTAGAAATAATGCATTTTAAAGCCATGTATCTCCATGATTTTTTAGTGTGTCAGTTACAGAGAAAAGCAAGCACATTTTCTTTTTCTTTAAAAGTAGATATTTCACTTCTGTAAAATGTAAACAATGAATGTACAGAACATTCATATTTTTCTGGAATATCATCAAACTCACTCAATAGTGAATTGATATTTCATATCATTTTGTGAACAGATACTTCAGCTGTTCAATCCAAAAAGTACTGCTATACAGAACAAATAACATTCACAGTGGACTTAAATATCGTTCGTTATTCTTCTTCAGCATCTTGGTCACCGTTGTTCTCATTGTCCTCTTCATCCTTTTCCAGTTTGTTGTATTTTCTCTTAAAGAATCCCAGCTGTTTTTTTTCAGGGAAGAAAAGGTCATTCAGATTAATCATTCAAATTAAAAATCCAGATTTCCTCAAGTAACCAGCCAATGGGATTCACTCAACTATGAACTGCTATGTTCTCTTCATGGGTGATACTATAGATGATCCTAACTTATACTATGTATATCTGTAATGTAGTGTAACTCTTTTCTTTATTTTCTCCTTTTCTTTGTACTTAAGATGGCATCGTCTGTTGGTGACATTGTACACTTTTCACTGTACTCCCGTTTCTCTGTAACTTGAGGACATGTGACAATAAACCTAATTCTAATACTGGGGTAAATATGCTTCAAGAAAGCAAGAAAGAAGCTCTATGTTCAAAATTGTGCGTGGAGATTTGCCAATGGAAGGAGAAAAGCTCTCCTTTTCAGAGAACTAGCACAAACATTATGTGCCAAGTGACCACCTTCTGAACTGTAACATTTTGTGATGTTTTAGAAGTTATATTTATGCATGGACTGGGGGTGTCACTGGCTAGCCCAGCACTAATTTATTATCCCTAGTTGCTCTGAAGAAGGTGGCAGTGAGCTGCCTTTTTGAACTGCTGCAGCCCATGAAATGTAGATACAGCCACAGTGCTGTGAAGAAGGGTGTTTCAGGATCTTGACCCAGTGACAGGGAAGGAATTTTTTTTTATTCACTCATGGGACATGGACATTGCTGGCTGGTGGCATTTTTTGCCTGGCCATAGTCGCCCTTGAGATGGTGCGCTGCCTTCTTGAACGATTGCAGTCCATGTGCTGTGGGTTGATCCACAAAATAGATAAGGAGGGAATGGCAGTATATTTCCAAGTCAGGATGGTGTGTGACTTGGAGGAGAACTTGTAGATGGTTCCGTTCCAATACTTCTGACGTCCTTGTCATTCCAGGTGTTAGAAGCCACAAGTTTAGAAGGTACTGTTAGAGCGTTGCCGCAGTACAGCTTGTCCACAATGCTGCCACATTGCTTCTGAGGTGAGGAGGGTGAATGCTGAAGGTAGCGGATGGAGTGCCAGTCAAGCAGGCTGCTGTTTATAGTATTAAGCTTTTGGAGTGCTATAATAGCTGCATCTTACCTCCTCGTAACGCACTCCCCACCCTACTCTTCTATCCAGGAAAACATAAGAGTATTCCATCATGCTCCTGCCCAGTGTCCTGTAGATAATGAATAGGTTTTGGGGATACAAGAGGTGAGTGTCTCACTGCACAGTTACTAGCTTCTGACCTGTTCTTGTAGATACAGTATTTATGTAATTAACCAGTTTAGTTTCTGGTCGGTGTAACCTCCAGGATCTTGCTAGTGAAGCATTCAGCAAGGATAATATTATGTGGTATTGGTTCTAGAACATAGAACAGTACAGCACAGTACAGGCCCTTCGCCCCACGATGTCGTGCTGAACTTTTACCCTAAACCTAAGGTCTATCTAACCTCCTACTATCGCACCTTATACTTTCATCCATATGCCTATCTAATAGCCGCTTAATTGGCCCTAATGAGGCCGACTCCACCACCCTCTCCGACAATGCATTCCATGCCCCGACCCCTCTCTGAGTAAAGACCCTACCTTTGACGTCTCCCCAATATCTACCTCCTTTCACTTTAAAGCTATGTCCCCTCGTAAAAGCTACCTCCACCCTAGGAAATAAGTCTCTGGCTGTCTACTCTATCTCTACCACTGATCATTTTGTACATCTCTATCAATTCACCTCTCATCCTTTGTCGTTCTAAAGAGAAAAGCCCTAGCTCTCTCAACCTTTCCTCGTAAGACCTTCCCTCCATTGCAGGCAACATCCTGGTAAATCTCCTCTGCACCTTTTCTAACGCTTCCACATTTTTCCTGTAATGAGGTGACCAGAACGCGACACAATACTCCAGATGTGGCCGAACCAGGCTTTTGTGTAGCTGGAGCATAACTTCACGGCTCTTGAACTCAATCCCTCTATTAATGAAAGCTAACACACCATACGCCTTCTTAACAACTCTATCCACCCGGGTGGCAGCTCTCGGGGAACTGTGAACATGAACCCCAAGATCCCTCTGCTCCTCCACATTGCCAAGAATCTTTCCGTTAACCCTGCATTCTGTTTTCTAGTTTGTCCTTCCAAAATGAATCACCTCACACTTTTCAGGGTTAAACTCCATCTGCCACTTCTCAGCCCAGCTCTGCATTCTATTAATGTCCCTTTGTAACCTAGAACAGCACTCCGCACTGTCCACAATATGATCCACCTTCGTATCATCCGCGAAGTCACTAATCCACCCTTCCACTCCTTCAAATCATTTACAAAAATCACAAATAGAAGAGGACCCAGAACAGATCCTTGTCGACACCACTCATAACTGAACACCATGTTGAATATTTTCTGCCCACTACCACCCTTTGTCTTCTCAGGGTCAATTCTGAATCCAATCTGCCACATTTCCCCCTATCCCATGCCTCCTTACCTTCTGCATGAGCCTACCATGGGGAACGTTATCAAATGCCTTACTTAAATCCTGTATACCACATCCACTGCTCCATCTTCATCCACATGTTGGTCACCTCTTCAAAGAATTCAATAAGGTTTGTGAGGTTTGATCTACCCCTCACAAATCCATGCTGACTACCACGAATCAAACATTGCCTTTCCAACTGATCATAAATCCTGTCTCTCAGAGCCCTTTCCAATAATTTGCCCACAACTGATGTAAGACTAACTGGCCTGTAATTTCCGGGGTTATCCCTGTTCCCTTTTTTGAACAAGGGAATGACAGTTCTGTTCCCTCTTGTTGGAGAATGTCATTGTCTGGCACTTGTGTGGTGTGAGTGTTACTTGCCACTTGTTAATCCAAGCCTGGCTGTTATCCAGGTCTTGTGGGATATGGAAATTGACTGCTTCAGTATCTGAGGTATCGTGAATGGTACTGAAAAGTGTAAATATGAGCTGACATCCCCACTTCTGACCACATAATGGAGGGAAGTTCACTGATAAAGCAGTTAAAGATGGTTGCATCTAGGATACTACCCTGAGAACTCCTGTAGAGATATGCTGGGGCTAAGGAGATTGATCTGGAACAACCACAACCATTTTTGATAGGTATGCCTCCAAGCAGAGGAGAGTTTTCTGTGATTCTCATTGACTCTAATTTTGCTACACCTCAGTTATATGCTGCTTCAATGTCAAGGGCTGTCACTCTCACCTCAACTCTGGAACTCGCCTCATATTCCACATTTGTGTCAATCTTGGAATTGAGCTGAGTGTCCCTCATGGAACCCAAACTCAGTATTGTTGGGCAGTTTATTCCTAAGCACCGATAGCACTGTTGACGATCCTTTACTGATGTTTCAGTGTAGATTAATGAGACTGAGTAAACTGATATATCCTACTCCTTGTGCATAGGACATACCTGGGTATTTTTTCACATTGTCAGGATGATACCAGTGTTGTTGGGTGTACTGGAACAGCTTGGCAGTTTATGTGACTGGTTCAGTAATACTAGTCTTCAGTAATATTTCTGGAATGCTGTCAGGACCCATATCCTTTGCAGAATCCAGTGCCTTCAGCCATTTGTCAGAATCACGTGGAGTGAATAGAATTCTTTAAAGGGCAGCATCTGTGATGCTGGGGTCTTCTGGAAGAAGTTGAGATGGATCATCCACTCAACACACTGGCTGAAGGTAGTTGTAATACCTTAACCTTGTTTGCATTTATGTGGTGGGCTCCTTCATTATTAACGTTGGGGATATTTGTGCAGTCTCCTCCTCCAGTGAGTTGTTTAATTGTCCAGTACTTTTCACAGCTGGATTTGGTGAGACTGCAGAGCTCAGATCTGATCTGTTGGTTGTGGGAACGTGTCGCCCTGTCTGTTGCATGCTGACTCTTGTGTTTGTCGTGCATGTAGTCCTATAGAGTAGCTGTTAACACCTAATGTTTAGGTATGTTCAGAACTGTTCCTAGCACACTGTCTTCATTGAAACAGGCTTGATCTCCTAGTTCGATGGTAATAGTAGAGGGGGATATGAGAATGCAAATTGTGTTTCTGTGGCTGAGGATGGCTCAAAATGCCTCAAGAATGCCTCGGTTCAAATTAACAGATCTACTCGAAATCTGTCCCATTTAGAATGTAGAATACATTCTACAAAATGTAGAACAACCACTACATTTTGTGTAGTGGTACACAAAATGGTGAAGGGTATCCTCAATGAGAAGGTGGGACATTATCTCCATTATGACTGTGTGATGGTAACTCCTATCTTGATTGATTGACTTATTATCATGTGTACCGAAATACAGTGAAAAGTTTTGTTTTCAGTACAGGCAGATCACAGCAAGCAAAGGATGTACAGATCATAAAGACTTAGAGACATACAGGTTCCATTGCAGGTTACATTATTTGAGGCTAGAGTCCATTCAACAGTCTGATAATGGTCAGAAAGAAGCTCTTGCTAAAACTGCTTGAGGTTGTGTTCAGGTTTCTGTACCTTCTGCCTGACATAAGAGGTTGTAGGAGGCCATTATCAGGGTGCGATGGATCTTTGATGATGTTGGCAGCCTTTCCATGGCAGCAAACCATGTAAATAGAGTCCATGGATGGAAGGTTGGTTTCCGTGGTGGTTTGGGCTGTGCACACCACCTTCTGTAGTTTCTTATGGTCCTGGGCAGTGCAGTCGCCATAACAGGCCATTATGCACCCGGACAGTATGTTTTCAATGGTGCATCTGTAGAAGTTGAAGAGGCATGGATATACCAAATTTTCTGAGCTGCCTGAGGAAGAAGAGGTGTTGTTCTACCTTCTTGACTGTTGCATTTAGTTGGTAAGTCCAGGATAGGTCATTGGTTATTGTCACTCCAAGGAACTTAATGCTCTTCACTCTCTCAATCTCCATTCCGTTGATGTAGGTGGAGGCATGATCTCCTACTTTCTTTCTGAAGTCATGAACAGTTCTTTTGTTTTGCCAACATTGCGAGACAGATTGTTTTCATTGTACCATGTCACCAAGTCTTCTATCTCTCTTCTGTATTTTGACTCATCATGGATCATTGTGGACAAGTTGCATCTCACTAGGTGGATTGGTGTGGACAAGGTTAAGTAGATATTTTCCTCTTGTTGTGTTCCTTACAACTTGCCATAGACTCAGACTAGCACCTATGTCCTTTAGGACTCAGCCAGCTCAGTCAGTAGTGGAACTGCCAAGCCACTCTTGTTAATGGAAATTGAAGTCCTCCACCCAGTGTACATTCTGTGCCCTTGCCACCCTCAGTACTTCCTCCAAGTGTTGTTCAACATGGAAGAATACTGATTCACTAACTGGGAGTGAATGTGAATGGCAGTTGGACGATATTTCCTTGCCCATGTTTGACTTGATCCCATGACCTTTCCTTGGGTCCAGAATAAAGGTTGAAGACTCCCAGGGCCAGCCTTTCCTCACTGCATACTTTGTGAGTTTGTTCTTTGTCAGTGGGACAGGATATCCGCTGGGATAGTTATGGTGTGTGCGCAATGTTCTCTGTAAGGTATGATTCTGAGAGCATGGCTATGTTTGACTTGTCTGGAGGATAGCTCTCCCAATTTTGGCACATGCCACCAAATGTTTTTGCTTTGCAGGGTTGACAAGGGGTGTTTGCAATTGTTTCTGATGCCTAGGTCAATGCCAGGTAGTTTGTCCGGTTTAATTCCTTTCGTTCAACAATAACTGGAACAAACACCTTAACACTTTATTCCTCACAATGCTATGCAGGGAATCATCTGTCTATTATACTCACTCATGTATTTCTTGTCAATTATGAATTTAAATGTAACTTTCAAGTGGATGCTACATACTGGGATAACAAATTACGGAATTGCATAGCCTTAGGAACTGCTGTACATTTTATGATAACCCAAAAATAACTGTCCGAATTTGTTTGAACCATCTGAAGTTTAGAAAACTTAAAAAGTACTTACTTTCCACAAGACAGCAATCAATGCCAGAAGTACAAGTAGTCCTCCGATCACACTCCCCACAATCACTCCTATAGGAACTTCTTCCTTCATTGGTCTTGATATTTCAACTGGCATCTAAAAGTCATATTTAAAAACAAGTTACATATTTATTCTGTTCAAAAGTTTAACAAACTTGTTAACTTGGTTTAAATATAATTGATCAGTTTCCTTTGTTGGAAGGGTGAAGTGGATCAGCTTGGTGCTAACAATGTGAGATTCGATCCCTTTTCTAGTCGGATCTGTCCCCTGGGCCTACACATAATAGAGCTTACATTGCTGAGGGTGGCATCAGCCTTTATGCAGAGAACTGAAGACAAATGGCACAAATGAGGTTTAGCTGCATTGGGGTTGCCCAGGGTTTTAGTATCGCCTAGGGATGGTCTTAAGCTTTGGTGCCATTAAAGTGTAAACCTGAGCCAAACTGGAGTTAGGGGCACAAAATTTCCCAGTGGGCCTGTTGGCATTCAACAAACTGGGTGAATTGTTTGGTCTAGAACTGCTATAAAAAGAGAGAACCCCTATTTGCTAGAAATGTGGAGAGGATGCCTGAGATTTGGAAGAATTATGGTAGACTGTAGGGTGTAGCTGCTGGTAGATTTTTTTGTGCTTTTCAGTTGAAAGCAAAATGGGATGGCACGGAATTGTCTCAATTTGAAACCATTTAGGGATTCCTGATGGACACAGGGCAGGACTTATTTGCAAATTTGTAAGAAATCTCTGCAAACATTTGTTGCTTTGTGATTGTTTCTTTGACGTACATTCTGTACAGCCCAGGAATGGGCCATTCGGTCCACGAAGTCCCAGTCTGTCCCTTGCTTTGTTTCTCCTATCTGATAGATCTCAGAAATTGGGGTGATTATATATTCAATTAACAAAAGTTTGAACGTTGTGTAGGTATGCCATTCTATGATTCTATGTATTTTCAAATTTCAGCTTTTTAAAATCATAGAACTAAAATCAGGATGAGGAAATGGTGTCTCTCTGTGTTTCTCTCACAGACAGTCTATCGAATTGATGTTAATAATTTGAACACTTCCATTTTCTAACTACCAACAAATCACAGGTGATAATTAGTGTCTGTTTTCAAAATTCAATTAACTTATTTTTTAAAGACCTCAAATTTTGATGCAAGATGTAGTGAAAATCACCAAATTGCTTACCTTCTGCAATAAGCAATCACTGTCAGTGGAATCCTTCTTATACCTGCAGATTGAGATCTAAATGCCATTGATACTCTATTGCAAAGTAAATTCAAGCCTGAGCAGATTTGGCAGAATAACTCCCTACCAGCCTGAATCAGGTCAGCACCTCCAACCTGCTAGGGTCAAGATAAATATTTTCGTACATGCTCTCTGTTCTGATGAAGAGTCACTGGACGTGAAATGTTAACTCTGTTTTCTGCTCACAAATGCTGCCAGACCTACTTTTTCCAGCACTTTCTGTTTTTGTTTCAGATCTCCATCATCCGCAGTTCTTTCTTTTATTATTATTTGTTATTCAAGGCCTCACTGGTGAAGTGTGGCATTCTCATAGACACCTGGGAGTTACTAGCCCAAGACCATCCAAAGTGGAGGAACAGCATCTGGGAAGGCATTGAGCACCTCAAGACTTGCTGCTGGGAAAAATGGAAGCTAGGCGAAAACAGCAAAAGGAGTAAACTGCCACATCAATGCTCCCACCCACCACTTTCTGTGACTACCACCACCCCCAAGTGTAACAGAGCCTGCAGCAGTCAGTCTGTACCACCTATGGACTCACCCTGACAGTGAAAGAGAGTCATCCTCATCTGCGAGGGATGGCCACTGAATGAAAATTCCATTTTAACAAAACAACAGAAGGCCATAAAAGAATGTGAGAGTCTGATAAAAATATATTACTTAGCAATTTATAAAATCATTAAATGGCTCAAACAAAAACATGCACGAACAAACCCAAATTCATTGCTGACACAGTTGGAACTCCTACATCTGGTAGCTATGGCAGCAGACTTTCTTAATTATATTTAATGTGGGAGAGGCAAACTTAGGTCTAATTGCTGCAGCCAACACTTAGCTTCCTCCAAGCAGAAAGTAGCTCCTTCGAGAATCTACATCCTCAACGTAAAATTGTCAATGGAAGAGGTAAAAGCTATTTTGGGCAATTGAAGATCAGAGCTTTAGAATAATATATGTTACGTTATTGTGTCCAAATAACTCCTTGTTTGCACCTTTGTTAATACAAACCTTGATCTTTCTCATAAAGTGTTATAAATTTACTTACATTATGTTTGGGCTTTTTTGGTTGTACATTCTTGGCATACTGCACATAGTCAGTGTAGGGTTGGTCGGTCAAAGGGCCTGTTTGTGTGCTGTATTGTTCTTTGATATGACATCCTGGGCTTACCTTCTTTGTACCATTTCACATTGCACATATTTTTATGTTTTGGCACTTCAGGAACTTCCTTGTTTGTATACAAAAAAAGTAAGGTTTACACCCTTTATACCTGGAACAATTTTATTGTTTTTCTCTGTATTCTATTCTGTTGAAATGGTAAAAACATACAAGATCACCACCTACCCCACCCCCGCTCCCCCCTCCACAGCCCTGCCCAGCCTGGCCATCTACTTCTGAAAATAACCCTTCATTGTAAGAATCATCATACGCCAAGTTATTTAAATCTGTGCTGGCTTTTGAAATTCTGCCAAAAGCTTCCAGATAGTTTAATTTTGTGTGTTAGTTTACTTCATTTTTTCAGCTCACACTATAGAGAAGTACAAAGTAAAATAAAAAGACCCAAAGGTATCAGCCTTTGCCTGTCAATTTCCAGCCTCTCCATCAGCAAAACCTTAGTTGTGCTTCCACATGACAACACATAGAAAGAGGATCCCGAGTGGCTCAAAGCAAAATCTTCAGAGAACTCATTGCTTTGTGAGTATCTCCAGGAGATATGAAGGGAGTAAAACACTAACAAAACTATCTGGAGTTGGAACCAAAGGGAAACAGGATCCAAGAAGTGCTGGAAGATTTGAGGTTGACATCATTGTGATGGAATCTGTCTTTGAAGCCAAGTTATCTGCTCTCATCAATTTCAAGATCAATTTGAGTAAGAAGAACATAGATGTACTAATAGCCATTCAAGGTTAAGTCCCACGGATTGCTAGGTGGTGCAGCAATGTCTACTGGTTATAATTTTGCAGGAACGTTCAGATGCCATCTGACACTGAGAATGCTGCGGGAAGATGAGGGAGTTAAAAAGACAACAGGTTGGGCCTAGGACACCACCCTAACAAACTCCTGAAGTCATTTTCTGGGATGATGATGATTGAACACACTGAACCATCTTCTCTTACGCTAAAAATGACTCCAGAAATGGAAAGTTTTCCCCTGATTTCTATTGACTCCAGTTTTGCTATTGCTCCTAGATGCAACACTTTATCAGTTTCAGCCTTGATGTCATGCACAACTGTTGGATCACAGAACACCCACCATATTTGTGCCAACCATACAGCTATTCTCAACTAAACCCATCTGCCTGCACATGGCTGGTATCCCTTTATTCTCTATGGGGCTGGATGAACACAGCAGGTCAAGCAGCATCATAGGAGCAGGACGTGCTGTGTTCATCCAGCCCCATGCTTGTTATCTCGGATTCTCCAGCATCTGCAGTACCTTTTATCTCTGATCCCTTTATTCTCTGCCTGTTCACGTATCTGTCTAAATGTCTCTTCAAATGTTGCTATTATATCTCCTCTTACCACCTCCCCTGGCAGTGCATTTCAGACACCTACCACCCTCTGTGTAAAAGCAAAACTTTCCTCACACATCTCTTTTAAAGTTTCCCCCTCTCATCTTAAACCTGTATTACCTAATTTTTGATATTTCCACCCTAGAAAAAAAAGAGTCCGAGTATCCATCCTATCCATGTCTCTCATAATTTTATATGTTTTTATGACGTTGTTCTTCAGCCTCTGATGTTCTAGCGAAAGCAATCCACATTTGTCCAACTTCTCCTTGTAGCTAATACACTCCAATCCAGGCAACATCCTGGTAAACCTCGTCTGCACCCTCTCCAAACATCCTTCCTGTAGTGTGGCAACTGGAACTGCGCGCAGTGTTCCAAATGTGGCAGAACTAAAGTCTTTGACAGTTTCAACATGACTTGCCAACTTTTACTTTCAATGTCCTGACTGATAAAGGCCTTTTGCCTTTTTTAACTACCTTATCCATTTGTGTTGCCACTTTCAGGGAGCTATTGACTTGGGCCACAAGATCCCTCTGTGTATCAATGCTCCTAAAGGTCCAGCTATTTACTGTATACTTTCCTCTTGCATTTGATCTCCAAAAATGCTTCACCTCACACTTGTCCAGATTAAATCCATTTGCCATTTCTCCTACTTTCCAGCTGATATATATCCTGTTGCATCCTTTGATATCCTTCCTCACTATCCACAACTCCATCAATTTTCATGTCATTTGCAAACTTACTAATCAGACGACTGACGTTTCATCCAAATCATTTATATATATTACCATATATATAAATTACAGAACTGAGGAAGGGTCACCAGACCTGAAATGTTAACTCTGATTTTTTTCTCCACAGATGCTGCCAGACCTACTGAGCTTTTCCAGCAACTTCTGGTTTTGTTACTGTCTGTCTTCTATGGCCAAGCCAATTATGTATCCGATTTGCCAACTCACAATGGATTCCATGTGATTTGATCTTCTGGACCAGTTTACCCTGAGAGACCTTTTCAAATGTTTTAGTAATGTCCATGTAGACAACATCCACTGTCCTACCCTCAATCATCTTTGTCACTTCCTCAAAAATACTCAAATTTTTGAGACAAGACTTCCTCCACACAAAGCCATGCTGACTATCCCTAATAAGTCCATTATTTTTCAAATATGAGTAGGTCCTGTCCCTAATAATCTTCTCCAATAATTTCGCTACCATTGATGTAAGTCTCATTGGCCTATAATTTGCTGAATTGTCTCTTGCCCTTCTTGAACAAAGGAACAACATTGGCTGTTCTCTAACCTTCTGGGACCTCGTCTGTGGCTACAGAGGATACAAAGATCTCTGTCAAAACCCCAACAACCTCCTCTCTCACCTCCCTCAGTATCCTGAGGATAGATCCTATCATGCACTGGAGTCTTGTCCACCTTAATGTTTTTAAGATAACCTACACCAGCTCCTCCTTAATATCAACATGCTCCAGAGTATCAAAAAACCCCTCTCTAGACTTACTGTCATCCATGTCCTTCTTGATGCAAAATACTTAAAGACTTCAGGGGTGGCATGGTGGCTCAGTGGTTAGCACTGCTGCCTCACAGCGCCAGGGACCCGGGTTTGATTCCAGCCTCGGGCATCTGTCTGTGTGGAGTTTGCACATTCTCCTCATGTCTGCGTGGGTTTGCTCTGGTTTCCTCCCACAGTCCAAAGATGTGCAGGTTAGGTGGATTGGCCATGCTAAATTGCCTGTAGTGTTCAGGGAGGTGTAGGTTGGGTGGGATGCTCTGAGGTTTTGTGTGGACTTGTTGGGCCAAAGGGCCTGTTTCCACACTGTAGGGATTCTATTCTATGATCATCCACTTCTTTTTAACTAAACTTACAACATCTCTTATCATCCAAGGTTCCTGAAACTTGCCATCATTATCTTTCATCCTCACAGGAGCATTCTGGCACTGAAGTCTGATCGACAGACTTTTAGACATGTCAAATGTGGATTTACCTTCATATAATTGCCAATAATTCAATTTTTCCACTTCTTGCCTAATACTGTTGTAATTAGTTCTCTCGATTTAGCACTTTCACCAAAAGACCAGTCTTATCCTGTTCCATAATTATATTTCCATAAGTTTTAAGATAATGACTATTCTCAAAATGCCCCCCCACTGAAACTTCAATAACCTGGCCAGGCTCACTCCCCAGTACAAAGTCTAATGCAGCCTCTTCCCTAATTGGACTATCTCATTGGGGCGGCACAGTGGCTCAATATGGGGTACCATGGTAGCTCAGTGGTTAGCACTGCTGCCTCCTAGCACCAGGGACCTGGGTTTGATTCCAGCCTCAGGTGAGTGGAGTTTGCATCTTCTCCCTGTATCTGTGTGGGTTTCTGCCAGATGTTCCAGTTTCTGCCCACAGTCCAAAAATGTGCAGGTTAATTGGATCGGCCATGCTAAATTTTCCTTAGTGTCCGGGGATGTGTAAGTTAGGTGGATTAGCTATGGGAAATGCAGGGTTACGGGATAGGGTGGAGCTAGGTATTGGTGTGTTCCTTTTTGGAGGGTTGGTTGGACTCAATGGCTCGATTGGCTTTGTTCTGCATTGTAGGGATTCTATCTACACATTGTTTCAAGAATTCCTCCTGGATGTACCTTACAAATTCTGCCCTGGCACTAAGGGAGCCTCAGTGATTACTGGAGAAATTAAAATCGCCCCGTAGAACAACCCTGTAGTTTTTACATCTTTCCATGATCTGCTGACATATCTGTTCCTCTAACACCCGCTATTGGGAGGCTGATAATATAACCTCAGCAGTGATTGCACTTTTCTTATTCCTGAGTTCTATCCATATGGCTTTGCTTTTGCTTTTATTCATTTGTAGGACATGGGTATTGCTGGCTGGCCAGCATTTTTGCCCATCCCTAGTTGCCCTTGAGAAGGTGGTGTGGTGAGCTATCTTGAACTGCTGCAGTTCATCTGCTGTGGGTTGACCCACAATGCCATTAGGGAGGGAATTCCAGGATTTTGACCCAGTGACAGTGAAGGAATGGCAATATATTTCCAAGTCAGGATGGTGAGTGACTTGGAACAAAGAACAAAGAACAATACAGCACGAAAATAGGCCTTTCAGCCCTCCAAACCCATGCTTCCACATTTTGTCCTTCCATACTAATACTAACTGGAGCGAAACTTGAAGGTGATGGTATTCCCATATATCTACTGCACTTGTCCTCCTAGATGGAAGTGGTTGTGAGTTTGGAAGGTGCTGTCTGAGGATCTTTGGTGAATTTCTGAAGTGCATCTTGTGGATAGCACACACTGCTGCTACTGACCGTTGGTGGTGGAGGGAGTGGATGCTTGTGGATGTAATGCCAATTAAGCTGTCTGCTTTGTCCTAGATGGTGTCAAACTTCTTGAATGTTGTTGGGGCTGCACTCATCCAGGAAAGTGGGGAGTATTCCATCACATTCCTGACTTATAGATGGTGGACAGGCTTTGATGATTCAGGAGGTGAGTTATTTGATGCAGTATTCCTATCTTCTGACCTGCTCTTACAGCCACTGTGTTTGTGTAGTGAGTCCAGAGAATTTGCCCCTTGATACCCATCGATACCAGTTTTGCTAGGACTCTTTGATGCCAGTTGGTCGAATGCAGCTGGATGAACACTCCAAGATGTCCTGTCTTGGTGGCACAGTCTCCTTAACCAGTAATGCAAATACCCCACCCCTTTTATATCCATCTCTATCACACCTGAACCATCTAAACCCTGGAATGTTGTGCTGCCAGTCCTACCCTTCACTCAGTCAAGTTTGAGTAAAAGCTACCACATCATACATCCATGAACTAATCCAGGCTTGAAGCTCATCTGCCTTATCTGTTATACTCCTTGCATTAAAATAAATACACTTCAGACTGCAAGTTCTGTCATGCTCATTAATCTTGCCCTGCCTGTACTTTCTATGAGATTTATTTGATTTAGCCCCTCTCTTCTCTTCAAACACTCCACATACTATCCTACTGCTTTTGATTCTATCTCTCTACCACACTCATTTAAATCCTTCCTCGTGGCACTAGCAAACATTCCTGCAGGAATATTGGTGCTCCTCCAGTTTTGGTGCAACCCATCCTTCTTGTGCAGGCCCCTCCTGCCCTGGAAAAGCCAACCATGACCATTTCAAGGGATGTGGATTTACAGCATTGTGCCAGGTCAACGTCACATGTGCCAGTGGCTTAAGTGGCCAAAACACTGAACATAGCTTCAACCAAATGGTCATGTCTCAAAGTCTCAGGAGAGTGGTCCTCGGTCATGCCAAGAGAAGTTGTTACAAAAACAGAATGGTTGGAGAAACTCAGCAGGTCCGGTAGCATTTATAGAGAGAAAAACAAGGTCAATGTTTCAAATCCCTTCATCAGAACTGAAAGCAGTTGAGAAAGGATGGCATTTATGCTGATGATGAGGGGTGGGAGCAGTGAATAGAATATGTGGAGCCACTGCCGAGAGAGAGAGAGAAAGGAGAGGCAAATAATGGGAATGCTGATAAGGCATAAGGGAGATAAATGCTGAGTAGGATGCTATCGAGAAGTGTGAATGATTGAATATAGGTTGGCTGTGCTGTGAACAACTCATACCATACAGGACTTGGGTTGGGTGACGGACACTGAGGAGGGTGCTTATGCTCTGAAACTGTTAAACTGAATGCTGAGTCCTGAGGGCTGTAAGGTACCTAGGCAGATAATGAGGTGTTGCTCCTCTCGTGGAACTGTTGCTAGTCAGGGGACATGGTCAGTCCTGCAGGTCCAGTTCAACCAGACTGGGGATTAGTGGTAAGTCAGTTGGGGAGCTGCATAGTGATCATTTAGGGGCCTGGCCATTCCTCTGTTGAGGCTGTCTTCCCAAGTCGATAAGGTGGGGTGAGCCATGGTCAGTCCTGAACATTGATGAGATGTTATGCTGTGTTGGGGGTTAGGGAAAAAGTAAAATTCTTTTAGAGTTCGCTTATGAGATGGTGCTGGGGTTAGGTTGTGTCATTGGATTCTCGTAGCTGCAGTTACAGTGACAGCTGATCAGCCAGAAGATAATGAAAAGTGGAAATATATTTACAAATGTGACCTTCTATTTTTGATGAAGTGTAAACTGAATCCCCTTTTTACCCCCAGAAGTGTTTTTGTTTATCATGTACCTCCCACTACGTGTACTGTGAAGGGCTATTTGTGGTTGGCAGTAATCGACCTGGTGCTTGGTTGGGCTTTAAATATGGTGCTGGTGGCAGAAATCCTGGCAGCGGAGAGAGTGGCATTCTAGAGTTGTGGCACCTACATAATAAGGTAAACAGTGTAAAATTGCTTGAAATAACTTAGTATAACTCATGAAGAGAAACCTCGTAAGAAATTCCCTGAAAGTTACACTTGTGATGCTGAGTTTGATAAAATTATTAAGTGTTAAAATGGTGATATTTTCGTGTCATTTCAAGGTATTTGTGCTTAACTTGTCTCTGAGTGTACCTTCTACTTTCGTTATTCTCTTAATCACCTTCAAGATCTGCTTCCCTTCATTTCACATCTGTTTAATAATTCTGTGTAGTTCTGAGGTCACTTACTGTTAAGGTATTGCTATTGATGATCAACAACGGATTCCTTGTATCAATCTGTGCTGATGAAGTCAGCGTTATTCTTTGAAAGTCAGCCTATAACAAAGTAAAACTTAGTAAGTGTTAAAATTTCACTAGTTTGAACCAACATGAATGTGTGAAGTGCACATAAAAGATGATAAAAATATAACCTATCAATTATTTAACAATGCTAAGAGACTAACACCTTTAGTGGCATCCTTACACCAGATCATCGTTGAAGGACAACAGCCAAAAATGTTGGGTTGAAACAAAGTAACTTATCCGCTTCTGTTTATTTTTTACTGACAAAGAGCAGGAGATAAAAATTCTGTAGTAAGAACTGCCCATTTCCATTCCTTGCTTTGATTCAAGCATCAGTTCAAGGGGATCTCTGGTTTTCACCAACACTGAAGTTTTTAAGCAGGCTAAAGAACCAATGACTTTAAATAATTCTCACGGACAGTGAGTCAGGAAGTTAAAATCTATTGTGCACATTTAATAATTCTATACAAAACAAAATAATAGATTGGAATGTGCACATGGAATCAATATAGAACTGAAATATAATAAATGAACTTCAGCTATTTTGTTTCTTTAAAATAATTCAGATATAATAATTACATAACAATTACATAGTTATATAACAATATAATAATTAAAATAATTATTTTACAATAATGGAAATAAATATATAAGTTTTTCCAGGGTCAGAGATCAGTCAGCAGTAATTATAAAGTTGGTACACCTTTAAAAATGCAGTTACGTGTTTCCCTCAGCCTTGCTCAGACAGCAAAGGCAGAGTGTATCTGAACGAAACCCCAGTGATCAAGGGCAATTTGCTGCTGAATATTTACTCATCTTAGCTGGAGCAGTTGTAATATTGCTACTCTTAGTTTCAATGCCTTTGATCAGTAAGGCAAAAACTCCTGATTTTTATCAAAAGATGATGATGGGAAAGTTATAAAGAAATGTAATATATTTTACAAAGGACCACGTGAAATTAAAAGAAAAAGCTGTATGTACCATCATTGCTCTCTGTTTAAATCTAACCCAATTATGAGAAAATAAACACACGCACACCATAAAATTAAGTACAACTTAAAATTTTCAGTCATAACTGCCAATAAGATGAACTGCAAATGCTGTCAAGTATTACAATTAGAATTTTTACAAAATATTCATAAATGGCCATTTTTGGGATCTTTTACTAGACTAGTAGTGTAACTTTAATGGAAAAGATGGGGAAGCTGATGACATTGTGGTATTGTCACTCTGCCAATAATCCAGTGACCCAGGAAATACTGTGGGGGCCAGTGTTTGAATCCCACCACAGTGGATGGTGGATTTTGAATCCAAAATAAATCTGAAATTAAAAGTCTAATAATGATTATGAGACCATTGGTGCTTATTGTAAAAATCCATCTGATTTACTAATGTTCTTTAGGGAAGGTGAACTGCTGTATTTATCTGTTCTGGGCTACTTGTGACTCGAGATGATAGACCAAAGTGGTTGACTCTCGACAGTCCTCAGAAATGGCATGGCAAGCCATTTAGTTGTATCAAACAGCTGAAATGTGTCAAACAAGAAAGAACCTGGACTGACAATCTTGGCATTGAGCGAGGCACTGGAAATGACAACGACACACTAAATCTGTATCAAAGATAATAGGTACTGCAGATGCTGGAGAATCCGAGAAAACAAGGTGTGGAGCTGGATGAACACAGCAGGCCAAGCAGCATCATAGGAGCAGGAAGGCTTGACGTTTCGGGCCTTCATCAAGGGTCTAGGCCCGAAACGTCA
>JAHRHZ010000248.1:53726731-53788314 GCA_024137785.1 Ginglymostoma cirratum | reverse complement strand
GCCTAAACCCTTCAGGGTTTAGGCCCGAAACGTCAAGTTTTCCTGCTCCTATGATGCTGCTTGACCTGCTGTGTTCATCCAGCCCCATGCTTGTTTTCATCAGTCCTGATTTGCTTTGTTCTTCATATAAAAAGTTACAGTTGTCACATAGCACATTTCAGGTGTGATTCATACTGCTAGGTATGAACTGGTTATTAAATAAAAATTATGAACACATACTTGAGTTACATCAACAAGATACAAAAGTCGATTGTCCTTTTTTGTAGATACTGGTATATTAACTGTGACATAGGTGGTCTGTATAGGGAAATGTCCGGTATTGACCTTTAAAAAATAATAAAAATTAGTTGTAGCATTTTTATATCCATTTCCTGAAAAACTAATTTTATAATGGGCTTTCAAGACAACTTTGGTAGCAAATGAATTCCCATGAATGCTTTTCTTGCAAACACCAATATCACGTTAAACAATTTTACGTACTTTATTGTCCTTTAGGAAATGAGTGGAGAATACTGAACAGAAAATCCCAATCAACGCACATCTGAATGCAACAATGCCATGAAAATACAACACATACTTACTATGAGTGTAATAACATATTCTGGACCAATTTGATCTAATGGAGGTCTTGTTTTGTTAACCAGTGTTTTAGAAGTTATTTCATAGAAATGTTTGTTAGTAGTTCTGGAACATAAAGAAAATAATATCAATAGCTATTGTTAGAAAATACAATTACAAATAAAAAGCATAATATATTTCAGTAACTCATCATTTTAATCCATTTATACTTTTATCAATTGTTTAATAGAACATTGATTAGAGAAATCAAGGCAAGACAATAAGATGGCAATAAGCGGTATAATGATCAGAGCGCGGCAGGCAGGCAGGCACAGAATGTGCAAATCTAAGAGTACACCAGCAGAAAAGGCTAGTGGTTATGAAAGTTATAAAAGCATAGACTTAATAATTCATGGCTGAATGCACAGAGCATTCATAACAAAACAGATGAATTGACAGCAAAAAAAGACACTAATATGTGTAGTTTGATAGCTATTGCAGAGATGTGGTTGCAAGGTGATGAGGACTTGCATCTGAATATTGAAATATACAAGATATTTAGGAATTATAGGAAGGAGGGAACAGGTGAAGGTGCAGTTTTGTTGATAAAAGATGAAATTAGTACAATGGGAAGAGAAGACCTATACAGACTAACCTAAACAGGACAAAATGATAGGGATTTGAGCGAAAGGTATGGCACTGATAATGGGTAATTTAAATTTACATGTAGATTTGATGACTTAGATTGACAAATATGGCCTGGATGATGGTTGATGGTGTGCTTTCAGCACAGCTTCTTAGAGCAGCATTTTCTAGAGACAGTCAGGGAAAACTTTACACTATTTCTGGTAATGTGCAATGAGAAAGAATTAGTTAATGACCTAATCATTGAAGGTGCCCTAGATAGCATTGTTCATAAATGATTGAAAACCACATTTCTTTTGAGGGAGAGAGGATTTAAATCTAAAACTAGTGCGTTAAACTTAATTAGGGGCTGTTATGCGAGGATGAATACAGAGCTGGTGGAAGTGAGCTGAGAAATTAGATTACAAGATAGGTCAATAGGGTAGCAGTGGCAGACATTTAAGGAGATATTTCAGAATACTCACATGAGGGAAAACTCTCTGCTGGTTGGAATCATACCTGGCACAAAAGTAAAATGATTGTGGTTGTTCTATGTCAATCATGTCAGTCCATATCCTCTGTCAGAGTTTCTCAGGGTGGTCACCTAAGCACTGCATCTTCAGATGTTTCATAAGTAATCTTCTCTCAGGAGATGGCCTAGTAGTATTATCACAGGACTGCTAATCCAGAGACCCGGGTAATGTTCTGGGGACTTGGGTTCGAATCCCGCCAAGGTAGTTGGTGGAATTTGAATTCAATAAAATATCTGGAATTAAGGGTCTAATAATGACTGTGAATCCATTGTCAATTATCAGGAAAACCCCACCTGGTTCACTAATGTCCTTTAGGGAAGGAAACTGCCATCCTTACCTGGTCTGGCCTACATGTGACTCCAAGCCCACAGCAACGTGGCTGACACTGAACTGCCCTCTGGGCAATTAGGCATGGGCAATAAATGCTGCCTGGCCAGTGACGCCCTCATCCCATTAATGAATAATAAAAAAAAGAAATGGTCAAAAATGTGGTTGTTTATTGATGGTTTCACGATATTTAACACCCTTAATAATTCCTCAGATACTAAACAGTCTGTGTCCATATGTAACAAGACCTGAACAAGTTCAAGCTTGGACCCTAAAATGGCATGTAACATTCATGCCACACAAGTAACAGGCAATAACCACATCCAATAAGAAATAATTTAATCATTACCCCTTGACAGTCCATGGCATTACCATCATTGAATCCTCCACTATCAACATCCTGGGGACTACCTTTGACTTGAAACTGAACTGGGTAGGCAATGTAAATACTGTGACTACAAGAGCAGGTCAAGGACAAGGAATTCTGTGGGTGATAACTCATCTTCAGTGCGGTCTCCCGGTCCACTATCTACAAGGCATAAATCAGGAGTGTGATGAAATACTACTTGCCTGGCTAACTGCAGCTCCAACAACATTCAAAACAATCAATACCATCCAGGACAAAGCAGCCCACTTGATTAGCACACAACCTACCATCTTCAACATGCACTCCGTTCACCACTAACAGTTGCAACAGCTTGTACCACATACAAGAGTAGTGCAGTTCCTCATCAAGGCTCCTTTGCCAGCATCTTCAACTCCTGCGACCAATACAGGTAGAAGCACTAAAGCAGAAATCCATGGGAATAACATCACCTGCAAGTTCTCCTCCAAGCCACACATCATCCTGACTTGGAACTGTATCATCGTTTCTTTGACACTGTCACTAATGTCATAGGTCAAAACCCTGCAAGTAATTTTCCAAGAGCATGAAGGGTAATCCTATACCTCAAGAATTGCTGCAATCAAGAATACAGATCAGAATCACCTTTCTCAGGGCAGTTCAGAATGAGCAATAAATACTGGCCCAGCTAGCAATGCCCATATCCCAACAGCAAATAAAAAAAGATACATTCTAGTGTTAAGGGAAAGCTCCAAGGGAAGGATGCACCATTCGTGGCTAACTGAAGTTAAGCATAGTATTTAGTTGAAGGAGAAAGATGTAGTTCTGCAAAGATGAGGGACAATTTAAAAGCTTGGGCAGAATGCACAGGACAGCAAAGAATGGCTCAAATATTAATAAGAAAGGATAAATTAGTGTATTATTTGCTAGTATTCCCTCATATTACAGTTGGCAGAGATTCTACATGTATTTAAAAGGAAAAGAGCAAGTAAAATTAGCATTGACCCACTGGACAGTGCATTTGAGGAATTAATCGTGTAGATGACATAAATAACATTCCAGAAATAATTGTGAACCTGGAAGTGAAAGGCAGAGAGGAAATTAAAATAATTACATTCACCTGGGTCCTTATTAATGTAATTCAATTTTTCAAAATGAAAATTGACAGAGACAGATACCAGGAAATTGCAGGCCACTTAGTTTAACATCTATCATGAAGAAAATGCTGGAATTTTCTTTTAAGAAGGATATAACGTGGCATGTGGAAGATGTCAGGCAATCAGACAGGGTCAATAAGTCGTTGTGAAAGAGAAATAATGTTTAACCAACTGATTGGACTTTGAAAAAGTAAAAATTGATAAAGGGAATATATAGACGTGCTCTACTTAAATTTCCAGAAGGAATTTGACAAGATGCTATATCCAAGGTTTCTGTGCAAAATAAGAGCTCATGGTGTAGGGGTTAACATTATAACATGGATAGAGCTTTGTTAGCTAAAAGGAAAGGGATTGGGCCTAAATAAGTCGTTTTCAGGTTGGTGAGTTATGACAACTGTATTGTCACAGGGATCAGTGCTAGAGCCTCATCAATTCAATTTATATCAACAACTTTCATGAAGCAGCTGAATGCATGATTGTAACATTTGCTGATCTCAAATATTAGTTGGAAAGTAAGCTGTGAAGAGGACATAAAAAGTTTGCAAAGGAATATAGACAGTGAATGGGCAAACATTTAGGAGATGAAGTATGATGTAGGAAAGGATGAACTTGTCCAATTCTTGGATCAAAAAACAGCATTTTATAAAAATAGAGAGAGAGATTTTAGATCCTTCTGTTGTGGAGAGAGATCTGCGTGTCTCAGCACATGAACCAGGAAATACAAATGCAGTACAGCAAGTGATTTGAAAAGTAAGTGGAATATTATCATTTATTGCAAGAGAAATGAAACATGAAATTTAGGATTTTTTTTACAATTGCATAGAGCCATGTCTGAAGTCATGTGTAGTCTTGGATGTAAATATGTTTGAGGTGGTTGGGAAAAGGTTAACGCAACTGATACCATGGATGAGGGGGATTATTTTGAGGCAAATTTCAATAGGTTCAGCCTGTATCAATCAGCATATAACAGAATGGGAGATGATCTTCTTAAAACCCATAAGATCCTGACAGGATAGCTGTTAAAAAGGATGTTTGCCCTTGTGGGAAAGACTAAAACTAGACAGCACCATTTAAAATTAACAGTCTTCTATTTAAGTTGGAGTTAAGGAGAATTTTGTTTCTCTCTCTGATGCTCACGGGCATATGGAACTCAATTTCCACAAAGTGGCAGATTTACTGAATAGTTTTAAGTCAGAGGTAGATAGATTTGTGACCACCAAAGGAGTCACAGGTCACAAGATGTAGGTAGGAATGTGAAGTTGAGGCCAGAACCAGTTCACCCATGATCTTATTGAATAGTGGAGCAGGCCTGAGCGGCTAAATGGTGAGTGGCTTGGAGCGGAACTTGGAGGCAGTAGTGTTCCCTATGTCTGATACCCTTGTCCTTCAAGATGGAAGTGGTCGTGGGTTTGGAAGGTGCTGCCTGAGGATCTTTGGTGAATTTCTGCAGTGCATCTTGTAAGTAGTACACACTGCTGTTACTGAGCGTCGGTGTTGGTGTGAATGGATGCTTGTGGATGTCGTGCCAATCAAGTGGGCTGCTTTGTCCTGGATGGTGTGGAGATTATTTAGTGTTGTTGGGGCTACACTCATCCAGGCAAGTGGATAGTATTCCATCACACTCCCGATTTGTGCCTTGTAGATGGTGGAGAGGCTTTGCGGAATCGGGAGGTAAGTTACTTGCTGCAGTATACCTAGCTTCTGGCCTGCTCTTGTAGCCATTGTGTTCATGTGGTGAGTCCAGTTGAGTCTCTGGTCAATGATAACACCCAGCATGTTGATAGTGGGGGTTAAGTGATGGTAACACCATTGAATGTAAAGGGGTTAAATTGTCTCTTATTGGTGATGGTCATAGCCTGGCATCTGTGTGGCATGAATGTCACTTGCCACTTGTCAGCCCAAGCCTGGATATTGTCCAGATCTTGTTGCATTTGAACATGGACTGCTTCAGTATCTGAGGAGTCACAAATGGTGCTGAACATTGTGCAATCATCGACAAACATCCCCACCTCTGACCTTATGACAGGGGGTTAGGTCATTGATGAAGCAGGTGGTTGGGCCTAGGACACTACCCTGAGAAACTCCTGCAGAGATGTCCTGGAGCTGAGATGATTGACCTCCAACAACCACAAAAATCTTCCTATGTGTCAGGTATTGCTCCAACCATTGGTGAATTTGCCCCTTGATACCCATTGATTCCAGTTTTGCTGGGGCTCCTTGATGCCACACTTGGTTGAATTCAGCCTTGATATCAAGGGCTGTCACTCTCACCTCATATTTGGAATTCAGCTCTTTTGTCCATGTTTGAACCAAGGCTGTAATGAGGTCAGGAGCTGACTGGCCCTGGCAGAACCCAAACTGGGCATCACTGGGCAGGCGCTGCTTGATAGCACTGTTGATAACACCTTCCATTACTTTACTGATGATCGAGAGTAGGCTGATGGGGTGGTAATTGGCTGGATTGGATTTGTCCTGCTTTTTGTGTACAGGACATACTTAGGCAATTTTCCACATTGTCGGGTAGATGCCAGTGTTGTAACTGTATTGGAACAGCTTGGCTAAGGGAGTGGCAAGTTCTGGGGCACAAGTCTTCAGTACTGTTGCTGGAATGTTGTCAGGGTCCTTAGCCTTTGCAGTATCCAGTGTCTCCGACCGTTTCTTGATATCACATGGAGTGAATCAAATTGGCTGAAGACTAGTATCTGTAATACTGGGGACAACTGCAGGAGGCTGAGATGGATCATCCACTTGGCACTTCTGGCTGAAGATTGCTGCAAATGCTTCAGCCTTATGTTTTGCACTGATGTGCTGGGCTCTTCCATCATTAAGGATGGGGATATTTGTGGAGCCTCCTCTTCCCGTGAGTTGTTTAATTGTTCACCACCATTCATGACTGGGTATGGCAGGTCTGCAGAGTTTAGATGTGATCTGTTGGTTGTGGGATCGTTTAGCTCTGTCTATCACTTGTTGCTTTCGCTGTTTGGCGTGTAAGTAGTCCTGTTTGGTGGCTTCACCAGGTTGATACCTCATCTTCAGGTATGCCTGGTGCTGCTCCTGGCATGCCCTCCTGCACTCTCCATCGTACCAGGGTTGATCCCCTGGCTTGATGGTAATGGTTGAATGGGTTATATGCCAGGCCATGAGGTTACAGATTGTGCTGGACCACGATTCTGCCGCTGTGGATGGCCCACAGCATCTCATGGACGCCCAGGCTTGAGTTGCTAGATCTTTTTACTCCAGTTCCTAATTCGTACATTTGTATGTAACATCATGTAACATATTTAGCATCCAATCCCTGCAAATGTTTCCTTTTTAAGTATATATTTAAGATATTTAAATGGAATGGTGTTAGATCTGGTACCTTCCAAGGTTTAAAATTTCAGCAAGTATAGGAAGAATTATAGAACAGTTACAAGCGCATAAGGTGATGTGGGTTTTGCCTCCAGAAGGGTGTTTTACCTGATGAGGCAACAATTGTTATTTTCCTTGACCTAAGAGACTCAGAATGGATTTTGCATTATTGAAGAATCCAACACACATTTAAAACAACTGTTACAAACAAACATTACGGTTATAGGCACAACAGTGTCTGGCAAATATCAACTATGAAAGGTTGCAAAAACCAACATATTTCTAGTAGCATGTCATCTTTCAAGTGATCCCTGACATGATGGCATAGGAGGTTTTTATACTCTCAGTTTTGCATTTTTTTTATACTTGCTATGGTACAGTGATGGTATCCTGAGCGTGTCTCTTAAAGGTGTGTATATGCCCTATCTTTAAAAAAAACGTATTCACACACTGACCATGAGGAAAATAGGTGATATAGTGGACAGTGAAGAAGATTATCTCTGAGTACATCAGGAAATGATCAAATGGACCAATGGACCAAGGGGTGTCAGGTGGAGCTTAATTTAGATAAATGTGAGGTGTTACATTTTGGTAAGGCAAACCAGGGCAGGACTTGTACAGTAAATGGTAGGGCCCTGTGGAGTGTTGCTGAACAAAGAGACCTAGGGGTGCAGCTGCATAATTCCTTGAAAGTGGAATTGCAGGTAGACAGGATAGTGAAGAAGGCATTTGGTATGCCTGCCTTTATTGGTCATATTATTGAGTGTAGGAGTTGGGAGGTCATGTTGCGGTTATACAGGACATTGGTAAGGCTACTTTTGGAATACTAGATATAATTCTGGTTGCCCTTCTATAGGAAGGATGTGTTAAACTTGAGAGGGTACGGACAAGATTTATAAAGATGTTGCCAGGATTGGAGGTTTTAAGCTATAGGGAGAGGCTGAATAGGGTGGGGTGATTTTCCCTGGAGCTAAGGTCTTTACCCTAGGGCAGAGGGTTCCAAAACTAGAGGACATAGATTTTAAGGTGAGAGGGGAAAGATTTAAAAAAGACCCTGAGGGGTAACATGTTCAAACAGAGGGTGGTGTGTATCTGGAATGAGCTGCCAGAGGAAATGGGAGGTGAGTACAATTACAACATTTAAAAGGCATTTGGATGGGTACATGAATAGGAAGAGTTTAAAGAGATATGGACCAAATGCTGACAAATGGGACAAGGTCAAATTGGGATGTCTGGTAGGTGCGGATGAGTTGGATCAAAGGGCCTGTTTCCATGTTATGACTCTATAACATAAGGAGGCAATTGGTTTTAGAAAACTACTGTTGAATCTCCTGTCAACTTTCCTTTTTCTCAGGAGAGCAACCCCGCTGCTCCAATCTATCCACATAGCTGAAGTCCCTCATCTATGGATCCATTCTTCCCTATCTTTTGGCACCTTTGCTAATGAGGCTATGGTATGTTGCCATCCTGCCAGCGTAAGTCCACTCCAGCCTCTGGGCCCCAGTAATTAGACCTATTATTCCAGTTGAGACTGAAGTAGTGAGTCATAAAGGTTGACCACAACTTGCTGCTTTTCCATTCTTTGCCTCTTTTTATAAAGCCTGGCATCCTGTATGGCTTTTTACTCACTTTCTCAACGTACCTGCCAACTTCAACGATTTGTATAAAGCTACCCCCAGGTCTCCTCTACTCCTGTGATTTGAAATTATTATGTTTTACTTGAGTAATGTTGTTTATTGATGTAGGGATAGGTTATAAAATCATAGGGTTATATTTTAATACTCATAGACAAGTGGATTGAGGTCAGAAGTTAAAATTAAAGTTTAATCTCAAACCCAACCCCAAACTGTCTCTAACTTGGTTATTTAAATGCTTTAAAGAGGAGTGAAGCTCTGATGTTACCTTTTTCACATGCTGAACAATTACTTGTTGGATTTCCAAGGAGACATGCCTGCTGATGAGAGGTGAGGACAGCTTTTAAGTGGTTTCCTCCTTTAAGACCAACATTTTTTCATTGAAGCATACCTCATACTTTGATCACCCCTTCATTTCCCTGATTTCATATCTTAACCCCCCTGGACTGCTTACTGGGGCCAGGTCCTAGCAATACCCACACTCCATTTACCTCCATTTAGTTGCAGTAATGACCAGCAATGGGGATTGGCTGCAGTCTCAACAATGGCCATCTGTGGTGCTGCTGGGAATTGACACTGCCAGTCATTTGTTTGGTCAGTAGCGATGGGAGCATGGTTTCCTCCTCTGGTGGGGATGGGAATGTCTGGGCCAGTGAAGTGCTGACAGATTTTAGCTGCTCTTGGGTGATAGTGAGATGACCATTACCATGCACTTAATGGACATAAAATCCAGCCCCTGGTCAAAGCGAATTGTTTTAATCTCGTTGTTTTGAATAACTCACTATTCTTTGTTTCAAAAGAAAGCAGTCGTAAGCTTTCTAACTTTTCATCACAAATGAAGTCCTTCATCCCTAATTACTTCCTAGTAAATCTTGTCTATACCCATTATAAAGCCTTTACATCTTTCCTGATTGTCAGTTCATGACACTCAAAATCTAACCAATGCTTTATAACGTTTTAATGTCCAAAGTCCTCTATAAAATGCAGTTGTGCATGCCTCTAAATTGTTTCCGCTGACGTGCACATGCGGTGTTTATCAGAGTAAACTACCTGCGCTGTACCATTCCATGCCTCTTCACACTGAAGCTGTTTAGAAAAAGATTGCTGGCATCACAGCTTTTCTTTTCTATTCTTTGACTTATAATTCAAGTAATCCAGATGCTTTTTAAACAAGTTCATCATCTCAGAATCATACACAAGAGGTCCCTCTGCCATCTTTAAGAATTTGTATATGCATAGAGGATGAAGTCTTTCTGCACTTCTGTATTTCCCAAAAGGTATGTGTCATTTATTGGATATATACTGATTGTCCATATTAGTTCTCAAAACCGCAACGTTTTCCCATGTTGAGTTCCAGTTACCAGGCTTTTAATCTTTTCATCAGTCTGTCACCCTGAATTATATAATTACCCTTAACTTTCACTGCTGGATATACATTATCAACTTTAAACAATTCTCAATCATTTATACAAAATGAATAATGTAAAGAACACAAAACTGACTCTTAGGTCAAACTACCTCCCTGTCTGAAAAAAAAAGTCAATCACCCAGCATCCTTTGCCTTCTGTCGCACAGAAGCCTATGCCAACAGGTTACTTTTTACTTAATTAAACTCCCGTGTACCACTGCTTTGAATTTCTTTGGGAAGTCCATCTATGCAATATCTACTATACTACCTTAAACATTTTTCTCTGGTAACTCACAGAATGAATTAAGTTAATTAGATACTACTTGCATCGAGGATAGATCAACCAAGTTTAAATGAACAACCATGGAGTACCTGGAAGTTCAAAGTTTGTGGTTCTGAAGTTCTGAAGAAAGGTCACTGGACCTGAAACATTAACTCTGCTTTCTTACGCTGGTGCTGCTAGACCTGCTGAGCTTTTCCAGCAATTTCAGTTTTTGTTTCTGATTTCCAGCATTCATGTTTTTCTTTTTTTTTGTTCAGAGTTTGTGGGATGTGCTCATAATGGTTGATTTGTTGTTTTCTATGGAGAAAATATCAGCTCATCTCAGACAAATATCAAAACGAACAGTCTCGTTGCACAGGGTCTGTGGAAGATTTGAAAGACTTATTGCTGGGTGTCAGCAACATATATAAGTGAAGAAATTTTCCTCCTCCCAACGTCGGTAATGCTGCCAAGGGCAACATGTAGATTAAGAACAGGACATGATGAAGCATAGATAGTTAGATTCTTTGGAAGTGGTAGTTTGGAGCTTAGAAGACAAACTGTTGGTCCAGATGTTCTGGATCCAATCAAATAGAAATGAGCAGAACTAGTTGACGGCAGCTCCTCTAAACTGGACAACAGGTTAGAGGCATTTGAAGAGGTTAGCTTGTTGGCTAATGTGTTGCAACTACAGCCTCAGCCAATGTGAACTGCTAGAACATTCTGAAGGTGTGGTAGGGAGAGAAACAGAAAAGATTTAAACAGAAAAGGTGGGTAGAGATTTAGAAGTGAGAATACATTGAAGGATATTGGAGGGGAACAGGAGATTGGGGGCAGGATTATAGTTTGAGGACTGTGAAGTTAATGTTGAAAAATAAATTTATTCTGATCACTGCCATCTCTTATTTTTATGACAACAGGTTACTAAAAGATTAATCAAATAATAAACTTCAAGAGAATACTTTAGCATAAACATTTCTTTCAGGCACTACCTACCTTGAGAAGAGAATTTCAGTATCGTACTGTACTGTAAAGATAACATTTGCCTTGTTGTCAAAATCAGTTTCTGGACTTTCATTGCTCTCACTGTAAAGTGAAACAGATGTTACTTAAACTTCTACATAGAAATTGAAAAACAAAAATGTAAATTATTTGAATTATGACAATCAGTATTTACCTTTTAGCCAAGAATCTCACATATGTATCTCTCCGTGGTTTGTTGACATTAAAATCAAAGTTGATGTCAAAAGAGATCTATCAACATGAGAAAAAGTAAATTGGAATTTAGTGTGTTTAACTTTGGGTTTTGCTCTGACTTTACAGCATTTACTTACAGGATAAGACATTTCTAAATAAATATTTCTTCAAGAATAACTGTTAGGGAACAAAAGGAATTATTCTAACTTTAGGCTTAGGGAAAATTATGCACACCCATGTTGAAGTGTAAATTATGTTCTTCATTGAAAATATTTTAAACAAGAGGCCAGCACACTGTTTCACCAAGCTCCTTAGTGACTGGTTACACACGTTTTCTCATCCCGCTGTTCAGTCTGATACTGTTTTTACTATTGCTGTGAGTCAACTATTTCAAATTCCGATCATTTTCTGGAGTTGTTGCAGCACAGTATCATTATTTTGAGAAATCTTTCTGAACAACATTGATTTTTAATTGTCTTCCTAGGTACTCCGTTGTAATCAGACTCATTTGGGTTATGAGGACTTATGGAAGTGTGTGCAGCCAGCATTGTAGCGGTGAAGTCTGATCTCCCAGGAGCCATCCATAAGACTATAAGACATAGGAGCAGACCTCATGACTCAGCCCATGACTCAAATGTCCTCTGTCAATGAGAACATGGCTGATCTGATAATCTTCAACTCCATCTCCCTGCTTTTCCCATGACCCTTGATACTCTTACTGATTAAAAACCTATCTTAGCCTTAAATATACTTAACAGCCCAGCCTCAACTGCCATCTATAGTCGAGAATTCCAGATTGGGAAGAAAGTCCAAAGACGTGCAAGCTAGGTGGATTGGCTAAATTGCCCATAGTGTTCAGGAATATGTAGATGAGGTGGGTTATAAGGGGATGGGTCT
Source organism: Ginglymostoma cirratum (assembly GCA_024137785.1). NCBI lineage: Eukaryota > Metazoa > Chordata > Chondrichthyes > Orectolobiformes > Ginglymostomatidae > Ginglymostoma > Ginglymostoma cirratum. The sequence goes on along the minus strand of JAHRHZ010000248.1, from coordinate 53,776,023 downwards.
GGGTGGGATGCTGTGAGGGTCGGTGTGGGCTTGTCAGGCACAAGGGCTTGTCTCCACACTGTAGGGATTCTATGATTTATGAAAACAGACTTAACGTTTTGAGTCCAGTGACTACTCATCAGAACTGAGGACTTGGATTCAAAATTGATTGATCGCTGATGACACCATCATAGTTGGAAGGATATCTAACAATGAGGAATTGAAATACAGAAGGGAGATAGAGTGCTTGGTGATGTGGTGCAATGAAAACAACCTCTCTCTCAATGTCAGAAAAACTAAGGAACTGATCATTTACTTCAGAAAGAAAGGAGGAGAACTACAACTACATCAATGGAACTGAGGTTGAGAGGGTGGAGAGTGCCAAGTTCCTTGGAGTGACAATTACCAATAACCTGGGTTTACTGTCCACATAGATGCAACAGTCAAAAAGATACAACACCTCTTCTTCCTCAGGCGGCTCAGTAAATTTGGCATGTCCATAAGGTTCCTCACCAACTTCTACAGATGCACCATTGAAAGTATATTGTCCGGGTGCATAATGGCCTGGTACGGTAATCGCTCTGCCCAGGGCCGTAAGAAACTACAGAAGGTTGTGTGCACAGCTCAGACCATCACGGAAGCCAACCTTTCATCCATGGACTCCACTGACATAGCTCGCTGATGATGTTGGCAGCCTTTCCACAGCAATGACTCATTTCATCCTGGTAATGACCTCCTGCAAACTATTCCATCAAACAGAAGATATAGAAGCCTGAACACACACACAAGCAGGTTCAGGAACAGCTTCATCCCAGCCATAATTAGACTGATAAATGGACTCTCTAGCCTCAAATAATGATTGATCTTGCTAACATAATCTCGCCTAGTGCACGCCCCATGCAATGTAACCTGTACCTCTGTCTAAGTCGTTTTGATCTGTACATCCTTGTTTACTATGATTTGCCTGTACCACTCATAAGCAAAGGTTTTCACTGTACTTTGGTACACGTGAAAATAAATCAATCAGATTCACTACCTTCTGAGAGAAGAAATTCCTCCTCATCCCGCTCTTAAATGTACATACCCTTTTTCTGAGATTATGCCCTGTAGTGCTAGACTGACTGACAAGGGGAAACAACCTCTCCTCATATATTCTGTCACTTGACAGAATCTTCTAAACTGTAATGATTACAGGCCTAACTTTCTCAACCTCTCCTCATAAGAAAATTGCACTATACATGGGTTCAACCTCTAACATTCTCTGGACTACCTTCAATGTCAATGTACCTTTCCTTATATGAGGGGAATAAAACTGCTCACAGTTCTCCAGCTGTAGCCTGACCAGTGACTTATATTGTTTTAGCAATATCTATTTTCAGACAACATTTGCTTTGAAATAAAGGCCAACATTCATTCGCCTTCCCTAATACCTTCTGAACTTGGATCGATCTTTTTGAGATTCATACACGACCTCCAAATCCTTTTGTGTAACTTTCCAAAGTTCTTTCTGCCAAAATGCAAATCTCATATTTTCTCACATAATGTTCTGACGGCCAATTTGTGCCCATAGTTCTGAGGGTCTTCTGATGATAACGTCATCATCTACATTGTCTCATTTCTCACTTCTTTCAGCTTTTGTGCAGATCCTTAGTCTTTGCTGTATGAGAAAGGGATGAATTTGGAGGAGTAATTCTAAAAACTAGGAAAGGATGACAGGGATTCCAGTGCAGTCATTCGCCTCTACGTAGTCTTTCAGTGGCCAGCCTGGTGTGCACTACCTTCAGTGTAGACTTAATAATTTTCCCTCTGATGTAAAAGTCATAAATTACACACATTTCTATTCCAATCACATATTATTAATGAATTCTCTAAAATGATTTTTTAAAAAAATCACCTTATCTCCCCCTTTTAAAAATGGGCTCCCAATGTCACAGGATACTGAGGTCAAGTTTACTTCACTACAGTCACTGTTCTCAGCCTGTTAAAATGAAAAGATAAACAATCCATCATTCAGTTTAAATATATGTACTCATCTCTCTTACCCCATTAGCTATACAATAGGATTGTCTATTTATATCAATAATCTGTAGCTCTGTTTAGGCAGAATCATTGTGCAGGAAATGATTGTAGACAGTGCTGCATAATTTTACAAAGTTGGAAAATGTTGGGCCTACACCAATTGGGCTCCCTTGCTATGAAATGAATTCTGTCTGAGCAGATTACAAGCTTGTCCAGACAGCTAGACCTTAGAAGGATGAAGCTTGCTTGGAAGCATAATTTCAGGTGTGCAGTGGTTCATAATGCTCCAATGTGCAGACTTGGCTTGTAATGTCAGCTGGCCATGACAGACAAGTCACAAAAAGCAATAGTGCATGTACCACTGCTGAAGGGCCCAGGGAGGCTAGAGCCCCAGTGGGAGTAAGATCAAAGGATGGCACTGTGATCGGAGTGTGGGGGGGAGGTGCGGTGGGGTGGGAAGGTCTGCACTGGGAGTGGAAACATGGGATTGGGAGTGGTCGAGGTGAGGGCAGGGGAGGAGGGGTCTGCACCTGGTGTGGAAGCAGAGAGGGGACTGACCTCCACTCGGAAGGGGAGGGGTTGGGATGGGGGTTTAGGCCTGCAATGGGGAGCGGGGAGGGATTTGCACTGGAAGTTAAACTCCTTTTTTACTTGGGAGTGACAGGAAGGCTGGTGGGCAATCAGACGGCCTTGGGGACACTGGAAAAGAGAAGAAGGCTGCTAGGAGGGAGAAGGATTGGGGTGTTGCAAAGAATAGAGATAAAGTACACTCTTTATTTTGCCATACTGGCTGCCACAGCATCATCTTTAGACAGGCAGCTATTTCCTCTCTCTTGAGAATGACGTGCTTTGTTTCTACTCTTTGTGACACCAACACATCTGGTAACATGCCTTTCGGGTGATGGCATGAAAGTTGACTAATTGTTCATAATGACACAATGGGGGCATGTGGGAAACATTGTTTCCTTTGATGCTAAAGGATTGGAGGTCCACTGTAGGAGGTACCATAAAAAGTTGTCCTGTTTGGTGGATGAACACTCCACTTCAGTAAAAGTCCAAATCTAAGAATGAATGTGTGGGGCATGGGAAAGGTCAGTCTTTCCTTGTTGGAGCTGGTCATTTTCTAGCAATTATTACACGAAAGTAATCTGTGGAAGAAGTGTCATCAACTCTGCCCAACTTTTCTCTCCATCCTCCTCAGAAATTGTTTAATATTGAAGTGGGAAGTACAGAAATCTATTTGTACGTTTTCGATTTTAGTCAGGACTCTCTTATTCTGTAAAGTATCGTGTAATTCAAATATTCTACTCACTGATGCAAAAAAGATGTTGTCAGAAAAATGAACTATCACTTTAGCATTAAATGCGTTTTCCTTCTTGTTCTCTGTCTCTACGTTAATGGTCATCTGTTGTTTCTTGCTACTGACAATGTAGTTACTGTTGGTAGAAATAAGACATTTATTAATGTAAGACAAACATTAGATTGACATTCAGTCCAAAATTATAGATTATAGTCAAGTAAAGGCATAAAGAACAGTTACTATTATTGAAAAACTTGCTGTGGATACCTTACATCTCAAAGCACTTACAACCAAAGATATACTTTTGAAGTATAGATACTGTTTGAATGAAAGAAAAGCAGCAGTGATTTGCACAAAGCAAACTCACAGACAGCGATGTAATAATGATCAGATCATATGTTCACTACTGCTACTTGACGGTATAAATGTTGGCTTAGATTTCAGGGATAATTCCTCCGCTCTTCTTCTAAATAGTTCCACAAGCTCTCTCAGATTCACCAGAGCAAACAGACTTGGCCTCGGTTTAACATCTCAGCCGAAAGACAGCACTTCCAACAGTGTAGCACTTCGACTGCAGAGTCAGCCTTTATTTTTGTGTTTAAATCCTTAACGGAGAATGTTGTGACTCAAGTGTTGTAAACTGGGTAATGACTGACAAGTCAGTTACTGATCACTGAACATTTTTTAAAGTTTTAGCAAAGATTGGTAGCTTGGGGTGTGGGTGAGATTGTTGATTTGCTTGCCAAGCTGGCTTGTTTTTGTTCAGATATTTCATCAACAAGCTAGGTAACATCTTCAGTGAGGCCTCCGATGAAGCGATGTTGTTCTATTCCACTTGGAATACACACTGCCCGGTCTGTTATGGTGTGTACTGTCATCTCTGGTTTTGTTCTGTTTGGTTTGTATATGGGGTCCAATTCTATATGTTTTTGATTGCTTTATGGGTTGAGAACCATGCCTCTAGGAAACACAGTGCGTGTCTGTGAGAGATAATAGGAACTGCAGATGCTGGAGAATCCGAGATAACAAGGTGTAGAGCTGGATGAACACAGCAGGCCAAGCAGCATCATAGGAGCAGAAAAGCTTGACGTTTCAGGCCTAGACCCTTCATCAGAAAGGGTTTGGCTTCAGCGACTGTCGTTACATTGTCCCAGTTAAACTGATGGCCTTCATTGTCTGAGTGTGCTGATATTAAGAAAAGTTCATTCTGTCGTTTTGCTGCTAGCTGATCTTCGTGTATTCTGATGGTTAGTTTCCTTCCTGTCTGTCCGATGTAATGTTTGTGGCAGTCGTTGCATGGTAGTTTGTAAACTATGTTGGTTCTGCGTGTTGTGGGAATGCGGTCTTTAATCCTTGAGAATGCTTGTCATAGAGTGGCTGTGGGCTTATGTGTTACCATGATTCCTAGTGGTCGTTGGAGTCTCGTTGTCAGCTCTGATATGTTCTTGATACAGGGCAGTGTGGCCAGTGTGTTAGGGAGTACTGTGTCCTCTTGTTGTTGTCTATTTAGTAGGCACCTACAGATGAATTTGTGGGGATATCAGTTTATAGCGAGGATTTTGTATAGGTGCACTTCCTCTTTCTGCATAGTTCTGGTGTGTTACTGTGAGTGGTGGCCTGTTTAAACAATGTCCTAACCCAGCTTTGTTTGCGGACGTTAGGGTGGTTCCTGTGGAAGTTGAGGATTTAGTCTGTATGGGATGCTTTCCTGTAGACTGAGGTTTGGAACTCTCCGTTGGTCATATGTTCAACTCTGATGTCAAGAAACTGAAGCTGATTGTTTTCTTCTTCTCTTGTGAATGTAATGCCCATAAATACTTTGTTGATGAGGTGGTGGGTCTCTTCTAGTTTGTTGCATTTAATAATGACAAATGTGTCGTCTACACAGTTCAGGTTGAATGCAGGGGAGGTGACGAAATGTCTGAACGAAAAGAAGCCAGCTCGGCGAGCAAGTCAACAACCTCACTGAATATTTTTACCTTGTATTTCAGTACATTACAACAAACCTTGTTAGACATCAAAACAACGATAAATTTAAAGAAAATATATGCATATTATATTGACAATATTCTGCCTTACTCGTCTTAATTAAAGTGATAGTCTATTCAAAAAGAAAGATTCTGAGAAGGAAGAATGATCCATGGCTAACTGAGGAAATTAAGGATAGAATCACATTAAAAGAAAAGGTGTATAATGTTGCGAAGATTAGGGACACTTTGGAAGCCAGCAAATAACAGTGAATGAATGAATGATTTATTATCATGTGCATTTTACAGTGAAATACAATTAAATACAGTGAAAAGCTTTCATTTGTTACCATTTTGACAGTTTAAGAATAAGAGAAAGAGAAAATGAGACGATATAGCGTAAAGGGAAGTCCATTTATGTACAAGTTCCAAGCAGTTTCAGAACCACCACCACCACCTCATCCGACCTAACTAACACTGAAGTCGCCAATCCCCAGGCCCCACCTTTTGCAGCTGGGCCAATTCACCTTTGCCATCAACCAACGTAATAGATTAAAAAAAAGATTATGGGAGAAAATTAGAAAAGAAAAATAAAAACAGATAGTAAATGCTTTTACAAGTATAATATAAGGAAAAGAGTTGTTAAAGTGAGTGTTGGTTCCTTATAGGGTGAGACTGGGGAACGAGCAATAAATAGTAGAGGCTTTGAACTAATATTTTGTTTCTGCCTTCAAAGGAGAAATCCCAAAAGGAATAGTAGAAAATCTGGATTTTAAACGCTGCTGTCCTACCACATCCAGTCATGACTGGTGTGTACCATCTAAAAGATGCACTGCAAAAATTCACTAAGCTCCTCAGGCAGTACCTTCCAAACCCACAACCATTACCATCGAGAATGAGAAGGGCAGCAGAGATAAGGAACACCACTATATGCAAGTTCCCTTCTAAGCCACTCACCATTCTGCCATGGAAATAGACAGCAGAGAGCGGCGGGAGCTGGGCGGAAGCGAGGTCGGAGCAGAGAGGCTGTTGGGAAGGTAAGTGTTTGCTATTTAAGAACTTACCTCGAAGCCAGAGCTCCTTTTTAAGTAGGTGTGTTCTAAGCCCCAGCTCCTACACAGTAGGGCCTCCCTCCCACCCTCCTCCTCTAACCTAATTAAGAGTCCACAGACTTGCAGCAGGAAGAGCGGGAGCGTCAATCAGGGGCCTACAGGGAAGGTGAGTCGCTGCCTTAAGATTTAAAAAAACTTACCTCGACTGGCAGAGCCCTCCATTTCTGTTCCAGCAGCAGGAAGAGCGGGAGCTCTAACCAAGAAGGACTCTCATGTGTTGTTAAGGTAAGGCTTTTCAATTTATATTTCTTGTGTATCGTGTGATTGATTAGAAGTTTAATTGGTTAATTGAATAAGACCGTAGCAGAGAAGTACTAGGAATTATTTAATACACAAATTGTAAAAGTTAATTAAATAAGTAGTTATGGCTGGACAGGTGATGTGCTGTAGCTGTATGATGTGGGAGCTGGCTGATCCCATTGTGAACGGCAGCGACCACATCTACAGCAAGTGTTGGTTGCTGGAAGAACTCCGGATCAGAATTAATGATCTGGAATCTGAACTTCAAACTCTGCGGCACATCAGGGAGGGGGAGAGTTATCTGGACACTTTGTTTCAGGAGGCAGTCACACCTGGTAGATTAAAAAATTCAAATTCAATAAGTGTTCAGGGACAACAGAGTGTGACTGTAAGTGAGGCAGGTAGGGGGATTCTGAGTTCAGGAGTGCAGGAGCTGCAGCCCTTGACCTTGTCCAACAGGTATGAGATTCTTGCTCCCTGTGCGGATGAGGGAAAGGGCTGTGGACAGGATGAGCCAGCTGACCACGGCACCATGGTGCAGAAGGCCATTCAAGAGGCGGGAGCAAAAAGACAAGTAGTTGTTATAGGGGATTCTATAATTAGGGGGACAGATAGTATCCTATGCAGGCTGGATCGGGAGTCCCGCATGGTGTGTTGCCTGCCCGGTGCCAGGGTGCAGGACATCTCCGACCGGCTTGAAAAGATATTGGAGCGGGAGGGGGAGGATCCAGTTGTTGTGGTCCACGTTGGGACTAACAACATAGGCAAGGCTAGGATGGAGGACCTGTTTGGGGATTATCAAGCACTAGGAAGGAAATTGAAGTACAGGTCCTCAAGGGTCATAATCTCCGGATTACTGCCCGAGCCATGTGCCAATTGGCATAGGGATAAGAAAGTTAGGGAAGTAAACATGTGGCTAAGGGATTGGTGTGGGAAAGAGGGGTTCCGTTTCATGGGGCATTGGCATCAGTTTTGGAACCGGGGGGGGGATCTGTACCATTGGGACGGTCTCCACCTGAACCGATCTGGAACCAGGATTCTAGCGAAAAGAATAAATAGGGTGGTCAGTAGGACTTTAAACTTCTGAGTCGGGGGGAAGGGAAATCGACAGGGTGTATGGAGTTAAATGGAAAGATAAGCAGCAGGATAGCATGTGAGCAGGTGGGTTTAAGCTCGAGGCAGACAAGGAATGCAGCAAAAAGGAAGGATAACTTAGGACATCTTATGATTTTCGATATCTGTAATAATGATAAGAAAGTTAGCGTTAAGGCACTTTACCTAAATGCCTGTAGTATTCGTAACAAAGTAGATGAATTAATGGCACAAATCATCTTGAATGATTATGATGTGGTAGGCAACACAGAGACGTGGTTGCAGGGGGTTCAGGACTGGCAGTTAAACATCCAAGGATTTACAACTTATCGAAAAGACAGGGAGGTGGGCAGAGGGGGTGGGTTTGCCTTGTTAGTTAAGAATGAAATCAAATCAATAGCACTGAATGACATAGGGTCAGATGATGCGGAGTCTGTGTGGATGCAGTTGAGGAACCACAAAGGCAAAAAAACCATAATGGGAGTTATGTACAGACCTCCTAACAGTGGTCAGGACCAGGGGTGCAAGATGCACCGGGAAATAGACAGGGCATGTCAGAAAGGCAAGGTCATGGTGATCATGGGGGACTTCAATATGCAGGTGGACTGGGTGAATAATATTGTCGGTAGATCGAAAGAAAGGGAATTCATGGAATGCCTACAGCTGTTTTTGGAACAGCTTGTGATGGAGCCCACAAGGGAGCAGGCTATTCTGGACTTAGTGCTATGTAATGAGCCAGACTTTATAAAAGACCTTAAAGTAGGGGAACACTTAGGAGGCAGCGATCATAATATGGTAGAGTTCAGTCTGCGGTTTGAAAGAGAGAAGGCAAAATCGGATGTAATGGTGTTACAGTTAAATAAAGGTAATTACAGGGGCATGAGAGAGGAACTGACGAAAATCGACTGGAAGCAGAGCCTAGCGGGGAAGACAGTAGAGCAACAATGGCAGGAGTTTCTGGGTGTAATTGAGGACACAATACAGAGGTTCATCCCAAAGAAAAGAAAGATTATCCGGGGGAGGATTAGACAGCCATGGCTGACAAAGGAAGTCAGGAAATGTATCAAAGAAAAAGAGACAGCCTATATAGTGGCCAAGAGCACTGGGAAATCAGAAGATTGGGAGGGGTACAAGAATAAACAGAGGATAACAAAGAGAGAAATAAGGAAGGAGAAGATCAAATACGAAAGTAGGCTAGCCAGTAATATTAGAAATGATAGTAAAAGTTTCTTTCAATACATAAGAAACAAACGAGAGGCAAAAGTAGACATTGGGCCACTCCAAACTGATGCTGGAAGGCTAGTGAAGGGAGATAAGGAAATAGCTGAAGAACTTAATAAGTATTTTGCGTCAGTCTTCACAGTGGAAGACATGAGTAATATCCCAACAATTAAGGAGAGTCGGGGGCAGAGTTGAGTATGGTAGGCATTACAAAAGAGAAAGTGCTAGAAAAGCTAAAAGGTCTAAAAATTGATAAATCTCCTGGCCCCGATGGGCTGCATCCTAGAGTTCTGAGGGAGGTGGCTGAGGAAATAGCGGAGGCGTTGGTTGTGATCTTTCAAAAGTCACTCAAGTCAGGGGAAGTCCCAGATGATTGGAAAATCGCTGTTGTAACCCCCTTGTTTAAGAAAGGATCAAGACAAAAGATGGAAAATTATAGGCCTATTAGCCTAACCTCGGTTGTTGGTAAAATTCTAGAATCTATCGTTAAGGATGAGATTTCTAAATTCTTGGAAGTGCAGGGTCGGATTAGAACAAGTCAGCATGGATTTAGTAAGGGGAGGTCGTGTCTGACAAACCTGTTAGAATTCTTTGAAGAGGTAACAGGTAGGTTAGACCAGGGAAACCCAGTGGATGTTATCTATCTAGACTTCCAAAAGGCCTTTGATAAGGTGCCTCACGGGAGGCTGCTGAGTAAGGTGAGGGCCCATGGTGTTTGAGGTGAGTTACTGGCATGGATTGAGGATTGGCTGTCTGACAGAAGGCAGAGAGTTGGGATAAAAGGCTCTTTTTCGGAATGGCAACCGGTGACAAGTGGTGTCCTGCAGGGTTCAGTGTTGGGGCCGCAGCTATTCACTTTATATATTAATGATCTGGATGAAGGGACTGGGGGCATTCTGGTGAAGTTTGCCGATGATACGAAGTTGGGTGGACAGGCAGGTAGTACGGAGGAGGTGGGGAGGCTGCAGAATGATTTAGACAGTTTAGGAGAGTGGTCCAGGAAATGGCTGATGAAATTCAACGTGAGAAAATGCGAGGTCTTGCACTTTGGAAAAAAGAATACAGGCATGGACTATTTTCTGAACAGTGAGAAAATTCATTAAGCCGAAGTACAAAGGGATCTGGGAGTGCTAGCACTGGATTCTCTAAAGGTTAACTTGCAGGTTGAGTCCGTGATTAAAAAAGCGAATGGAATGTTGTCATTTATCTCAAGAGGGTTGGAATACAAAAGCAGCGATGTGCTTCTGAGACTTTATAAAGCTCTAGTTAGGCCCCATTTAGAATACTGTGTCCAATTTTGGGCCCCACACCTCAGGAAGGACATACTGGCACTGGAGCGTGTCCAGCGGAGATTCACATGGATGATCCCTGGAATGGTAGGCCTAACATACGATGAACGGCTGAGGATCCTGGGATTGTATTCATTCGAGTTTAGAAGGTTGAGGGGAGATCTAATAGAAACTTACAAGATAATGCATGGCTTAGAAAGGGTGGACGCTGGGAAGTTGTTTCCGTTAGGTGGGGATACTAGGACCCGTGGGCACAGCCTTAGAATTAGAGGCGGTCAATTTAGAACGGAAACGAGGAGACATTTCTTCAGCCAGAGAGTGGTGGAATTCATTGCCACGGACTGCAGTGGAGGCCGGGATGTTGAATGTCTTCAAGGCAGAGATTGATAACTTCTTGATCTCGCAAGGAATCAAGGGCCCCAGGGAGAGTGCAGGTAAGTGGAGTTGAAATGCCCATCAGCCATGATTAAATGGCGGAGCGGACTCGATGGGCCGAATGGCCTTACTTCCACTCCTATGTCTTATGGTCTTAAATATATCACCACTCCTTCAGTCATTGGGTCAAGATCTTAGAACATTTTGCCTCGAATATTTTGGGTCTACTTGCACCAAATAGACTGCAATGGTTCAAGAACGAAGCTCACCACCACCTCACCAAGGGTAACTAGGGATGGACAATAAATGCTAGACCAGCAAGTGATGCCCACATCCCATATATGAATTAAAAGAAAAAGATTGTTGTCAGGGCCCATAGCCAGTGAGGTGTTTAATTGTCCACCACCATTCATGCATGGATGTGGCACAACGCAGAATTTGATCTGATCTGTTGGTTGTGGGATCATTTAGCCCTGTCTATCACTTGCTGCTTGTGTTGTTTAGCATATAAGTAGTCCTGTTAGGTAGCTTCACAGGTTGACACCTCAGTTTTTTTATGCCTGGTGTAGCTCCTGGTATTTCCTCCCTCAATCTTCATTGAATCAAGGTTGATTCCCTGGCTTGATTGTAATGGTTGAATGGGAAATATGCTGGGCCATGAGCTTACAGAATGTGGCTGAAGCCAATCTTGTTGTTCTTGGTCCACAGTGCATCCATTTTTCAGTTGCTAGATCTGTTCAAAATTAATCCCACTTAACACAGTTTTCCCTTCCTGATTACTCTGTCACCTGTTGCTGCAGATTCAATTCAGGACTTGACCAACTCAGTCATGGTGCTATTCAGCTACTTTTGGTGATGGCCATTGGAGTCCTCCATCCAGAATACTTTCCGCTCCCTGGCCAATTCACCGCATCTTCCAATTGGTGTTCAAAATTGAGGAGCACTAATTCATCATCTGGGGATGGGCAGCTGGTTGTAGAAGAGCTAATCAGCAGGTTTTTTTGCCCGTATTTAACCCAATGCCATGAGTCCTCATGGGGTCTGCAGTCAACGTTGAGTTCTTCCAAAGCAACTGCCTCCTACCAGAAGATGGCAAAGGTACTTCCTGGAGCTTTAAGGTAAGGAATGATTTTGTGAATAAAATATGGTTCTGTGAACATGACTAGGTAAAGCTGGTTTTTTTACTTATCTCTGGCAGTAAGTTGAAGAGTGCTCTGCCATATTTGGCATAAATCCCCAAATATTCATAACTAGAAATTTGTAGGTTGTTGTCATTTTTGGTCCTGGTTAACACTGAGTGTCCATCAGTTTCATTCCTTTTCTCAGATTTTGTAACTGTTAGTTGTAGGCCAGATGAGTTAAGAATATTTCTTCCCTAAAGTACATCAGTGAAGTAGGTAGGCTTTTTATAACATTTATTGAATGATTCGATGAACTTTTTCTAAGCTGTAGTTATATTAATTGAATGCGAGTTTCACCACCTGCCCAGAAGCCCCCAATGCACTAGCCTAGTTGTTTGGATTTCTAGTCTTGTGGTAGTATCATGCCACCGCTTGCCCTACATGGTCTCTTCTCTTCTGAGCATTTCTTTGCTTCTGGAAGGGTAGAAGCAGTAATTTAAGATAGCAACCGAACATTTCCGCATCACTTTCTTCCATCGTCACCGATTGGTGAGTGCCCAGAAGGAATTGACTGAATATTGAACTGGGTCAAACAAAAGTTGATTAAATCCCATCAGTAAAATTCATTATGTTTGTTAGGACATCAGCTCAGGGATCAATGCTGGGAATCATTTGGTGTTGCTTCAGATATGTTTCAGTGCAAATTATTGTGTTTTTGCATGCCAATCAGACCTGGAGAAATGAGGGGCAACTGTGTTTATACATCCTAGGTTAACTAAGAAATGTTCTGTACTTTGGGAGTGGGGGCCATGCAATATCCAAGTGCAAATTAAAATATTCACAGTGCCTTTCAGGTACATGCACCGAACTAACATCCCTGAAATGTTTGGAATCCTTATTACTGAAAAATTAAAGAGCAATAGAGGAACCTCAACAGGATGAATGAAAAAGAATATGTTGACTCTCCCGATCAAAATTAAGATTTTTTTTCTCCAGCAAATACCCTATTAAATGAAGCAGGGAATTTGATCAACTAATGAAATACAGATATGTTTTCCCACCTGTTGTTTGGAATATTTGAGTGAACCTTAATAGCAAGATCTGTTATGCATTCTTCATCATCACCACAGTCTTTGGAGAATGGAATCTGCATAAAGGTTTTAATGGAAAATTGAGTTGCATGCATAAATAATTCAATATTGAATGAAATCTAAGGTTTCTCCATGGACTTACAAAAAACTCCTTGGACCTTGTTGTATGGGCATCAAGACTAGGACCAACTTCAGTGTTTTGTGCAGCAAAGTCTAAACGTAGACTAAGTGGGCTCACAATATCAGTTTTTTCCTTGTTGGGAAACAGTTACAACGCAAGTTAGCTAAAACAAGATATCTGACATTATATGGAACATACACTGAAATTGTAGAAATATAATATGTCTGATGTAAACTTAATTGTAATTGCTAACAAAAATATATTTTTGCAATAAAGTTGTTTTGTAATACTTCTCCATTTTATTTAACCCTCATATAAGCCAACAAGCTAGGGATCTTGTGGTGCAGTGATTGTGTTCCTACCTCCCTGAGCCAAGAGGCGCAGGTTTAAGTCCCAAGTGTTTCAGACTTTTGTCATAATATCGCTGAATAAGTTGATTAGAAAATATCTGTAATCAATCAATAATAGGTGGTCCCCAAATTCTGAACATCTGACTTACGAATGAGATCCCATATTAATATTAATTATTTTAAAGATCCTACGTACAAACTTATGTATATACTTATGAACAGCTACTTTGTATTGTACTGCTTTGTGTTCTGACTTTGCATACAAACTGACTTACTAAAATATTCAAGAGCTCAAAATAAAGAGACTGACATATTCGCCAATCTGTAACGGATAATTTAGCATCATACTTACATTGACATAAAAGCCAAATGTGTTGCATTTTTGCACTTTAACCACTGAAATTTCATTTTGTATTTCCCGCATATGATTTGTTTGAAACAATGCTCGTGAAGTAGCATGAGATGACTTGAGACTCATATCAAATGTTGCATTGTACGTAATATCTGTAAAGTTGGAAAAAACCAATTTTAATAAAAGGCATTTCTCTGCAGACTAACCATGATAAATTAAAGTAACTGTTGTTTACAACCTAGAACAGCACAGCACAGGAACAGCCCTTTCAGCCCACCATTTCTGTGCTGACCATGATGCCATTCTAAATTAATCTCGTTTGTGTGCACATGGTCTGTAACCCTCAATGCTCTGCCTGTTCATGTGCCTGTTTAAATGCCCCTTAACAGCTTCTACCAACTCCCCTGTCAGAGCATTCCAAGCACCTGCAGCCCTCTGTGTAAAAAAAAAACTAGCCTCACACATCTCCTTTAAACTTTCTCCCTCTCATTTTAAACTTCTGCTTCCTAGTATTTGACATTTTCACCCTGGGAAAAAGACTCTGACTATCTACCCTGTTCATGCTTTTCATGCTGCACTACGTTAAACTCTTTGAGTGGCACTAGCAAACCTCGTTGCAAGGATATTGGTACCCCTCAGCTGAGCTGCAAACTGTCCTTCTTTTATAGGTCTCTCCTGCCCTGGAAGGGATCACAATGATCCAGCTTGTCTGAAGCCCTCCCTCCTACATGAGCTCCTTAAACAGTATTAAACAGTATTATCTTCCATTTTCTGGCAACTATTTCTGCCTTTTGATAGAACATAGAACATAGAACAGTACAGTACAGGCCTTCAGCCCACGATGTTGTGCCGAACTTTTACCCTAATCCTTTTACTCTCCAGCCCTATCTTATACTATCATCCATATGCCTATCTAATAGCCGCTCAAATGCCCCTAATGAGGCCGACTCCACGACCCTCTTCGGCAATGCATTCCATGCCCCCACCTCTCTCTGAGTAAAGAACCTACCTCTGATGTCTCCCCTATATCTACCTCCACACATTTGAGATATTCCCTTTTGTTCTTCCTTCTTTTCATTCAAAATTTCCTGCTTTAAAAGTAAACTTCTTCCAATTTAGACAAGGTCATTGACCTTAAACATTGGTGGAATCTTCCCAACTACTGAACGATGTGGGCATTCATGAAAAAGTTGGGAAAATAAGGTAGAATTGACAGGAAGGAGACAGAATAAAAGTTCAATTCTCTAACCAATATGAGAATCTCGCTAATAAATGGTGAGATGCTTATTCGCAACTATTTTCATGGATTGGCATGTCATTATTAATCATGCCTCATTAAAATGCAGTTTCCAATTCTCCCGCTACTAGATGGTGACAATTCTTGACATGAAAGTCCAAGCAGTAACCTGGCTACTCCAGTACTCTTTGCACTCCCCTGAGACTCCATCTTGGACAACACTCACCAAAATCCAAAGGCATCTCACCATGGGCAGATATACACTCCCTTCTACCAGATTTACCACACCTTCCTGGCACTTTTCCAAACTGCTTACTGTTCTGAGGAAGGGTCACTGGACCGGAAACGTTAACTCTGATTTTTTTTTTCACAGATGCTGCCAGACCTGCTGAGCTTTTCCACAAACTACTGTTTTTGTTCCTGCTCACAATACAGTTGTTTCCCCCAATACTGCTTTTTGGGATACACCAACACATGGAATATGGAATAGTACAGGCCCTTTGGCCCATGATGTTGTATACCAACCTATTATCCTACTAAGATCAAACTAGCCTGCATACCCTACATTATACTATCATCCATGTGCCTATCCTAGAGTCGCTTAAAAGTCTCTAAAGTATCTGACTTTACTACCACTGTTGGCAGCGCATTCCATACGCCCACCATTCTCTGTGTAAAGAATATGTCAATGGAATACTGTTGCCAGGATATTGTGGCAGAAAGAGTAAAGTTGCTTAATGTTATTTAAATGGGGACAGACTGTGAAAGCTACAGCACAGAGGCATTTGGGGTCCATGTCCATGAATCTCAAAAAAACTAGAATTCAAGTTCAGTGAATAGTGGGGGAGGCAAATGGAATGTTGGCCTTTATTTCAAAGGGAATGGAGTATAAAACGTAGGGAGGTTTTGCTAAACCTATAAAAGGCACTAGTCAGCCTACACCTGGAATATTATGAACAGTCTTAGGCCTCTTATCTAAGGAAAGATATACTAGTATTGGAGAGAGTCCAGAGAAGGTTCACTAGGCTGATCCCTGGTATGAAAGGTTGAGTAGTTTGGGCTTATACTCATTGGGACATAGAAGAATGAGAGATGACCTTGTTCAAACATAGAAGATTCTTAGTGGACTTGACAAGTTAGATGCTGAAAGGTTGTTTCCCCTTGTAGGTGTGTCTACAAAGAACGAAGAACAAAGAAAATTACAGCACAGGAACAGGCCCTTCGGCCCTCCAAGCCTGCGCCGATCCAGATCCTCTATCTAAACCTGTCGCCTATTTTCCAAGGATCTGTATAACTTTGCTCCCTGCCCATTCATGTTTCTGTCAAAATACATCTTAAATGACACTATCGTGCCCGCCTCTACCACCTCTGCCGGCAACGCATTCCAGGCACCCACCACCCTCTGCCAAAAGAACTTTCCACGCATATCTCCCTTAACTTTTCCCCTCTCACCTTGAAATCGTGACCCCTAGTAACTGAGTCCCCCACTCTGGGAAAAAGCTTCTTGCCGTCCACCCTGTCTATACCCCTCATGATTTTGTAGACCTCAGTCAGGTCTCCCCTCAACCTCCGTCTTTCTAATGTAAATAATCCTAAACTACTCAACCTCTCTTCATAGCTAGTGCCCTCCATACCAGGCAACATCCTGGTGAATCTCCTCTGCACCCTCTCCAAAGCATCCACATCCTTTTGGTAATGAGGCGACCAGAACTGTACGCAGTATTGCAAATGTGGTCAAACCAAAGTCCTATACAACTACAATATGACCTGCCAACTCTTGTACTCAATACCCTGTCCGATGAATGAAAGCACGCCATATGCCTTCTTGACCACTCTATTGACCTGCGTTGCCACCTTCAGGGTACGATGGACCTGAACACCAGATCTCTCTGTGCATCAATTTTCCCCAGGGCTTTTCCATTTACCACATAGTTCGCTCTTGAATTGGATCTTCCAAAATGCATCACCTCACATTTGCCTGGATTGAACTCTATCTGCCATTTCTCCACCCAACTCTCCAATCTATCTATATTCTGCTGCATTCTCCGACAGTCCCCTTCACTATCTGCTACGCCACCAATCTTAGTGTCATCTGCAAACTTGCTAATTAGACCTCTATACCTTCCTCCAGATCATTTATGTATATCACAAACAACAGTGGTCCCAACACTGATTCACAGGTCACAGTTCTCCATTTTGAGAAACTCTCTTCCACTACAACTCTCTATCTCCTGTTGCCCAGCCAGTTCTCTATCCATCTGGCTAGTACACCCTGGACCCATGAGACTTCACTTTCTCCATCAGCCTACCATGGGGAACCTTATCAAATGCCTTACTGAAGTCCATGTATATGACATCTACAGCCCTTCCCTCATCTATCAACTTTGTCACTTCCTCAAAGAATTCTATCAAGTTGGTAAGACATGATAGAACTATTCCCAGAAGGCATAATTTTAGAGTAAGGAATCAACCATTTAAGAAAGCGATAGTTTCTACTTTCAGAGTTTCATGAATTTGTGGAATTCTTTACCAACAGAGAGCTGTAGAGGCTGCTTTATTAAGTATATTTAAGGCTATAATAGATTTTTAATCAGTAAGGGAATCAAGGGTTAAGGCAATAAGGAACAGAAGTGAAGCTGAGGATTTCCCGATCATTAAATAATATCATTAAATGGCATAGTCGACTTAATTGGCTCAATGGCTTACTTCTGTTCCCATGTCTTTTGGTCTTTGGAGTCACTTTTAAGCACAAGCCCAGGAAAAGGTGAGTCTGAAGAACCCAAGATTGGACTGTGTGACATCTGAGCCTTTCAAGCATCCAAATGAAATTACTGTTTTGGAGCTCAGTATGATGACTCCCAAAAGAACAATCCTGAGTTTTTAAGCGTACATCTATACTGATCATCAATTCTTGCTAAACTAGGAATTGTAAATGACCAACAATAAAATAAAATCAAGAGATAAAATAAACCCTAAAAATCCAACAGGATTGTCGCAGGCTTCAATCCTATCTCACACAGTTAACAGCTAGAAACCTATGAAAAATCAATGGAGAGTAAGCTGGAGTTATGATAAGACACTGGGATGATGCAAATAGAACTTTAGGATTATTTTATTCTTGCTGTCAATATAAATATTGTAATATAAAATAACTGATAGTGCCACAGTATATGACAATTTATCTAATAAAAGAAGAACAACATTTAATGATTCTTACTGATGAATGACACAAAGTTTTCCGGTTTGACTGTTGCTCGGAAACATATTTTGACTTTGCCACAAGTTAGCCAGTTTCCATTGATCTGACAAGTTTTGTTTAAAATGGACAATTTGTTTGGCTCAAATATCACTGTAAACTTTACATTTGCAATGCTTCGTGACCTGAAAAAGAAGTAAAAACTCTGTCATGCAAAATAAAAACTGAAAAAAAACTGCGGATGCCTTAAATCAGGAGCAAAAACAGAAGTTGCTGGAAAAGCTCAGCAGATCTGGCAGCATATGTGAAGAAAAAGATCAGAGTTAACACTTTGGGTCCGGTGACGCTTCTTCAGAACTCCTGAGGTTCTGAGGAAGGGTCACTGGACCTGAAATGTTAACTGACATTTTCTTTACAGATGCTGCCAGACCTGCTGAGCTTTTCCAGCAACTTCTGTTTTTGAAAACTCATGCATTGGGTTTGTCAATACTTAATTGGCAGTACAGCATCAATTAAATTACAAAATGCAGACTGGGTGACCACCAACATTCTGTCCACAAAAATGACCCCACTTGTTCCAGTTGCTCGCACACTACCATGTTCCCTGGCCACCATTTCTGTCGCAGGCCTGCTGCAGTGTTCCAGCAAGCCTCAGTGCAAGCTCGAAGAACAGCATCTCATTTTCTGCTTGGGGACCCAGAAACCCCTGGGACTCAACATCGTGTTCTTTTTTAATTAATTTATGGGATGAGAATGTCACCGAGTAAGCCAGCTTCACTAATTGCTCAGACGGTTAAGAGTCAATCACATTGCTGTGGGTCACATGTAGGCCAGACCAAGCAATAATGGCAGTTTCCCTGAAAGCCATTAGAGAACCAGATCGGCTTTTCCTGACAATCGACAATGGCTTCATGGTCATCCTGATGTGGACTGAACATAGAACACAGAACAGTACAACACAAGAATGGGCCCTTCAGCCCATGACATTGTGCCAAATATGACATCAAATGACATGAATCCCTTCCTCCCGCCCTTGGTCCACATCCCTCCATTCCTTGCATATTCATGTGCATATGTAAAAGTTCCTTAAATTCCCTTATCGTATCTGCCTCCACCACCAATCCTGGCAGTGTGTTCCAGACTCTTACCGCCCTGTGTAAAAAAACTTGCCCCTCATCTCCTTTAAACTTTCCTCCTCTTATCTTAAGTAAATGCCTCCTAGTATTGGACATTTCAACTCTGGGAAAAAGATTCTGACCATCAACCCTAACAATACATCTCATAATTTTATAGACTTCTATTAAACCTCCCCTCAGCCTCCACTGCTCAAGAGCGAACAGCGAGTTTTTCTCGCCTCTACTTATACTCATACCCTCTAATCCAAGCAGTAGCTGGCAAACATCTTCTGCCCATTCTCCAAACCCTTCACATCCTTCCTGTAATGTAGCAACCAGAATTGAATGCAATACACCAAGTCTGGCCTGAACAAAGTCTTATAAAACTACAACATGACATCCCAACTCTTGTGAGATAACAAGGTGTGGAGCTGGATGAACACAGCAGGCCAAGCAGCATCATAGGAGCAGGAAAGCTTGACGTTTCGGGCTTAGACCCTTCATCAGAAATGGAGGGGAAGAGGGTTCTGAAATAAATAGGGAGAGAGGGGGAGGCGGATAGAAGATGGATAGAGGAGAGGATAGGGTGGAGAGGAGACAGACAAGTCAAAGAGGCGGGGATGGAGCCAGTAAAGGTGAGTGTAGGTGGGGGGGTAGGGAGGAGATAGGTCAGTCCAGGGAGGACGGACAGGTCAAGGGGGCAGGATGAGGTTAGTAGATAGGAGCTGTGGGTGGGGCTTGAGGTGGGAGGAGGGGATAGGTGAGAGGAAGAACAGGTTAAGGAGGTGGGGACGAGCTGGGCTGGTTTTGGGATGTGGTAGGGGGAGGGGAGATTTTGAAACTTGTGAAATCCACATTGATGCCGTTGGGCTGCAGGGTTCCCAGGCTGAATATGATTTGCTGTTCCTGCAACCTTCGGGAGCACGAGGCGGCCCCGATACAGTCATCAATGTAACGGAGGAAGAGGTGAGGTTTAGGGCCAGTGCAGGTACGGAAGAGGGATTGTTCCACGTAACATACCAAGAGGCAGGCATAGCTTTATCTCTGATCCCAACTCTTGTACTCAGTTCCCCAACCAATAAAGACAAGTATGCTATATTCCTTCTTTATCACCCTGTCTACTTGCACAGTCACTTTCAGGGAGCTATGGACTTGAACCCCAAGATCCTTCTGTACATTGATGCTGTTCATAATCCTTCCATTAACTGTGTACATTTCCTTAATATTTCAGCTTCCAAAGTGCAGCATCTCACACTTAGCTGGATTAAACTCCATTCACCATTTCTCCATCCATACCTGCAATTAATCTATATCCCACTTTGACAACCTTCTACACCATCCATAACTCCACCGATTTTTGTATCGTCTGCAAAATTTCTAACCTACCCGTCTACACTTTCATCTCAATCATTTATAAATATCACAAACAGCAGAGGTCCCACTGTGAATCCCTGCAGAACACCACTAGTCACAGACCTCCAGCCAGAAAAACACCCTTCCACCATTACCTTCTGTTCTCTATGCGCAAGTCAATTCTGAACCCAAGTGGCCAAGTCACTATGGATTCCATGCATCTTAATCTTCTGGATGGGCCTACCATGAGGGACTATCGAAAGTTTTACTAAAATCCATGCAAATAACATCCACTGTTCTACTCTCATTAATCACTTTCGTCACCACCTCGAAAATTTCAATTAAATTGGTAAGACATGACCTGCCCTGCACAAAGCCATGCTGTCCGTCCCTAATTAAGCCATGCTTTCCCAAATGTGCATAAATCCTATCCCGAAGAATGCTATCCAATTGCTTCCCAACCACCAATGAGAGACTCACTGGTCAATAGTTTCCTGGATTATCCCTATTTCCGTTCTTGAACAGAGGAACAACATTAGCTATTCACCAGTCCTCTGGGACTTCTCCAGTGACTAGCGAGGATACAAAGAATCTTGGTCAAGGCCTCAGCAATCTCCTCTCTTGCCTCTCTCAATAACCTGGTGTAGATATCGTAGGGTCCTCTGGACTTAGCCACCTTAATGCTCTTCAAGGGATCCAACACCACTTCTTCCTTGATCTCAAAATGCCCTAGGATATTAGCAAGCTCCACACAAATCTCACTATCCTCCATATCCTTCTCCTGGATGAATACTGATGCAAAGTACTCATTTAGGATCTCACTCACATCCTCTGCCTCCAAGCCCATGTTTCCTCCTTTATGCTTGAGTGGTCCTATCCTCTCCCAAGCTATCTTCTCGTTTTTAATGTATCTATGGAATGCCTTAGGATTTTCTTTAACCCTAATTGTCAAGGTCATTTTATGGACTGTGGTGGACAAAGTCAGAAGTCATATGACACCATGTTATAGTCCAACAAATATACTTGAAATCTAAGCTTTTGGAGCACTGCTCCTTCGACAGGTGAAGTGATTTCAAATAAACCTGTTGGACTATAACTTGGTGTTGTGTGACTTCTGATTGATGGTCATCATTAGAGTCTTAACTCTAGATTTTTTTTACTGAATTCAAATTCTGCCAGCTGCTGTGGCAGGATTCGAACCCAGTTCCTCGGGATATTTTATGATTCTCTAGAATAACAGTCCAGTGATAATACCGCTTGGCCATTGCTTCCCCTAAATTTAATAAGTTCTCTAACTTTTGATGTTGATTCCATCCTTCCATGTGTTTACCCACTCCACACCCAGTCCTGTTAAGACACAGTTAGAGACCAAAAAAAACTGCAGTTGCTGGAATCCAAGGTAGACCAATAGGAGGCTGTAAGAACACAGCAGGCCAGGCAGCATCTGGAGGGAAGGGCAGTCAATGTTTCAGGTATTAATGTCTTCAGGAAAGAAGGGTAATACCCAAAAAGTTGACTTCTCCTTTCCTCCGGATGCTGCCTGGCCTGCTATGTTCTTCCAGCCTCCTGTTTGTCTACCCTGTTAAGACATGGGTTGCTTTTATCAGTCACCATTCTCATGTACTCCTGGACCCATTATCAACATGGTATGGATTACATTCAGTACAGCTCATTCATTTTCTCCTGCTCTTAGCTCTTATTATCATTTATTCAATTTTCCTTCTGTCCTGGGCAGCTATCCATAAATTCGTTGTTTACCTACCACTTTCATATCTCTCTCTCTCTCTCTCTGGGTTCCATCTCAACTTACATTTTCCCAGCTGCTGACAGTTCTGATAAAGAGACACTGGACTCTAGGTGTTAACTTTTCTTTCTTCTTACAGATGCTTGTTCAGATCTCCAGCATCGGCAGTTCTTTGTTTTATTATATCAAATAACTCAGAGCAAGCGCAATTGCAGAATGTGGATAATCTTAGCATAATGGGTTTTTCTCAGAATCTGAATTTACACCAAAATATTAAATCAAACATCTAAGATGACCAAAAACAGCAACAACAGTTTATGATGACAAAACAAAAATGTGATTTTGTCCCTTGTGCAATGTGCAAATTTATTTTCCGATTATGGACAGCATAGATAAAACCAGAGTTACTGTTCATTCCAAGTTATTCCTTATTCCCCTTGAAAAGCCAAAGTCCCTGTTATACTGTTGTGACCACAATGGTACTATGTGAGAAACTTTAGGACATTGACTCATCAATTGTGAAGGAATTATTCCTTACATCCATGGCATAGAGGTATGTGATGCGATGGGAAAGAGATGATCATTTCCCATGACTTTGTCCCTCATGTACATCTCTGGATGCAGGACAATAATGCGTTATTTCAGTCACCTTAGTCAGTTGAGACAGTGCATCTAGTAAACCTAATTTTGCCTTCACAAGGACTGTAGGATGATCACTTCCATCATTGCTATTGCAGATAGATATGCCCAGGACAGTCTGGTTGGTGAGAAGGAGATCAAGTACATAACTTCCTTGTGTTGGTTCTTCCACTATTTTATGTTGGCTTGTTCCATTATGTCCTTCAGGACCTGGCCAGCTTAATCGGCACTACTACTGACATACTCAACAACAACAACTACTGACATGTCTTCGGTGACTGATATTTAGGTCCACTGACTAGATTATATTATGCACCACACCCATGCACACCTTGCAGCTTTCTCCAAGTGATGTTTAACAGTAAGGTTTTGCTGGAGCATAAATAGGTAAAAGTGGTAAATGATAATGTGATGGCTGTTTCCTTGACCTGGTTTAAATCCAGTTCCACACGAACCTAACCACTGTGCGCCTATATCTGTTGGACAAATCCTGCAACTGTGACAGGTCACACTTGGGACGCTTACGAGTCAGGATGGGATGTTGAAATCTGTAATGCTTCAAATGGCAGGGTATGGTAAATGGATCCATCAGAGTGTTTCTGCAGCTTGGAACTGTATCAAAGCCAGAGGAATAGGAGATTTGTCTGGTGTTCTCATGTTCATAAAGTGTTGTATTGTAGCCAGTCATCAAGCCCCTTAGATTTTATGAACCTTAACTCTGCAGGGTTGAATGGGCTGAAATTTCTTCACAAGGTCACAGAGATGAACCGTTGCTCAGGGGTTTACAAGCACCCCCCCAGGGGGTTTTCCAGGAGTGTGAAGGGTGGTACAGTAAAACTTCTGGATGCCTTGACAGGTCAGTTCTCTGATGAAAGCTGCCGCTGTGGCATTTTACCGGCTGCGAACGGGTGGACAGTGAGATCCTTTTTCCTCGGATGGTGATGGCTAGCATGAGGGGACATAGCTTTAAGTTGAGGGGTGGTAGAGAGAGGACAGATGTCAGAGGTAGGTTCTTTACTCACGGAGTAGTGAGGGCGTGGTATGCCCTGCCTGCAACAGTAGTAGTCTCACCAACTTTAAGGGCATTTAAATGGTCATTGGATAAACATATGGATGATAATGGAATAGTGTAGGTTAGATGGGCTTCAGATTGGTTTCACAGGTCGGCGCAACGTCGAGGGCCGAAGGGCCTGTACTGCGCTGTAATTTTCTATGTCCTACGACATAATTTTTTATCAATTAGTAAGTATTGGACTTAGGTATCTGTTGAGGAAAACTCAGTGACGATGAGCTTGAGGGGTCACAGGTCCAAGGTCAATATTTTCCTCCCAAACATACACACATACACTTATCCTGCATGGTGTTATATTACTGACTGTCTTTGTTTTTCAGAGGACTATCTGTCATTTGACTTTGAATCAGTCAGTATCAAATACTTGAACTACAGGGAAGTTGATCCATAGAGTGACCACTAGCACATTGATCCCTGCTTGCTGTCATAAAGTGAGTTGATGAAAACTCCTCAAGTCAGGTTTTTTCTGGAAGTCCTGTTGAAATTACTTCAGAGATAAAAGGTACTGCAGATGCTGGAGAATCCGAGATAACAAGGCGTGGGGCTGGATGAACACAGCAGGCCAAGCAACATCATAGGAGCAGGAAAGCTTGACGTTTCGGGCCTAGACCCTTCATCAGAAATGGGGGAGGAAAAGAGGGTTCTGAAATAAATAGGGAGAGAGGGGGAGGCGGATAGAGGATGGATAGAGGAGACGATAGGTGGAGAGGAGGCAGACAAGTCGAAGAGGCGGGGATGGAGCCAGTAAAGGTGAGTGTAGGTGGAGGGGTAGGGAGGAGATAGGTCAGTCCAGGGAGGTCGGACAGGTCAAGGGGGCGGGATGAGGTTAGTAGATAGGAGATGGGGGTGGGGCTTGAGGTGGGAGGAGGGGATAGGTGAGAGGAAGGACAGGTTAGGGAGGTGGAGATGAGCTGGGCTGGTTTTGGGATGCGGTTGGGGGAGGGGAGATTTTGAAGCTTGTGAAATCCACATTGATACCATTGGGCTGCAGGGTTCCCAGGCTGAATATGACCTGCTGTTCCTGCAGCCTTCGGGTGGCATCACTGTGGCATTGCAGGAGGCCCAGGATGGACATGTCGTCTGAGGAATGGGAGGGGGAGTTGAAATGGTTCGTGACTGGGAGTGCAGTTGTTTGTTGCGAACTGAGCGCAGGTGATCTGCGAAGTGGTCCCCAAGCCTCCGCTTGGCTTCCCCGATGTAGAGGAAGCCACAACGGGTACAGCGGATGCAGTATACCACATTGGCAGATGTGCAGGTGAACATCTGCCTGATGTGGAAAGTCTTCTTGGGGCCTGGGATTGGGGTGAGGGAGGAGGTGTGGGGGCAGGTGTAGCACTTCCTGTGGTTGCAGGGAAAAGTGCCGGGTGTGGTGGGGCTGGAGGGGAGTGTGGAGCGGACAAGGGAGTCGCGGAGGGAGTGGTCCCTCCGGAAGGCAGATAAGGGTGGGGAGGGAAAAATGTCTTTGGTGGTGGGGTCTGATTGCAGATGGCGGAAGTGTCGGAGGATGATGCGTTGGATCTGGAGGTTGGTGGGGTGGTACGTGAGGACGAGGGGGATTCTTTTTTGGTTATTATTGCAGGGACGGGGCGTGAGGGATGTCCGCCTCCTCCTCTCTCCCTATTTATTTCAGAACCCTCTTCCCCTCCCCCATTTCTGATGAAGGGTCTAGGCCCGAAACGTCAAGTTTTCCTGCTCCTATGATGCTGCTTGACCTGCTGTGTTCATCCAGCCCCACGCCTTGTTATCTCTGTTGAAATTACTGGCAGGGCATTTCTTTTACATCTTTCAGTTGGTTTCCTTACAGACCTTTAACAGTCAGACCAGAATTGAAGCCAGATGTTTTTGGAGTAAAATTAGAAAACACTTCTTTAATGAAAGAGTGTTAAAAGTTGCAACATTTCAAAATGGAACAACAAATGAAAACAATTGTTCTGTGCATTGATAGATATTGTTATCCAAATATATTAATGGGTATAGGGTAATCAGTTAGGTCATAGATCAAAAAGATCTCATTAAATGGTGGAACAGGGTCACACAGCTTCTATTCCTATGTTCCTACCTTCCAATGGACAATAGATTGCTATGTATTAGGAGAGGAAGCCTATGGCATAAGGCTGCAAGTGCAGAGTGGAGAGAAGGAAGTTAGAGAGGAAATCTTGTGAGAGTTCAAAGTTAGACTCTTCAAATGTAAATTGAGGAGTGGAGATTGTGAAGGATAATGTTGGAGGAGATCTGTAAAGAGAAAACATGTCCAATTTACATAATTGCTCCTCTTAAATCAATTCATTTCAGTTAAGTAAATACCACTGCTGCAGGGTTTGCAAACATCAGACACCACACTCTATGACCACAATTACTCATGGAATATGCTTCTTCAAGTAACATATCAGAAATTGAAAAGAGTCATCAAGTCGCCTACCAGAGTTGCACAACATTTCCAATGGATCCAATTGACAAGTCTGTGATGGTATCACCATTCAAGTCCTTCTGCCCATCAATAGAGAATCCAAAATATTTCAATTGAGGGCTGATCTTTGAGGCTTGTATTTTCTAGAACCCAGATCAAAATATGTTTAGAATATTTATTCTGAGACAGAACAGCAAGCTGGAAATAATGGATGCAATTTCATAGAATCATAGAAAGTTTATGGCACAGAAGAAGGTCACTGGCCCATCATATTTGCACCCTCTGAACAATGAGCCACCTAGTCAAATCCCACTTTCATTCATTTACTCCATGGCTTTACAGCTTGTAGCACTTGAAATCCATATCCGGAAAGCTTTTGAATTAATTATGTGTTTCTACCTCTGTTATACTTTCTGTAGTGAGTTATAGACCTCAACTCACCCTCGCCCCCCTGCTGGATGAAAAAAGTTTTCCTCATCTCCCCTCTTATTTTTCTGCCAATAATTTTAATTCAATTCCCCTCCCAACCCTTGCCCCAGTCCCTGGTGTATCTGCTAAGGCAAATAGGCCCTTCTCATCCATTCTATCCAAGCAACCCACAATCTTGCAAATCTTAATCAAATCTCCCCTAAGCACCCTCTGTTCCAAGGTGTAGAACTCGAATCCATCTAATCTTTCTTCATTGTTGCAAGTTTTCCTGACCTGGCAACATCCTTGTAGAACTCCTTTGTACCGTCTATGGTACACTTACATTTTTTCTGTAATGACATGACCAGATCTGCATATAGCACTGAAGATGTAAGATAACTAATGATTTATACAGATCAGAGTAACCTCCCTTCTCTTATATTCTGCATTTGGTTAATAAAGGCAAGGATTCCTTGTGCTTTCTTTTCTAACTTACTGACCCAACCATCTACCTTCAGGGAACAATGGACATTGACTCCGAGGTCTTTTAGTTGCTTTACACCTTGTCACATTCGAATATTAACTGTATATTACTTTTCCTTGTTTTACCTCCCCACATGTATCACTTGGCACTTTTCTAGGCGAATTCCGTTTACCAATCTTCAGCAAACCTGAATTCCATTGACGTCTTTCTGTTGTCTACAGCTATCCTCCTCATGATCAAACATGTGGCCAGCTTTTGTGTCATCTGCAAGCTACCTATGTACTGTGCCACTCTAACCTAGAGAGGAGAATGTCTTCCTCACACATTTAGAGACTCTTTTTTCACCTCTAACATAAACACATACTTGCACAATTTGAGAGAAAAAAATAGAAATCATGAAATTTAGCCAGATATTTCACAATACAGATGAATATGTCAAAATGGAATAAACATTGATGTAAGAGAACATATGATTACATAGAGTCTTTCATGACATCAGGATCACATGAAAGAATTTATGGCAAGTCATCATTTTTAAATTGTCATCATGATTGCAATGTAAGAGTCATGACAGCCAATTTGTGCACACCTAAGTCCCAGAAGCAGCAATAGAATTATGACAAGTTAACCTGTTTTTGAGTTTGTTGCAAGGTAAATATTATCCAGAACACCATTCCTTCAAAATAGTGTCATGGGAGGGCAGACATAGGGGGCCTTGTTTTTACGCCTCAGACAAAATAGAGTGGCACTACTAACATTGTAGCGGTACTGAAGGAGTACTACAGTGTGTCAGAGAAGAATTCTGTGCTCAAGTTCCTGGAATGTAACATGGAATCCAAAACTTTCACATCAGAAGTGAGAATACTACTAAATAAATCTGGATTATCAATAGGTTAAAACACTCCTCTTACCTTATCCCTGTCAGGGCACGGTGATAATCCCTGCAACATCCAATAAATCAATAAAATTCCTTCAGGAACACAGCCAAACTTCTTGCAAAATTAACAGTTAGTCAAAAGCTCCTCACTTGTAAATTGGATGTGTGGCCTTTTAAGTGACATAGAAAGTAGGGGAAAGGGCAGTTGGGTGTAAAAATGAGAGCACTAACTGAATCCATATGATTAAAATTGATAGGATGCATAGTGAATCAGCCTAAGATGCTGTTTGACCTCATGATCTGCCCATTTTGTCATGTCCTTACAGAAATGGCCTATGGGCCGAGGAGTGGCAGATTGAGTTTAATTTAGATAAATGTGAGGTGCTGCATTTTGGAAAGGCAAAGCAGGGCAGGACATATACATTTAATGGGAAGGTCCTGGGGAGACTTGTTGAACAAAGAGACCTTGGAGTGCATGGTTCATAGTTCCTTGAAAGTGGTGTTGCAGGGTGATGGTACGTTTGCCTTTATTGGTCAGTGCATTGAGTATAGGAGTTGGGAGATCATGTTGTGGCTGTACAGGACATTGATTAGGCAACTTTTGGAATATTGCGTGCTATAGGAAGGATGTTGTGGAACTTGAAAGGTTCAGAAAAGATTTACAACGATGTTTCTGGGATTGGAGAGTTTGAGCTATAGGGGGAGACTGAATAGGCTGGGCTATTTTTCTTGCAGCGTCCGAGGCTGAGGGGTGACCTTATACATGTTTATAAAATCATGAGGGGCATTGATAGGGTGAATAGCCAAGGTCTTTTCCCAGAGATGGGAGAGTGCAAAACTAGCGCGCATAGGTTTAATGTGAGATGGGCAAGATTTAAAAAGGAGCTGAGGGGCATTTTTTTCATGGAGAGGGTGGTGCGAGCTGCCAGAGGAAGTGATGGAAGCTGCTACAATTACAACTTTTAAAAGGCAACTGGATGGTTATATGAATAGGACGGGGTATGGGATATGGGCCAAATACTGGCAAATGGGATTGGATTAATTTAGGATGTCTGGGCAGCATTGACGAGTTGGACTGAAGGCTCTGTTTCCATGCCATACAGCTCTATGAGTCTATGACTCTAAATGGTGCATGGCTCAGGCCACGCAATGAACCTGCAACGTTCAATCCCTCCAGCTTTTGTAGCATTGACTCCTGAACGTAATAGAGCCAAATTTTGGTGCCAAGATCTCAGTTTAAATCAGAGTTATCAGCTCTTACTTGTGTATGTTTTGATAGGATTGATGTTTGGTGTCCGTTGTAAATGTAAACAACTCCACGATGTTCATCTTCTACAGGGGCTCCAACTGCAACGTCATTGTAGCCATCCAGATTGATGTCAGCAATAGCAGCAATAGAAGCTCCAAATCGAGTGTTCTTACCATCAACTGGTCCTTCTAAGGTGCCTTTCTTTTCCAAGCTACCCTGCTGTATGATATAATTATTATGTTAGAATGCATGGATGTTGACCCATTGCACGAATAAATGATACATGGTTCAAAGATAGTGTTATTTGTATAATATTAGTGCAGCATATCTGCCATTTCATTGCTTCAGCAAAAACAAACACTTCTGGATTACTGATTTCATTACATTATAAATGTTGTATTTAATATTTCATTTTGAATCAATGCCATGCATCTGCCAATGTGCGGTAGGCTGTATATTATGAGCCAACTAACTAATCTTTGGTAAGGTTAATTCCGCTCAGTGTGATTAAACAGCATATGTTCTAACTCATATTATATGGGTGTGAAAGTGTTCATACTAAGGAATGCCTTAAATATCACTGAGTATGATAATGCCACAGGAATTTGTGGTCACAGCAGCTTAGGATCTCAGAGGAGAAAGACCTGACATACAGCTCCTTCTCACTGACTCTGTAACAATGTCTATCACAGCAATGCAACCTGTAACTAGTTGCTAACATGCAATAAATAACAATACAACAGGCTCTTCCAGTTAGAGCCGTAAGTTTTTTTCTTTCCTACATTAGACCAAGCAGACCGTACAGATCTTTACGAACTTACCACATGGTGAGTTGCAGTCTAAGTTTACCTGTACTGACTTAATAAACTTTCTCTTCCTTTATCGAGTAATGTTTTGTCACTGTGCTACAGTTAGATGCCCTTAGGCTTGCAAGACTAAATGGAATGCTTGTGTAAATGTTTAGGAAGTATTTATGATTTCCGTAATTCTAACAGGATTTCTTTTTTATTCAACACAAGTCAATTGAATGATTTTTATTGGCACAAAATGTGTTTCTGCGAAGCAGTTTTGCTCAAGTGGTTAATATTTAATTAGATTTTATAGAAAGTGGTCAATATTTAATTAGATTCTATAGAAAAATCTTTTTACCTGATTGACAGAAAACACATACACTCTTCCTTCCTCATTTTTGTGTTTACCCATAAACATAGGCGACCCAACCAATAGTACATCTGTCAGTGAATTTCTGTCAACATCAATAGAACACAATACACTGCCAAAATAGGACCCAAGCTGAAAAAGAAAACAGGTGGTTAGTCATTTTAAATTACTAAGCAGACAGATGTAATTTATATGGATATGTTTGCTTGCACAGCACGTTAGAATTACAGTGATGTCCCAATGGCAAGAACTTCCTTTATTAATATTAACATACTATAATTAAACATCAGCATTGTCTACCCCAACTAAAACAATGCGTGTCTCCATGGCTAGAAATAGCCCTACACAAAGACATTTCTCCCCCTAAATAATATACTTTACTTACTAGACCTCTGTTATGTACTTGCCCCATTTCCTTTTGTCCCCAGTGATACTAAATTTCAAACAAATACAATAATTTATAGTGTAGCTAAAAAGGGGGCTGACTGGTTGGTAAGACAAGTCTAATTGACCAGGGTGTTACAATGGTGAAAAAAAAAGTTGGCATGATGGCAAATAGAGATGTCCTATGTCCTAGCATTGGCTGATTGAGTCAAACAGTATGGCCCTTTGGTTTTTGTAATAGATAGAGTGCAAAAAGTACCCAATCAGTCATGTATGCAAAGCCCAATACAAAAGTGAACTGTTAGATGGGATTCATGATTGGGTAGCACTTGCTGGCCAATCATGACTGTGCTAAGTGCCGTACAAGTGGCCAATTTAAGATAATCAGTCAAGCTTATATTATTACACATGCATAACTGCTAGAGATGACATACATTCAGATGAAAGGACCAATTATCAGCAAATAAAAGGAATATTTTCAAGCCTTAAACCTTATTTAAATTACCCAGGAGATTGGTAAGCATCCTTAGCTTTCTCCATGGCAATGCCTTGGTGAATCAGCTGACTTGCCAAACATCACTCTTTTTGCTTGTCAAATTATTTGAATTTTGGCATTCCTTTCTTTGGCCTGATGACTGTAAAATATAAAGTTTGGGCAACATGTCTCTTTTTAGCAATTTTATTCTGTTATCACAGATTTTCCTCTGTTTTTCACCAGTTGTAGCACGGATTGGAAAAGAGCAAAGACCCACAGTCAGGTCCATTCACCCATTATTGCTGCCCTGATGCTTTCTGGGGTGTTTGCATATTATTAAGCATGTCCTTGTAACAGCCGCATGCTCAGGGAATGTAATATTAGGATGCGAGAGGCAGTGTGTTCTGCCTGCGCTGTAATGCAACATGGTAGGGTGGGGTGGGGTCGGATAAAGTGAAATCTTCAGTATAGGGGGACCTACCCTGCTGTATTATATCAAAGCAGAGAAAGGTTTTTCCTGACCTATTTTCATTTGAAACTGTTTGTTTGGGCACTCAAATTAATTGAAACCATCCATAAACAATTGTTGTGTGTCATTTATGTAAATGATTTGGATGAGATTTTAGGAGGCATGGTTGTAAATTGCAGATGACACCAAGATTGGTGGCATAGCGGACATTGAAGAAGGTTATCTAAGATTACAAAGGGATCTTGATCAATTGTGCCAATGGGCTGAGAAGTAGCAGATGGAGTTTAATTTAGATAAATGTGAGGTGTTGCATTTTGGTAAGATGAACAAGGGCAGGACTTATACAGTTAATGGTAGGGCCCTGGGGAGTGTTGTCAAACAGAGAGACCTAGGGTTCAGGTATATAGTTATTTGAAAGTTGCATCACAGATGAACAGAGTGGCGAACAAGACATTTAGCACACTTGACTTCATTGCTCAGACCATTGAGTATAGGAATTGGGATGTCATGTGGATGCACAAGGTGTTGGTGGAGCCTATTCTGGAGTACTGTGTACAGTTCTGGTCAGTCCTGCTATAGGAAGGATGTAATTAAATTGGAGAGGGTTCAGAAAATGTTTACAAGGATGTTACCGAGACTGGATGGTTTGAATTATAAGGAGAGGTCGGATAGGCTGGGTCTTTTTTCACTGGAGTGTAGAAGGTTGAGGGGTGGGGGTTTATAACACAATGAGGAGCAAAAAAAAGGTGAATAACAAAGGTCTTTTCCTAGGGTAGTGAAGTTCAAAACTAGAGGACATATTTTTAAAGTGTGAGAAGAAAGACATAAAAGGGACCCGGCAGACAACTGTTTCATATGTGGGATGAACTGCTAGAGGAAGTAGTTGATGCAGGTATAGTTACAGCAGTTAAAAGACATTTGGACTGGTACATGAATAGGCAAGGTTTAGATGGATATGGGCCAAATGCAGACAAATGGGATTAATTTATTTTGTGAAACTTGGTCGGCATGGACGAGTTGGACCCAAGGGTCACTTTTTGTGCTGAATGACTCTGTGACTCTATAAATTCTCATTCCAATCTTCCCTTGACACCTATCATAACTGCCCAAAGGGCACTTTGAAGTTATGGTGGCACACCAGAAGTTGTTATTTAATTTTGCCTCCCCAGGACTCTACCTTCGTATCAAAACAGAAAATGATACAAACATAGAACATCAGACAGCATCTAATTTTTTTCTTGATTTTTTTGAAGCTCACAGCCCAGCCAAAGAAATGTCATGTGCCTGGACTTTCCTGGTAAAAGGGAAATAGATCCATCCTGTCAAACAGTCAAGCACAATGAAAATTCTTCCCTGTTATTCTGCAGCCACGGGAGCGACTCTATGTCAAGCTCGGGTTTTTATTTCACTTGTGGGTGGTGCTTCAAAGAATGAGCTAAAGTTGTAGTTAGCAAGTAGTTTGCTGTTCAAAAATTATTATGGTGTCAAAGATTGCAAGCTGAATCAAAGCAATGCTTCCCCAGACAAATCACAGAATGGAAGGCTTGGCTTTCTCATTAATTAGCTTAGTTCCTCTTTTCTTAAAAAGAAGTGCAGTCACGTTGTGCTTTCATTGCCATTGTCCGCTAAAACAGAAACAGATGGCTATGCAATTATACAGAAGGCCAATCATGATCTTATTAGAAAATAAGGGATCAGCATTGTACATGCCTGTTCTCCTTTTGCAGTCTGCTTAATTACCACTTCATCATTTAATCCCACTGTGTAAATGACTATTTGTCCAGTGTGTTGGAAACGTGGTGCTCCAGCAACATAGAGCACAGAGTATTTAGTAACTAGGGATGCCACGGAGTAACCTGGGAAGAAAAATACATGTAATATATCATCTGAGAAAACATTAACTGTTGCGAAAGTACACATAATGAAATAAACATATAAAATATATATGAAATAAATATACTCCAAATTCTTAAATTGTGCTTTAAATGCTTAATTTATTCATAATTATAAAACATGTGTTATACACATTTGTTTAGTAGGCAGGTGAGGAGATCTGAATACTTTTGCCTTATTAGGCTTGTCCCCTTTGACTCTCTGAGGCTTGGTGTTAGTTTGCATGAGGATATCTGAAGCCTGGTTAACCTGCCCTCATCAAAATCCCCCATAATTATGGATTCGGATTAGTCTTCTCAGGGCCTTGCGCATGGAAGAGGTCATCGATATACAGTTGGGAGAACCTACTTAACAGTCATGCCAAAGGTTATTTTGCTCAATAAAAACCTGGAAGAAGAGAGGAACACTGAGCTTCTGTCAGAGAGTCATAGAGTCATAGAAACAGAGCCGTGAAGTTATGCTCCAGCTATACAAAACCCTGGTTCAGCCACATCTGGAGTATTGTGTCCAGTTCTAGTCACCTCATTACAGGAAAGATGTGGAAGCGTTGGAAAAGGTGCAGAGGAAATTTACCAGGATGTTGCCTGCAATGGAGGGAAGGTCTTACAAGGAAAGGTTGAGAGAGCTAGGGCCTTTCTGTTTAGAATGATGAAAGATGAGAGGTGACTTGGTAGAGGTGTACAAAATGATCAGAGGTATAGATAGAGTGGACAGCCAGAGACTTTTTCCTAGGGTGGAGGTAGCTATGACGAGGGGGCATAGTTTTAGTGTGAGTGGAGGTAGATATAGGGGAGGCGTCAGAGGTAGGCTCTTTACTCAGAGAGTGGTCGGGACATGGAATGCATTGTGCGGAGAGGGTAGTGGAGTCGGCCTCATTAGGGGCATTTAAGTGGCTATTAGATAGACATATGGATGATACTATAAGGTAGGGGTGGAGGTTAGATAGACCTTAGGTTTAGGGTAAAAGTTTAGCACAACATCGTGGGCCAAAGGGCCTGTACTGTGATGTACTGTTCTATGTTCTAAATGTACAGCATTGAAACAGATCTTTCAATCCAACTCATCCATGCCGACCAGATATCCTGAATTAATCTAGTCCCATTTGCCAACATTTGGCCCATATCCCTCTAAACCCTTCCTATTCATATACCCATCCAGATGCCATTTAAATGCTGTAACTGTACCAACCTCCACCACCTCCTCTGTCAGCTCATTCCATACACGCACTACCCTCTGCATGAATATGTTGCCCCTTTGCTCCATTTAAATCTTTCCCCTCTCACTTTAAACCTATGCCCTCTAGTTTTGGATTCCCCTACACTGGGAAAAAGACCGTGATTATTCACTCTGTCCATGCCCTTTATGATTTTATAAACTTCTATAAAGGTCACCCCTCAGCCTCTAATGCTCCAGAGAAAATAGCCCCCAGCCCATTCAACCTCTCCCTATAGCTCAAACCCTCCAACCCTGACAACATCCTTGTAAATCTTTTCTGAACCCTTTCTAGTGTAACAATATCATTCCTCTTGCAGGAAGACCAGAAATGAACACAGTATTCCAAATGTGGCCTAACCAATGTCCTATACAGTCACGATATGACCTCCCAACTCCTATACTCAATGCACTGACCAATTAGGGCGAGTGTTCCAAACATCTTTTTCACTATCCTGTCTACCTGTGACTCTGCTTTCAAGGAACTATGAACCTGCATTCCAAGGTCTCTTTGTTTGGCAACACTCCCCAGGACCTTACTATTAAGTGTATAAGTCCTGCCCTGGTTTGCCTTTCTAAAATGCAGCACCTCACATTTATCTGAATGAAATGCAGTCTCTGATGGAAAAAGAGCACTTATCCTCTACAGGCTTTTACCTTCTACTTCTTGTGGGTCATGTAAGTTTAAAGCAGAAATAATTCTTGCAATTTCTGTGTCTTTTCTGGAAACCCAACCCACTGAGCTGGGATCATGTGATTGAGTGGTGAAACACGCAGAAGGATCAGAGAATGTCTTCTGCTTTTCCCATTACTCTGACAATACAACTACTCCAGACATCTACTTATGAAGTGACCCCAGAAATCAGTGGTTGAGATAAAGGCTGAAATTATGGCTATCTGCTCCCTACTATTCTTTGCAGCTGGGAACAAACCATTCCTCAGACAAATGGAAAAACAATCACTTCATTTCTTCAAAAGAAGTTAAGATCTAAGTAATGACAAAACTGAACAAGTTGTGGACCACAGTAGTTCCAAATCAAACCAGTGAGAGGTTCTGTGAAAGAAGCTTGGGAATTCTGTTTTCTGTTCTGCTTTTTTTCGCTTATGAGGAATATTTAGATTCAGCTTAACAATGATCCATGAAGGTAGGAATTTTGTGTCAACAAATTTGCAAGTGTACACTTGCAGCCCACTGTTATACAGTGCTGAGTCTTGATGTTTAATTTCCTTTTATTTATAACCGTCAGTGCTTCTAGGGCTGCCATGACTTGATTGGAAATTTTGCTCAATGTTTATAATAGAATAAAATTTGCACATGCCTCCTTATTTGCCCTAGTTTGAATTGGTCAGTCAGAATGAATACAGAGCTTTGATGTTAAAATGAGTGGGATAAAATTAAAGCTTACCGAGGTACGAACTGTCATTTCTATCTTGCAGAATATCTTGAAAAACTTTCTTTGCAAATATTGTAATCTTGTCAGACGATTTATGGACTGTTGTGCCTGCCCAGTCATAAGCTCCTACAGCTCCCAACATCAGCAAGTCCTAAAAAAAAGGTTGTTTGTTTTGACTAAAGTGCAAAACTAAAATTACTCAATGGTTTAAACACTGGATAATGTAAAGCTGTCCTTATATGTCGAATGCTATTTGACTTTAGTAAATATTCAAATTCCTGGCTGGGAAGTGATAGCCATGTATCTGTGACCCACTCTCTTCCTGGAGTGTGTGTATTGCGAAAGATGTGCTCAGTTTTTCTATGATTGTCCCCATGTTTGACAAATGAACTTGTGCAAGTCCAACAACCCCCCACTTTGAGTGAACATCTGCAATGACTAAGAACATTGAGACCATGAAAAGGCCTGACAATTCCCACGGATGTGGGGGAGCTGCTGGCGGTAATTTCTGTCCTTGCTGGCACTCTGGGCACTGCCCCACCAACTATGTCGGCATCCAATCCTGGCCACCACATGTAACTTTGTGCCAACATCTCCATTTTGGAAACCCCTGGATGACCTTGGTGGAGTTCAGTTAGTATCTGGCAGACACCTTTGTTTGGAACAATCACTCTTGCTCCCCATAATAATATGCTGTCCTCCGCTGTGATCTGGTCTCTCTGGGTCCAAAAATGTTTCAATTCTGGTTGTGGTGGCCCTTTGGTTTCTCTCATCACCATCAGCAGTTTCAGTTTTACTGGGACCAGATATTGCTGCATCCAAAGTCTGATATTGTCAGCTATTGCTGTAAGTTATTGGAAGTCCAGAAAATTTAAAACCATTATAGACTCTTCCAATTGCAGTACCACCGGAGATATATCTGCCAGCAGGAGGTGGCTGAATGAATCAACATTTGCTATCTAGCCTCCTGGACTGTGTTCCAACTTGTAATTATACATAATTAGTATTACAGCCCACTGCTGAATTTGACCTGAAGTTATGGATGGCACTGCCTTGTCCTCTTTAAGTAGACCTAGCAGCAGTTTGTGGTTTTTTTATTATGACAAATTTACATCTGTAAAGGTATTGGTGAAACTTCCTCACTCCAAATACGACCATTAAACCTTCCTTCTCTACCCGGGTGTATTTACGCTCTGCATTAACCATTCTGGATGCATATGCCATTGGGCATTCCTCTCCATTGGGCCAACTATGAGCTACTAGTACCTTGATGCCATACAAGGGAGGCATCTCATGTCAGTATCAGATCTCACTTGGGATCAAAGTTTGCCGACACCTTAGAGGATGATAGCTTTTTTCACTTGATTTAAAGCTATGGTTAGGCTACACAATCATTTCCAAGGCTGACCCTTCTTTAAGAGTTGCTACAAAGGTGCCAGGATAGAGGGCAGGTTGTGTATGAGCTTTCTGCAATAGTTCACCAGTCCAAGGAACGACCTAAGGTCTGGTACAGACGTGGGAGCTGAGGCACTCTTGTTTTCCCACACTTGATCTTCCAATGGATATAACATGGTCTTGTTGACTCTGTAGCCCAAACACGTCACTTGGTGTGCCTGGAATACATATTTTTCCCTTCTAAGGCAGATACCTCCCCTGGGAGAAATAGCTAAGGACTACATTCAAGTTCTGTAAGTGCTCCTTATTGGTCTTCCTTGCATCATCTAGATAAATAGTGACCTGGGGTAGACCTTGTAAAATGTCCGCTGAAGAATTGTACAGGCTGATGATACCCCATATGGCAGTCTTCTGTATTGGTGCAGATCCTTATGGGTATTAATTGCAGCATATTTCTGGGAATCTTCATCTAACCACAACTGCAAGTATGCATGGTTTACGTCCAGCTTTGCGAAGGACAGCACCCCCTGCCAGCTTTGTATATAAATCCTCTATGTGAGGGATTAAGAATGTAACCAGATGCGAAAAGCAGTATAGTGTTTGTGTAAAATCCTCATAAAGGTGGACCGACCCACCAGCCTTCACAATCGGTATGACCAGGATTGCCTCATTCCACAAACTGAACTGATTTGATGATTCTTTCGTTCTCCAACCTTCTGATTTCTGCCTCTACTTTTCCTTTATTCATTAACAGGATGAGGACTTTGCTGGCTTGGCAGCATTTATTGTCCATCCCTAATAACTCAGAGGGCAGTTCAGAGTCAACCACATTGATGTGGGTCTGGAGTCACATTTAGGCCAGACCAGGTAAAGATGGCAGTTTCCTTCCCTAAAGGACATTAGTGAACCAGATGGGTTTTTCCCGACAATTGGCAATGGATTCTTGGTCACCATTAGATTCTAAATTCCAGATTTTTTTAATTGAATTCAAATTCCACCATCTGCCATGGTAGGATTCGAACCCAGGTCCGCAGAATGTTATCCAGGTCTCTGGATTAACAGTCCAGCGATAATACCACTAGGCCATTGCCTCCCCATATGGGGAATGGCACTGGGCAGGCCTTGCAGAATCATGGAATTGCTTCCTGGTCAACATGCAAGGTGGCCTTGGCTCCTTTGATAGTTCCTAGACATTCAAAACATCTGAGTGTTTAATTAGGACTTCATACTTCTATTTTCTAGACCAGCATACCTCTAATTTCAGCAAAACTTCCTCAATTAATTCTTGATTTTGATGGTAGTAATAGAGACTGAAAAACCATCCCAAAAAAAC
The DNA here is from genome assembly GCA_024137785.1 of Ginglymostoma cirratum. NCBI lineage: Eukaryota > Metazoa > Chordata > Chondrichthyes > Orectolobiformes > Ginglymostomatidae > Ginglymostoma > Ginglymostoma cirratum. The sequence goes on along the minus strand of JAHRHZ010000248.1, from coordinate 53,736,897 downwards.
ATGAATACCTGGCTGGGTACAAAGTGTGCACTGAATCCAACTTGTGCCATTTCCAGTAGGAAGGTATCTTCGTTTTTATTGCTTGTTCCTAGAAGAATGAAATCATGAAAATATGCTTTTACACAACTATTAGTTACCTATATTTATCCTATATTCTGTTATTACTGTCATACTTTTGAGTAATTTTGATCAGCCAACTAGATTTCCTGGCTCTTGAAAATATATTAGCACCAGAATATTGTCTTGGATCATCCATTCAATACGTCTGGGTGAAAATTATACAAATGAATCATAGACCTCCTACAGTGTGGAAGGAGGCCGTTTGGCCCATCAAGTCTGCACAAACCCTCCAAAGAGCATCCCATCCAGATCTGATCCCCACCATATCCCATATCCCACATTTTACCAAGGCTAATCTATTTAGCCTAAACAGCCCTGGAATGCAGGGGACAACTTAGCAGGGCCAATCCACCTAACCTGTACACCTTTGGACTGTGGGAGGAAACCCATGCAGACATGAGGAGAATGTACAAACTCCACACAAACAGCCACCTGAGGCTGGAATCAAACCTGGGTCCTTGGTGCTGTGAAGCAGCGGTGCTGACCACTGAGCCACTGCGCTGATCTAAATGCTCCAGCTTCATCTTTTACACTACTGTGCTGATCTCCCTATCATTGATTCGGGGGATATTTGTTGAGCCTCCACCTCATGTTGGTTGTTTAATTGTGCACCACATTTATGACTGAATGTCACAGGACTGTAAATCCATGTCTATTGCTTCTGTTGTTTGGCATACAATTAGCCCTGTATTGTAACTTCACCAATTGATACCTCACTTTTAGGAATGCCTGATAATGCTCCTAGTATTCTCTCCTGCACTCTTCATTGAATAATGGTTGATCTCCCGGCTTGGTGTTAAGGGTAAACTGACAGTTATGCTATGAAGTGAGGTTACAGCTTGTGGTTGAATACAATTCGCTGATGACCCACAGAGCCTCATGTAGTCCCCAAACTAAAAGCTGTGGCTTGTTCGGTCAGTAGTAGTATTACTCAACCGCTCTTGGTGATTGAAGTCCCCCACCCCATGGACATTCTGTGCCCTTGACACCCTTAATACTTTCTCCAAGTGGTATTTATCATGGAGAAAACCTGATTCATGAGCCGACGGGCAGGTGGATAGTGATAATCAGCAAGAGGTTTCCACGCTCACGTTTCACCTAATGCTATGAGAATTCAGGGGGGTCTGAAGTCAATGTTGAGGACTACCAGCAAAACCTTACCAACTGCATATCACTGCATATCATACTCAGGGAACCATACTTTACAGCCAATCTCAAACTGTTGCTCGATTTGTCTCTAAATAGGTTTCTTACAGGAACGTAGCAATAGGAGTAGGCCATTCAGTATGTCAAGTCTGCTGCACTAAATAATACCATTATGATTGATTGAATACTTCAGTGTCTTTCACCCCCACTATTCCCATAACCCTTTATGCCATTAATACTCAAAAAATATCCACTGCCACTTTAAGTATACTCGAAGGCTGAGCCTCCACAATACCCTGGAGTAGAGAATTCCAAAGATTCACCATCCTCTGACCAAAACATTACTTCTCAATTAAGTCCTAAATCCCCATCGTTTTTAAGTTGTGACGCCAGTTCTAGACTCCCCAACCATAGAATCATAGAATCTCTACAGTGTGGAAGCAAGCCATTTCGTCCATCAAGTCCACGCCGAATCTCTGAAGAACATCCCACCCATATTCTACCCCCTATCTCATCCCTGTAACTTGACATTTCCCATGCCTAATCCACTCAGCCTGCACATCCCTGGGCACTACAGACAATTTAGCATCGCCAAGCCACCTAAACTGCATATCTTTGGACCAAAAGAAACATATTACCTGAACCTACCCTGTCTGTCCTTTTAGATATTCTGTAGGTTTCAATGAGATCAGTTCTCTTTCTTTGAAACTCCAGAGAATACAGAGCAGTTACGGAGTCATAGAAAACATAAAGTCATTGGGTTATACAGCATGGAAACAGATCCTAGTCCCGCATGCCTGCACTTGGCCCATATCCCTTGAAACTTTTCCTATTCATGCACTTATTCAAATGTGTTTAAAATGTTGTAACTGTACCCTCATCTAATTCATTCCACACACGAACCATTCTCAGTGTAAGAAAGTTTCCCCACTCTGTCCTTTATAAAACTTTCCCCTCTCACCTTAAAATATGTTCCCTACTTTGAACTCCCCCACTCGAGGGAAAAGAACCTTGCTATTCACCTTATCTATGCCCCTCATGATTTTACAAACTCATATAACGTTGCCCTCAACCTCCTACGTTCCAGAGAAAAAAAGGTCCCAGTCTATCCAGCCTATTTTTGAAACCCTCCATTCCCAGCAACATCCTGCTTCTGAACCCTGTCCTTTCCTGCTCCTCAGATGCTGCCTGGCCTGCTGTGTTCATCCAGCTCCACACCTTGTCATCTCAGACTCCAGCATCGGCAATTCCTACTATCCCTGTCCTTCTTCTACCTGGTTGACCAGAACTGCACACAATACTCCAAAAGTCGCCTCATTGATGTCCTGTGCAACTGCAACATAGTCCATGTGTTCTAATATTTTCCCTACTACCAATGTTAGGGCTGATAGGTCAGTAGTTCCCTGTATTTTTCTCTTGCTTCTTTCCTACATAGTGGAGTGACATTTTCAAGCTTTCAATTTGCAGGAATCATTCCAGAGTGTATAGAATTTTGGAAGATGATTACTAACACATTGATTATCTCTAACCAGCTCTTTCAACACTGGGATATAGATAATCAATTTACATCCCTATAAATTTCTCAACTATTATCTCTTAATAATACTAATTTCCTTCAATTCTTCTTCTTAGTCACTTGAATTCTCCAATTCTGGAGAATTTGTTGTATCTTCCTCAACTTTGGCACAAGACCCAAATAACCAAATCGTCCTGTAATCTCTTCTATTCTGCTGAAAACAGCCCCAATTTTGCAAGACATTTTCCCCCCGAATTCCTGACAGAAGAAGTGTTGTACGAAAACTATATGTTAAACACTGATTAATTCCTCAAAATTTCTTTGGTCCAAAACTCCACACAGCTTCATTGTGGCATCCCTTCAGATGGGTTAGCAGTTTAAAATTGAAACCTTTAGAATGAAATAAAAATGAAAGAAAACAGAATACTTCGAAGAAAACAGAAATAAAGATTTACCTTCAATACCAATGATACGTTCTCTGAGAGCACTAGCTATTTCTATCAAAGCAACTTCCGAGGATACATTAAAAAAATGCTTCTCTTTTGGGTCACTTGCAATGGACTTGATTTCCTTGATTAAGTTATCTGGGTTTATTCCTTCTCTGTTGTAATATCCAAGAACCTATAAAAGTTATAAAAGTAGTGAATTCCATTACATGAAAGTGAATTAAACAATTTTATTAACTGTTCCAATTTCAAATAGGTTTTGAAGTCAGGAAGTCAATGGTCCTGGCAGAACACAAACTAACCATTATTAAGCAGGATATTTCTGAGCAAGTTCCATTTGTTAGCACTGACAATAACTCTTTCCATCACTGAACTATAACAATTATGGTCAGCACGGATTGGTTGGACCGAAGAGTTTGTTGCTGTGCTGTATAACCCTATAACTGCAGATGCTGGAAATCTGAAATGAAAACAGAAATTACTGGAGAAACTGACAGCATCTGTGAGGAGATCTCTGTTTTTGTTTCACCGTTTCCATCAATTTGCTGATGACCAAGAGTAGACTAAGAGGATGAGTACTTTTATCTCTGATACAATTTTAACCCCACTGCGAAGCCTCTTCTAAGGATGCCTACCCTGAAGAAGTTACCCTCCTCCCTCCGGACAAACCTCAGGGAATCTCTCTCCCACTGCAACTCTCTCATCACCTCTTCGGCCTTGAAACTGCTCGACCACGTCCTGAAGCAAACCAGGTACCACAGCCACATCACCTTTCTTAGTACCTGCCTACGGAACCAGATCATCCCCAGTGGACTACAATCCACATTCAAGCCTTCCCAATTTGGCCCCAACCGTGACAATATCTACATGGAAAACATTGAGACCCTCCAGAAGCGCTTCTCCCTGCGACTCCTGAAACATACACTCGTAGCAACGCGCAGGCATCTCCAGGCACTACAATCAAGACTCCCCCAGCTCAGAGCCTCCCTCTCCCAGACCTGCAAAGGACCTCTTCTGTTTTTTATTCTCCGTAGGATCCACAGCCTGAATTCACAATTCTACTCAGCTTTATTGGACACCAAAAACCGTAAGTACAGTAAACTTACTGATGCCCCCCACCTAAAACGGGCTTCCCCCACTCCCCAAATCCCCAGCCGGACCCAGGACCTCCCCCACAATGTACCCGCCGCCATTGGCCACGAGGCTACTGTCGGTGAACCCACTGATGACGTCACATCCGCCACCGCCGGGAACCCCACTTCCGGGACAGCGAACGCCTCCGCTGCTGAAACAACCGCCTCCATCACCGAAACCAACACCGTCATCGCTGCTGCCGCCGCCGACGCCGCTCCGCCCACCGCCGACGCCGCTCCGCCCACCGCCGACGCCGCTCCGCCCACCGCCGAAGCAGACACAACACCCGACGCAGACGTAACTCCGCCCACAGCCGACGCAGACGTACCTCCGCCCACAGCCGACGCAGACGTAACTCCGCCCACTGCCTCCACAGCCAGCAGCTCCAGAGGAGACAGCAGCACTGAGCCCTGCCGAGTGTTCACCATCCCCCCAGACCTCCCCCTTACTGAGGACGAACGGTCAGTCCTCATTAAAGGGCTCACCTTTGTCCCCCTCCACCCACATATCAACGAATACCGCTCACGCCTGGATATTGAGCAGTTTTTCCGCCGCCTCCGCCTCCACGCTTACTTCTCCAACTGTGAATCTAACCCTCCCTCTACTGACCCATTCTCCCGCCTCCAACACAAGCCCTCCTCCTGGACACCACCCCAAGGCCTCCTACCCTCCCTCGACCTCTTCATCTCCAACTGCTGTCGAGACATCAATCGTCTCAACCTCTCCACCCCTCTGAAACACTCCAACCTCTCCCCCGCAGAACGTGCAGCCCTCCACTCCCTCCGCTCCAATCCCAACCTCACCATAAAACCCGCGGACAAGGGAGGGGCAGTTGTACTATGGCGCACTGACCTCTACATTGCTGAGGCCAGGCGCCAACTCTCTGACACCGCCTCCTACCGCCCCCTGGATCATGACCCCACCCCCGAGCACCAAACCATCATCTCCCAAACCATCCACAACCTCATCACCTCAGGTGACCTCCCACCCACCGCCTCCAACCTCATCGTTCCCCAACCCCGCACCGCCCGCTTCTATCTCCTCCCCAAAATCCACAAACCTGAATGCCCTGGTCGACCCATTGTCTCCGCCTGCTCCTGCCCCACCGAACTCATCTCCACCTACCTAGACTCCATTTTCACCCCCTTGGTCCAGGAACTCCCTACCTACGTCCGTGACACCACCCACGCCCTCCACCTCCTCCAGAACTTCCAATTCCCAGGTCCCCAACACCTCATTTTCACTATGGACGTCCAGTCCCTATATACCTGTATTCCCCATGCCGATGGCCTAAAGGCCCTCCGCTTCTTCCTGTCCCGCAGAACGGACCAATCCCCCTCCACCGACACCCTCATCCGCCTAGCCGAACTCGTCCTCACCCTCAACAACTTTTCTTTCAATTCCTCCCACTTCCTACAAACAAAGGGTGTGGGTACCCGCATGGGTCCAAGCTATGCCTGCCTCTTTGTAGGTTATGTGGAACAATCCCTCTTCCGTACCTACACTGGCCCTAAACCCCACCTCTTCCTCCGTTACATTGATGACTGCATCGGCGCCGCCTCGTGCTCCCACGAGGAGCTCGAACAGTTCATCCAATTCACGAACACTTTCCACCCCAACCTGAAGTTCACCTGGACCATCTCTAACACTTCTCTCTCCTTCCTGGACCTCTCTGTCTCCATCTCGGGCAACCACCTAGAGACAGATGTCCATTTCAAGCCCACTGACTCCCACAGCTACCTGGAATACACCTCCTCCCACCCACCCTCCTGCAAAAATGCCATCCCCTATTCCCAATTCCTTCGCCTCCGCCGCATCTGTTCCCAGGATGAGACTTTCCAATCCCGCACATCTCAAATGTCCTCATTCTTCAAGGACCGCAACTTCCCCCCTACAGTGGTCGAGAACGCCCTCGACCGTGTCTCCCGCATTTCCCGGAACACATCCCTCACGCCCCGTCCCCGCAACAATAATCAAAAAAGAATCCCCCTCGTCCTCACATACCACCCCACCAACCTCCGGATCCAACGCATCATCCTCCGACACTTCCGCCATCTACAGTCAGACCCCACCACCAAAGACATCTTTCCCTCCCCACCCTTATCTGCCTTCCGGAGGGACCACTCCCTCCGCGACTCCCTTGTCCGCGCCACACTCCCCTCCAGCCCCACCACACCCGGCACTTTTCCTTGTAACCGCAGGAAGTGCTACACCTGCCCCCACACCTCCTCCCTCACCCCAATCCCAGGCCCCAAGAAGACATTCCACATCAGGCAGAGGTTCACCTGCACATCTGCCAATGTGGTATACTGCATCCGCTGTACCCGTTGTGGCTTCCTCTACATCGGGGAAACCAAGCGGAGGCTTGGAGACCGCTTTGCAGAACACCTGCGCTCAGTTCGCAACAAACAACTGCACCTCCCAGTCGCGAACCATTTCAACTCCCCCTCCCATTCCTCAGATGACATGTCCATCCTTGGCCTCCTACAATGCCACAGTGATGCCACCCGAAGGCTGCAGGAACAGCAAATCATATTCAGCCTGGGAACCCTGCAGCCCAATGGCATCAATGTGGATTTCACAAGTTTCAAAATCTCCCCTCCCCCAACCGCATCCCAAAACCAGCCCAGCTCATCTCCACCTCCTATCTACTAACATCATCCCGCCCCCTTGACCTGTCCGTCCTCCCTGGACTGACCTATCTCCTCCCTACCCCCTACCTACACTCACCTTTACTGGCTCCATCCCCGCCTCTTCGACTTGTCTGCCTCCTCTCCACCTATCCTCTCCTCTATCCATCCTCTATCCGCCTCCCCCTCTCTCCCTATTTATTTCAGAACCCTCTTCCCCTCCCCCATTTCTGATGAAGGGTTTAGGCCCGAAACGTCAAGTTTTCCTGCTCCTATGATGCTGCTTGACCTGCTGTGTTCATCCAGCCCCATGCTTGTTATATCAGAGGATGAGTAATTGGCCAGGTTGAATTTGTCATACCTTTTGTGAACAGGGCAATTTTCCACATTGCTGGGTAGATCCCAGAGTTGTAGCTATACTAGAACAGTTTGGGCAGAGACATGGACAAGGTTATGTGGACAAAATCCCCCTTGGCTTGCAGGATGGTATCTCTCTTCTTGAGGATGACAATGCCATTCATTAATACTGGAAGGAAGGTTTCCAACAACACCGTAAACATTGTAGCCGATATCCCCACTATTTGTGGCAGAACGCATAACTGAATCATCATCAATAAAAGAGCAACAACAAGCAATCAAATAAAGGAAGAAACAAAAAGCTTGCAACCCTGATGGTCTTCCAGTTGAACATAGAGGACTGCTCCTCACCTCAAGACTCCATGCAATGACCTTACAGATGTGGGAGGAAAAGGAACTTTCTCCTGATTTCAAGATTATAACAGTGGGAGCAGCTTCAATAAGAGAGCTCAGTCAGGCTGTGAAAGCTATTGAGGCATTTCTCTCTTGTCCAGAGCAGAGAAAATCCTGACATGAAATGACAATCCTTACATCTGTTTGAGCTTTGGCATCCAGGTGGTAAGTGCAGAGTCAGGACAATTGCACACATCCAATGCAAGTAAAAGGGCTCGGATGTTCTTGATGGAGCAACTTGATGAGATGAGAATTGGGTCCATCACTATCTGGAGGAGTTTGAGGCGGCCACAGAGGCTGCCAGACGAATCGGCAGCTTGTGGAAAAGAACCATCTCAGTGCTCTGGCACAATGATTAAAAGAATAATACACAAAAACACTCCTTCAGCTCTCACCACTCTACTCCTGTACATATTCCTATGCCCAACCCATGCTGGACCCTGCCACCTTATGCCCTCAAGCCATCCTGCAGAGCCTGACATAAACTCTATAACAACCTCTTCCCCTCTGTCCTCCATGTATGGTTTGTCATGCCAATTTATACTCCTCTACCTACCCCCATCACACTTAATACCTACGCTGACCTAAGCCTCCAAATCCATCATATCACACTTTTTAACTCCTATGTTAACTTCTTTGCTTTTCAAAGTTTTGAGAAGATTTGTAGCTTGGGTTATGGATGAGGTTGTAGACATGCTCACCAAGCTGGTATGTTTGGTTGCAGATGTTTCATCAGCCTGCTAGATAACATCATCAATGCTCCTCCAGTGAAGCATTGGTGTTCTGTTCCGCTTGTTATTTATATGCCTCATATTGCTGAGGTGGTTGGTATAACTTCCAGTTCTGATTTTCAGTGGTTCAAATATTGGGTCCAGTTCAATGCGTTTGGTGATGGAGTTCCGGTTGGAATACCAGGCCTTCAGGAATTCCCTGGCATGTCTCTGTTTGGCTTGTGCAATTATGGATGTGTTGTTCCAGTTGAATTTGTGTCCTTTTTGTCCATGTGTACTAAGACCAGTGAGAACAGGTCATTTCAACTGGTAGCTAGTGGTGTTCATCCTTATTGTCAGTTTTTTCCAGTTTAGCCTATATAATGTTTCCCACAGTCCTTGCATGGTATTTTGTATATTCTGTTGGTTTTATTGGTTGTGGTAATGGGATATTTTACGTTTGACAGTAGCTGTCGCAGAGTGGTTGTTGGTTTGTGGGCTACCCTGATACCTAGGGGTCTGAGCAGCCTTGTGTTCTTCTCTGATATGTCGCTGATGTATGATAGGGTGACTGGTGTGTTTGGCCGTGCTGTGTCGTCTTGTTGTGATCTGTTGCTGAGGTAATGGCCGATTGTGCTTTTTGGGTATCCATTCCTTTTAAAAACTCTGTATAAGTGTTCCGATTCTGCTTTGTGCAGTTCCAGGTTACTGCAGTGTGTTGTGGCTCATTTGAATAATTTCCTGATGTACCTCCGTTTATGAGTGTTAGGGTAGTTGCTGGTGTAATTAAGTATTTGTATTAAGTATGGGTGGTCTTTCTGTATATGCTGGACTAGAGTTCCCCATTGTTTTTACGTTCCACCATTGCGTCTTGGAAGGGTAGTCGGTTATTGTTTCCTTCATCTTTCATGAATTTTATTCTGGTAAGGATGTTGTTTATGTGTCAGCGGGTTTCTTCTAGCCTTGTGCATTTGATAATCACGAAGGTGTCATCTACATAGTGGACCCAGAGTTTGTGTTGTATAGTGGGGAGCACTGTCCGTTCTAATCTTTGTATTACCCCTTTTGCTATCAGTCCTGAGAGTGGTGATCCCATTGGTATTCCGTTGATTTGTTTGAATATGCAGTCATTGAAGGTGAAGTGCTTTGTAAGGTACAGATCCAGTAGTTTCAGGGTGCTGTCCTTGTCGATGCTGTTGGTGTCATGGGGTATCTGCCTTCCTGATTTGTCCAGCGGTGTGGCAATTGTCTCTTTGGCTAGGTCGATGTGCAATTATGTCAAAAGATATCATTATCTCATCCTCTTCTATCTTGGTGTCCTTGATGATGGTGAGGAATTCTTGGAAGAAGTGGATAGAGTGGGTAGCGTGGTCTACTAAGTATTTCGGTTCTCACCGGTCTCAATAAACACGGACAAAGAAGGACACTAATTCAACTGGAACAGCAGATTCATAATAGCACTAGCCAAACTGAGACATGCCAGGAATTCCGGAGGCCTGCTATTCCAAGCGGAACTCCATCAACAAACACATTGAACTGGACCCGATTACAAACCACTGAAAAACAGAACCGGAAGTGATACCAGAGATAAAAGGTACTGCAGATGCTGGAGAATCCGAGATAACAAGCATGGGGCTGGATGAACACAGCAGGTCAAGCAGCATCATAGGAGCAGGAAAACTTGACGTTTCGGGCCTAGACCCTTCATCAGAAA
>JAHRHZ010000248.1:53662481-53696763 GCA_024137785.1 Ginglymostoma cirratum | reverse complement strand
AGCAGCCAATTTGCACATAGATAAACCCCCAAAACAATAATGAAATAAATCTTCAAGATATTTCTTATTTAAGGAATAAATTTTGGACAGGAGGTGTGAGTAAATTTTACAAATTGTAAATTAATACATGACTAGTTGGGAGGCACGGTGGCTCAGTGGTTAGCACTATTGCCTCACAGCACCAGGGACCTGGGTTTGAGTCTACCCGGCTTGACTGTCTGTGTGGACTTTGCACATTCTCCCTGTGTCAATGTGGGTTTCCTCCAGGTGCTCCGGTTTCCTCCCCTAGTCCAAAGATGTGCAGGTTAGGTGGATTGGCCATGCTAAATTGTCCAGGGATGTGCAGATTAGGTGGGCCAGCGACAATAAATGTGGGGTTATGGGAATAGGGTCAGGGGTCAGGTTTGTGTGGGATGCTCTTCGGACCGTTGGTGCAGACTGGGCTGAATGGCCTCTTTCTGCACTGTCAGAATTCTATGTTTCTATATGTAAAAAGAGAGTCAAAAATCACATAAGAATTGGTTAAGGAGAAGAGGAATTATTTTTTCTAAAAGGACACATTTGAAGTAATGTGAAAACCAAATGAAAAGGATGTTGCCCATTGTGTGCATTGTGGACATTTCCTGGTAGGTTATGGGAAGTGTCATGGAATTCAAATGTTCTCAATAATAAAGCATAGGACAAAATCAATGGCCTAAACAATAGCGCTTCATATGCACAGCTGTGAAGAAATTCAATATACAAATGTCTCTGGTGAGGAAAGAGCAGAAAACAAGCTAACAGTATTACAAGTGTGAAGCTGGAAAAACAGAGCTGGTCAAACAGTATCTAAGGAGTAGGAAAGTCAACATTTTGGGCTGAAACCCTTCGTCAAGCTTGAAACATTGACTTTCCTGCTCCTCGGATGCTATCTGTCCAGCTCTGCTTTTCCAGCTGCACATTTATTGACTCTCGCTTCCAGCATCTGCAGAGCTTACTCCAAGTCACTAAAAGCATTACAATCAGACTGCTAAATCTGCCAAAGTGCATTGCTATTGTTTCCAGAAAGTAACACAGGCACTGTGCTAACTAGACCAGAACATACGAAAGCAGAGATAAAAAGCACAGTCCTTCCTGACACAGCTGGGAGATTCAAAATGAAACAATCCGAAAACTCAACCTGTAGAACAGAAATCTGCTCTATCCATGCCCACAAAGGAGAAAATTTACCAAGGATGGAAAATCCATCAAGCGCAAAATACAACCTCCAAATGCACAGAAGTATCAAGTTTGAACCTAGGATTCCATGACTACCTCTTTTGCAGTGGCATCAAGCAGACTATGCAAAATCACTCATTCCAAAAATAGGATTATACATTCTGAGCAGGGGAAACTGATGAGCGTATGAATGGGTGGAAATGTCAAGCACTAGGAGTATAGATTTAAGATGAGAGGGAGAACGTTTAAAGGAGATGTGTGGAGTACGTTTTTTACACAGAGGTTAGTAGGTGCCTAGGATGCACTGCCAGGGAGGTGGTAGAGGCAGATACAAGTTTAAGAGGCATTTAGACAGGTACATGAACAAGTAGGGAATAGAGGGAAATGGACCATGTGCTAGCAGATCTTGCTTTTGTACACCTCCTGCGCAGCTGTAACTTTGTATGTCTTGCTCTGTTCAATCACCCTATGATCTGTATGTCCTTGTATGTTATGATCTGCCTGTATTGCATGCAAAGCAAAACTTTTCACTGTACTTAGGTACATGTGACAACAATAAATCAGCTCAGATGGTATAAGTTCAGAATAGCATTATCGTTGGCTCAGACACGTTGGGCTGAAGATCCTGTTCCTGTGCTGTAATGTTCTAATTTCTATGAGGGGAAGGTTGGTAAGGGTGGATTGGGAAAATACGCAATAAGATATCACAGTAGACTATGTTGGCTTGTACTTAATGAATTACCATAAGGACTACAACAATTATACTTTCCTCTGAGGCACAAATACCCAAAAGGAAAACTGAATCTACCATAGCTAATAAAAGATCAGATCAAAGGAAGAGGCTTATAAAAATGCCAAAACTATTGGTGTACCTGAGGATTGGGAGCAAATTAACGCACAGCAAAGGAGGACCGACATACTGATAAGGAAAGGGCAAATAAAATATGAAAGCAAACTATCAATAAACATAAAGGCAGACGGTAAAACCTTCTAACAATACTTGAAAGGAAAAACAATTGGCATGGATAAGTGTGAACCAAACACAGATGAGGTTGAGAGAATTTTTATTGTAGGAAATAGAAGATGGCAGATAAATAAAAAAAAAAATACTTTGTCCTTTTGATTCCACAGCAGAAGATATAGAAGATATAGAAGATATAGTTGGAGTCATGACTGGTGTAAAGGAAGATGGTTGTGGTTGTTGGAGGTCAGTCATCTCAGCTCCAGGCCACCTCTACAGGAGTTCATCAGGGCAGTGTCCTAGACCCAATCATCTTCAGCTACTTCATCAATGACCTTCCCTCTATCATAAGGTCAGAAGTGGGGATGTTCACCGATGATTACACAGTGTTCAGCTCGATTTGTGACTTCTCAGATACTGAAGCTTGAACCATGTTCAAATGCAACCAGACCTGGCCAATACCTAGGCTTGGGCTGACATGTGACAAGTAACATTTGAGCCGCACAACTGCAGACAATGACCATCTCCAATAAGAGACACCGCCCTTTGACATATAATGGGATTACGTTCACTAAAACCCCATCTATCAACATCCTGGAGTTTCTATTGACCAAATACTCCACTGTACTCACTTTACAAATACTATGGCTGCAAGAGCAGGTCAGAAGCTAGGTATACGGTGACGAGTAACTCAGCTCCTGACTCCCCAGAGTCTACAAGGCACAAGTCAGGGGTGTGATGGAATACTCCCCTCTTGCCTTGACGGGTGCAGCTCCAACAACACTCAAGAAGCTGGATACCGTCCAGGCTGCTTGATTGGAACCATATCCACAAACAACTACTCCCTCCACCACTGAGACTCAGTAGCTGCAGTGTGGTCTATCTACAAGATGCATTGCAGAAATTTACCAAAGATCCTCAGACAGCACCTTCTAAACCTTCTAGAGGGTTACAGACAATGCAAATAATTCAACCACATCCTTCATATTAAAATCAATGGACCAATCAAAATCATCGCTCTCTTGAGAGCATATAAGAGCATGTTTGTTGCTCAAAAGGCTGTTCTCCATACTGTCTCTTCATTGGGTTTGACCTAGACCTTCAGGAGACCATTTACTTGGGTTTGGCACATTCTGAAAGTTTTGTTCAAGTTCATGACGGGACAACTGAGCATCACACAAGGCTTAAGTATCCTCTTGAGGTGATGTGCAAGAAGATGGGCTAAGAAGCACTAAGAACAAGCACTGCATGAACACAAGGTTGATAATGTTGATCTTCTGGTGTATTCTGCAGAAACACAAATATAAGTGACCAAAATAAGATACAAAGTATCTGGCATCCCATATCCCATAGAGTTGTCAAAGATATTGGCTCCCAAACTGAAGTAATCAAACTTGAATCTGGAGGACTATGCCAGAATGTGGTTCACAGAGGGTGCTGTTGATTCCAAAAGCCTGGTAGATAATGTGGGGAAAAAAGCAGCACATGCAATAATGTTGCCAAATCCAAGGTGCAGGCTGCTAGTTGCTCAGGTCAGGTCAAGAGCTGGTTAATGATACTGAATCTGGAACAATCTGTGTGTCTTAACTCCTGAGTATGCACCCAGTGTGGATACCCACCCCAAATTGTGAAGAAGATTTAGAGGGATCACGTAGTGAGACTGTAGCTAATGCTGCAAGTATTCTGTTCATAAAGTTCCTGAAGACATAAATGACATAGATCCCCATCAGAACTGATCTACCGTTTCACCCAGCCCTTGTTGAAAAATAAGTTTTTAACATCTCAAAAGCCCCCATAATGTCTGTTAAAAGTGCAAGTACAGATGACAAACTAACAGATTTTCTTGAGCAGATGTTGAATCTTATTCTAATCCTCACCATTTGCCCTAATTCATAAATAATGAAGAAAATGCCATCACTAATGTTGACATGAGTAGTTTAACTCATGTGGTTCAGTTGGACATATTAATTATATAATTGCTAGTAAACAGTAGTGTTTGATATACATAGCTGCTGACACAGGGAAATACCTAGCTGGGAGATCATACTATCACACTAAGTCCCACAGTTGCTGGAGTGCCTATTAGCAGCAGGTGGCAGGGCAGAGAACATACCAGCTTAGGGACTGCATTGGTGCCCTGGTAGGTCTCTTTGGGGGAGGACAGGGTTTTGTGAGAATGGGTATGGATGCTATAAGTGACAGATTGAAGTGTGGGCAAGAGGATAAGGAGCATGGGAGAGTAGTCAAAGGCTTATGTTAGCAATTGGAGAACCAATGCTGGTTTGGGGAGATGGTGATGTTGTGATAATGTAGTTTGGCTAGTATCGAGAGGACCAGGCTAAATCTCCTAAACCATGGCTTCAAATCCCTCCAACAGAGCTGGTAGAAGTTAAATTCAATGAGTAAATCTGGAATGTTAAAGTTCCTCTCATTTGTAACAACAAAGAACAATCATCAATTGTGTAAACAACTATTCGGGTCACTAATGTCTTTTGCAGAAAGGGAATCTCCCATCCTTAGCTCCCTGTCTTATGTATGACTCCAGATTCACAGCAATGTTGAATATCTCTTAACTTCCCTCTGAAATGGCTTAGCAAACCATTCAGTTCAAGGACAATTGAAGACTGGCAAAAAAAAACCAGTCTTGTCAGCAATGTCCACATCGCATGAAAGAATAAATTAAAAAAAGAAAATCACTGCATTTGTCCAGCTACTAAAGACAAAAGAGGACAGTGTAGATAGCACATAACCCCCTGAGTTTAAGAAGATCTGAGATGTTGAGGATAATAGTTGTGGCTTCGGAAGGTAATTTGTGGTTCATGTCTAAGTGGAACCAGCAATAGGAATGCTCTCAACATTGTTTTTTGATGTACTTCATGTGTAGATTTAAGTTGAAAACATATTTTGTAAATAGTTGGGATGGGGAATAGAAATAGTTCAGAAATTCAGATCTTCTGCTGAGAGCAAAAAATATTGCTTCACATAGTTTAACAAAAAAAGTCGGTAAAGCTGCTGATTCGAAAGAAGAGTTTGAGCTGTTTTTGATTTTGTTTTTGTTTTGGGATGTCAATTAATAATCATCCACTTGAAAGATTTTGTTTCTTTAGAGCAAAGAACAAAGAAAATTACAGCACAGGAACAGGCCCTTTGGCCCTCCAAGCCTGCACTGACATGCTGCCCATCACAATTAAAACCCCCTACCCTTCCTGGGACCGTATGCCTCTATTCCCATTCTATTCATGTATTCACCTTTTAACTTTGCCACTTGCACCTTAAACCGATGGCCCCTGGTAACTGACTCTTCCATCCTGGGAAAAAGCTTCTGACTGTCCACTCTGTCCATGCTCTTCATAATATTGTAGACCTCTATCAGGTCGCCCCTCAACCTCTGTCGTTCCAGTGAGAACAACCCAAGGATTTTAGGATTTTCTTTTCATGTATATGCTTATCTGTTTGATACTAATCAAAAATAGTGTCACTGTATAGGATGAGCCGAAAGGCTAAAAGTTAATGATGATATTCAACAGCTGCATGAAAAAATAGATTGTATAGGATGAGAAAATAGGATGGGAAAGTTTAGAATAATACTTGACAAGTTGTATGACCTTGAGTGAGTTCTGTGAACATTCCTTTACAAGCCGAAGATGACACCTGCAATTGTTTTCGCATCCTGTGGTCTGTTCGCGACAAACAACAACATCTTCTGGTCACGAACAATTTCAACTCTCCCTCCCACTTCCTGGGTGACATGGCCATCCTGGGTCTCCTCCAGTGTGGAGGTGCAATGCCTCAGATTCTGCCATGGGACCCTACAGCCCAATGGCGTAAATGCAGATTTCACCAGTTTCAAAATCTCCCCAACCCCAGCCTCATCCCATGACCAACCCTCCCTCTCATCCCCGCCTCCTTAAACTGACACAACCTGTCCATCTTCTGTTCCACCTATCCATCCCTCCCACCTCGCTAACCAATCCCCATGAATCCCTACCTGCACTCACCTAGCACCATCCCACCTACCTTCCCCAGCCCCACCCATCCCCTTTCTATTTATTTCAGAGCTCCCTTCCCCCTCCCCCATTTCTGAATTTTCTGAACGAACCAAAACAAGAACTTTCCTGCTCTTCTGATGCTGCCTGGCCTGCTGTGTTCCTGCAGCTCCACACTGTGTTGTCTCTGACTCCAGCATCTGCAGTTCTTACTATCTCTGTGTTTTCTGTACCAGCCAGCAGTTTTGTCTTTCTGTATCTGCTTTCTGTGTTCTGGCTATTTGTCACACTGTATAAGAGAGAGAGAGATTCATTCCAAATTGTGAGATTTTGCCTTGGTTCAGAATTGCAAACGGTGCCAGGAACAAACCTAAGCCTCTAGACCAACCATTGACAGGCAGGAGTGCGTGAGACTTGTTGCTTTTTCTGGAAGGGCGTGAAACTTGTTGTTTTCTTTCATTTATTATTACCACTATAATCATTACTGTTACTACTTAATAAACATTCATATTTAAGCAAATTGCTGTGGTTGAGCCTTCTCTTAATTATATTTACCTGAGTCTGGAAAGAACTGCTTGGATAAATGTGGGATCCAAAACAGTCACTCAGCCAATACCTTCATAGATTCAAAGTGGTTTTTGGTGTATTACACCCTTTTGACAATGATAGATGATCAATTAATTTCATTCTAGACAAAAGAACACATATATCCGTAGTCTAGTGACGGGTCTCAGCTACTAAAGCCGACTACAGGCTCAGTTTCTAAAAGTACAAGCTTAGAGGTTGATACCCATGACCTGTGATTCATTGTGATTCAGTCTGTGGAGAGACGGCATGCATGGTACAATGTCGGGGGAGTAGGATAAAGACACGTATATAACAGCTCACCATTGATGTTAATCATTTCCTTCCCCCACCTCCAAAACACCAGTTAGTAAATATTGCAACACTTTCCAGGATCTGAGCACTGTAAGAAACTCTTCTGGGTATAAAGGCTGTAAAAGTTCACAAAGCAGTGATGCTTACTCTGATGAATAAAATACGTAGTAGTACAGGCAAAATAAAGTGATATTTGTTTAGGCAAGTGATTTTGAAGTTTAAGCTATACTGTGTCTTTTATGAATTTGTCAAGACAAAATATCAAACAAGTAAAATTGAACTTTTGTTTCAAGGAATAACTTTGCTTCATTATCAATTGATCCGATCATTTTGTTACTAACAATTCCCTCCCTTTCCCCTTTTCAATTTCCCATAATGCAACCCATATTACTACTTGAAGTGTGGGCTTGTGACCTCTTCACATGCTCTGTTAATGTTATGGTAATCTGCTTCATGAAGGTCTGTGACGGCGTTAGAGCAATCTAGGTGACTCACTCTCTGATATACCTCCCTTATGTCCTGTGAGACTGAAGAGAGAGAGAATGAGAAATACTTAATTTTCTTTAAGTTTTTTTTCATTTTTCTGCAGCGCCCAACCTGAAGTAATTTTCCAGCTGGTTGCCAGGGCTACCATCTCCATGTTGAAATCTGGCCCAAATGTCTGTTACCATAATAGAGCTGACCATAATCATTGTCACCCACCCTGCTCCAGATTTGCAAACCATGACCGTTCTCTTTAAGACTGCATCTGAGAAACTCAGCCAGTCCTTGAATGCTGCCACATGTACCAAGCCACACCTGGGCAGCTAAATATTCCACCTCGCAGATGTTGGAGGAGAGATTCTGCAATATGCTGATATGTACAATATCTTGTCAGCCATCTTTCTCAAAAGGCCACATTGATGAGGAACTCAAACACAGGATCTGCTGTGCCAGCTCAGCCTTCTACAAGCCACAGCAATGAGTGTTTGATAACCTAGACCTGGTCAAGTCAACAGAAGTCGTGACGTATGGAGCAGTTGCCATATCAACAATGTAACAGCAACAGATAAGACTGCTGAGGAATTCCATTAGCAATGCTGGGGCTGCATTCTCCAGATTGAATGGAGGACTGTCAAACAAACTGCCTTTCTTTTTTGTCGTCAGGTCCACAAACATTCATGCAAAGTTCCGGTCGATTATGCTGGACTGTCACTGCCTAAATGACTGTGTCTTCCCATTCCATTTGAATGCTTCGATTGAATCTGTCTCCACTGTGTTCCCAGGCAACACATTCACCACCTCACCATGTGAGGACATTTTTTTTTCTTATTAATATCAAAAATGTTAGCATATACATGAAAAAAGATCTATCCTAAAGATACAAAGCCCTTACGGTGGGTGAACGTTGCTCGATGCCCCAAATTTAAAGAAAATCAATGACAGCTCAAACTCTTGCTTTGAATCAGCATTGTTGAAGACTTGATTCCTAAATTAAATGGTGGACATGATCGCAAATACCTTTGCCAAGGGACAAATGCTATCTTAAGCATCTCAGATCTTCTTGAACTCAGGTGTTTGTGTGCTATCTAAACTGTCATTCTTGGTCATCAGTAGCTGCAAACATGCTGTAGTTCTCCTCCTGCTCCTCCTGTTCTTTTTTGATGCTGCTTGGCCTGCTGTGTTCATCCAGCTCCACACCTAGTTATCTCGGATTGTCCAGCATCTGCAATACCTATTATCGCTTATTCTTTCCATTTGCCGAATTTCACATATCACCTGGAAAAAAAAAACACACCGAAATGGACAGGGGATGCGAACACAAAATGGAAAACTAAATGGAGGCCAGCTGGTCTGATTCACAACACTTTTTATTGAAATTTACATCCAGAAAGCTAAGTTGAGTTCACAGTTTTCCAACTACATCTCCCATGGGCCAAACCTTTGTACAAGAGAGCGATGTTGTGCTTCAGTACATGTACATTAGACTAGGCTCAGACCAATTATTGTTTTCTAGTTTATCGCAGCATCATGATTTCAGTCTCATAGGAAGCTATTGAATGTCTCTGAATAAAGGGGCACCAATTTAAGATTAAGAAAAAGAAGAATTTCTTCTTTCAAGAGTTGTGAATCTTTAGAACTCCTTGCCATAGAAAGCTGTGGGGGCAGAAGCCTTGTGTATATTTAAAGCAGAGATAGATAGATTCTTGATCAGTGTGGGATTCAAGGGTTATGTGGAAGATGCAGGAAAGTGGACATGAGAAGTATCTGATCAGCCACGATCCTATTGAATGGTGGAGCGCGCTCAAGGGGCCGAATGGCCTATTCCTGTTCCTATTTCTTATTCCACTTTTACTCATTTTGCTTTTCTCAAAAATTTTTGCATTTTGTTCTCCAGGAGGAACATTTTTTTCCCAAACTATTCAGTCCATGCCCCCTCATGGCTTTTAATAACTCTATTAAAATGCCTATCAGCCTTCTTTTTTTCAAAATGAAACCATTCCAACTTATACATCTGTCTGTATATCTCAGGTTCCTCATCCCCGAAACCAGACTGGTAATCTTTTCAGTTTTCTCTCCAACTTCTTTGCATTCTTCCCAAAGTGCCACACACAGAACTGGGCACAATACTCCAGCTGAAACTGAACTAGCGTCTCACACAAGTTCAATATAACCTCCTTGGTCTTGTACTCCATGTCCTTATTAACAAAACTTGGGACGTTGTACACTTTAATAACTGAACTCTCAACCTGTCATGCCATCTCCAATGACTTACATGTGTACACATCCAAGACCTTCTGCTCTTGCACCTTCTTTAGAGTCATATATTTTATTTTATTGGTATTGAGATTGGCTGATTAAGTTCTGTTTCATAGAGTCATAGAGATGCACAGCACAGAAACAAATCCTTCAATCCAACACATCCGTGCCAACCAAATAGCCTAAATAAATCTAGTCCCATTTGCCAGCATTTGACCCATATCCCTCGAAACCCTTCCATTTCATACCCATCCAGATGCCTTTTAAACATTGTAATTGTACTAGCCTCTACCACTTCCTCTGGCAGCTCATTCCATACACGCACCATCCTCTGCGTGAATATGTCGCCCCTTAGTTCCCTTTTAAATTTTTCTCCTCCAGCTTTAACCCCATGCCCTCTAGTTTTGGACTCCCCCATTCTGGGGAAAAGACCTTGTCTATTGACCCTATCTGTGCCCCTCATGATTTTATAACCAACTATAAGGTCACCCTTCAGCCTCTGATACTCCAGGGAAAATAGCCCCAGCCTATTCAGCTTCTATCAATAGCTCAAACCCTTCAAACATGGCAACATCTTTGTAAATCTTTTCTGAACCCTTTCAAGTTTAACAACATCCTTCCTCTAGCAGGGAGACCAGAATTGCATGCAGTATTCCAAAAGTGGTCCGACTAATGCCCTGTACAGCTGCAACATGACCTCCCAACTCTGATACTCAATGCACCGACCAATTAAAACCAGCATACCAAATGCCTTCTTCACTAACCTATGTACCTGAGACTTCACTTTCAAGGAACTATGAAACTGCACTCCGTGATTTCTTTGTTCAGCAACACTCGCTAGGACCTTCCCATTAAGTGTATAAGTCCCGTCCTGATTTGCCTTTCCACAATACAGTATCTCAAATTTATCTAAATTAAACTCCATTTGCCATTCCTAAGCCCATTGGCCCATCTGATCAAGACCCTGCTGTACTCTGAGGTAACCTTCCTGTCCCCTACACTTCCAATTTTGGTGTCATTTGCAAACTTACTAACCATACCTCCTATGTTCACATCAAAATCATTATATAAATGACAAAAAGCAGTCGACCTGACACCGATCCTGTGGTGCACAGCTGGTCATAGGCCTCCAGTCTGAAAAGCAACCCTTCACCACCACCCTTTGTCTTCTACCCTTGAAATAAGATGGTGATTGCTTGGCACTTGTGTGGCGTGAATACTACCTGTAACCTATCAGCCCAAGCCTGAATGTTGACCGGTTCTTTCTGCATTTGGACACAGGCTTTTAACAGTATCTATCGAGCCACAAATGGTGCTGAACATTGTGCAATTGTCGGCGAACATTCCCACTTCTGATCTAATGATGGAGGGAAGTTTAATGGTGAAGATGGTTGGGCCTAGAATACTATCTGTAGGGATTTTCTCGTACTGAGACTAACACCCAACAATCAAAATCATTTTCCTTTGTGCTAGGGCTTTTCAATAATCATTATTCTTTCTTGGAATGTGAGCAGATTTGTTGCCCAACCCTAATTAATTGAATAACACACTGGATCACTTCACAGGGCAGTTAAAATCAATTGCGTTGCTCTGGGTCTGGAGTCAGATGTAGGCCCGACTGACTAAGAATGATAGATTTTCCTCCCTCAAGAACATGAGTGATGCAAATAAGTTTCTTTGGCAATTGATGATAGTTTCATGGCACTTTTACTTAGGCTAGATTTCAATTCCAATCTTTGAAAATTGCATTTAGATTATACCTCCAGCCAGTGGATAATTTTCTCTGATTAGCATTTATGTCAGTTTTACACAAGCTCCTCGATAACCATCCTCACACCCTGCTTTCTGTAAAGACTCCATCCCATTCTCAGTTCCTCCATCTCCGTCGCATATGTTCAGATGAGGCCAACTTCAACAAGGGAGCCTCCGAAATGTCCACTTTCTTCCTCAACTGAGGATTCCCCAGCTCCGTTGTTTACAGGGCCCTCAACCAGGTCCAACCATCTCCCGCCCTCACCCCTTCTCTTCCCTCCCGCAACAGCGATAGGGTTCCCCTTATCCTCACCTATCATCCCACCAGCAACCACATCCAGAAGATCATCAGATGCCATTTTCGCCACCTCCAGCGAGATACCACCACCAGGCACATATTCCCCTCCCTTCCCTTGTCTGCCTTCGGCAGGGACCGTTCCCTCTGGGACACCCTGGTCCATACTTCCTTCAGCCCCAACACCTCCGCACAGCCCTACAGCACCTTCTCCTGTAACCGGCGAAGGTGCAACACCTGCCCATTTACCTCCTCCCTCCCCAGTATCCAAGGGCCCAAACATACCTTCCAGGTGAAGCAACACTTCACCTGCACTTCCCAGAATCTAGTCTACTACATTCGTTGCTCACAATGTGGCCTCCTCTACATTGGGGAAACAAAGCGTAGACTTTGCGACCACTCCGCAGAACATCTCGTTCTGCTCGCAAAAGAGACCCTGAATTACCTGTTGCCTGCCACTTTAGCGCACCATCCTGCTCCCTGGCCAACATCTCTGTCTCTGGCTTGCTGCAGTGTTCCAGTGAAGCCCAGCACAAGCTGGAGGAACAGCACCTCATTTTCCGCTTGGGGACCCTGCAGCCCCCCGACTCAATACCGAGTCCAATAATTTTAGGGCCTAAACTCTCCCATGTCCAAGAACCCTACCCCACACACCAGCCTTGTTAACACACAGCCTGCCATTACACACCCCCAGTTGTTAGTCACTAACAGTCCCCATTAACAACTATTCACCCTCCCAGCCTGATCGTTAGCAACTCCTTTTGTCTGCCCACCTGTCTTTCTCTCTCTTTGGGCTCTATCCTATCGTTTACTCCCTACCCCACCCACCTCCCTATTTTCTACATATAAACTGACGTTTTCCCAGCCACTATCAGTTCTGAGGAAGGGTCACCAGACCTGAAACGTTAACTCTGCTTTTCCCTTCACAGATGCTGCCAGACCTGCTGAGCTTTTCCAGCAACTTTGTTTTTGTTCCTCGATAACCATACTTGATCAAATGTTACTTTGATATCATGGGTAGTTACTCTCACCTCAGCTCTTAAATTCAGCTCAAGTTTGGACAAAGACTGTACTGAAGGCAGGGGTTCAGTGGCCCTGATAGAACCCAAACTCAGTGTCTATGATCAGATTATTGATGATTAAGCAAGTCTACTCTTCTTTACTTAAAAATGTGCATGCAAAAAATGTACCAAAGTTTCTCGAATTATGTGGTACTTACTTAAATCATAAGAGCATAAGATATAGGAGTGGAATTAGGACATTTGGCCCATCAAGTCTGTTCTGACATTTCATCATGGCTGATATAGTTTTCAACCTCATTCTCCTGCCCTCTCCCAATTACCTTTGATCCCCTTACCATAAAGGACCCATCGATCTGTGTTTTACATATACTTAATGACTTGGCCTCTACAGCCTTCTGTGGCAATGCATTCCACAGATTAACCACCTGAAGAAATTCCTCCTCTTCTCTGTTTTAAAGGATCACGCTTTCTCTCTGAGGCTGTGTCCTCAGGTCCTAGTCTCTCCTACTATTGGAATAACTTCTCCACGTCCATTCTATACAGGCCTCTCCATATTCTGTAAGTTTCAATGAAATCACCCTCTCACCTTTCTAAAGTCCATTGAGTACAGACCCAGCTGTGCTTTGTAGGGATAAACAGAAAGACCTCGATGTATTTAGTGACGGGCACTGAGTAAATGACCGCTCTATTAAAATTGAACTTCAGAAGCATCATGTCCTAGATATAAAAGACAGAAGCACTTTGAAATAATTTCCCTGTTTAATTTTTTGGAATCTGGAGGTAAAGAGTCTAAAAAGAGCTAAATAGTTTCCTTTCTGAGTGATAAACTAGAAAACAACAATCTGTCTGAGCCTAGTCTAATCCACATGTACCAAAATAACAGCACTACACTCTCTGAACAGAGGCTTTATTAATGGAACATACACTTGGGAAATTGTGGACAGAACGTGCCCACTCAGCTTTTTGGATATGGTTCAATCAAAAGTGCTATGAATCAGGCCAACTGACCTCTTAGTTCACATCCTAGCTCCACTTCTGGGTTTGTTTCAGGCGATTTGTGAATTTAGTGAAACAAAACATTTATATGGTATTTACAAACTTTTATCAGAGCTTTCTTACCAGTTAAAATGAAAGTGCAAACATTTGCAGCATCACATGTGCCTGCAGAACTTTATATTGATACAAACTGACATCATTTGTGGAATCAACAATTACAGGAAGTACAAAACAACGTTCTAAAAATGGCAATGACTGAATTAGCAATGTTGAAATCAAATGTTGGCAGGATTAGATGAGAATGCAGCATTTAAAGCATAAACAGAGCAGCCACAATTTCATTGAAAGGCAAAGGATGCTCAATTATTGACTGGCCTACTTCTGCTCCGAATTTACATGTCAGTATGCAAGTTCGGGTCAGTTTACTTGCAATGGGAAAAAAGAGCAGCAAAGGAATTTTAGTTTAGCAACAGATAATTTCTGGTCCATTGCAATACAAAGAAACTGTGTTAGAAACCTCTTTTTCCTCTTTGGTCCAATGCATGGTGCAATGACATTCACTACGATGGGACAAGGAGGCAGGCCTGAATCCACCCCAGCACACAGGGATCAAGTGTTGGCTCTAGTCTTTTCCATCAATTGAACACACTGCCAAATGAATGAGTTTCTCTAGCAATTTACATTTTTATGTGCACATTATTGTAAGTGTCTCCTGTAAGGGAATCATGGGAGCTTGGATACCACAGCCAGTCCTTGGTTTCACACCTGCCAATTAGTGTGATCAGTGTGCTGATGTACTGATTTCCAGTCTCACATGTACCTCAGAGGTCTGCACTCCATAAAAAAAATTCGTGGGACCATAAGAAACAAAACCATAAAAATAGGGACAGGAGTAGGCTGTTTGACCCCTCAAGTCTGCTTGCCATTCAATAGGTTCATGGCTTATCCAACATTCCTCATGCCCACTTTCCTGCCCTTTCCTCATAGCCCTTGACTCCCCTCCTGATCAAGAATCTATCAATGTCAGTCTTTTGGTCTTCTGGTAAATGCTGCTTTGATGTCAACCACAATTGTTGTCACCTCACTTCTTAAGTTTATCTCTTTTATCTATGTTTGGACAAACACTGTAATGAGGTCAGTTGCTGAATAGCCTGATGGAATCCAAACTCAGTATCAATACGCAGGTCATTGTTGACCAAGTATTAGCAAGCAATTTGGTGATGATTAAGAGTAGTCTGATAGGGCAGTAACGGGGTGTTTATGGGTAAGATGTAGCTGGGCAACTTTTCATTTGGTAGACGTCCATGCTGTAACCATATTGAAGCAGCTTGGCTAGGATTGCAGTTAGAGGTACACAGCAAGTACAAGTACGCAAGTCTTCAGTGGCATTGCCAGACTATTATCAGGATCTTTCCAGTATCCATTGCCTTCAGCCATTTCTTGATATCATGTGGAGGGGGTAGAATTGGTTGAAGACTGGCATTTATGATGCTGGGGACCAACTGAGGAGACTGAAATGGATCAAACAATCAGCACCTCTGCTTGAAGAGGCTTGCAGATCCTTATACGTGGCAGTAATGGACATGGGCTCCTCATCATTGAGGATGGGAATTTTGATGGAACATCCTGATAACTTATTGCTTTATTATACACCATCATTTTGACTGCAGAGCTTAGAGATGATCCAACAGTTATGAGATTGCTTAGCTGTGCCTATCATATGCTGTTTCTGCGTTTTGACATGCAAGTAGCTCTGTGTTGTGGCTTCATCCGGTTGACCTGGTATGGCTGGAACTTGTTCCAGGCATACCCCCTGCATTCTTCATAGAACCAGGTGGATCCCTTTGTTTGCTGGTTATAGTGGGGGATATGCTGAGTCATGAGGTTACAGATTGTGATTTGCTGCTGATGACCCATAGTGCCTCATGAATGCTCGCTTTTGAGCTGTTAGGCCTATTCTGAAGGCATCCCATTTATCATGTTAGCAATGGCACACAACATGATGAAGATTATACCAATATATCAAGGACAGACGCATCTGTAAGAAGTAGATTGATAAAGAAAAGGTGCAGTAAATTATTCTGCCTTGTTGTTTCCCTCAGAACTTACCACATGGCCAATCTGACAGATAAGTCCTTCATGTCTCTGCATTCAGTCAGCTGTGGTGCTACCAAGCCACAATTGGTCCTTGACATTGATTCTCTCACCCAGAGTACCTTCTGTGGCCTTGCCACCCTCAGTGCCTTCTCCAAGTGATGTTCAATATTAAGAAGTACTGACTCATCGGCTGTGGTTGACAGGAGAGATGTCAGGAGCTTGAAGTGGTAGATAGTAATAAGTGGGATGTTTTGTTGCCCATGTTTGATCTGATGCCATGAGAACACTCAGGCCCACACCCTCCCTCCTGTATCACTACTTCTGGTAAACCCATCCTACCAGTGGGAAAGGACATGACCTGGAAGGTGACGGAGGAGTCTGGCTCAATGCAAATAAGATATGATTCAGTGAATATAACTGCATCAGGCTATTGCTCGGCTTGTCTGTGAGACAGCTCTCCCAATTTTAGCAGACGCCCACAGATGTTAGCAAGGAGCATGTTGCTCGGTTGGAAAAGCCTGGTGTGCATTTGTCATTAATAACACTTATGCCAATGCTGGGAAGTCCTCTGTTTATTCTTGCTCATGTTTGCTGCAACTGAGTGGCTTGTTAATCCAATTAGTGGGTAGTTAAGAGTCAACCACATTGCATTTGGTAAGGAGTTACTTGAAGGCCAGATTGGGTGAGGATGGTAAATTTGCTTTTCTAAAGGATATTACTGATACTACAGTAGGACTTCCATTTCAATTTTAATTTTAACACAGGTATCAATAAGTTGCCACCATTGTTAACATCCTGTACAGGATGATAGGAGGGCTGCCTACCCATGGGATATACCAGCTGAATTAAAGAGTTGGCAGCACAGCAGCCCCGTTGAAGCATGCAGAAAACCTCAAGCCTATGTAACCTCACGACTCAGCATATCCCTCACTATAATCAGCAAACAAAGGGATCCAAGATAACAAGGTGTAGAGCTGGATGAACACAGCAGGCCAAGCAGCATCAGAGGAGCAGGAAGGCTGATGTTCCGGGCCTAGACCCTTCTTCAGAAATGTCAGCTTTCCTGTTCCTCTGATGTTGCTTGGCCTGCTGTGTTCATCCAGCTCTACACCGTGTTATCTCAGGTTCTCCAGCATCTGCAGTTCCTACTATCTCTGAAACAAAGGGATCCACCTGATTCCAACTGGTTCTATGAAGAATGCAGAGGGTATGCCTGGAACAAGTTCCAGCCATACCATGTCAACCGGATGAAGCTACAACTCAGAGCTACTTGCATGTCAAAATGCAGAAACAGCATACAATAGGCACAGCTAAGCAATCTTATAGCCTGAAGTTTAAAAATTGTAAAAGTGTACTGATGGAGGAGATACCCCTCTGAAGCGATTGCAGGGGCCACAGGGACTGCCTGCCTTCTTTGCATCCTCTGAATAAAAAACAACACTTTCTCCTCACAAAGGTGTCACTGGTAGGCTAGCGGCATTCAACTGGCATTCTACCTGCATAGCGAGGGGATGATCTGTTCTCAAGGAAACGCCAATAGTCTGGTAAAACGACTATCAATAGATGATTGCAATATTTACATTTACTTCCCTCCACTTTGTCATGGGAAACTTTTTTCGGAAATCAGTTCCGCTGATGGTAAAATGGTTTGAAGCGTGACTGTGTTGGGAAGCCAATTCCAAGTGGCTCCCCATAATTCCACTGGTCTCTCATCAGGATCCCACTTTCCGGGAGCGGTGACTTCTCCCCCTGTGTCTCTGAAACATTTGTTTGGGCAACATTCAAGTAACATTAGCACATATCTAACATTTCTCTGCACTTAGATATCAGCCCATTCTCTTACAGTCACCAACGTTGCCACATGCAGAAGACAACCGTGTCTTGTTGACAGCAGAGACATACTCAGGAAAGAGCGAGTAGGAAAACTGCCACCTTGACTTCATACACAGAATTCAAGGAAAATTAATAACATTAACCCTTCCATTCTGCGATAGATCGGTGAGACACAGATAAAAAGAGAGTATTAGCAGGCATTGAAGTACCTGAATAAATCAAGAGAGAACATGCCTGGACCCACACAATCTTCCCAGATTTAAAACTGACAACTGTGTAATTACATACACACTTGCAGTAACAAGATTTTCCACAAACAGGAGTCAGATTATTAGGGTTTTCAATTCAAGGGCTTGATGATTTTTTGCCTTAAAATGTATCAATTCCTCCATGTCAACCCTCCACTTCGTTGA
This sequence comes from Ginglymostoma cirratum, assembly GCA_024137785.1. Lineage (NCBI taxonomy): Eukaryota > Metazoa > Chordata > Chondrichthyes > Orectolobiformes > Ginglymostomatidae > Ginglymostoma > Ginglymostoma cirratum. The sequence continues at coordinate 53,678,593 of JAHRHZ010000248.1, read as the reverse complement.
AGCTTTACTGATTAATCAGCTGATCATTCTGTTTGAATGTTTGGAGATAAGAATATGAAATAAGAAGGAATCTTGGCTAGCTTCAGGTTTCAAGGTGAGGGGGATGCTGGTTGTGGAGGTGTTTTAGCTGGAAAGACTGCCTCTGGGCTTTGGAATTCCAATCATTTTAAAGACAGAATAAAACAACAGACATCACTCCAGCTGTCACACCCTCTCCCCCCTCAAACCCCACACCTACACCACACCCCATACATGCCAGCTCATGACTTGTAAGCAAACTCATAACTACTCATCCCTCAATGCTGAACCTATGCTACCTCAAACCCCATAACTACATAGCATCAATGCAAAACTATTTCCTTTTAACCATCCTCATACTCCTCATATCCTCCATTCCATCCAATCTCCTGCACTCACATTATCACCACAAATCCTCCATACCAAGCATTGCCATCCTTGACCTTTATCCATTCTGAATGGCCCCTCATACACAACTTGCCAACTTATTACCCATACCCTATGCCAACTTACCAGGTCTGTTCTGCGCACTTTGGGTTCTCACAGCTCAGTGACAATATCCAACGTGAGTGGAGGCAGTTGATGATTTAAATGGCCAGCTGCCTCCATGAAATGCATGTGCAAATCCCAATGCGCCATCATTCCTGTCACCATGAAAATGGGAAGCGCCATGATCTGGGGCGGGAATTGTAATGCCTGGGCACAACAGCTATTTTTGCCATGAGAGAGAACTTCTCCATTGTGGTAAAAATCAAGGGCATGGTATAAAATAATGTGTGCATTCTAAAGGGGTTGCAGGAGCAGAGGAACCTGGGTATTTCACGTGTATAATTCATTAAACATGGTAGGACACACAGTGAGATCAGTAAGTGAAGTATACAGCATTCTAACTTTTCCCAAGGGACATTGAATACAACAACATGAAGGTGTCTAGGCCTGAAACGTCAGCCTTCCTGCTCCTCTGATGCTGCTTGGCCTGCTGTCTTCATCCAGCTCTACACCTTGTTATCTCATATAACATGAAGTTTAAACTCATATAAGATGCTGGTTTAACTTCAACTGGAGTATTGCATCCAGTTTTGGGCACCACAGTTTAGGGAGAATGTGAACACATTAGGTGCGCAGGAAACATTCATAGGAATGGTTCTAGGGATAAGACACTTCAGTTATGTTGAAATTGGGACATTCTCTTTGGAAGCAAACTTTGAAATCCCAGCCCATTACTCAGAGAACGAAGCCACAAACAACATAACTTTACGATACAAGCCCATACGCTAACTTTCAGAATTAATATGAAATAAATCTAAGTTAATGGGAAAACTTTGATTGGGCATCCCATCGCCGGCCCAAGGATTTCTCAGCAACTCATTAAAATGTTCTTGGCCGCCTTTTCTAGCTGATCTGACCTACTTCTTTGACTACATTCCACTGTTTTGGCCAGGGTATGCTTCAGTCCCTAATAGAGGCACAGTGCCTGTTTCTCCACCTCGCTACTGTTCACTTCCTAGCTACTCAATTACTTCTTCCAAAATTTCATCCCACTGAATTTCACAAAGCTTGCATTCAGGCGTCTAATCATTACACAATTCTAGCTGTATAGCTACTCTGTACAGAATCCTGCTAACTGTGGCTAGTCCTGTATCCTAGCTGAATAGAGCCAGAAAACAGCAGCACTTTAACGTGGAGTAACTTTATTAGACTATTGCTTACTGACCCTTCACGAGTGTTCACTAGATTTTGAACTAGCCACTCACTTGAAAAGCCCTGCAACAAGAACTGCCCTTGCTCCTAGACAGGATTGAATGTAAACAGCAATGAAACACCTATGTCCTGAATGCTCCAACATGCATAGATTATGAGATAACAAGGTGTGGAGCTGGATGAACACAGCAGGCCAAACAGCATCACAGGAGCAGGAAAGCTTGACGTTTCGGGCCTAGACCCTTCATCAGAAATGGGGGAAGGGAAGAGGGTTCTGAAATAAATAGGGAGAGAGGGGGAGGTGGATAGAAGATGGGTAGAGGAGAGGATAGGTGGAGAGAGGGCAGACAAGTCAAAGAGGTGGGGATGGAGCCAGTAAAGGTGAGTGTAGGTGGGGGGGTAGGGAGGAGATAGGTCGGTCCAGGGAGGACGGACAGGTCAAGGGGGCGGGATGAGGTTAGTAGATAGGAGATGGGGGTGGGGCTTGAGGTGGAAGGAGGGGATAGGTGAGAGGAAGAACAGGTTAGGGAGGTGGGGACGAGTTGGGCTGGTTTTGGGATGCGGTTGGGGGAGGGGAGATTTTGAAGCTTGTGAAATCCACATTGATACCATTGGGCTGCAGGTTTCCCAGGCTGAATGTGATTTGTTGTTCCTGCAGCCTTCGGGTGGGATCATTGTGGCATTGTAGGAGGCCCAGGATGGACATGTCGTCTGAGGAATGGGAGGGGGAGTTGAAATGGTTTGCGACTGGGAGGTGCAGTTGTTTGTTGCGAACTGAGCACAGGTGTTCTGCAAAGCGGTCCCCGAGCCTCCGCTTGGTTTCCCCAATGTAGAGGAGGCCACAACGGGTACAGCGGATGCAGTGTACCACATTGGCAGATGTGCAGGTGAACATCTGCCTGATGTGGAAAGTCTTCTTGGGGCCTGGGATTGGGGTGAGGAAGGAGGTGTGGGGGCAGGTGTAGCACTTCCTGCAGTTGCAGGGAAAAGTGCCGGGTGTGGTGGGGCTGGAGGGGAGTGTGGAGCGGACAAGGGAGTCACAGAGAGAGTGGTCCCTCCGGAGAGTAGACAAGGGTGGGGAGGGAAAAAGGTCTTTGGTGGTTGGGTCGGATTGCAGATGGCGGAAGTGTCGGAGGATGATGCGTTGGATCCGGAGGTTGGTGGGGTGGTACGTGAGGACGAGGGGGATTCTTTTTTAGTTGTTATGGCGGGGACGGGGTGTGAGGGATGAGTTGTGGGAAATGCGGGAGACATGGTCGAGGGCGTTCTCGACCACTGCGGGGGGGAGGTTGTGGTCCTTGAAGAATGAGGACATCTGAGATGTACGGGAGTGGAATGCCTCATCCTGGGAGCAGATGCGGCGGAGGCGAAGGAATTGGGAATAGGGGATGGCATTTTTGCAGGAAGGTGGGTGGGCACATCTGCCAATGTGGTATACTGTATCCGCTGTACCCGTTGTGGCCTCCTTTACATTGGGGAAACCAAGCGGAGGCTCGGGGATCGCTTTGCAGAACACCTGCGCTCAGTTCCCAACAAACAACTGCACCTCCCAGTCGCGAACCATTTCAACTCCCCCTCCCATTCCTCAGATGACATGTCCATCCTGGGCCTCCTACAATGCCACAATGATGCCACCCGAAGGCTGCAGGAACAGCAAATCATATTCAGCCTGGGAACCCTGCAGCCCAATGGTATCAATGTGGATTTCACAAGCTTCAAAATCTCCCCTCCTCCAACCGCATCCCAAAACCAGCCCAGCTCGTCCCCACCTCCCTAACCTGTTCTTCCTCTCACCTATCCCCTCCTCCCACCTCAAGCCCCACCCCCATTTCCTATCTACTAACCTCATCCTGCCCCCTTGACCTGTCTGTCCTCCCTGGACCGACCTATCTCCTCCCTACCTCCCCACCTACACTCACCTTTACTGGCTCCATCCCCGCCTCTTTGACTTGTCTGTCTCCTCTCCACCTATCCTATCCTCTGTCCATCTTCTATCGGCCTCCCTCTCTCTCCCTATTTATTTCAGAACCCTCTTCCCTTTCCCCATTTCTGATGAAGGGTCTAGGCCCGAAACGTCAAGCTTTCCTGCTCCTAAGATGCTGTTTGGCCTGCTGTGTTCATCCAGCTCTGCACCTTGTTATCTCAGATTCTCCAGCATCTGCAGTACCTATTATCTCTGATGCATAGATTATGGGCTGGCACACAGAAATGATTACAAAGCATGGATTTTATCACACTCTCAATGAACAATCACTGGCAAGATTTCCTCAGGGCCCAGGTTTTGCTAAGCTTTAAAAAAGGAGGATGAGGTTTCTACTCTGCAATGAGTCTCTCAGTCTTATTCAGTGGTCATTTGCAATGTTTGAGAGTCATTCGGTAATCCATATCTATTTTCAGTCTTTCCTTCCTGGGAAATTACGGTTGAAGAACAACAACCAACTCCTTTGGCTTGACACTTTTCTGCCATTGCGGCACCATTTGACACCGAAGCAAAATATCTTAAAGCCCTTGAACTGAAAATTGAGCAATCAGATTAATAAACTTGAAAACTATTGGTCTGGAAAAACTGTATTTCCTGACCTAGCAGCCGAGTTAATATGGCAAGGCTGAACTGGTCCCAAGCATGTTTTCTCTCTGCTGATTCTGAATCCACAATTTTGGATGAAAGGATGGTTTAAGTTTAACTTTGAACAGTGTTGTTTCAATGAAATCAAACAATCCCTTCCTGTAGATCAATGGCAAGGAGAAAATGAGGATACCACTATAATTTTGTAGCTTTGTAAAAAGATCTGTTTCTGAAACTGCAGTGTATGGAACTACAAGTATATTTGAGGAAAGAGATCAAAGGACATTACAAATTCTGGCATGAACGTAACAGTTCAGGCTGCCTTCTCACTGCAAGACCGTTGATCTTTAGTTTCTCAATGAATTGCTCACAGCTTTGCTCAATGAATGGCAACAGGAAATCAGCCTTCACATGTCACAATCAACTAATTCATATGCACTAACAGCTCGTTTTATGGTGCATGTACTAAGTGGAGTTAACAATGAAGGCAAGGGCAGCCAATCTGATGTTTAATTAAACCTTTTAAAACATTAGATGGTGAAATTTCCCACACCAAAAATGTCAGCAAAAATGATAAATATTAAATGGAAATTCCCACAATTCAAAAAAAATCACATGGTCCTTCACTGATAATATTTTCAGACAATCATAATTTTGTTTTCTGAAGAAGGGTCTAGGCCCAAAACGTGAGCCTTCCTGCTCCTATGATGCTGCTTGCCCTGCTGTGTTCATCCAGCTCCACACCTTCTTATCTCATAATTTTGTTAGTGCTGTTTTACATTGTATTCCCATTAAGCAGAAAGTGGAAATCTGATAAGCTACCTTTCAGATCTGATGAGATCCCTTATTCAAAGGCATGGATTCATTGGCCTTAATCTTATGTTTCTTTTGGCTGTGTGATTTGCATCAAGTTTTTTGGAACAGTTTCGTTACAAGGTCTGACCAAACTCACCTCAGAAATGAATATTCTGTCCTTTGGCACCCCTTATATCCAATTTTAGCCCCATTTGACCATGTGACATTCCAAGAGCAACTCAGAACCTCAGATTTACAACATCCTGTCTTTACAAGGGTGTTGTGCACTGATATAAGCACTGTCAGTCTGAAGTTGCTGTGCAAGGTTCCTGAAGTCTGCCACAGGCATGGCAGACAAGAGACATTTGCCATCCTCATTTGTGTGTGGGGATCTGGAGGTCCCACTGAGTAGGGTGGTACACAGGGAGGATGTCTTCTTTCCCCAGGACCATCAAAGAAGACACAACACTAGACCATGTCAGCCTGATCCAAGGTTGCTACCTGGGTCAGTGCTGTTTCAGCTGTCTGGAGGAATGCCCAGCATTATAGGAAGAACGTCAATGACCATCTCGACTCAACCAGAGTAAGTGCCACCATCTTCATTTGGAACCCTCACACTCACTTTATGTCAGCTCCTATACGCACTTCAAACTAAGTGGTAGAGTCATGATAGCATTGGATGAAAGGAGATGCTATAGTTGCATGATAGATTATTACTGGGTTGAGTGTGGGACGATAACACAAGAAAACTCAGTAGGTCTCATAGACCCTCCATGAAATTTGCTAAAAATGACACTTGCCAAAAAATCATACAATTAACTCCTAATTTAGTGCTATATTTGAGTTCTGTGAGTAGCACTAGTTATCTGTAAATTTGTTTACATGTATTTAAATGAGGCTTAAAAACTCCTTGAGGTGAATAATCCAGTGTTATAGGAAACAAAGAGTAGAATAGAGAAAAAATAGGCTATTTCCCAGCATCAAGGTTCTCATCACACAGTGAGGCTAGAAGAACTTCTTTTAAGAAGACAAAACCATCCAGAAGGTCAATGAGTGGGCAGGTTACCTTTGGAAACAAGTAGATCATTCAGAGAGAAAAGACCCTAACATCAGTAATGTAAATACTAAACGTGGTCGTCTCCAAAACAGTAGGGACAGTAGAAAACAAATGCTCAGTAGCTTAGTAATTAGAGTTATGAAAATAAGCTTTTAACAGGTTCCATGGAAGCAAATTAACTGGGACCCTAGTAGTGTATAGAAAACGCAGGGGGAACTGAAGAAAATAATTAGGACAGAAAAGACAGGGCATGAAAAAAGCCAGGCTCGGATAGAATAGACAGAATATTATCAGTGGTGGGCTTAAAATTGACAAATTCCCAGGTTAGGATGAATTGGAACCCAGGCTGCTTTTGGAGACAAGGGAGAAAAATATTATGATCCAAATTATTAATTTCCCTCTAGCCACAGGAGTAGTGCCAGAACACTGGGGAAAGCTAATGTGTCTCCACTTTTCAAGAAAGGTGGACAGGGATAAACAAGAGAATCATAATCTAGTAAGTCTTACATCAGAGGTATGGAAACTCTAGGAGAAAACTCTGAAGGAGAGACTTAATTTCCAGTTGGAGAGGTTAGTTTTGACCAGGACTATTCAACATGACTTTGTCAGAAGGAAGTCATCCCTAACAAATTTGGCTGAATTTTTCAAAGAGGTAATCAGCAATGTAGATGAGGGTAGTACAATTGATATGGTTTATATGGATTTCAGCAAAGATTTTGACAAGGTTCCATGTGGGAGACTGATAAAGAAGATAAAAGCACATGGGATCCAGGGTAACTTGCCAAGATGTGTCCAAAGTTGTTTTAATGGTAAGAGACAGAAGGTGGTAGTAGAAGACTGTTTGAGTGACTTGAGGCTGGTATCCAGTGGTGTACCATAGGGCTTGGTGCATTAGATATTGATGAGAATGTTGGCCTGTGAGAAGTAGGTTTGTGGATGGCACAAAGATTGGTCCGATGGTTGACAGTCTAGAAGAAGATGTTACATTATAGAAAGATATTAGTGGGTTGGTCACTTGGATGGATAAGTAGTAGATGGAATTTAACTCTAATAAATAAGTGAGGTATTTAGGAAGAACTAACAAAATAAGGAAGTACTCACTGATTGCCAGGACATCGAGAAGCTCAGAGGAATAGAGGGATCTTGACATGCTTGCCCATAGATCCCTGAAAGCAGCAGGACAGATTAAGACAGTAGTTAATGAGGCATATGAGACTCTTGACTGTACCAGTCATGTCATAGATTATAAGAGTAGAGAGGTCATATTGGAGCTGTACACAACTTTGTTTAGGCCATAGCTGGAGTATTGTGAATAAAAACTGAAGGAACTGCAGATGCTGTAAATCAGGAACAAGAACAGAAGTTGCTGGAAAAGCTCAGCAGGTCTGGCAGCATCTGTGAAGAAAAAATTGGAGTTAATGTTTCAGGTCTGGTGACCCTTCCTCAGAACTGATGGTAGCTGGGAAAACTTTGGTTTATATGCAGAAAATAGGGAGGGGGATGGGGTAAGGAATAAATGATAGGATAGAGCCTGATGAGAGAGAAGAGTGTTGGTAGACAAAGGAGTTGATAACGATCTGGCTAGGAGGATGAATAGCTGTTAATAGGGATGGTTAGTGATTAACAATAGGTAGTGTGTAATGGCAGGCTATGTGATGACAAGGCCTGGTATGTGGGGGTAGGGGTCTGAGACATGGGAGAGTTTAGGCCTTAAAATTATTGAACTCGACATTGAGTCCGGAGGGCTGCAGGGTCCCCAAGCAGAAAATGAGGTGTTGCTCTTCCAGCTTCGCTGGAACACTGCAGCAAGCCTGAAACAGAGACGTTGGCCAGGGAACAGGGTGGTGTGTTAAAGTGGCAGGCAACAGGTAGCTTAGGGTCTCTTTTGCAAGCAGAACGTAGATGTTTTGTCCCTCTGAATTGTTTCTAAAAGTTTCACCACCATTGAGATCAAACTTAGTTAGTAAGAGATAAGAAGACTTTACCATCATAGAGAGGATGACATCCTAGAACACTGCTGAAAGCATGAACTTAAGAATCACATATTGAGAAGTAAGTGAGTTGTGTTAGTGGTATGTTTAAGAATCTCATGAAGAGACATTAACTAAAGAACATAGAATTGAGTGAATGCAGACATTTGCCAAAAATAAACAAAGTGCACTTGTGCCAACTCAACAAGAAACTTTGAAGTGAACAGAGAGAGAGGCTTAACTATTTGTAAGGTCATTGTTGAGGGTAAAAGGACTGAATCTCTATTTCTGATATTAATAAAGAATTATTTCAAATACTTCTTATATGATGTTAACATTGTTCCTTTTTATTAAAAAATTATTATTAATTTTATTAAAAATTAAAATTGTTTCTTTTAGTTCATAATAAACTTTGATATTCTTTCATTAAAAGTAAATTTGTAGCCTCTCATCACTACATTCAGTGACAAGGAGTTACCAAAGTAAACAAATTGCAAAAAAAAATCTTATAGTAACCAAGCCAGGTTTTACTTTGGAATCTGAATGGTCCAGTTTTGCCATTGGCTGGGAATATGTCAATAGAATCAACAGGTAGTAAGCAATGGAACTTGGTTGCTAAGATACTGGAGTAAATCTACATGGTTAAATACTTGAAAATTCACCAGAATTAGAGTGAGAAAAATCACAATGGATGTGGGCTGCAGGCTTTATCAAGGAATTGGGGAATGCAGTAAACATTAGAGGTCCCTACAGGTACCTGAATCAAAACTTGAATTCAATGAACAGGATTCTGCAGTATCCTCGTCAAAGGATACTATGGAGTAATATTCTGGAGAAGCTCAGTTGGATTGTTATTGTACCACCGTGAATGTTTCAAGGTTTTACTACTGATTAATGACCATTCTGCAAAACAATGGTCCCCTGATCTGTCACTTTCTATTTGCAGATTGTTATATTGGTACTTCTAATTTCTAACATAGCCAACAGATATCAGGAACAAATCAGGTAGATTGAGTGATTGGTGAATTCAGTTATTTCTGTTGATTTCTAATGTACAATATTGTGTATGATGTTCCAAAAGGAACCATCTATATTTATTTGTAATATATGGAATTATTCATATACATTAAACACTTTCCAGAAAATGAGAACTTTTTTTTACGGTAAGCAATTGATGCAGATGAATAATAGGGCAATATTTGTGCATATTGCACTTGATATGGTAAGTAGAAACTTAATTTTTAAAGTCATCCTTCTCTGTTTTGTTCCCCTGATTATAAGTTGAAAGCTGCCAGTAGTTCATTGACTGGAAGAATTGACTCCTAAAATAGAATGTGGCTTCAGCAGCGTCACCAGATTACACCAGCTATATGCATTTAGACGAGAATGCTGGAGTAACTCAGCACATCTGGCAGCATCTGAGGAGAGGGAAAATGTTAATGTTTCAAGCCTGGTATGAATCTTCTCCACGGATGCTAACAGACCTGCTGAGTTTCTCCAGCATTCTCTGTGTTTGTTTCAGATTTCTAGCATTCAAAGTATTTTGCCTATTTAATACTTTCACTTCAGAATTTAACATGCGTGCAACACCTCATCTGCGTTTTCTGAAGAATTTCTGAAGAAGGGTCTAGGCCCGAAACGTCAGCCTTCCTGCTCCTCTGATGCTGCTTGACCTGCTGTGTTCATCCAGCTCTACACCTTGTTACCTCATCTGCGTGTCCTTTCCTGGACATTACCAGTGGTTTTGCACCCAAATTTTGAAGTCAAAGGTCCGTAAGAATGAAACTATTATAACCTTCAGTAACTCCTGAGAAAGTAGACTGTTTGGGAATCCCTGGTAGTAAGATTGCAACAAAATGTTTGGAGTTGGAGTTTTAGTTTCAGTGTTAGATTTGGGTTTAATTCAGTTTAGAATTAGATTTTGGTTGAGCATTGACCTAAGGTTTAGGTTTAGGTGCAGCCTGGCTAGAGTTAATCAGTTAGGCTAGTTTTAGGGCAGAATTTTGGATGCAGTTACTGATTTTCAGTCAATTTTATTTTCTTAAAGAGGACTGTCTGTTTAATGTTGAAAGTCTCTGCTGCATGAATTTGCACAGGAAAACACGGAGTTGTAGGTATCACGTACCAATGTATTTTGTTGTTTCTTAAAGCAAAGACTTTTAGATTTGGACAATCATTGTAAAAATAACATGGCACACAGCTCGGATAATATCTAGGTTCTTGTTTACTGTTTACCAGGGATTGCATTAGAACTTTGTGGCTTAGCTCAACTGGATATAGCCACAGTATCATATCATTACCATGGTGAAAGACTGAAACAGAATGAGCACTGCTGAACTCCCATTACTTGACAGAAAATACAGTAAACAATCTTCTTAAACATAGATAGAAAGACATGAATTATCTATTGGGAACTGTTGACAACACAACGGCAGAATTTTAACTGCTAAAAGGTTTGGGTTGGGATTCAAGCAGGGGTGAGGGGGACTGTTTAAATCTCTGATACGTGGCCTCAAGTCAGAACTCGACATGATCCTTTCGGGTTTGACCTGAACATTTTGAAGCTGAATGGGAAATCTCCATAATCAATATATGGAAAGATGCAGATCTCTCAGGATTTCTGGTTTTAATAACCAGCTCACAGGTTTCCTGAGCTGTCTACAGGTTGCCAGGTCCAACTAGGCAAGAACACAGCAGTGTTCTTCTTTTGTGAAGATGACAGGCTGGGAGGTCTGCAAACATTAAAGCCAACATTGCTGGAATCAAAGATACCAAGGTGTAGAGCTGGATGAACACAGCAGGCCAAGCTGCATCAGAGGAGCAGGAAGGCTGACGTTTCGGGCCTAGATCCTTCTTCAACCTGTGCTGAGAAGCTGGTTCTCACAGACCACATTTTGAGAATGTGCTTAACCAAATTCTTGAAATTCAGGACCCTTGTCTTGAACTGTTATCAGCCTTCACCACTGTATGGGATCAGCCTATGCAGTTCCAAACTTGGATCATTGATAAAGAACAAGTGAAGCAGAAGCAGCAATACCATAAGACCATTAATGCCAGCAGCAGCAGTCTCCTCTTCATCCATATACCATTCCATAGGAACATGAAGGGAGATAAAGAGATTCAGCAGGAAGGAAATGAAACTCCTAAGCCAAGGTCTGCAGGCAGAAGCCTTGGTCCATCTGGACAGCAGCTCCCAAGGAGATGCAGATTTTCAAGGTAAGACATTGCCAACATCCGCATCCTCATGACCCAAGTGAGCACACATTGCCAGTGTATGTTAAGGTGATGACCACTAGAGGCCTGAGGTACTTGATCCATTGAGTTATCCAGATGAACAATTTATCCAAATTTCAACATCTCCGATCCCACAGCTAAGCCTGTAGGAAAAAGCAATTGACACGTAGGGTGGGTGGGGCACCATCTAGATCTTCCGTCCATTCCTGTAGTTTCTGAAACCTTAAGAATCTAAGCCTGATTCAACAACAACTGACTTTCCAATCTTCTCTGGTCTTCAGTGTCTGTTCAGTTGAGATCCTGCTGCAAGTTTTCTTGAGCAGTTATCAGGTTATCCTATCTTTTTACTGAAGGCCACATTTTTGCTGATTTGGGAAGACCCGATGAACCATTCAATATAGTGGGTGGGACCAGGAACAGAAGTCTGGCCCCCATTCCTGACAGATTCAAGTTTTGCTGGTAGGGACAAGTGGACACTACAGGATGGAAACCCCAATTCAGAAGGTCCATTTCAGTTTAGTGGTGCATTGAAAAATCTCTATTTTGGCTGTTGGCAGAGCATTAACCGATAGTGTGGGAATCACAAATTGATGAAGTAAACATAAACTCTCTGGAAGGATGGATAAGGTCTGTTTAAGTGCCACCATCAGAAGGATATTTTCTACAAGCTCTTTTCTTTTTAACAGAAAAGCAGAAAAATTAAAATCACCGAAAAGTATCACTTCTGATTTACATTTCTGTTACATATCAACAAGTGATTTTCTTCAGAATGATAAAATATGCTGACGTACATTGAAGAAGTCACCCATTCTTCTGCTACATTAACAGTGCCCAAACTGAATATTGTATAGGTGGTGAACCATTTTCCATTACAGTGTTCTCAAAATGCATTTTAGAATAAATTTTACCTTACCATTGCCCATCAGAGTTGGAAAACTGCTGAATGGAGGTGCCAAACTGAACATCTCGAGGGCCTGAGAACATTTTGGCTCCTAACATATCCACATTAAAGGCCTGGGATGTCTGAAGAAGAAGGTTACCTAAATAAAGCACAAAAAAAATCACATCACATTTTGAATCAGACTAGAACGTATATTTCAGAATAAGTGCTATGGTATCAATAATTCTGCATTACTCAAGCCAATTTGAGTAATGAAACTGTAGCCATTTTATAGGTTTTAATTTTAACTTGAAGCATCTTTGCTTTAGAAATGTGAGTGCTGATGAGTAATTTCAGATCTGGAGATCTCTTCTTGCATCAGATATGTCTTTGCTTTGACAATACAGTGTTTTTACTCTTGGGCAGTCAGTTGATGGAAAATGTGGGCCAGGTCCCTCATCTAGATATCCAGAGGTCCAAACGTTCTCGAAGGTCCCAATTCATTCCCATGCCTTTGGAGAGGTGGTTGCCCCAAACGTGTGCCATATACTGCAGCTCACTTCCTGCTGTGTATTGGGTGGTCTTCAGGCTGATCTGGTAGCATGATGGTACATCTAGCCAGAAGTGTAGGAGGAGTTGTGTTTGTGGAAGAGGTGGAGCCCAGGGAAACAGTGATCTGTATCAGAGAAGCACCAAATTGTTAAGGTGTAGAAGGAAGGCATTCAGTCCATCACGTCAGTACTGGCTCTCTGTGTATTTTAACTCTGTGCTAATCTCCAGCCTTTTCCAGATAACCTTTAGATTTAGATTTATTGTCATATGTATATTAAAAATCCAGTGAAAAATGCTTTCGCGTGTTATACACAAAGTCTAGCAATGCACTGATTCCATCTTGAAACACTGAAGAAGGGTCCTGACCTGAAACGTCAGCTTTCCTGCTCCTCTGATGTTACCTGGCCTGCTGTGTTCCTCCAGCTCCACACTGTATTACTTACTGTATTAGAGTTCACCTTTCTTTCTTTATCTTGTTTGTCCTCTGCTGCTCCTCCAGTCTCTGCTGGGTATCTATAATGGGCTCTGAGGTCTTGGTTACGGGCCTCCACCACTTCCACTCCTGCGACCGCTGTCATTTGCGCATGCTAGCTGAAGCCGTGGGCCTGTGGAAGCAGTATCTCCTGATCCTCATCTGACGCTCCTCCAAATGCTGCCGCCAATTCACCATCCGTTTCTTTTGCCGATGCTTCTACTCCTTTAGGCACCTGGGCCTAGCTGTGGACCTGGAGCCTTGGCCCAGTCTGCGAGCCTGGGGCCGGAGGCACCCCGGAACTTCCTGAATGCCTTGATTGATCCTGCCTCCTTCACACTTCAAAACAGTGCATTTCTTACACTAACTCACAACCTGAAAAAGTTCTTTATAACTTTGCATTTGTTTCTTTTGTAAAACAATTAAATAGAACATGGAATGTAGAACACAATCAACAATTCCTAGAATAACAAAATGCCTCTCCCTATTCTTACTATCATCCATGTTCCTCTCTTTGGTCAGTACTGATACGCAGTACTCATTAAGGTTCTCACCCACTTCCTATAGCTCCAAGCATAAATTAAGTGATCTTACCATTTCCCTAGCTACCCTTTTGCTCCCAATATATGTATAAAATGCCATGGAATTCGCCTTAATCCTTCTTGCCAAAGACATGGTCATTTTTAGCCCTCCTAATTCCTTGCTTAAGTTCTTTCCTTTATATTCCTAAAGGGCTTTGCTGATTTCAGTTTCCTAAACCATGCATATGCCTCCTTTTTATAAACGGCAGAGTGTGTAAGCAGATTTCAGTTGTCCCTTCAAATTGTATGGATCCTTTATTTGAAAGAGCAACTGGACTTCCATACACCTTCAATGCATTTGCCTGATTTAAGTGGGCCTTTGGCTCACTCAGTATAAGGTTGAGCAAATATGGTAACAAATAAAGAGCACGATGATGCATTCATACACACTATCTACTCCTGATATTCTTACCATTTCCATTGGGCCATCTGTTAAGAAACAGCCCTAAAATCTATGCACGGAAATAATTCATCCCAAAAAGTTCTGAACCAAAAGAATATAAGAGAAAATGAATCATTTTTACACTCAATCTCAATATCTTGATTTTTGTTGCTATTCGTGAAACTTTCATTGAAACCTTCTACCAATTATCAACATTATTCAGCCCCTGTTCGCACAGACAAGAGACTGTGATTTACTTGCATTTACAATAGTTCTGAACATAGAACATAGAACATAGAAAATTACAGCGCAGTACGGGCCCTTCGGACCTCGATGTTGGGCTGACCCGTGAAACCAATCTGAAGCCCATCTAACCTACACTATTCCATTATCATCCATATGTTTATCCAACAACCATTTAAATGCCCTTAAAGTTGGCATGTCTACTACTGTTGCAGGCAGGGCATTCCACGCCCTTACTATTCTCTAAGTAATGGACCTACCTCTGACATCTGTTCTACATCTGTCACCCCTCAATTTAAAGCTACGTCCCCTCATGCTAGCCATCACCATCCGAGGAAAAAGGCTCTCACTGTCCACCCTATCTAATCCTCTGATCATCTTGTATGTCTCTATTAAGTCACCTCTTAACCTCCTCCTCTCTAACGAAAACAGCCTCAAGTCCCTCAGCCTTTCCTCGTAAGACCTCATAAGAATGGGCTTAAACTTAGGCCAAAAAGTTTAGGCACTCGGTATTTTGTGGTGAATTTCGAAAGTGATTTTTTTTCTGATTTCTTTTCTTTGCAACCTACATTTGACGTCGTGGATCTCTAAATTAATTTTTCTGGCAGTAAAATGGTCAAAAATTGAAGTGTATGAACAACTGTGCTTTCCGAATCACAAATGCTAATATGCAGGAAGGAATATAAACAAGGTTCTGAGCAGTATTGCAGTCTGCATCATTTTCGTGGTTGTTACATGTCTTTTTTAACATTCCGAATAACGCTTATGAGATTTCCAAGAAATGCTGATGTAAATTGCCAGTCGCGATATCTGAGGAAATACTGGCCAGAATCCTGTGACAAATTGTATGAATTCCTCCCTACAGCAAAACTCCCCAGTGCCACTTCACAAGAACTTTTGTCATAACCAGCTGCATGTTCTAAAGTGGTCAAGTTCTTCCCCTTTCAATCTTAACAGAGAAATTTCCATTGCTTACATGTTTAGCCGCTCCCATTTGCTCTGTCATTCAAGTACTATCTCCAAACAGTACAGGTGAGGAGGATGAATTTGAATTTATAAATATAACTAAATGTTACAATAACCAATGGAAGCCTCCTTCATTCCCAAGCATCATGGAAACTAAACCTGGAAGAAGTCAAACTATTTCCCCAAATAATCATAAACATTCTAGAATTTCATTAATAAATGTTGAATTTAGAGCAAAGAAACCACTCTTATCAATAGGTCCCTATCAATGTTCATATTCTTCCCACCTACTCAAAGAGCCTCCTCCCACCTACTCCTTTTATTCCTTTCTCCCTTATGTGCTTTTCTCGCTTCCCTTAAATGCATCTATGTTATAAACCACTGCTACTCCATGCCATTCTAAATAATGTATTGGAAAAGTATGACTTAAGCATTTCTTTTAAATAAAGAATGGGTAGAACAATAAACTATTGCCAGATCTGATGTCAGCCATAATTCATTTTACTGGAGTATGCAGTAATTTGTTTCAATGCCTGGTCACTTTAAAAAAAAATTGCAGGGCAACTTAAAGATGCCAACTTGTTTACAGTCTATACAAGAAATAGCAGGAACTGCAGATGCTGGAGAATCGGAGATAACAAGGTGCAGAGCTGGATGAACACAGCAGGCCAAGCAGCATCAGAGGAGCAGGAAGG
>JAHRHZ010000248.1:53650646-53662081 GCA_024137785.1 Ginglymostoma cirratum | reverse complement strand
AGAAGGGTCTCGGCCCGAAACGTCAGCCTTCCTGCTCCTCTGATACTGCTTGGCTTGCTGTGTTCATCCAGCTCTGCATCTTGTTGTCTTACAGTGTACACAAGACGGTTTGGTACCTGTGAGGATACATAGCTCTGAGGAAACAATAGGCAGTGGACCTTATGTGTTAGCCATTAATTTTTATCACTGACTGCCATCTTATATGGGGTAGCCTACATCATTGCTCACCGATCTACTACCATTTTGTTTTAAGGTACTGTCTCTATTGTGCCTGATTACTCCAGTCTGATACAGGTAAACCACTTTCTTGCCTAATCAGAAGTAGCTCCTGTCTTAAAAAATTGTGACGTATCATAGTTTAGCAATGAAGTACAGAGGGACATGGTTTACGAATGTCTGACTTATGGACGCTCTTCTTATTCAATGCAATCCCATACAGGAATGTAATTTTCAATATGTGACATACAAACAATCCCTGTACTTATGAACAGATATTTTACATAGTTCTGCATTGTGCTCTGACTTGCCAACAAAATTGATTTTTTTCACTCATTTGTGGGATGTGGGTGTCGCTGGCTGAGCCAGCAATTCTTGCCCATCCCTAGTTGCCCTTGAGAAGGTGGTGGTGAGCTGCCTTCTTGAACTGTTGCAGTCCACCTGCTGTGGGTTGACCCACAGTGCTATTAGGGAGGGAATTCCAGAATTTTGACCCAGTGACAGTGAAGGAACGGCGATATATTTCCCAGTCAGGATGGTGAATGGCTTGGAGGGGAACTTGGAGGTGGTGGTGTTCCCATATATCTGCTGCCCTTGTCCTTCTAGATGGAAGTGGTCGTGGGTTTGGAAGGTGCTGTCTGAGGATCTTTGGTGAATTTCTGCAGTGCATCTTGTAGATAGTACACACTGCTGCTACTGAGCCTCAGTGGTGGAGAGAGTGAATGTTTGTGGATGTAATGCCAATCAAGCTGGCTACTTTGTCCTGGATGGTATAAAGCTTCTTGAGTGTTGTTGGGGATGCGCTCATCCAGGTAAGTGGGGAGTATTCCATCACACTCTTGACTTGTACCTTGTGGATGGTGGACAGATTTTGAGGAGTCAGGAAGTGAGTTAGTCACCAGAGTATTCCTAACTTCTGGCCTGCTCTTGCAGCCAATGTGTTTATGTGGTGAGTTCAGTTGAGTTTCTGGTCAATGATAACACCCAGGATGTTGATAGTGGGGGATTCAGTGATCTGATTCATTGGTTGTGGGATCGCTTAGCTTGGTTTCTCATTTGCTGCTTTCGCTGTTTGGCGTGCATGTGGTCATGTTTGCAAGCTTTCCCAGGTTGATACTTCATCTTCAGGTATGTTTGGTGCTGCTCCTGGCATGCCCACCTGCACACTTCATTGAACCAGTGTTGATCCCCTGCCTTAATGGTAATGGTTGAGTGGGGGATATGCCGAGCCATGAGGTTACAGATTGTATTGGAGTACAATTCTGCCGCTTTTGATGGCCCACAGCGCCTCATGGCTGCCCAGTCTTGAGTCGCTAGATCTGTGCAAAGTCTGTCCCATTTAACATGGTGATAGTGGGACACTACCGGTGGGACAGGACATCTCCCGGGATGGTCGTGTCTGGGACATTATCTGTAAGGTATGACTCTGTAAGTTCGACTATGTCAGGCTGTTGCTTAACTAGTCTGTGAAACAGCTCTCCCAATTTTGGCACCAAGACGATGGAAGTTATTCTTGATGTGAAGGGGGACTTTGTCTCCACAAGGACTGTGCGATGGTCACTCTTGCTGAACCTGTCATGGACAGATGCAACTGCAGCTGGCAGATTGGTATGGATGAGGTCAAGTATGTTTTTCCCTCTTGTTGGTTCCCTCATCACCTGCCGCATACCCAGTCTAGCAGTTATGTCCCTTAGGACCCGACCAGCTTGATTAGTAGTACTGCTGCCGAGCCACTCTTGGTGGTTGACATTGAAATCCCCCACCCAGAGTACATTTTGTGTCCTTGCCATCCTCAGTGCTTCCTCTAAGTGTTGTTCAACGTGGAGGAGTACTGATTCATCAGCTGCGGGAGGACAGTATGTGGTAGTCAGCAGGAGGTTTCCTTGCCCATGTTCAACCTGAAGCTATGAGACTTCATGGGGTCCAGAGTCAATGTTGACGACTCCTGGAGTAACTCCCTCCCGACTGTATACCACTGTGTCGTCACCTCTGCTGGGTCTGACCTACCAGTGGGACAGGACATATCCAGGGGATGGTGATGGTGGTGTCTGAGACATTGTCTGTAAGGTATGACTCTGTACGTATGACTATGTCAAGCTGTTGCTTAACTAGTCTGTGAGACAGCTTTCCCAATTTTGACACGAACCCCCAGATGTTAGTGAGGACGACTTTGCAGTGTTGACAGAGCTGTTTTGCAGTTGTCTTTTATGGTACCTAGGTCGATGCCAGGTGATCTGTCCGGTTTCATTTCTTTGAGATTTTGTAACGATTGGTACAACCGAGTGGCTTGCTAGGGCTGGGTCATTTCAGAGGGCAATTGAGAGTCAAGCACATTGCTGTGGGTATGGAGTCACATGTAGGCCAGACCAGGTGAGGGGTGGCGGATTTCCTTCTCTGAAGGACATTAGTGAGTCAGATGGGCTTTTCTGACAAGTGGCAATGATTTCATGGTGATCAGTAGATTCTTAATTCGAGGCTTTTTGTTTTCTAATTATTGAATTCAAATTCCATCATCTGCTGTGGTGGGATTCGAACCCGTGTCCCCAAAACATTATCTGGGTTTCTGGATTAATACTCTAGCGATAATACCACTCGGCCATTGCCTACCAGATCAGAATCAATCATGGAACCCGTTCCCAACCCAGGGACTATCTGTACCAGTGACACTGATGTGACAGATATTGTGACTGAGACTATGAGGAGGACCTGGATAGTTGGTCTTACCCTTTCAAGAACCTAAACTGTTCTGTTACCAGATCTAGATGAGATCAACATATTGGGTCTGCTTAAGGGACTTATCAGGATTCAGGCCCTCCTTCACTTCTATAACAACCATGTGAGAGCCTCAACTGGGACAACTGCAGCTGGATAGTCCTCGTCTGACCTCTCCCCTACTAAACTTTAAAACAGGTGGGTCAGGTAGAGCGTGGCAGAAAGGCAAGCAGGATGATTTTATAAGGCCTCTTAACTGAAAATCTGTCAGCTCGAGCCTGGCCAATTCTGCCTAAGAATAACTCCCAGAAGGCAATTAAATAAATATTTGAAGGGCAACTATTTACATGGAGAAAGCAAGATAATGGTTCCAATTAAGTTACTGTGTTAACAAACTGGCACAAGAATGTTAGGTTAAGTGATCTCTTTCTATGTCCTTTCATTCTGCGATTCTGTTATGAAAGGTAATTGGTCCTGGATGAAATATTAATGATATGAGCAGAGGGTCGTAAAATTTTTCACTGCTTAGACAGAGTTGTGAGATTGAGGAATGTATTATGACTGAGTAGCAGTAAAGGAATGGTCTCCCAGCAGAGATGGAGTGAGGTTTAAAGTGGCGTATAACATACCAAACAAGCAAATTGTGTCAGAGATAATAGGAACTGCAGATGCTGGAGAATCCGAGATAACAAGGTGTGGAGCTGGATGAACACAGCAGGCCAAGAACCATCATAGGAGCAGGAAAGCTTGACGTTTCGGGCCTAGACCTTTCATCAGAAATGGGGGAGGGGAAGAGAGTTCTGAAATAAATAGGGAGAGAGGGGGAGGCGGATAGAAGATGGACAGAGGAGAGGATAGGTGGAGAGGAGACAGACAAGTCAAAGAGGCGGGGATGGAGCCAGTAAAGGTGAGTGTAGGTAGGGAGGTAGGGAGGAGATAGGTCAGTCCAGGGAGGACGGACAGGTCAAGGGGGCGGGATGAGGTTAGTAGATAGGACATGGGGGTGTGGCTTGAGGTGGGAGAAGGGGATAGGTGAGAGGAAGAACATTCTGGACTGGGTCTGAATTAATTCCATGACTGAGATTTGCTAGTCTTCAAAAGAAAAGGGCTGGAAACCATACTGTTTTAAACGGATAAACATTTATTAGCTTGTTCTCATTCTTTCAAGCGATGTTAGCATCACTAGCTGGACCATCCCAAGTAAACAGTAGAACATAGAACATAGAACAATACAGCACAGTACGGGCCAATTGGCCCACGATGTTGTGCCGACCTATTATTCTACTCTAAGATCAAACTACCCTGCATACCCTACATTTTACTATCATCCATGTGCCTATCCAAGAGTCGCTTAAATGTCGCTAATGTATCTGTCTCCATTACCACCACCGGCATCACATTCCACGCACCCACCATTCTCTGTGTAAAGATAAGTAGTTCAGAGTAAACCACATTGAGTGTCTGGAGTCACAAATAGGCCAGACCAGGTAAGCATGGCAGATTACCTTCCCTGAAGGATATCACTGAACCACATTGGCCTTTATAACAAATGATAGTGGTTACCTTGATAACTTTTTCCCCAGAATGTTTGCTGCATTCAAATTTCACTATCAACAGGGGATTTGAACTCATATTTGGAGTTCTAGATTAATAGCCTAGTGACATTGCCACTATCTCACTGCCTCACCAACACAAATGCAAAATAGATTGTTCTGGAATTCCTCCCTCTCAGATTCCAATACATATGAGCTGACATAAACTGACATCACTTGGTGAAGAATACACAGTTTCAGACTTCATTTTATGTGCCATAGATATGGAAATTCTGAAGGTGTTTCAGGCCCTCAGGATGTTATCTTGGGGAGACTTATTGATGGCAATGCAATTGAATGGCAACGGGAGGTCGTTAGTTGACTCTTCATAATAAAAGGCCATCACCTTACAACAGTATGCCTCAAATGGTACTGCCACTGAAGACGGACACAGTGTAGACATTGGAAAACTGTCCAGTTCTGATTTTATGATGAAGAGGAGGTCATTGTTGGCACAATTGAAGATGGCTGGGCCAAGGACATGATCCTGAGAAATCTTGCAGCAATGTCCTAGGGTAAGACAATAGCTTGAATTTTAGTGAAAGCTGACAGCCTCTCTTTTGTGTCAGAGATAATAGGTACTGCAGATGCTGGAGAATCCGAGGTAACAAGGTGCGGAGCTGGATGAACACAGCAGGTCAAGCAGCATCATAGGAGCAGGAAATCTTGACGTTTTGGGCCTAGACCCTTCATCAGAAATGGGGGAGGGGAAGAGGGTTCTGAAATAAATAGGGAGAGAGGGGGAGGCGGATTTCTGATGAAGGGTCTAGGCCCGAAACATCAAGCTTTCCAGCTCCTATGATGCTGCTTGGCCTGCTGTGTTCATCCAGCTTCGCACCTTGTTATCTCAGCCTCTCTTTTGTTGCAAGATAGTTCTGGATGCCTGACTTCCATCTCCAAAACACCCCAACCATTTTCACAAGGAAGGAAATGAGGCAAAGTTTCAATATTCACAGTTCACAGGGGTAGCTGCCTGTGTTAAAAAGCACCAGCATCCGGCTTATCCAATTTTCACTCGTGGTATGCCCAAAATACTTTCAACCTGGTAAGAGAATATCTTCAGTGGTTGGAGTCTTTTGGAAGAGCTATGGCACCCTTTTGAATCGCACTCTTTTCTTTATAGGAAGCTATGTGACCTTTAGGAGAAGTGGGTTCCCATTCAGATGGTTAAAGGTAAACATCAATGCGTGTCAAAAACGTTTAAACTGATTGAAAGTACCAAAAGGAACCATCAAGCTGTTAAAGCATTTGAAACTGTTGTCCATTAAATATGTGAAAATAAAACTGGAGGTCTGGAGTGTCCTTTAGGGAAGGAAACGGCCATCCTTACCAGCTCTGGACTACATGTGACTCCAGACCCACAGCAAAGTGGTTGACTCTTAACTGCCCTCTGCGCAATCAGGGGTGGGCAATAAATGCTGCTTGATCAGCGACACCCTCATTCTGTTAATGAATAAAGGAAAAAAAATGTGTTTGTTGTTTCTTTATTCTGTTGATACAAATCTGGAGATTTGGATTCGTGCTGTATGACAGATTGCATAATCCTTGATTATCATATTTTGATACCTCTAATTTCACAGTTTGATTGATATATCCCAAGCGATTTTAAACACTGTAATGGGGCTATGGTTTCCAATGTTTACTTTGTAAGGGATTAAATTCAGCTAAATGTTGCGAATGTTTGTTTTTCAATGAGTTGCTTTCATTTGAAACAGTGAATTAACACTTAAATGTATTTAATCTCAGCATGGGTCTTGAGATCTATTCATGTTGGATATCGGATCAGAATAGTGGATTAAGGACAAAAAGTAGTAGACGAGGGGCACACATTGACATGATTTTGCAGAAAGCTGTCATAGGGGCTATAAAGGATCATAGGGTGCGCTGGAAGCGTCTCCCATCATGAGTTCCATAAAACCAATCCCAGGTATGTTCATGGAAATTCATGCCAATATGTCTGGAACAACTGCAACCATTTTTCTTTGACAATGGTATGACATCAGCCAAACTGTTTTCAGTTTTCCTAGGAGCAGTTAATGGATTGTCTGGACAAATGTTCCCTTGATTTCATCTGCTTGGTTGGTCCTTTTCATGAACATCCAGTGGTGCTACTGACATATTCTACACTCCTCATTTGGTAAGGATTAATCACATTGCAGCCAAGGAAAATTCAATGTCATTTCTTCTCTTACATTACTTTGTTCCCTGAAATCGCATACCCCACTAACATCATTCTTTGATTCTAATTACATTGCTTTCAGACTCAGAATGTTCTCAGAGACATTCTGTTCAGATTTTACTGCAAAAGGTACCATTAGACCTGTCTATCCACTATTTGGAAGAAACTTTTCTGAAGAACAGTCACATTAGACTGGAAATGTTAGCTCTGTCTATCTCTCTCCAGAGATGCTCCCAGACCCACGGAATGACCTTCAGCACTTTAGTTGTGTCATGTCATCGAGTCATACAGCGTGAAAATAGACCCTTGGGTCCAACCAGTCCATACTGCCCACAATTCCAAACTGGATTACTCGGCCTGATCAGGTCCTGGAGATTTATCCACTTTTATAGCTTCTAAGACCTCTAGCTCTTCCTCTTCTGTAATGTAACCTGTTTTCAAAACATCAATTTTTATTTCCCTGCATTCTCTAGCCTCCATTTCTTTCTCCACAGTAAAATCTGAAGCAAAATATTTGTTTACTATCTCCCCCATTTCCTGAGGTTCAACACAAAGACAACCTTTTTAATCTTTAAGGGACACAACTCTCTCTCCAGTTGCTCTCTTACTTTTAATGTACTTGTAGAATATCTTTGGATTACAGAACATAGAACATAGAACAGTACAGCACAGTACAGGCTCGTCGGCCCACTTTTGCCCTAATCCTAAGGTCTATTGAACCTCCACCCCTACCTTATACTATCATCCTTATGCCTATCTAATAGCCGCTTAAATGCCCCTAATGAGGCCAACTCCACTACCCTCTCCGCGCAATGCATTCCACGCCCCGACCATTCTCTGATTAATGAACCTACCTCTGACGTCTCCCCTATATCTACCTCCACTCACTTTAAAACTATGCCCCCTCGTGATAGCTACCTCCACCCGAGGAAAAAGTCTCTGGCTGTCCACTCAATCTATACCTCTGATCATTTTGTACACCTCTATCAAGTCACCTCTCATCCTTCGTTGTTCTAAAGAGAAAAGCCCTAACTCTCTCAACCTTTCCTCGTAAGACCTTCCCTCCATTGCAGGCGGCATCCTGGTAAATCTCCTCTGCACCTTTTCCAACGCTTCCACATCTTTCCTGTAATGAGGCGACCAGAACTAGACACAATACTCCAGGTGTGGCCGAACCAGGCTTTTGTACAGCTGGAGCATAACTTCACAGCCCTCTATTAATGAAAGCTAACACACCATACACCTTCTTAACAACTCTATCCACCTGGGTGGCATCTTTTAGGGAACTGCGGACATGAACCCCAAGGTCCCTCTGCTCTTCCACACTGCCAAGAATCTTTTCATTAACCCTGTATTCTGCTTTCAAGTTTGTCCTTCCAAACTGAATCACCTCACACTTTTCAGGGTTAAACTCCCTCTGTCACTTCTCAGCCCAGCTCTGCATCCTATCAATGTCCCTTTGTAACCTAGAACAGCCCTCCGCACTATCTACAACTCGACCCACCTTCGTATCGTCCGCAAACTTACTAATCCACCCTCCCACTCCTTCATCCAAATCATTTACAAAAATCACAAAAAGAAGAGGACCCAGAACAGATCCTTGTGATACACCACTTGTAACTGAGCATCATGTTGAATATTTTCCGTCCACTACCACCCTTTGTCTTCTCAGGGTCAGCCAATTCTGAATCCAATCTGGAACATTTCCCCCTATCCCATGCCTCCTTACCTTCTGCATGAGCCTACCATGGGGAACCTTATCAAACGCCTTACTTAAATCCATGTATACCACATCCACTGCTCTACCTTCATCCACGTGTTTGGTCACCACTTCAAAGAATTCAATAAGGTTTGTGAGGCATGATCTATTCCTCACAAAGCCATGCTGACTATCATGAATCAAACTGTGCCTATCCAAATGATCATAAATCCTGTCTCTCAGAGCCCTTTCCAATAATTTGCCCACCACTGACATAAGACTAACTGGCGTGTAATTTCTGGGGTTATCCCTATTCCCTTTTTTGAACAAGGGAATGATGTTTGCCCCTGTCCAATCTTCAGCACTATACCAATGGACAGTGAGGATGAAAAAGTCATCGCCAAAGGCCCTGTGATCTCTTCCCTCGTTTCCAATAGAATCCTCGGATAAATCCCATCAGGTCCGGGGGACTTATTTATCTTCAAGTTCCTCAAATTTCCTCGTACATCTTCCTTACTAACATCGACCTCCTCTAGCCTACCAGCCTGTTTCACACAGTCCTCCTCTAAAACTAGGTCCTTCTCTGTTGTGAATACCAAAGAAAAGTATTCATTAAGGACCTCTTCTATCTCTTTAGGCTCTGTGCACAAATTCCCCTTACTATCCTTGACCGATCCTACCCTTTCTCTGGTCATTCTCTTATTCCTCACATACGTGTAAAAAACCCTGGAGTTTTCCTTGATCCTATCTGCCAAGGTTTTCTCATGCCCCCTTATAGCTCTCCTAAGCCCTTTCTTCAGCTCCTTCCTGGATAACTTGTATCTCTCTAGAGCCTTTTCTGTTCCTTGTTTCCTAAACCTTATATCCTTAACTTTATCCGCCAAGGCTACCTCATATCCCATCTTTGCCTTCCTGATTTCCCTCTTAAGAATGCCCCTACACTCTTTATACTGTTCAAGAGAATCAATTGAACTCAGTTGTCTATATCTAAAATATGATTTTTTTTATTCTTGACTAGAAACTCAATGTCTTTATTTATTCTTTGTTCTCTAATCCTATTAGCCTTAGCTTTTACTCTAACAGGAACTAAATGACTCTGAACTCAAATTATCAAACTTTTGAATGCCTCCCACTTGTCAGATATCCCCTTACCTGCAAAGTCTACGCAAATCAACTTTTGAAAGTTCTTGTTTCATGACATTAAAATTTGCCTTACTCCAATTAAAACTTTAACTCTTATGGAAGTTTTATCCTTTTCCATGAACATCATAAAACTAATAGAATTATGATAGCTAGGCACAAAGTGTTCCCCTACTTTAACCTCAGTCACTTGTCCTGCCTTATTACTCAAGAGAAGGTCAAGTTTTGCTCCTTTGCTAGTAGGAACATTTACATATTGATAAAGAAAACTTCTTTGAGCACATTTAACAAATTCTTCCCCATCCAAACCTCTAACACTATGGTGGTCCCTGCCAATACTTGGAAAAGTAAAGCCCCCATTATTACAACCTTATTTTTCTTACAATTATCTGAAGTCTCTCTATGTATTTGTTCCTCAATTTCCCTCTAACTACTGGGATGCCTGTAATACAAACCCATCAAGGTGATCATTACTTTCTTCTTTTTTAATTTTAACCCATATACTTTCACTGGATGGGTTTTTCAGAAATATCTTCTCTAGATACAGCAGCAATATTTTCCTTGATCAAAAACGTTACTCCCCATCCTCTCTTGCCTTCCTTTCTATCCTTCCTATAGCATCTAAAATGTGGAACACTGAGCTGCCAGTCCTGTCCATCCCTTAGCCAATTTTCTGTAAGAGCTATGGCATCCCAATCCCACGTTCCCAAACATGCCCTGCATTAATCAGCTTTACCCGCAAAACCCTTGCATTGAAATAAATGCAGTTTAATTCGTCAGAGTTACTTCATTCTCTGACTTGCTCTTGTCAGTCTTTTTTAATTAGCTTGCTCTGTAAACTGTGATTGATTATCTCAATTATACTTTCATTGATCATGTGAGTCAATTCTGCTGATTTTCATTTATTTCTGTATCTCATAATTCATTTTTCTTTTTCTCTCTTTGTTTCTCTTTCTTTTATTGACTCCAATAGAATGTTGCCTCCAATCCAGAAGCACGTTCTTGAACATTTTGTTAAAAGGTCTTATATAATGCGACCATGACACCTAACTTTAATATGAACTTCAATAATGAATATTTCCACACATCCAATATGTTTGTGCACTCTGTTT
Source organism: Ginglymostoma cirratum (assembly GCA_024137785.1). Taxonomy (NCBI): domain Eukaryota; kingdom Metazoa; phylum Chordata; class Chondrichthyes; order Orectolobiformes; family Ginglymostomatidae; genus Ginglymostoma; species Ginglymostoma cirratum. The sequence continues at coordinate 53,651,431 of JAHRHZ010000248.1, read as the reverse complement.
AATCCACACCTAATGTCAATACTGATGCCTGTAATTTCTAATTTGTGACGAGTCTACCATTTAACAGATTTTTTCTGTGTGAACACACTTTGTTCAAAACATCGCAATCTCAAGAAACCCAGAGAAGTTGTGTATTTTTGTAGATTCTCCAGTTTTGCCAAGAACTGAGAAACATTTTGAATCTTATTATTCTCCTAATTGAACTCAACAGTTCCACAACTGCAAATGACTTCAGGCCCAGACGTTCTTTGACAACTTGGGATTATTTCCTCTCGTGTTCTAACTGTAGGATCAACAGAAGCAATTGGAATCTTAATCAATGTATTTACTACAGACCCGCAGAAAATAAGCAAAACTATTCCCTTTTCAGCTACTGTTGTAGATTAGTTTGTATCAAACAAATATTAAACTTTATTACATAGGTATTCCAGATTGATTCAGTACACTTCAATTTTCCAAGCCCAGCAGGCTTAATACAAACTACTTCTGGTAACAAAGAACAAACATATTTGATATCTAGTCTTTGAGCTCGAACAGTTCATCCAATTCACCAACACTTTCCACCCCAACCTGAAGTTCACCTGGACCATCTCTAACACTTCTCTCTCCTTCCTGGACCTCTCTGTCTCCATCTCGGGCAACCACCTAGAGACAGATGTCCATTTCAAGCCCACTGACTCCCACAGCTACCTGGAATACACCTCCTCCCACCCACCCTCCTGCAAAAATGCCATCCCCTATTCCCAATTCCTTCGCCTCCGCCGCATCTGTTCCCAGGATGAGAC
>JAHRHZ010000248.1:53620620-53650246 GCA_024137785.1 Ginglymostoma cirratum | reverse complement strand
GCCCGAAACGTCAAGTTTTCCTGCTCCTATGATGCTGCTTGACCTGCTGTGTTCATCCAGCCCCATGCTTGTTATCTCGGATTCTCCAGCATCTGCAGTACCTTTTATCTCTGATACTTTTTTTATAATGTATTGCCTGTTGTTTTCTTTGCCACAGTTAGGCCTGAATGAACATTCAATTTGGTCTTGAAACACACTACTGCTTTTATTTTCTGATTCCATCGAAGAATAAGAAAGCAATAAATGAGAAGATCTTGGCATAAAATTACTACAATATGTGTATTCCCAAAAAGGAAGTCATCACGTATTCAATTATTAATAGGGAACTTTCATACAAACCATACAAGCCATAAACTGAACTTTCCTCTTGGTCTGGGAAAACCCAATCCCGTGCATTTTTACAGCTCACATAATGTACAGCTGACCCATATCCCTTTACAAGGGATTTTTGGCTTTTCAGATAGGTGTTGGATTTGCATTGCAATTTAAGAGGTGTAATTGGTGTGGGAATGGAGGCAACCCAATCACAAGACTAGCTTCAGTTCTACAACAAAACAAGCCAGTTCCCAACATAATTTAAAGGTGTCCCAAACATCGTCCCTCAAATCCCACCCATCCTCCCTGCCATCGCACATCTCCAATGCCACCTTTATCTCCCCATGTTCTTCCATGATGGCATGTATCTACCATGGCCACTTATCCTAAATGTAATATGTACACTTTAGAGTAGTCATGCAATGGAAATTGAAAGTATTTTAACATTTAGGGAAATTTATATTATATATTAGGGAAGCATCAGACTACTTAAGGTCTAAGGAAACCTTAAACTCAAATTCATTATCATTCACATAGCACTTCAAGATCCAAAGGGAAAGAGTTGTTCCAATCCTTTAAATGACTATTGGATTTATGAACAAACAAGAAACTACATCAAAGAGTTATCATGTTCATAAAAGCTGGTAAAGTTATTAACAGATCTTCAATTAATTAGAACACCTTTTGAAGGGAATATTTAAAAACTCAGCCAATTATTCAGAACCAAACAGCTTTCATAACAACCGACAGAACTAACATCTACTTCCATTTCAAAAAGAAAAAATGCCTGTTAATGGAGGAGAAGCAGGTGCATTAGGCTGATGGCAGGTATGGAGGGATTTCCTTAGGAGGACAGGTTGAGAAGATTGGACCTGTCCTGTTGGAATTATATTATTGGTGCCTGCTTCCAAATCATTTATATAAATTGTGAATTGTACTCAGTATTGACCCCTGTAGTACCACATTGCCATCATGAGAATGGTCTACTCTGTTTTTTTCTCTATTAACCAATTCTCAATCAGTACTCGTGCATTCCTTCCAATCCCTTCTGCTCTAATTTTATTTACTAACTTCCTGTATGGGACCTTATCAGGAAGCGTCTCAAATCCAAATACACCACATCCACTGGTATTCCTTTGTCTATTGTACAAGTAGCATCCTCAAAAAAGCTTTCGCATTTGTCAATTATGATTTTCCCTTCATAAAACCATGTTGACTTCCCATTTTTTCGATTATTTTCTAAATGTTCAACCCTCAATTTTTTTATATTAGATTCTAATATTTTTTCATCAATTACCATCAGTCTAACAAGTTTGTAGTTCTCTCTTCTCCCTATTTCTCCCTTCTTCAATAGTAAGGTTATACTTGCTACTTTCCTGTCAGCAGAAACCTTTTCTGAATCTATAGAAAAAAATAAGCATAAATGTATCTTCTATCTCTATTGCTGCTTCATTTAACAATCTACTAATAAGCTTATCTGGTTCAGAAGCTTTATGAACCTTCAATCCTATTAATTCTTTCAGCTAATTTTAACCAATTTTAGCTCATTACAAATATTAGTTTCTTCTGGTTCTTTAGTTACACAAGCCGGCTGGTTATCTTGTGTTTCTCGGAAATTTTCTGTATCTTCTTCCAAGCAGTAAGATGCAAAATAACTGTTTAGTTTTCCACCATGTCTGTGTTCTCCACTATAAATTCTTCTGCCCTTCCTTGTAATGCACGCACATTTTTCCATGCAAATCTTTTGTCTTTCATATATCAACAAAAGCTTTTACAGTCTGCCTTTTTGTTCTGTCCTAACTTGCATTTGTATCTTTTTTCCGCTTTGCTTATCAGCTTCTTGGCTCCCTTTTGCTGCTTGATAAATTGCTCCAAACTGTCAGGTTTACCCTATTTTTGGCTTTCATATAACCCAGCTCCTTTGATCTAAAGCAATCTTCAAGTATTTTTGCCAAATATGGTGATTCACTTTTCTTTTTGGGTGTTCAAGCCTTAAAGGAATATATATCTGTTATAGCTATTGTAGCATTTCTTTGTCGATTATCAATTGCCTCTCCACCATCAAATCATTTAACATATTTTTCTAATCCATTCTAGCCAACTTGCTCCTTAAAATTCAGATTAGCAGGATAGGTTAGATATTCCCTATCTCTGCATCCAGCTTAAATGAGAAGATGGCCTGGACCTTTTTCATGAGGTTGCCAATAGGGTCACCTTGGAACAGTGGGAGTTCCAACAGGTGAACGTTGGCTTTCGCTAGATAGCAGTATTTCTCTGTATATTGCCAGATTTCTCTGCTAACACATTGAGGAAAGTGAGTTTATTTGATTGCTCTGTTTCAATACTGAATTTGAATTATATTGTGTAAAATGATTGAAGATGTAAGTTACTTTTTAACTGGGTATTGGAAGCGATAAAGGATGAGGTGAATGGCAGGAAAAATATAGCCATGGTAGAGGGCAATTAAAAAGCATTGTAATTACTGTCTTTTCTTAATTTTTCTGTTTGGTTACCAACTTAATCATGGCAAGTAGCACTTGACCATTTGTGCTGACCAACACAGAATGCTAGGCAATCATTATTTATAGATTGTTTTGTCTATCCATAGAAATAGCATGTGGAAGATTTTAAAACCCTACATGCACAAAAATGTGCTGAGTGCATTTGATAAATAAGGCTGTTAATAGTTTTACTGCACGAGCAACAAGTTACAACTAGATTGTCTTTGCAGAGGTATTTTGTGAACTTTGTTTTTGCACATTCCAAAGAAATGTATCATTAATCTGACAGAGGAATACATTATTTTACCTCTTCTCTCCCTGCCCCCAGGGAATATCTCACTTGTGTCTCAGTGACCAGAATTAGCTAGTGTTCAAGCTGCAGTCTGGTCAGAGCATTCTACAGCCTGAACATGATTTCCTTTGATTGTTGATCCCTTTTATTTAATATCCAACTTGTTCTATCTTTTGCTGCCTTCATTAGTTGGACACATTTATTATTGAATCCACTCAGATTCTTAGGTCTCCTTCAGCTTCGTCTTGAGCTTTTTCAATACAGATCATGGATTCAAGCTGTATTTTTCTTCCTACATGGAGAATTTCTCTGCAATAATTTGTTCAACCATTTTACATATCGAAACATGGAAAATAACAGCAGGAGTAGGTTGTGCTCAGTCAATTTGATCACAGCTGACATCTTACCCAATACCCTGTACCTGCTTTCTTCCCATATTTTTAGTACAAAGAACTACATAAGAACTAATTCCTTTTTGAAAACCTTCAATGCTTTGGCCTCAATCTCTTTCTGTGGCAAAGAATTCTATGGCTCACCACACTCTGGGTAAATAAAAAGTTTTCTTCATCTCAGTCCTAAATGGCCTACTCCATATCTTTATACTGTGATCCCTGATTCTGGACTTCCTGGTCATCAGGAACATCCTTCCTGCATTACCCCTGTCTATCCCTGTTAGAATTTTATAGGTTTTACATTTTGTCCAACTCATGCTATGATTGCTGAGCTGTGCTGTCTGATTACAACACCCATACAACATTAGTACCACCGACAAATGTAGTACTTTGAATCGAGTGTCTTGATCAATTCTGCCTGATGTAGATGGGTCTTCCTCAGCTGTTTAGTCTCTGGTGACAGGATGGAAACTTGGACACAGAAATAAGCATGAAATTTGTTTGCCACATACGTCATTCAATGCAGGAAGCTTCTAATTATTATCTTTATATCGCAGAGCAACTTTGGTTAGGGTGCACGAGCACAAGGCTCCAAGTCTTTTGCTTGTTTGAGGGCTATATGGCACCAGCAGAAAGATAAATTGTTTGCTCAAGAAAATAAAATTGAAGCGGATTTCAGTTACCAATTATATTTCACAAAATTATTTCAAAAGCAAGTGTTTGTTTATCTTGATTTCTTGGAGTCCTCTGTAGATTCCAGTGGATAAGTACCAGTACAAAACAACCATGCATGTGCAATGTTGTGAAACCACATTCATTACTGCTTTTTCACTAGATGCAATGCTCCTCTGATAGCTGGGAGAATGAGCATGTGTAGAGACCAGAGATAAAAGGTACTGCAGATGCTGGAGAATCCGAGAGAACAAGTTGTGGGGCTGGATGAACACAGCAGGCCAAGCAGCATTTCCTGCTCCTATGTGTAGAGACCATATGCTCTAGAAAATTGGGAACACCACTAATCCATCTTATGCTGAAGAAAACAAACACAGCCCTGGTGCACCCAACACTGAATGCTGTAATAGGTCTTAATTGATTTTGGTGCTGCTTTGTCAAGAACAAACAGTCAAGAAAGATATATCTTGAAGTATCAGTCTGTGGCAAAGTTCTGTCTGAATTCTATGATAGCGCTGTGGTCAAAGTTGCACAGAACTGCATAGAATCTATAACACAAAAATAGGCCATTAAATTCAACTGCTCTACAACTGGCATTTATGTTTCACACGTGTTGAGACATGAAAGTAATACAGTCGTGATACAATTGCAGCTTGACTGGCAGAATCCTTCCTCCGTTTTAAGGTAGTGCACTGTCCTGACATTACATAAAATAACATACATATCCAGCACAAAAACAGACCATTGAACCTCACCGACCTGTACTGGTGGTTGTACTTTGCATTTAATACTCCTGCAGTAAAGGGTTGAAAAAGATAAAGTCACTTCCACAACGTTGCACATTTCGACTACCACACTGAACACCAATGGAAATATAGGATTTGAATTAATTTGCTTATAGCACGTTTGAAAACTGTGAAGTAGCAACATACAATATGAATTGCATGCTGGAAACCACTTCAGCTCAGAAAATTCATATAACCTTGCAAACAAGCAGTAACTTTAAATAGCAATTTTATTATTTTCTTCTTTGCTATTTTAAAATTTCACCAGTGAATATTGCATTTTTGGATTTTTGATCTATGAGCGAGTCGAGGGTTATTGAGGGATGAGGTAGGAAGTGAAGGGGGCAATGGCCTAGTGGTATAATTGCTGGACTGTTAATCCAAAGATTCAGATAATGTTCTTGAGCGTCGAGTTTGAATCCTGCAATGGCAGATGCCGGATTTTGAATTCAGTAATTAGAAAAAAATCTGGAATTAAGAGTCCAATGATGACCATGAATTCATTGTCGATTATCAGGAAAAACCCATCTGGTTCACTAACGTCCTTTAGGGAAGGAAACTACCATCCTTGCCTGGCCTGGCCAACATATGACTCCAGACCCACAGCAATGTGGTCCTCATTTAACAGCAGCCCTCTGGCTAATTAGGGATGGGTAATAAATGCTGCCGAGCTAGTGACACCCTTCACTCATGAATAAATTAAAAGAAAATTACAATTACTCTGGTGAGTAATATGATGATATTGAGAATCACAGCCGGAAAACAGACAACTTCTGCTTGCAATTCTTATAACATTGTCGCAGAAAAGAGTAAAATGAATGACTCAGGCCACTAGCTATAAAAGTCAGTTTTGGTTAAATGTCAATGTCTCTATGGTGTCACAGGAGAAGGTGGTCAATCCTATTATTTGATATCTCCACTGAAAGCAGTAACGTAACATATTCATTTTCATTTTAATGTTACCAAATCTGATTATAAGGTCAGTGACAGCAGTATTAGATCAGTGTGGCCAAAAACCCAGGAGAGATCTAACCCTTGGGTATGTTCCCTTCCCTTTTGGAATGGTACAATTTAGAGAACCAACAGAAGTTTACAGCTCAGAAGGAGACCATTATATCTATGTGTGCTCTTTGCTAGAGCAATGCCAAATCAATTCTATTCCTCCACTCATTTTTCACAAGTATTTCACGTTCCCAAAACTCAATGTGAAGAAATTTCCCGTATTTTTTTGACCCACTTTTTCTTATAGACTAAATTTTCTTACAATTTCTGATGTGTTAGTAGTTCTGGAATGGCATAGAGGTTCTTTCATTGAGCAATTGAGGCAGCCATGTTGGCATTTCCAGGAGGTGTGATGAACCCAAAATAACAAATTCTTCTCCTTGGGCTTGATGTTACTCCTTGCTTTACTCAGGGCACAGATAGCACTGGAACATTCATAACTGACTCCAAGTGTAATAGTAAATGACAGATAATCGACTGCATAGAAGCCTTGTACTAGACTAGCTGATTGCCCTAGTTTTGTACCACTGTTCACACAAATGCAAATTAATGTACATATGTATCTTCTCCAGACCAGCAATGAGTGCAATACTTAGTTAAACAATGCAGAAGCAGTGTAAATCACATCAAGAAATTCCGGGCCATCCTGATTATTTTAAATTAGTGATCTCTGTGTTGTTGACTTCAAAACTTGATGAAATAGTCTTTTCCTAGTTATTTTATCAAAATCGTACATAGTATTAAATTCTTGATGTTATTAAATTTCAGCCTCTGCTCCAATATACTTATGCCAAACTTTATAGTCTCTCTTCACAGCAATTGTTTTGCATGTCTGCCTTTGGCCTGGTAAATCTCTTTTCTTTATCAAACAAAGGAGATTGGGCAGATTTTTGATGTAGATGTTCAAGATTATGACCAAGATTGGATAAGGTATGCAATGAAAAACTATTCCTATTAACTGATAGCGCAGGCCGTAGAGGTACTGGATTACGGTTTTGAGCAAACGATATACTGTAAACATGAAGAACATTTTATATGCAGCAAGTGGCAATGACTTGGAACTCATTGCTCCCAAAAGAGGTAGGTGCAGAAAGGATCAATGATTTCAAAAGGAGATTGGATGTGTGATTGAAGGAAGTTAACTTGCAGAGCTGCTGGAGTCGAGTGGGACTGAACGAATTGCTTCATGGAAAGCTAGCTAGAATGGTCTCATTCTGTGCTGCAAGTTATGAAATTAAATTTCATGAGGTATTTTCTAATCTTTGCTCATCTAGTGAATAGTTGAAAGAATTAGAGAAAATGCAAGACTAAAATAGGCATGATCTAAACTTTTTAAAAATCTAGCTAGGTTTTAGCTAGTTGTTGCACTAAGTTCGTCTTTGAATGTGGGGTGAATACATAGTTAAGTGGCAACAAAATAGCTGGCATTTTCCACTAATAATTGATCTAATGTAACACTATCACTGGTACATACTACAATGAATTATCAGGAGAATAATGAAGATATAGCTAAAATTAATCCAATAAAGGTAAAGGTGCCATAGTCTTACAAGACCATGGGTCTGTTCTCTCATTAGAGAGAGGTGTTTGGTTGTGGTTTAACCTAAGGGTCACCATACTTCAGGTGAGGGCAGAGATTGAGAAAGGGAATCCCTCAGACAGAGCAGGAATTGAACTTATACTGTTGGTATTACTCTGCATTGTCAACCAGCCATCCAGCCAACTTAGCTAACCAATACAATATCTCAAAGTAGAAACAGAACAATTTGCTCCTGTTTCAATTTCTGATGAATACGCTACAATAACCATGTTCTAAATTTCAATGAGATTGTTTCACAAATCAAGATATATATCCAACAAGTATCACATGTCCTCAGCACAGTTTGGCATGTTTTACCACTAATGAATTATGTTTTAGAAGTTTGTCACTGTACTCGTGTGACCAAATGCAGCTGTTAGTTTTTACACCAAGTATCTAAAAAAACAACATAAGTAATGGCAAGTTCACTTATTTTTGAAACTTATCTTGGAGGAACATCTGATGCCCAGGACATTGGGCAACTCCTCTAAACAAGTTGCATTGTCAGATCTTACATGCACTTGCGACGCCAAGACATACAAAGCAATTGGCCAAAAAATGGAAAATGCGATTAAAAGAGTTAAGTGCTTGTTTTAGACTGGCATAGGTTCAATGGGCCAAAGGGTCTTCTTGTAGACCTCTGTGACTCCATGAGTCCAACTAGCAAACAGGATTTCTGTTTAACATCTTATCCGATGCATAGCGTTTCTCGGGTGATCCCTCGATCATTCAACCTCAATCATGTCAATCAAGTCCTAATGTTGTGATTTATATGAATCTGTGAATTTCAGCTTGAATCCATTATCTTTCAGAGCTTTAGTAATTTATGATTTGTTCAATTAAAATTGTTTTGCCTGACTAATAATTTATTCATAAGACAGATATATTAATATATCTTATTTCATAACAAAATTGCAAAGAAATGTAAATCAGATAACAGTCTATTAGAAAGGTTTTTCAACCTACAAGGTCACAAGGTAAAAACAAAATTAGAAAGTACTTATTACTTAAATTTATTTAGCAATGTATAGGATGGGCCAAAGGGCTAAAATTGTTGATGATACTCAACAAGCTGCATGATGTTGAATGAGTCCTGTGAACATTCCTTTATGAGTTAAAGACGACACCTGCAGCTTGTTTTCTGATCCTGTATCTTCTGTACCAGCCAGTGGTTTGGTCTTTCTGTATCTGCTTTCTTTGTCCTGGCTGTTTGTTACACTGTATAAGAGAGAGAGAGTTTCGTTCCGAGGCACGGGACTTCACTTTAGTTCAGAATCATGAACAGTGCCAGGAATGAATCTAAACCTCCAGAGCAGCCATCAGTTGAGAGGCCCCTGATGTGCAGAAGGGCGTGAAACTTGTTGCTTTTATCGCAGGGCGTGAGACTTATTTTTTTTTTTCCTTTTCTCTTCTGTTTATTATTCATTTATTATTACCACTATAATCATGTATTCTTACTTCATAAACATTCATATTTAAGCAAATTTCTGTTAGATGAGCCTTCTCTTACTTATACTTACCGGAACCTGAAAAGAACTGTTTGGATAACGCTGTGTTCCAAGACATTTTTGGTGACGAGGGATGGGATTTAGGAAAATATTTAAGAGAAGGGAAAGGCAACCTAATGCTCTGGAGACCTTCCGGCAGTCTCTGGATTTGGGGCTGTAGCTAATTTGTTAGCACAGCTAGGACTTCCTGCAAGAATGCGGTACAGTTATAACCGTAAAAAGAGAGAAAGGAGGGTTATTCATATAGGCTGCCGCACACGAATGCCTGTGGGGAGCAGGCTTCCCCAAAAGCAAGTGCACCGCAAATGGGATGGATATTATTAACAGCTTAACGTTCTACATGTAGGGATTTGGAAGAGTGCCAGGCCGAAAATGGGCAGCTTGAGGCCGCACTGACAGCAGTAGAACAGCATAACACTATCCTAACAGAAGCAGGATAGAGTTAGAACGCAGAGGGAAAACAGGACCAAATAGTATGCCATATGACAATGGTACAACAGTAAAAGAGAGCAAAATGGCAGAATTGGAAAGTTGACCCAGTTAAAGCTCATGCATTATTAATCTCACAATGGGACCCTGAGCATCGGGATAGAGACATTTGGTATTCATCTGATTTAGAGTTTGAATGGACAGACGGGGAAGTGGATGGGGATGCTCCACCTCCAGAGCTGTCCTCAGAAAAGGGTCTATTAGCACAACCCCTAATAACAAATAAGGCAAAACAAATAGGAGGACAGAACCCACAAAATTCGAGAATAGTGACAGGTTACTCTATGTCCAAATTGCAGGATTTGGGGTCACGTCTTAAACAGAAGTCGGATGAACCCTTGGCTTCTTGGCTGATGTGGTTGAAGGACCAGGGCACTGCCACAGAGCGAGGGAATCTGGGAGCACTAACTGTTGATCCACATGTGAATAGTGTCTTTAGAAACAGGGTGAACTGATTGCTGTGGAATGCACTGACACGAACAGTAGGAAACAAGTACACTTCTTTGATAGATTGGGAAGGTGATGTTGAAAAATGGGAGAGCATGCTATTTGGCTATGGAGGTGTGTATGTATTCACCACGGTTTCAGTGTCCAGACCAGGAAGCTTTCACAGCTGGAATGAGGAGCTGGCTAATGTGAAGTGGTCTGGGCTGGATGAAAGGTGCCTTGTTAGCCCTATTAGGGCCAGCCCAGGGACAGGCAGTGGGACAGGTCTGTTGTTAGGACAGTTCAAGGATGTGGAGGCTGGTACACAAAGAGTGGGGCCTACTCGAGCAAGTGGTAAACAGGGACAACAAGGTGGAGATGGAATAGGTTCAAAGATGAAACAAAAGGTAACCAGAAGGGAAATGTTCGCAGCATTATTGAAAGCAGGAATGTAGAGGTGTAAGATAGGTGGAATAACTACTGGTGCCATGTACAACGTGTGGAGAATGCACTGCTTTCTGAAGAGCAAGGAGGTAAGAGAGATCAAATAGATGTGGAGGGAGAAAAGGAAAACCAACAGAAAACAGGGTTTGCACTCCACTCCAACCCAGAAAATGTTGGAAACATGATAATACATAAGGAAGCTAAAGCTGTTCCAAATCAGAATTCATTCATTAAAGAAGTGTATGCCTTTCCTACAAGTAACATCCCACTGCAAATAGGCAGATCCCACAAAATGAAATGCATCCATCTTTTATGAACGATGTCATGATTTTCAATGCTCCATGTGGTCAGTCAGTAAGTACATCTGTGACCTTCGCAATCAATCCAATTTCACATTTATTTTCAGATTCTGTTAAAAGCCATGTTACTCCCATGAAACGAAGTGACTGCACCTTACATAATTTATGTGCCTCAAACCTGCCTACAATATCTACTGTACCCTCTCCAGTTACTGAGACAGTATTTGTGACACAGTCAGAATGTTCACCTTCCTTTCACACAGATTTTTTCAATATCAAACCCAATACCAACAGGTTTGTGCCTGTGTAGAAATTCAAACCCATTGTTCACACACCCACTTCAGACTCCTGCTCGTTGACTACAGCTCCACCTTCAACACCATTATCCTCTCCAGACTGATCTCAAAACTGCGTGACCTTGATCTGGGCTCCACCCTCTGCAAATAGCTCCTCAGTTTTCTGACCCACAGACCGCAATCAGTGAGGATAGGTAATGGCACCTCCTCCACAATAACAGTCAACACTGGAGCCTCCCAAAGATGCGTCCTCAGCCCCTACTGTACTCCCTGTACATCTATGACTGTGTTACCAAATTCCAAACTAACTCTACAAGTTCACTGATGACACCACTGTAGCAGAATGGATATCTAACAACGACGAGTCAAAATACAGAAGGGAGATAGAGGGCTTGGTGTCTTGGTGCAATGAAAACAATCTGTCTTTCAACGTCGGCAAAACTGAAGAACTGATCATCGACTTCAGAAAGAAAGGAGGAGAAAACGCCTCCATTTACATCAACACAGCTGAGTTTGAGAGAGTGAAGAGCATCAAGTTCTTCAGACTGATGATAACCGACACTGTCGTGGGCTTCCCATTTAAATGCGACAGTCAAGAAGGCACAACTACGCCTCTTCTTGCTCAGGTGGCTCAGCAAATTTGGCATGTCCCTCAGCTCCCTCACCGACTTCTGCAGAGGCACCATTGAAAGCATACTGCTCGGGTGCATAAAGGCCTGGTATGACAACTGCTCTGCCCAGGGCCGTAAGAATCTACTTACGGTGGTGTGCACAGCCCAGACCATCAAGGAAGCCAACCTTCCATCCATGGAGTCTATTTACATGCTTGCTGCTGCGAAAAAGCTGCCAACATCGTCTAAGACCCATCGCACCATGGTAATGATCTCCTACAACCTCTTTCGTCAGGCAGAAGATACAGAAACCTGAACATATGCATGAGTAGTTTCAGGAACAGCTTCTTTCTGGCCGTTATCAGACTGTTGAATGGACTCTAGCTTCAAATAATGTAACCCGCAATGTAACCTGTAAGTCTCTCAGTCTTTTTGATCTATACATCCTTCGCTTGCTGTCATCTGCCTTTACTGCTCATAAACAAAGTTTTTCATCGTATTTCAGTAAATGTGACAAAAAAATCAATCAATCAATCAATCAGAAGGCTGTACGGAAAGATGAGTACTTACACAGTTCTCTAATGGAAGCAATCCAATCAGAGCCAACAAAAAATGGCTTAGAAAGATTTCTGACACAGAAATACAGTGATAACTTTAAAAAAGATTCATTTATTGCACCAGAGAATGAACACTCTGTGCTTTTGGCATCAATAGGGCCACTAATCGGAATTACAAAACTGAAAAAGACAACTTCTATCAAGTCAAAAAAGCTACAGGATTTAAAGGAATATTCTCAAGCAAGGCAACCAACCGCTGTAATCAATCTTGTGATCCTCCTCCTGTTCCTTCTCCAGATTTTCCAAAAACTGTGAAGTTCACTACCAAATCTGTTGGGAATGTAGAAGAGGCACGAACTGCGTTATTCGAAGTGGTTTCATCTGGCACTGGTGCAGCTCACTTAAGAAAGGTCTCCATTCTGAGAAACACAGTGCAAATCAATGGAAGGCCATGTCCTGTACAAGAATCAAGCTGTTCAAGTCCATACGTTTCGTAATGAGATATGTTGGAAATAACCATACAATGACCTTAAAATGTCGTTCAGAATATTTTCAAGAATACAGAAGAAGTGTTAACTTTTTGTGGTCTGGTGTGAATGCACCTATATACAATTTGTCTTTTTGCTCACTGGAGCACGAGATCTGGGGACAGTTTGAAGTTTGAGTTTGCATTTTGGGAATGTCCAGTGATTTGAAAGTGTGTGGTGTGCCTATATCTGTGGGGAGCACGTACAGTGAATGGAATGCCCTTTTAAGAAACAGTCAACGGTTGTGTAAAACAAAATTTTGCGACAAATTATTGATCTAGAATTTGTATCTTAAAGCATGGTAGAAATGCACTTCTTGAAATTGGTGTAGGTGATTAAAAAAAATTGGGAAAAATAAAGCCAAAAACAATCTTGGATAGGTTTTAATCCCGGAAATTAACATGTTTGGAATTTTATTTTCTGGCCAGAGTGAACTTCCAAATACGGTTTTAACGTATGCGTGAAATCTTTAATTCCGGATGATAAGACTGACTCATTGTTAATATCCAAGTGATAGGGATATTGTAATGTTGAAAATGCAACTCTCTGTGGGCGAGGAGTTTAAGAAAGGAAAATTCATCAAAGGGATGGGCTTTTACTTCCTTCAAGGAGGAGGAGAGACAGGTGACGTACTTATGTGCCCCGCCAACTTTATTGGATCTGTACCAGCTTAATACTAATTAACCCATTGCGGTTGACGTAGCATGGTTGGAGTTTGTTTGTTTTTCTTAGAAATTGGAGACACTGAAGGCTGAACCCATTTCAATGGCGCAATACAGTGTTGAATGAGACATGCTCAACCCATCGAGTCATTAATCAGTAACACTTTTCAGTTTTGGGGAAGCACTGTGGAAATATTAATTGTAGTGAATGTCAGGAATCTCAAAACCATTGAGCCTGGGTACACTTAAGCACATCATGACAAAAACTATGTTAAGATTCACATGCCCTGGTGTTCTAAAACATTTAAATGGAACAGTTACCTGAAAATTTAAAGGGATTCTGGGAAATGATAAAGTGTATGCACACATTCTCAATGGTTTCAATGCATAACAATGGTTAGTGACTTTAAGGGAGTAAACAGAGTATGAATTTGGACAAATTTACATAGAGATGTATCAGATATCTAGCTTGAGTCATCGAGTAACTTTAAAAAATAGTGTCGTCTTAGAGAAAAAGCAAACAAAATATGTTGTGCCTGAATCAAACAGAAATCATAGAATCCCTACAGTGTGGAAACAGGCCCTTTGGCCCAACAAGTCCACATTGAACCTCAGAGCATCCCACCTAGACCCATCCCCTTGTAATCCACACATCCCTGAACACTATGGGATATTTAGCATAGCCAATCATCCTAACCTGCACATATTTGGACTGTCCGAGGAAACCAGAGCACCCAGAGGAAACCCATGCAAACACAGGGAGAATATGCAAACTCCACACAGACAGTTATCCAAGGGTGGAATTGAACCCAGGTCCCTAGCACTGTGAAGCAGCAGTGCTAACCACTGAGACACTGTGCCACCCGGGAACTGTGTTTGACTTTGTTTTAAAATATCATAAGATTATGTTCCATGGACTACAAATCTCTATAGATCTCTGGAATTAGCTTTGGTGGTAATAGTTAAGTTGCAAAATTGGATGAGACAAAGCATTTAAGGGTGGAGACTGGTTGCAGAAGACAAAAAAAAAAATTAGAATAATGGATTGAAGTGGCAATTCAGGTTAAAATATTATAATAATGAAAAGGGGGTTTAGATGGGTGCACAAAACTGATAGCTTTTTTTTGGTGATGTTTCTGTCCTTATCTTACCTTTCAAGAGAACTGATTTGATGATCAAGCCACTACCGAGGCTTTGGGACCATACATGGAGAGATAAGTAAAACCTCATAGATCATTTGATAAGATCATATGAGAGTCAAGAATGCATGACATGGTCTTGGGATACCGATGTAAGTGTACAAAAGTGATTGTTACCTCAGAGGTAACAAACATGTGACAGTAAAAAACATGCACTGAAGAATGGGTTCTCGACATGTACACATACTTGATGAAAGGATTAGTGTAGCTTGGAAGAGCACAAAAACAAAGTTTAATGATAAAGCACTGACTCAAAATCCATAGAGAAACTGACTTTAAAAGAAAGAAAGTTGTTATTGAATGGAACGTAAAAAGAATTACAATCAAAATAAAAATGTGGTTGGCTATTATGTCAAAATATTACAGAAATGAAAGAAAATGGATTCTGGGAGGAGTAATGGTGGACTGAGTGAAAGGGCCCCTCGGATGACATACAGATACCCCATCTTGTGCGTTCGTATGACTAAACCAATAGGTGAAATTGTAAGGTATTAGGACAGTTAGTGTATGTGAATAAAGGCTGAGCGAAGACTTGGGTGGTATAGGAGTCTGTGGAAAGGGAATTGAAAAATTAAAAAAAAAACACAAATTAAGGAACCTGAATCTGGAACGTACAAAGTTTTAGAGCAAATTATGGAAACGGATTAGCTGAAAAAGAATGTAGATGATATTCTGATCGCCTCAATCAGGTTGCAAGACTTGTTGGTTCTATCATGGCTGTACATGAAGGGTGAGATATATATTTGAGGATCGGTCCCCAAAGGCCACTGCGATCATTCATTTGATGATACACCGTATTGTTGCATTCTTTGTATTGATGCTAGTTATTTTCATTGTAGTTTTAATTTTCTAGTGTAGGTTACATACTTTTATTATATGTTCTTGCGCAGCTGTCGCTGATTTGCGTCTGCATCTGCAAGTGTAACATGGCGTGTCAAATATCATCAGGGTGGAATGTATAGGATGGGCCGAAGGACTAGAAGTTAATGATGATATTTGACAGCTGCATGAGAAAATAGATTGTTTAGGATGGGCTGAAGGTCTAAAATGACTGATGATACTCGACAAGCTGCATGACCTTCAATGACTCCTGTGAATATTCCTTTATGAGCGGAAGAAGATATCTGCAGCTTATTTTCCCATCCTGTGTTTTCTGTGCCAGCCAGCAGTTTGGTCTCTCTGTATCTGCTTTCTTTGTGCTGGCTGTTTGTCACACAGTATAAGAGAGAGAGAGAGAGTTTCGTTCCAAGGCTCAGGACTTCGCCTCGGCTCGTAATCGTAAATGGTGCCAGGAATGAACCTAAACCTCCAGACCAGCCATCGATCAAGGGGCCCTCGATGGGCAGAAGGGCGTGAGACTAATTGCTTTTTCTCGAAGGGCATGAGACTTGTTGCTTGTTTCCCTTTTCTCTTCCATTTATCATTTATTTATTATCACCACTATAATCATTTGTTATTACTTAATAAACATTCATAGTTAGGCAAGTTGCTGTTAGATGAGCCTTCTCTTAATTATATGTACCTGAATCCAAAAAGAACTGCTTGGATACATGCTGAGATCCAAGACAAGCAATAAACATTATTTTTAAAGCATGTTTCAACAAATTCAGGCACAATGGTAATATTTAAGATGGCTGATTTTCTTTGCTTCAACTTAGAGATTATGTTTTCAGTTAAATTTGATTTGTTAAACTTTGGGTTAATTTCCTGATGAAGTGTTACTTTCCTTGCATGTGTTTCAGCATTATCAGCAGTTCATGCCTCTTACACATACACATGCTGTAATGTAACTGCAGGCAACACACTACTTGATATTCAGGTCATGTTTCCCTTGCAAGCTGCACATGGTAACCAAGGAAATTATATTCTAGTAGTTACTAGTGAGAGTAATGAAGACAAACCTTAATTGAAATGGTTAAAATTCCAACATACAATTCTGATGGCCAACGCTATCTGCTAATCATCAACATTGGGTGTGGGACAAACATTTATGTACACAACTGAAATAAATATCTTGCTATATCAGCCAGTTTTATCAATTATAGCTGTCACAGATGACAAACAGCAACCAATAATTGTCGATTTTATAAATTCAAACTGTAACAAATGACGCCTATAATGATCAACTTTGTCAGTCAAAGCCCTTCCTCTATCTACAACAAAAGTGTAATATTGCTCGTGCTAGAAATCATAAACCAAAAGAATAGTTAACATGCTAGAAAAATGCAACAAGTCATGAAGTTTCAGTGTTGAAAGGCTGAAAGGTCATAGATCTAAAACAATAGGCATAAGCTATAAGGCCAGCTCGTAAGGCATTCTTGGACAGACGGGATGACAGAGAATTTTTGAAAGCTACATTTTACTGGACTGCAGCAATATTTAGGCAGACTGGGTAAAGGTGGCTGGGGATCCCTGAATATTAATAAACCAGTTGAGTTTTATGACAATCCAGCAGTTTGCATAGTCATTTATCTGGAGTTGCTGCACAAATCTCCAGATTTCAAAGGGGGAATAAAAAAAGAGGTCAACAGGTCAGCAGTGCCACAAACTATACTGTGGTGTGGTGATCTTTGATATTAATGATATTGATTTGATTAATTTATATGATAACTAATTTCTAACACTGCCCCCAACCACACCCCACCCCACTCCCTAACTTTGAATTCAATCTCATAGATTGCCATGGTGGGATTGATTCATCTGATATTTTCACTATTAGGTTGTTATAGCTATACATGTGACAGGTATGCGTGCAAATCTGCATGTTTTTAATCAATATAGACCTGCAAAGCTTTGCAGCACTGCCAGCTCATTTTTCTAAGCAAGCATTTGTTTCATAGAATAGTTCCATGCATTTCATTGTTTTATTAATTTTTATGATAACTTTCTTTACTTTTATTTTATTCAATGGCTCTGTTTATATAGCCCAGACCTTTGTATGCCTTGTTGACCATTTTTTCAATTCATTTCTTAAATGAAAATCTGCCATTGTACGTGGTTGAGTCTACATGTGACTCCGTATCTACAATGTGCTTGACTTCTAACTGCCCTTTGAAATGGTCTAGCAAGCCACCCAGTTGTATTGAAACTGCTTTAGGGAAAAGGATTGTGGGTGCACTTACACCACAAGAAATTCAATGGTTCAAGGAGGCAGCTTACCATCACTTTCTCAAGGCCAAGTAAGGATGGGTAATAAATAGTGGCTATATCAATGATTTTCACATCCTCAGAACAATTAAAAAAAACTCCTTAATTAGTATAGTTACCACTCCTCCTTTCCTACCTTTCCTCAACATATTGTATTCAGAAATAATAAGGACTTAGTTATAGAGTCATCGAGGTCTACAGCACAGAAAATTGCCCTTCAGCCCATCAAGTCTGTGCTGGTCAAAAACAGCCACCTAATTATTCTAAACCCATTTTCCAGCACTTGGCCCATTGCCTTAGATGCCTTGGCATCACGCTTTCTGTAAGAAAGTCAATATTATTGTCAAAACTTCACATGTACCCAAATCTTTCTGCACCTGGAAATCACCAACATTACTTGTAAGTTCCCTGTGCTCACTCAGAGGACCTGTAAAACTACTTTAGATCTTATTGTATTTCCTTTCACTCTGCCTACCTAATATTCTGCTTTATTACTTTAGAACTATCTGCATCTCTCAGTCATTTATGCCCACTGCTTTTCATCCATAATGTAACATTTTGATTGCCATCCTTTGCCAAGTTGATTCCAACCTGTTTCCTTAAGAAGAAAATAACATTATTGCTCGCACATGATAAAACAAGATGGAGGTTAAATAAGTCTAATAAATGTAAATGTCTAATTAAATTTAAGCTTAAAATAATAAAGCATGCATTGTATACCTGGGGTTGTGGGTAGAGCTCTAAACTAATTAGTAGGGGTGAGAATTTAATTAAACAGACGTTGAAAATGCCAAATAAAAGAGACAGCAGGGGTGCAGGGCAGAGAAGAGGCAAACAATAACCAAATTTGTCAGAAAAAGGGCTTAAAATATAAACAGAAGAGCGCAGCTGAAGTTAGAATCAGAATAAGCAATAATGGTAAAATGTCAAAGCTTAAGACTCTTAACCTGAATGCATGGAGGAATTTGTAACAAGATGGATGAGTTGATGGCACAAGGAAAAACAAATGGATTTGACTTGATAGTTATAACAGACGACATGGTTCTAGGGTTACCAGGACTGGGAACTTAATATTTCCCAAGGGTATTTGATGTTTCAGAAGAATAGGCAGAGACAAGAAAAGGAGGAAGTTAGATTTGTTAATCAACTAAGTCATCAATGTGATTGTAATTACTGACATAAGTGCAATAGATTGTGGAATCAGTTTAGGTAGAAGTAAGGAATAACAAGGAAAAGAAATCACGAGTGGGAGTTGGTCCATAGGCCCCTGCTTCACTGAAGGACAAAATATAAATAGCAAAATAATGGACATGTGAATTAAAGGCACTAAGATAACATGGGTGATTTTAATCTGAATATTGCCTGGACGTGTCAGACAAGCAATGGAAACATAGAAAATAAATTTGTAGAGTGCATCAGGAGATGTTTCTTAGAGCAGTTTCACAGCTGACCCAGGAATAGGTTATCTTAGACCTATTAATGTATAATGAGTTAATTCACAAGAGATCTCATAGACAGGGTTCCTGTGTTTGCGCTCGAGCAACTCAAGTCTCAAACCAGGGTCCCCAACTTAAATAAGGCAATTACAGGAATGAAGAAAGAATTGTCTAAAGCGGGCAACTTAGTCAGTAGAAGAGCAGTGACAGACATTTATGTAGATATTTCATAATAAAAGTGTTCTGGTCAAAAAGAAGAGAAAAATGAGTCATCTGTAGTTGACAAAGGCAGTCAAGAAGACTATCCAATCAAAATCTAGGACATTCAAAGTGATGAAAGCTAGTTGCAGGCCAAAGTATTGGGAAATTTTTTAGGATCTGACAGTAAATGACTAAAACATTATAAAAAGGGAGAAATTTGCCTACAAACTAAACTGGCAAGAAATATAAAAACAAACAGCAAGAGCTTCTGTGTGCATATAAAAAGAAAGAGAGTAGCTAAACTAGGTGTGGGACACTTAGAGGATGTGGAATCAATAATGGGGAACAGGTAAATTACAGGCATTTTAAAATAATATTGTGTGTCAGTCCTCATGGTAGAGGACACTATAGACATCCAAAATATAACAAATAAGCAAGGTGCTAGTGGTAGGAAAGGCCTTAAAGTCTCGTGGAATGCTGCAAAAATCAGTCCTAGCCTCAGTCATTTACTACTTACATTAATGATTTGGAGTAGGGGGCAGAGTGTAATGTTTCCAAATTTAGTGATGATTTAAAAATAAAAGGGAGGTCATTTTGTGACAAGTACATAAAAAAACTGCAAAGGGAAATGAATAGACTGACTAAATCAGCAAAACGCCTGGCAGATGGTTTTATCATAAGAAAATGCAACATCATGCACTTTGGTAGGAAGAATCAAAAGGCAGACTATTGTTTCAATGGAGCGACTCCAAAAAAGTACAGTACCATGAGATCTGATATTCTTATGCATGAAACGCCAAAATATTACATTCAGTTTCTGCAAGTAATTAAGAAGGTAAATGTAATTCTGCCCTTTATTACTAGGGGGTGTGAATGAAAAAGAGGGAGGTCTTGTTACAACTATACAAGATATTGGGCAGGCCTCAACTGGAATACTGTGTACAGTTTTTGTCCCAGTGTTTATGAAACAATATACTGGCATTGGAGGCAGTTCAATAGAAATTCCTAGGGTGAAAGGGTTGGCTTATCAAGAAGAGATAAACAGGTCAGGTCAGTATGGTTTAGAAGAAGGATTTGGGATCTTACTGAAATATACAAGATTATGAGGTGACCTGACAGGGTAGTTGCTGAGAAGATGTTACTACGGAAGAAATCTCGAATTAAAGGACGTAGTTACAGCATAAGGTGACATTCATTTAAAATGGAGGTGTGAAGGAATTTCTTCTTTTCTCAGATGGTATGGGTATCTGGAATTTTCAACATGACAGTTGTGTGGTTTGGTCATTGAAAGTATTTCAGCAGGTATTAGATATATTTTTGAAATATCAAGGACATTTGGGCCATCAGGAACTGGCATGGAAGAGAAGTTGTGGGCTGGGGCAGATCAGCCATGATCTTATTGAATGGTGATGCAGGCTTGAGGGGCTGAATGGCCGAATTCTGTTCCTATTTGTCCTTATGTTACATTCTACATCTTCTTTACCATAAGTGTGAAACTATTAGGTAACATCTGTCAGCTGTGGTTCTGTTATTTTCATTCTTGCCTCCCATTCAAATCCCATTCCAGAGACTTGAGCACATGGGGCCACGTATTCCAGTCTGCGGCAATAAAGGATGCCATGTCATTGCCCATGAAGGTTTCTCCATTGGAGACAATTCTGCACACTTTTAGCTGGGACTTCAAATCCTGGCTGGACCACAAATAGACCAGTGAACCTAGCAAGGTTTTGTTGTGGTGATCAGTTCAATTAATTTCTGACCAGCATAATATTTCCAGGGTAAGAATGGAGGTTAGTCTCATGTATTGGCCCATCTTAAGGTCAGAGACACTTCTGTATAGTCACAGGTACCACTATCAGCCTTTGGAAGTTGAAACTTGTTGGGCAATTTCAGTACATGTGTGCATCAGGACTAACATCCTGACATGCAATTTCCAACTTACCATCTTATCTGAAGATGGATCTAGTGGAAGACTTGGGTCATTAGGTTGATATTTAAGTAGAATACTGAGGCTGTGCTACACCATGTGAGATCATGCGGGTTGCATGAGATGTCAGGTTGAATCGCTCTCTTCCTTCTCACGTGGATTTAAAAACACCGTGCCACTATTTTGAAGGAGAGCAAGGTAATTCTCACAAGTGTTCTGGATCATATTTATCCCTCAGGTGAGATCACTTGACAACAGACAATTTAACCATCACCGCATTCCTGTTTCTCACAGATAAATGTGTGGAAATTGGCTACTTCATTTCAACATTACAATAATATGCATAAGATAGTGCATTTAACATAGTAATACATTACGATGGTACATTATTACTAAACTAGATCAGCTAGGCTTTGAGGAGCATTTTCAAGAGAGAAGAGAAAGAAAGTATGGTGGATTGGTTTATGGAGGGTGGTCCACAGCTTAGAACCCAGGCTGCTGGAGGCATGGCTGCCAGTGAGGAACAATTAACATTGTCTTCCAGTGTTGCTTTAAATTTGAATCTCTCGACATGTCCTTTCGTGAGTCTTCTTCCTTGTGCTCTGACAGATGAGAAATCGTGGGTTTCGCAGTGACACCACATCACTACTGTGTGTGTTCCATTAATGAAGATGATATGACAGAATGTGTGATGAAAGAACTTGGCTTTTTCCTTGATTTGAGACACTGTGCCTCCAGCAGACATTCCATTGAACAATCAGCAAAGAATTAGCTGGAATCCTCCTACACGGCTGCTGTACTTCATTGATAGTTAGCAATGGGTGGGATGAGGTAATTGAACATTACCTTGCAAGGACAATTACTAAATATTAATGATTAGTCTACAAGAAGAAACAAAAACCCACATTCCAGCGCTAAATGACTTGTAAAGAAAGCAATACCAGAATTTGTTTTGTGACACCACTGTACTGCACTCTGTTCTTGATCAATCATTAGTGACTACAGAAAAGAAAGCCTTCTTTTGCTGTGGGACAGCAAACAATAAGGGTCCTTTGTTTGATTCCCTTTTCGAATGTCACTTTCTTAGGACTATTTCTGTAATACAGCGAGGCTGTAATCATCCATGTTCAAAATGGTAACTTAAGGGTGACAAAGGAAACTTTATCCTGACAGATGGGGAACAGGATGAAGCATTGATAAATGATTATTGTGCATTTGCAGAAGCTTAGATGCTGGGCAGTATGAATGGAAAAGCTCAGAAATGACAACACAAAACAATCATTGTTTCCTTGAAAAGGGGAATAAACATTAAGAACTCTCACAACAATCCATATGACTGCTGCTTATCTTTTTGAAGCATACACTTGTAAAAGTTCTGGCAACATTTCTACTCGTCAGATTAGTATACTATTATTGGGTTTTTCATTAGGAAACTTAAATAGGCATTTTATGCAGAAAAGGCGTGTTGCAGGAATATATAAATGCAAACCTGCTGCAAGTTTGCACTGCACAGGCCAAATAGAGGATCTCAGTGAATGACGATATGAGTGGGAGAGGTGAGGTAAAGACACATCTATGAAAAATGGGGGAGAAGTATTTAATTATTTTGTCCAGTTTTCAAGTCTGAAAATGATTACCTGTCCTATAAATTTCGCATGGTAATCTCCTGTATCTGAGCAGCTCTGCAACTGAGCTGGATCCCCAGACACTGGGTTCCCTTTAGGTGTCCCTTAAAGGTGCCCTTTAGATATCTCATTCGCGTGAACAAATCAGCATCCTAAAACCAGTTTCAGGACTTCAGCTTAGATGCATGTTTGGTTAGGTGGAGTTTGTGATACACAAACTTTACCTAGTTGCAAAAGGTGTTGAGTGATCACACAAGCATTTAATAAGAGATAGCTGGAGATCAATTGAGAAACAACGGAAACATTTAGAAGTTACAGCCAAGAAGACCAAGGGTGCTCTTCATAGCTCAATGAATGTGCTCAAACTTGCTCTTGGCCTGGGCATGCCCCTCTCTATCAGATTCCCACTCTCAGTACCCAGCTGAAATCTGGGTCAGCATTAGAGCTTGCCAGACTTTGCCAAGATTCAATGGTGAACTCCAATCAGTGCCAACCTCACCCTGCCACATTACCAGGCGGTGGTTCTGAGGTTGCAGAGAGAACATGAGGGGGCCCATGACACATTCCTAAAGGTGAGAAAGAAGACTTTTGAATGTGTCAAGGTGAGTCAGGCAGGGCAGAGCAATCAGGCAGGGGAACTCTTCAGCGGCTGATTTGGAGTTGTCCAGTGGCCAGAGTGAGGGTGTATTTATCCGCGACATGGAACCTCTGGAAAAGCAGTCTTCCCTGACACATACCACCCAACTCTGCAAAGCCACTGCAAAGTCATCTTGATAACCCCCGCACTGATAGTCCCAGACAGCAGGGAGCTGCTTTATCAATACCGATAAAATGCCAATGGGCTGGAAAAATAACTATTAACAGTTCAGCTAATTGGATTTCTTTGCCACATGCTTCCAGTTGGCAAGTGACCAAGCAATTGCAGTTCACATTTTTGGGACTATCTCATGGAGGTGGAAAGACATTGAGCATCCCTCCTAAAAATGTAAGTGCCTTTTACTATTCTCCCACCTCCCAGCCAGTTTCCAGGAGGCTGATAAACTCCGAGCTAGATTCTCTGAATTAATAGTTTATCCTTACAGATAAATTCCTACACCATATAACCATTGCACAAATGTATAGTTTCAAACTCAAAGTACAACTGATGCGATTCCATGTTGTAAAAAAAATTGCCTGAAGGCAAACAAACCATTGAAACATCTAGTAACACGCCTATTTGAAACATGAACAAACATGACTTTGAGCTATAAGCAAGTGCCTTTGTCATACCCTATGTGCCTCCTGTTAATTCAGGTTCAGTTAACAAATGCAAAAGGTCTGTTCATTGGTGAATTTTCAGGATTAGGTTGAAGTACATGACTGTGCAATGCAGTTGAGAGCATTTAAAAAGGTAGTTTGTTTTCTATGTTCAAAGCATGCAGAAAATTTGACATGGAGGTACAAAAAGTAGTAGGATTGTTGTCTTTTAGCTATCCTGGTCTTTTATTTTTATTTCCACATGCTACATAATTATTGTTTGTGAACCTTGAGAGAAATCAGTAAAGGAGTCAAAATAAAACATGTATCTGTCTTACAGCTCTGAACAAATCAATTCATTCTGATGGTATTTACCAGACAATTTAAATGTTACCGAGAACAGTTGAAGATATCAGCTTTTCAGAACACTTCATTCTTTTAGATTGCCATTTTATTTTAGGGATATTTACCAACGGACTATCTACTATGGTGTACACAAATTTTAACTTTCATATGAATAAATATATATTTAAAATCTCAATTGTAGTCACTTATTTTTAAGGAATTTGGTCACTTTTACTAGTACAATACTGGAGTTATTCTGAAGTTGACTCATACAATAACATTACGTACAGACACACTTTTGCCAACAATGAAACAATGACGAACACTTTCTGCAAAACACGAACCAAAATTCTATGCTCGATAGAGGTACAAACTAAGATTACGCTAACACATTAAAAAGTGAAAGTTTTCATAACTTGAGTTGTTATTTTAATGCAGAATATACCCAAATACTGTAGATAAAACATTGAAGTAACTCTAAAAATACCTTTCACAGATATTTCCACAACCCAAATCTTTGAGAGAAATGAAATACAACAACGACTAATACTGATAACATTCATACCTTGAACAAGAAGTAAGAAAGAAATAATTCCTTGTCTGTTAGAACCCATAACTGGTGACTTCACTTAGATGCAAACTGTCCCTCTGGCTCTGACACAAAAGTTTTGAATGATCACTTGTTTCTGATTGCTGTTCAGCTACATTCAAACTGCATTTATCTACTTTAAACAGCTTCTATCTTGATTAAGTCGGTGTTTATTGTCTGGCTATGACGCTATTTCCTGACTTAAAGACACACCTTTAAGAAGCTTCTCATCATTCCTGTACACACAGGGAACGTTTCAATCCATTCAGCCTGTTAGAGTTTTGGATCCTCCCACTGGAATTTACTGGCTGTCATTGCCTAGTCATAAAATCCCTCCTTCAAGGAGAAATATACCTTTGCAGTGTGTTTACTGGGATCCTTTTGTCTTGGGTAACAAACTACAGTTCTCTTATTTGACAAAGACCTCAAGTGAAATTTTGCGATTGCTGTGATTGAACTACCTCTTTTCCGACTTCATCTAACAACCTCGTAACTTGTTTTAGCATCATGTTTTAGTTGTGTTCTTTGTCTTTATTTCCAACACTCAGGGTGGAATCTTAAGATTTTCTTCAGTTATGTCCAAGTTGCATCAAGTTTTTAGGAATTTTTTTTCGCTGCGAGGCCTAGTGAGATTTCTCATCTTATCTTACCAAGATCCTACCAAACTCGCCATCATTAATTGCCTAACCTACCTCTAAGGCATTGCTGAAGTCCAATTTCACCCCATTTTACCATGTGCCATTCCCAGAAATATGCTGAAACACTGGCATCCCTTGCACCTGTGACATCTTTGAACGGTTGTTGTGTACCCAACTAAGCATTGACAATCTGGCATTGCCCCTCACTGGCAAGAGAATGGCACAGTAGCCACGAAGCCATGTTGCCGATAGCAAATAGCTGGCATGGCTGACACTCCCATACGATCCCATCCTTTCACCCTAGTCACCTTTTAATCACCAGGCCACACGTTTTGCCTGTCTGTAGTGACGACCTGTCTGAATAACCTCTCTAAGTCAGCGCTCCCTTCCCCCCCCACTGTAATTGAGGTGGCAATGGCCTAGTGGTATTATTGCTTGACCATTAATCCAGAGACCCCAGATAACATTGTGGGGACCTGGGTTCAAAGCCTGCTGCAGCAGATGGTGGAATTTAAATTCAATAAATATCTGGAATTTAGAATCTAATGATGACCATGAATCCATTGTTGATTGTTGGAAAAACCCATCTGGTTCACTAATGTTTTGTAGGGAATGAAACTGCCCTCCTTACCTCGTCTGGCCTACATGTGATCCCAGGCTCACAGCAATGACTCTGGGCAATAAATGCCGCATGGCCAGTCACACCCTTGCCCCGTGAAAGAATAAAAAAAAATCAAATCTTGTCATTGTCCAATGGAACATCTTGTACAGGCAAGCAATTAGATAACACAAACACGAGCTTTTATTTACACAATGCAAAAGGAAACAAAAAGGAAGCCAACAGAGGCTGAAATACAATTTTAAAAACTGCTGACGCTGGAAATCTGAAAAAACAGACAATGCTAGAGAAACTCAGCAGGTCTGGCAGCAAATGTTTTGAGTCCAGTGACCCTTCTTCTGAGTTAAGGCTAAATTTTGCCCCCACAATATCAACCAGATTTTGACATCACATGATGGAACTAGTTCACAATCATCTGCTGCACCCATTTTTAATTGGAAGTTGCTGTCAATGAGGCTCTGTATGGTTTATAGAACCCAATTCAGCTGAGTTCTGACATGGACTAGGAAAGCTCCGTACTCCCAGTTTACTTATGCTCTTCCTCAGAAGGCTGGGCCTGTTCCCCCCGTTCATATGTATTCTGGACATCGTCTTGTTGCCTGCCCATTTGTGCTGGGCATGAAGGTGTGGCACACTCTGTCATGACTATACTGAATGGCCAGAAAGTGATAACAGTGATCACCGAAATCTTAGCTGAAAGGAGCCCCTTCCTGTTGATGAATTGTTTGGTGTTGTGATATTGCCCTCTCAGTGCCACATGTGTACAGTCGACGGTGCCCTGCAACTGGGACATGTTCCTGACTCCTACTGCCTGGGATACAGCACTGAATTTGTCATCAGGAAACAGTACATAGATGGCATCGGTTGCTGTCCTGATATGTTTGTGGCTGCATGACTAAGAGATCCGGCACAGGTCACCCATTGCTCCCTGGTCACTTATGCGGAAAATCAAAGCAGCTTCATGTTCACATTGGGAGAGGATGCAGCCCTCGGGTCCTGCTCCAGTATCCAGAACAGTTCCATCACACTGTCCTAGGATGTACGGATTCTGCACCAACACTGTACCTTGCTCATCTCCAGGAAATGGAGTTGGGGCTGAGAAACCTCTGGGCCTCCTGAGGAATTCACCAGCCTTGAGGGGCCTGCAACAGCACCCTCTCCCTGAGCTAGGTGCTCATTGTTCACCACGCCATCCTGCTGCTGCTCCTGGTCTGAGCACCACATTTCTTTGAAAAGAGAGTGTCTGCAGCACAAAGCTCCCTTCCAACTCTACGATCACATCAAACACTGGACTCCCCATGGCATCCTGCACAGACAATTGTTACACCTACACAATAGATGAGGACTCACACTTGTTTGCTCACACTGGGCCTTTGGAAATTGCCATTTTCCTTTTCTATTCCTATATTTGTTGATACCATTCGTGTCCAGAAATATAAAAATGTTTGTTTCAAACGTGCTCATGTTTGAACTTCCACAGACCTCTGGTGGACAGAGCTCTAAATATTCACAACTCACTAAATAAAGAAATTTCTACTCATCTCAGTTTTAAATGGCCTCCCCTTATTCTGAGACTATGTCCACCGGTTCTGGCAAGATCCACCAGTCAGGAAAACATCTTACCTAAGTCCATTCCATTAAATATAATATTTCCAGATTTGTCGGTCACATAAAATTCAATTAAAAAAAATCCATTAAATCCTGTCAGGTTTTTGTTAGTATCAATTAGGTGACATCTCATTTTTTGAAACTCTGTACAATAAAGCCTCAATTTCCCTTCATTAAACATTACCTCATCCCAAGGAATACACTGGTAAACCTCCATTGCACTCCCTTTATGGCAACTATGTTTTTGCTTAGATAAGGAGGCCTAAAATGTACACTATAGTCCAAGTGAGGTCTCATCAAAGCTCAATACAAATGCAGCAAGATATCTTTTGAGTCTTCAAATCACCTTGCGCTGCAAACAAACATACCATAATTGCTTTCTCCTCCTGTAGGATTACTTTTAGTAAGTCATG
The DNA here is from genome assembly GCA_024137785.1 of Ginglymostoma cirratum. Classification (NCBI taxonomy): domain Eukaryota; kingdom Metazoa; phylum Chordata; class Chondrichthyes; order Orectolobiformes; family Ginglymostomatidae; genus Ginglymostoma; species Ginglymostoma cirratum. Next base: position 53,621,906 of record JAHRHZ010000248.1, on the reverse strand, counting down.
AACAACGACACCCAGGACCCTTTCTACATCTACCCTTCCCAACCTCTCACTATTTAAAAACATACTGTATCTTTTCTATCAAAACGAATGCCTTAGCACTTATTCCAATATATTCCTTTCCAATGTTCTTGCCTATTCACTTAATCTACCCAAGACCTCTTAGGGCTCCTTGCATCCTCCTCATAGCTTATACTTTCATTGAATTTTATGTGACCGACAAATCTGGAAATATTATATTTTAGTCCACACATCAAAATTATTTATAAAAACTGTAAACAGTTGTCACCTCAGGAATGGTACCCCACTAGTAACAGCCTGCTATCTTGTGAGTAATCTATTTATTCCTATCCTGTTTTCTTCGGTCCATTAACTAATTCTCAATCAATTCCAGTATATTATCTTAATTTTATTTACTCACCTCCATTGTGAGACCTTATCAAAATGTTCCCCCTAATCTGCACATTCCTGGATACTATGGTGCAATTTTTTTATCATGGCCAATCCACCTAACCTGGACGTCTTTGGACTGTGGGAGGAAACCCACACAGTCATGAGGATAATGCACAAACTCCACACGGTCACCACGGCTGGAATCAAACCTGGACTGTGCCATTGTCAGATAGCAGAACTAACCACTGTGCCACTGCGCTGCCCTGATATGCAATGAAGGATCACCATGATAGGCCAAAATTCTGGATGAATGATTCCAGATTAGGAGAACTTGTCCATGCTTGTCATGTGACTGCACCAACTGACTGGAACTGAGATAGTAGGAACTGCAGATGCTGGAGAATCTGAGATAACAAGGTGTAGGGCTGGATGAACACAGCAGGCCAAGCAGCAACAGAGGAGCAGGAAGGCTGATGTTTTGGGCCTAGACCCTTCTTCGGAAATGGGGGAAAGGAAGGGGGATCTGAAATAAATAGGGAGACAGGGGGAGGCGGATAGAAGATAGATAGAGGAGAAGATAGGTAGAGAGGAGACAGACAAGTCAAAGAGGCGGGGATGGAGCCAGTAAAGGTGAGTGTAGGTGGGGAGGTAGGGAGGAAATAGGTCAGTCCAGGGAGGACGGACAGGTCAAGGGGGCGGGATGAGGTTAGCAGGTAGGAGATGGGAGTGGGGCTTGAGGTGGGAGGAGGGGATAGGTGGGAGGAAGGACAGGTTAGGGAGACGGGGGCAAGCTGGGCTGGTTTGGGCTGCGGTAGGGGGAGGGGAGATTTTGAAGCTTGTGAAGTCCACATTGATGCCATTGGGCTGCAGGGTTCCCAAGCGGAATATGAGTTGCT
>JAHRHZ010000248.1:53595567-53610620 GCA_024137785.1 Ginglymostoma cirratum | reverse complement strand
GTAGGGAGTTCCTGGACCAAGGGGGTGAAAATGGAGTCTAGGTAGGTGGAGATGAGTTTGGTGGGGCAGGAGCAGGCGGAGACAATGGGTCGACCAGGGCATTCAGGTTTGTGGATTTTGGGAAGGAGATAGAAGCGGGCTCTGCGGGGTTGGGGAACGATGAGGTTTGAGGCGGTGGGTGGGAGGGCACCTGAGGTGATGAGGTTGTGGATGGTTTGGGAGATGATGGTTTGGTGCTCGGGGGTGGGGTCATGGTCCAGGGGGCGGTAGGAGGAGGTGTAGGAGAGTTGGTGCCTGGCCTCAGCAATGTAGAGGTCAGTGCGCCATACTACGACTGCCCCTCCCTTGTCCGCGGATGTTATGGTGAGGTTGGGATTGGAGCGGAGGGAGTGGAGGGCTGCACGTTCTGTGGGGGAGAGGTTGGAGTGTTTGAGGGGCGTAGAGAGGTAGAGGCGATTGATGTCTCGACGGCAGTTGGAGATGAAGAGGTCGAAGGAGGGTAGGAGGCCTTGGGGTGGTGTCCAGGAGGAGGGCTTGTGTTGGAGGCGGGAGAAGGGGTCAGTAGAGGGAGGGTTAGATTCGCGGTTGGAGAAGTAGGCGTGGAGGCGGAGGCAGCGGAAAAACTGCTCAATATCCAAGCGTGAGCGGTATTCGTTGATATGTAGGTGGAGTATAATCCTGATTGAGTGTATCTAGTTCAGAACTTCAGCTGTAGTCCTCAGCTGCTAAGATGTGAGGACAGTTGATGTCAAGGCCCAGTGACAATACTACATCAAACCCTGCTATTGGACAGAGGGGCAGAGTGTGAGAGAGTTTTACAGCAAAGTTTTATAGGCACCAGTGACATGGGCTCTGACGGGATTTGTAGCAGAATCAAATAAGAAGTTTGGCCAGGCCTATCTCCATGTCAGAAGCATCTCGCTTAATCTTTTATGCATTTGACAAATGAGGAGTAATTTTCTTCCTACGTAGCACTGAGTTGACAACTAGGGGGATTATGGCTTGCTAAAAACCTTATGATTGACTCAAACTTGCCTCATTAATATTCAACGCCTGTCTAACCAAACACACTAAACGAACTTGACGTTGAGATATCTCGACATGGAAACTGAGCGGGTACCTGACAATTTCAGTTCACTGTCGACAACGAGGAGACTCCCTGCCACTCAGGACCAAACAGCATCTTCGGGCATGATCCATGGGCACCATTGCATGCAGCCCTTGTCCATACGCACATTGCATTTTCCAACACCCCATAACCATCATGCACTTCTCTGATCCATTTATGGCTCATAGGTCAGGAAGTTCTAGTACCATCAGTCAGGAGCATAAAATGCACACAGTCCAGGGAGGTGCCATGGTCACTCATCTGCTCAGATCAATCACGGGCAGTATTTCTGTCTGATTGCAATGCCAGGAGTGGCCAATGGTCAGCTCTGTAGGGACAAGAACAGCAGTCAGGGGATGAGCATATTGATAACCAGAGAGCTGGTCAGTCCACAGTCAGGGTCTGTTCAATCAAGTCTAGGGATTCTTATTGAAATAGGACAGAGCTCTGTGGCTTCATTAGTCTTGGGAGCCTATTTATTAATTGTTAAGAAGGGTTGTAGGGAACCCACAGGAGCAGCTGGGGGTTGTTGGAGGTGGGGGCGTTGGTTCACCCAACAGGATGTGTGAGCCAAGGCTGGAAAGGAACACAGAGGAATTTGCGGAGGAGTTAACAAGGATGGTGACAGGGGAAAGTCAAGATGTATGGAATTGCTATGCGGAACAGTATCCAAGGGCATGTTGTCTACATGGATTTTAGAAAGGCATTTGACAAGGTCCCACATGGCCGACTGGTCAAAAAAAAAAGTCCATGAGATACAGGGTAATGTGTCAAATTGGATCCAAAATTGGCTTCGTAGCAGGAAACAAAGGGTAATGGCCAATGGTTGCTCTTGCAAATAGAAAGCTGTTTCAAGTGGTGCTCTGTAGAGTTCGTTTGTTTTAAACATTAATGATTTGGACTTGAATGTGGGGGGCACAAATGTGAAATTTGCAGATGACACAAAAATTGTCTGTTTAGTGGATAGTTTAGAGGATAGATGTAAGCTAAACAATGATACAGATGGGTCGGTAGAGCGGGCAGGAAAGTGGCAGGTGAAGTTCAATTCTGATAAGTGTGAGATTTTGGGAGGTCGAACAGTAAAAGAGAATACACAATAAATGGGAATGTACTGAGAGGGGTAGATGAAGTGACAGATCTTGGTGTGCAAATGCACAGGTCCCTAAAGGTAGCAGCGCAGGTAGATAAAGTTGCGAAGAATTCTCTCCTTCATTGGCAGAGGTAAAGTAGAGACATATTGATGAATGTGCATAAGGCACTGGTGAGGCCACAACTGGAGTATTGTGTTGCAGCTCTGGTCATCAGATTACAGGAAGGTCGTAATTGCTCTGCAGAGAGTCCAGAGAAGATTTACTAGAATGTTGCCAAAGCTGGAGAATTGTTGCTATGAGGAGAGATTGTAGAGTCTAGTGTTGTTTTCCTTGGAATAAAGAAGGGTGACATGATTAAGGATTTCAAAATTGTGAGAGGTAAAGGTAGTGTAGACAGGAGGAACCCAATTCCATTGGCAAAGGGTTCAAAAACCGGGGGTCATAGATTCAAGCTAAGTGGTGGAAGGATTAGAGGGGACATGAGGAAAATAGTATTACACAGAGGGTGGTGGGTGTCTGGAATTCATTGCCTGAGTTGGTGATGGAAGCAGATTCCCTAAACTCTTAGCTGGGTGCAAAAGACCATCGTGAACTGTCAAAGTCATCACGCCTGCAGTTTGTTTGTATTGTAGGAGGGAACAGCTGACTGGATTTGTTTCCTTCCTAATCACATTTCTCTCTGGAGGCCTCCCTCACTTCTCAGTCTGCCCAGAAGAACTGCCACTCCACAGAAATGAGAGGGGACAATCTTAAAATCTTAAAATCTGTCACATTGTCAAAGAGATAGCAGCACTCCATCTGACCTCATCAGCAAGTGACCAAACAGTACTAAAGATGTCCTGTTGCAAATTGTGGGGTTGGCATCAGATCCAACTCGTTACCCTGTACCACTTTTCACACAATGTGAGGGAAGGGACCAAGGCTGGAAGTGAAATCCTGTTGTGAGCAGTTGTAGACACAGAAGAGTTGGTGGGTGACCTGGTGTTCCAAGATTCTCTCTCATCCTTACAGACAAGCTCCAGAAATTCTTGCAGCAGACTTTCCTAGGACATAAAGCATAGAACAGTACAGCATAGGATCAGGGTCATCAACCCACCATGTCTGTGCCAACCACAAAGCCATTCTAAATTAATCTCATCTGCCAGCACATGGTCCATATCTTTATATTCCCCACCTCTTCATGTGTCTGTCTAAATATCTCTTCAACTTTGCTATTATATCTGCTTCTCCCATCTCCCCTTGGCAGCACCCTCTGTGTAAAAAACGTGACTCACATATCTCCTTTAACTTGCCCTCTCTCACTGTAAACCTATACCCCTAGTATTTGACATTTCTATCCTGGGAAAAAGACTCCAACTATCTATTCTATCCATGTGGCTCATTATTTTATATACTTCTATCATGTCACCTCTAAGCCTCTGACTCTCAAGCAAAAACATTCTAAGTTTGTCTAACCTGTCCTTATAGCGAATACACTCCAATCCAGACAACATCCTGGCAAAACTCTTTTGCACCTCCCCCAAAGCTTTCACTTCCTCCCTATAGTGTGGTGATCAGAACTGCACAAGCTAGTCCAAATGTAGCCTAACTAATGTTTTACACAGCTGCAACACGACTTGCTTACTTTTATACTCAATGCCCCGACCGATGAAGGCAAGCATGCCATTCGCCTTCTTTGCCACCTTATCCACTTGTGTTGCCACCTTCAGGGATCCATGGACTTGCACCCCAAGATCCCTTTGTATATCAATGGTCCTAAAGGTCCTGCCATTTACTGTATACTTTCCCCTTGTATTTGACCTCCCAAAATTTGACCTCACACTTGCCTGGATTAAACACCGTCTGCTAATTCTCTGTCCAACTTTCTAACTGATCTAAATCCTGCTGTATCCTTTGACAACCCTCTTCACTATCCATAACTGCACCAATTTTCATTTAATCTGCAAACTTATGAATCAGGTCGCCTAGATTTTTATCCAAATCATTTATATATCATAATCACAACCAACAGAGTTTGCAGCACTGATTCTTGTCGAACACCACTGGTCACAGATCTCTAGTCAGAAAAAAAAAAACACCTCCATAACTGCCCTCTGTCTTCTGTGACCAAGCCAATTTTGTATCCAATTTACCAACTCATCAAGGTATCCCATGTGACTTAGTCTTCTGGATCAGCCTACCATGAGGGACCTTGTTCAAATGCTTTAGTAAAGTCCATGCAGACAACATTCACTGCCATGCTCTCATCAATCACTTTTATCAGTTCCTCCAAAATCTTAATCAAATTTGTGAGACAAGGCCTTCCTTGCGCAATTACGCTGGCTGCCCTGAATAAGTTTTGATTACGAAAACAGATGCTTGTTTGCATTAGACCATTGGGGATCCATCTGTTTCTGTTTGCCTGAGGTTAAAGACAGCCTTGGGAATTGATGGGAACATGAAGAGATTGTTCCAACATTTCCTTCAGGACATCATCAGGGAGCACTTGAAATATGGTGAGTGGTGGTGGGTGCCTAACTCTGTTGCTACAACCAGTCTCAATGTCAATGGTAGCAGAGAGGCACAGTGCAAATATCACAATTTCTTATTCCTTAAGAAATGGAAGAATGCGACGTGCTTCCTTTTAGCCAGAGATCATGCCTGTCCGTGACCATATGCCAGGCTGATTGCTCCAATTTATATTCTAATTTGGAGGCACGGTGCTTCACTTTGTCAACATTCATATGCCAGGAATGGACAGGCGCTACAGGGGAATGTAGGCAAAACTCACGGTTGTGTCTTTTTTTTATTCATGCTGTGAGAATACATATTGTCTCACATCACATTTACTTCTTTTGCAAATCGCTTTAAATCTGTGCCTTATTGTTCTTGTTCTTGTTGTGAGTGGGAACAGCTTCTCCCTTTCTACTCTGCCCGAGCTCTAATGAGTTTCTAAATTTCAATCAAATCGCCTCTCAGCATTGTCCTCTCGAAACAAAAGAGTCCCAACTTCTTGAATCTATCTTTAGAACTGTAATTTCTGATCCCTCAAACCATTCTCACTAACCTCTTCTATACCCTCTCAAGTGGGTTCACATCCTTCCTAAAATGTAGTGCCCAGAGCTGTGCACAATACGCCAACTGAGGCCTAACGAAAGTTTAATGAAGTTCAACGATCCCAAATTGGAAAAGTTAATCAATTTTGCTTCCAGTTTCTATCCTTCTCTCACTTTCACCTGGTCCATCCCTGCCGCTTCCCTTTGTTGAATTCCAGTTTCGATTTCAGGGAATAGGCTATTCACCAATGTCCATTGCAGATCATCAGTTCGTAAGATTACCTTCACTATACTTACTCACACCCAATTTCTTGTAAGGATTCCATTCCATTCTCCAAGTTTTCTCATTCATTCATGGGATATATCTGCGGTTGGCTGGTCCAACATTTATTACCCATTTTTAATTGCCCTGGGAAAGGTAGTGGTGAATTACCTTTTTGAGCTGTTACAATCTTTGAGTTTTTTCAGATGTCTTCAGTTCTGTTAGGAAAGAAATCCCAGGATTTTGACAGTGAAGATACAGTGATATATTTACAAATCAAGATAGTGCGTCATTCAGAAGGGAACTTGCATGTGGTCTACTGATCTTGTACTTGAATATGGTAAAAATTGCTGGTTTGGATGGTGCTGTCAGAGGAACCTAGGTGCATAACTGCTGTGCATCTTGTAGATGGTACACATTGCTTTCACTGTGTATTGGTGGTGAAAGAAGTGGTTCAAGTGCCTGTTGGACTGCTATTTTTCCTGAATGGTGTCAAGCCTCTTGGGGTTGGCCTCTTGCTGGCAAGTGGGGTTTTTTCCACCATACTCATAGCTTATGCCTTGTAGATGGTGGACAGGTCTTGGAGAGAGAGAGAAAGTGAGTTATTAGCTGCAGTAGCTTTAGATTTTTTTAATAGTGTCACTTGTACCTAGGTGCAGTGAAACGTGTATAATGTCGCCACGCTCCAATGCCATCTTGGATTACAGAATAAATTACTGAATAAATTGTATAAAGTGTAAAATATGGAATAAATTGATATTAATTTGATATTACAGAAACTGAAACAGCTTCAAAAGTTCACCTCTCCTTCTCAGTAGACTTTACCCTCTCTGGTCCTCCAATCATCACTGTTCAACATTGCTTCTGCGGGCCTGGAAATGTGTTTCTTTCCTGTAGCCACCGGAGCTGAGCTGGAGATGGTTACGCTGCACGAGTCCTGCATCACCTCTGACACTGGACATCAACTGACAGGTCCTGCCTCTGAGTCAACAAATAGGGCCCTAGCTCGCCTTCTGATGCCGCGACCCAAGATGGAGTGGGAATAGAGACACATGTGGCATGGCCTCCTGCAGGATGACATCAGGAAGCAGCCTCAGGGCAACCAAAACCTAGCCTCTCATTTGCTCTTGGAACCACAGCGCTCATATGATTGGTGCTGTTCAGTTTATGCTGAATAATAACTCTTAGGATGTTGATAGCATTGGATTCAGCAATGTTGATGCCATTGAACAGCAAAGGTGATGGGGACGGTCATTGTGTGATACAATTATTTCTTATCTTTTATCAAGAGAGATATTGTCCAAGTTTTGTTGCATATGAACATGGACCAGTTCAATATTTCAGTAGTTGTGAATGATGCTGAACATTGTGTAATCATTGATGGTCATTACCACTTCTGTCATTATGATGGAGGGAAGGTCATTAATGAAGCAGTTGAAGACGGTCAAGGAACTCCTGCAGAGATGTCCTGGAACTAAGCTGACTGACCTCCAACAACCACAATCATTTCCTTTGTGCCAGGTATGACCTAAACTGACAGCAAATTTTCCCCCTTACTCTCACTGGTTCCAGATTTGCTAAGGAGGTGAGAGAATTTAAAAAGACATAAGAGGCAATTTTTTTACACAGAGGGTGGTTTGCGTGTGAATGAACTTCCTGACGAAGTGGTTGCTGTGGGTAAAATTACAATGTCTGAAAGACATTTGGATGGATAAATGAATAGGAAAGGTTTGGAGAGATGTGGGCCAGGAGAAGGCAGGTGAGACTAGTTAAGTTTGGGATTATGTTCGGCATGGACTGGTTGGACTGAAGGGTCTGTTTCTATGCCGTATCACTCTATGATGCTATGACTCTAAGATCCTTGATGTTATACTTAGTCAAATGTAACCTTGATAGAAACATAGAAAATCGGAGCAGGAGTAGGCCATTCATCCCTTCAAAACTGTTCCACCATTCATTAAGGGCATGGCTGATCATCCAACTCAATAGCCTGTTCTTGCTTTTGGCACATATCCTTTGATCACTTTTGCCCCATGCGATATACCCAACTCTTCATTGATATCGTGGACAGTTACTCTCATCTCAGCCTGTACAGTACAACGTTTTTTGTCTATGTTTGAACGAGATAATAATGAGGTCAGGAGGTGGGTGGCCCCAGCAGCAACCAAAGTAGGCATCAAGTCAGCAGGTTATTCTGTTTAAATGCTATCAGAGATAAAAGGTACTGCAGATGCTGGAGAATCCGAGATAACAAGGTGTGGGGCTGGATGAACACAGCAGGCCAAGCAGCATCATAGGAGCATTTTCTGATGAAGGGTCTAGGCCCGAAACGTCAAGCTTTCCTGCTCCTATGATGCTGCTTGGCCTGCTGTGTTCATCCAGCTCCACACCTTGTTATCTCTGTTTAAATGTTGTTTGGTACTAGTATCAATGACACCTGCTGTCACTTTGCTGAAGATCGGGAGTAGACTAATGGATGGTAATTAGCCAAATTCAAGTTTTCCTGCTTTTTCTGCCCTTGACATATGTGGGACGTTTTCTACATTGTTGAGTAGATGCCAGGGTTGTAGCTTGGTGAGGCGTGTAGCATGTTCTGGAGAACAAGCATCCAGTATTATTGGTGGGATGTTGTCAGGCCCTATATCCTTTGCAATTCAGTGCCTTCCACCATTTCTTCATATCATAGGGAGTGAATTGAATTACTCATAGATTGTCATCTGTGGTGCTGGGCCCCTCAGGAGGAGGTTGATTTGGACCAACCACAGGCACTTCTGGCTGAACGTGGCTGCAAGTGATTCAGTTTTATCTTTTGCACTGATGTGCTGAACACTCCCATCATTGAGGATGGGGATATTTGTTGAGTTTCCACTCATTGTTAGCTGTTTAATTGTCTACCACCATTCACAGCTGGATATGGCAGGACTTCGGTGGTTAGACCTGATATGTTAATTCTAGGATCACCTAGTCCTGTCTATTTTATGCTGTTTCCACAGTTTGGCATGCAAATAGTCCTGCATTGTAGCTTCACAAGATTGATATTTTTAGGTATGCCTGGTGTTTCTTCTGCCAATCTCTCCTGCATTCATCATTGAACAAAAGTTGGTCTCTTGGCTATTGTCAGATGGCGTGGGGGATATGCCAGACCATGAGGTTGTAGGCGATGGTTAAATACAATTCTGATGCTAATGATAGCCCACAGCATCTGTGACAAGTGAAGATGGGCTCATGTATATTTTTCCCTCTTGATAGTTCCATAACCACTTGCTGCAGACCCAGTATAGCAGCTTTGTCCTCTAAGACTTGGTCAGAATGGTCAGTAATGGTGCTGCTGAGGCAATCCTGGTGATGCATATTGAAGGTCTTTACCCAGAGTACATTCTCTGCCACCATCAGTGCTTCCTTCAAGTGGTGCTCATAATGGAGGATGCCTGGTTCATCATTCGAGGGGTGGAGGGTAGGAAGTAATCAGCAAGATTATATGGACCTGATTTCATGAGATTATGTGAGGTCCAGAGTCAGTGTTGAGGATTCCCACGGCATTTCATTCCTTACTATTTATCACTGCGACATCTGATGTGTTTGTCCTACCACTGGGACAAGACATGTCCAAGGATGGTGATTGTGTTCTCTAGAGCGTTTCTGTGAGGTATGATTCCTTGATTATGTCTGTGTCAGGCTATTGCTTGACTAGTCTGTGAAGCAGCTCTTCCAATTTTGATACAGGCCCGAAGGTATTAGTAAAAGAGACTTTACAAGGTTGACAGGACTGTGTTGTCATTTCTGGTTTCTAGATTAATGCTGGGTTGTTCAGTTAGGGTTCCCTTTTTGTCAGGCATTGTAGCGATTGGGTCCACTGAATAATTCACCAGACTATATCAGAGAGTAGTTAAGAGTCAAGTATGTTGTGGTGGGTCAGGAGTCATAGGTAGACCAGATGAAGTAAAAGACATTACTGAACCAGATACGTGTTTATGACAATCAACAACGGTTTCATGGTTGCAATTTGGCAAGTGTTCCGATTTAAGATTTTTGTTATAGTGAATTCAACTTTCAAAATCTGCCTTGGTGGAATTTGAGCTCATGTTCTAGAACATCAGCCTGTGCTGCAGGATTGTTTGTCTACTGACATTAACCCTATGCCACTACCACCAGATTTTCTAAACCATTATTTCACAAATAATACAGCTTTGGAAGAATTTTGGTTTCCCCTTTATGTTGGTTGCTAGTCTCTTCATTATAACTTTGTACACTTATTTATTTTTCTGTTCCCCCTGCCAACATTAATCTTTGTCTCTTTCATCATCCAGTCAACTCTGGATTTATTTGTCCTACATGTCCCCTTCATGGGGAACATATTTTGACTGTGAGCAAATTATACCTTCTCTAAATCGAACTCCAAATAGTCCATTCCCATAGAACCTGGCTTTCCCTCAGTTAAATATTCTCACTTTAGATTATATCTTCATCTTTTCCATAGGCAGCATAAACCAATGATCTCTATCCCCTAAATGTTCTTCCATTCATATTTGATCCATTTGGCCCACCTCATTTCCAGAAACCAAGTCTAACATTGGATTGAAAATATATTGCTAATGAAAATTTTCCTGAACATCCTCTAGAAACTCTTGTTCCTCTGCGTCTTTTGCATTACCACTATATGCCTGTGCTCTATTATTCTTGCATCATTTATCAACATCCTTGAAAAGTTATTCCTCTACATCTTCCCCACAAGCTGATGGCCTATAGACTGCAATACAGCTGCAACATTTTTGTTTCTTACACTGGCCAAATAGATTCTGTCCTTGACATATGTCAACAATTTGCTCATAATTTGTTGCTATGCTTCTAGCTGTCTTTCTTCAGATAAGAAGTGGTTAGTTCTGCACATTTGACGGCTAACAACAGTACGTTATCATTGTGTTTAGGAATCATGAGTCACTCTATTTGTCTCGTTTAATATTGTTTTGTCTGGTTGAGCCACTTGAAAATATAAGCAGATTATCGTAGCATTTGAAAGGTACCATTTCCTAAAGTATTTCCGACACATTTTCTTAAAATGCAGATTCCTGATTTGCATCTGCGCAGAAAAGACTGTTGGAATTCACCCAACAGGGAGCAATATTGCATTGATAGACACACCATAGGCTCAAATCTTTTGCTTTACGTTTGACACTTAGGAATAATTACACAACATTGGAGGCCCATGGTTTGTTTAGGGACTTGTCTTATCACTTTGAAAATGGTAAAAGTGATTGGCAACCTATATTAAATCCTTCAAATTTTATTACATTATGTCAATAAAAATAAAAGTTGGGAAACCCATAATGTTTTGTGACTGCATTTGATGCCAAGGTATATATCGAATTCAATTATAACATAATACTTAAAGACAACTCCAGTATTAGAAAACTTACTTCTTACTATTGTGAGCTAGGATATTTGAGAAGATATAAGCCACATAGATGTATGTGAAGCATCACTGTTCTTGATAGCAGGTGGAAACTGTTGAAATTTGTGTTGTCTCAAGTTTTGCAAAAGACATTAGTAGCTGAGTGTAATTTGTAAGTTCTGAGCAGTTTTGAGCAGCTCTGTTATCTGTCAGGAAATCAAAGGATACATGGAATTATGTGTGGAACAGATGGAAGGAATTGTGAGAGCAAGGCCAGAAGAAATGCAACATAATCCTTGAAGTTCAGTTTTTATGTTTTGTGGCAGTATAGTGAATTTTTGCTAGCTCAGTAGGTATGATTTTCATGCTGATCTAAACCTTAACAGACGAGGACTGTCTAATTAGTTGTTCATAGTCAGGGAGATAACAAGATAACAATAATGACCACAAATGTATTTACATAGTGCCTTCAATGCAGAAGTCATCCCTGCACATATTATGGAAGCTTATCAAACAAACTTTCACACCAAGTCGCTTAAGGAGACATTAGGGCAAAAGACCAAAACCAGTTCTGAGGAAGGGTCACTGGACCCGAAACATTAACCCTGGTTTCCCTCCACAGATGCTGCCAGACCTGCTGAGCTTTTTTTCGAGAAATGTATACTTTTGTTTTTGGTTTCGAGCATCTTCAGTTCTTTCGGCTTTTATTGATCAAAACTTTGGACAGTGTTAATTTCTAAGGAATGCCTTATAGGAAGCATTCCTATAAGGAAGAAAATATGACTCCGATATTGACTAATGGGAAAAACCTGGGTAGAACTGGACTTGGTATAAGTTAGGATACAGGCAGCAAAGTTTTGGAGGGGGAGTTTGTGGAGGATGGAAGATGGGAGTACAACCATGAGTGTATTGGAATAGTCAAGTCCAGAAAGCAGCGGCATGAATGAGAGTTTCAGGAGCCGAAAAATGGAAGGAATGAAATCGAATGATGTTGTCGGGGGACTACTGTTGCTGTGATAAGCGTAGGATAAGGAGAGGAGGCTTGGATAGACTCATCCTGTGTTTGAAAATTGCCCAATAATTCCTATTAGATATTATTTATTTAGAAACATTGAGTGAAGAAAGCTTAAAATTCTGTTGTCGTTCATGGGATGCAGTTTTCCCTTTTGTTTTCTAAGGGGTAAGCCAATTCCATGGCAAATAACATATTGCCCCCAGTGGCAAGATAACTCACTGGACCATCCAGCAAGCAGCTCATTAAAAGTTAACAGGAAAGTGAGGCCAATATCTCGCCCTGTTACAGACTTTGACACTGATGACCGAGATCATCATAAGCTGCCAGATAATCAGAGGCTGGCAGCTTCTGAGTCCTAAAGACATCAGTTAAATCTGACTGGTCGAGGGATTCAAAAGTAAGGGAGTAGGTCTAATTGACTTCTGCTGACTGTGTGGATGTTATTTGGAGAGAAATGTTGGGTGTTTCAGAGGCAAGGACAAGTCAATGGCTTTCAGGATCCACCATCTTGTCCTCACATCCATGCTTCCAGTTGTCCCCAGATCGTTTGTGGATTATGATCTTGTGGCATAAACAGAGACCTAACTCATGGAAGAGCAAGGAAGGCTGATGAACATTCCTGGTTGCATGATGTTCACAAAAGACAGGAAAGGAAAAGGGAGAGGGAGCACAAGGAGAAAATTGTGAGATAAAAGGATCCTTCAGGTGCTTCAAGGAATAAAATGGCTAGAACTAAGGAACGAGGAAGGTGTAATTCCATTGCTTGATGCAATTTGTGGACCACCAACTGAAAAATAACTCCACATGGGCTGGTATCCCATCACCAAATCACTCTGCATTTACACATGAAGAGTTCTTCTCTCTAGTACTATTTCATTCAAAGTCAGCCTCAATAACAGAAGCCCTGACATTCCTCTTTTTATCTGTCAGCCAGGGGTCCCTGATTGGACCAGATTAACAGCTTCAATCAGGAATCTCTAATTCTATGAAGTCCAACTGTCTGACCTCATTACCATCACTGCATTCCTCCTCCTCTCAGTCCAAGCTCATAGGTTGGCCCTTTTTCTTGGAGACCCTCCTGGGGCATCTAAACACTGAATCTGGTCCCTCTGACTTGGTGCCTGAAATGGATAGCGTGCAATGTACAGTAGCTTGCCTCTTGTGCCAGGATTGTATCAGTGAAATTTCACTTTCTCCTTTTGATGCCAAAGGCACTGAGGTGGGTACATTCACCATGTTCATCTCTGAATCAGACATTTGCCATTGTTTGATGGAGAAGGTGAACCCATGGGTTCTGGCAGCCTTTCAGACTGTTCTGAGTGGCAGGGCATGGTTTGCTCCTGCACAGTTTGCGAGTTTGCAGCATTCCTAATTTCCATGTACTTGTTCACGGCCATTGCACCTATCCAAACTTTATACATCACTGGACCTGACTTCATGCTCCTTACCCATGCAGGGTCATTTCCTTGATTCTTGCACCAAACTTCATCCCCTGTATTAAACTGTCCATCTCGCTTGGCGAAGTCTTGTGTCTGGCATTGGCATTCATGATGCCATTTCACCCTCCCTACCAGGCCCAGGAAAATCAGACTTAACCTCGTGTGGAGACTTCTCCCCATAAGCAACTCTGCCGGTGCTATCCCTGTAGTTGCACGTGGGATAGTCCTATAATCAAATCGGAAAATTGGCAGCTTGGTATACAGCAAGGCTGCAGGGTGTTTCTTCAAGCCTGCCTTTAAAGATTGGACTGTTCTTTTTTCAGGCTATTGGATGAGTGGTGGTATGGAGCTGTCCTTACATGTTGAACCTCATTTGATTTTAGGAAATATTCAAATTCCTTGCTGGTAAACAATGGCTATTATCTGGGACCAACACTTCCTGGATTCTGTGCATTGAAAAAGATATGTGCAATTTTTCTGTCACTGTCACTATTTTTGACAAATGGACATAATGCATGTCCAACCACTTTGAATGGGCATCTACATTGACTAAGGGCATTAAGCACGTGAAAGGACCTGCACAGTTCCCATGCAACTGAGTCCAGGGTTTCCCCAGCCAGTCCCACAGATGTAGGTGGAGCTGTTGGTGGTAGTTTTTATCCTTGTTGTCACTCAGGACGCTGCCCCACCAATGCAGCTATGTCTGCATTCAGGCCTGACCACCAGACATAACTTTGTGCCAATATCTTCATTCGGAAACCCCTTGATTGCACTGGTGGAGTTCACCAGGATCTGGCAGCAACCTTGGCTTGGGACAATCACTCTTGATCCCCATAATATTATACCATGCTCTACTGTGATCTGGCCTCTCCAGGTCCAAAACAGTTTCAATTCTACTTGTCTTTAGGCTTCCCACATTGCGACCAGCTGTTTCAGTTTTGACAGGACTGGATCTTTGTGTTTAATATTGTCAGCTGTGACTGGGAGTGTGCACAGAAAATTTAAAACCATAACAGACTCTTCCATCGGGGCTACCACCAATGGTGTATCTGCTCACGGGAGACAGATTAATGCATCCTCATTCGCTCCTCAGCTTCCTCGTGTTCTAACTTGTAATTATAAACTTAGTATGATACTCCAGCGCTGAATGTGGTCTAAAATTACGGGTGGCACTGACTTGTCCTCTTCGAGCAGACCAAGTAGGGGTTTGTGGTCCATGACTATCACAAATTTTCACCCATAAAGGTATTGTTGCATTTTCCTGGCTCCAAGTATGACTGCCAAACCTTCCTTCTCTGTCTGGGAATCCTCATGTAACTGCAATTGCAAGTATGCATGGCTTATGCCCAGCTTCGTGAAGGACAGCTTCCCACCATCACTGTATATAAATCCTCTATCCAAGGGATTGGGTATTTATCCAGCTGCAAGAAATGGTTTACTGTTTGTTTAAAATTCCCACAATGGTGAGCCAACTGTCGGGCTTCTAAATTGGAATGACCGGTGCTGCCCATTTCGCAAACCGCATGAGTTTGATGATTCCTTCACTTTCCAGCCTTTTGATTTCTGTGATAGTAGGAACTGCAGATGCTGGAGAATCTGAGATAACAAGGTGTAGAGCTGGATGAACGCAGCAGGCCAAGCAGCATCAGAGGAGCAGGAAGGTTGATGTTTCGGGCCTGGACCCTTCATCAGAAATGGGGGAGGGGAAGGGGGT
>JAHRHZ010000248.1:53546182-53595167 GCA_024137785.1 Ginglymostoma cirratum | reverse complement strand
CTGCTTGGCCTGCTGCGTTCATCCAGCTCTACACCTTGTTATCTTCTGATTTCTGCCTTTACTTTAAGGGCAAATACACTGGGCAGGTCTTGCAGAATCATGGAATTGATTCCTGGTCAACATACAAAGAGGCCTTGGCTCCTCTGATGATCTCTAGATCTTCCAGGAAGACATGTAGGTTTTTAATTAGGACTTCACTCAGGCAGCCATTTTCCAACTGAAAAATGTTGAGCCGATCTAGGTGAATCTTTCTCAACAAATTTCACACCACCAGGCTTTTACCAGAGCCTTTTACTACAATCAGTGGTAACTGAACCAGTTGCTTCTCATGAGAGGTTGGAACTGAAGTTGCACCCTTAATCTGTAAAGGTTCCCAGTCAATCTGAAGTCTTGAGCAAACTTAAAGGTTGGAGTCCGGAGTGAATTTTCTTAAAAACTGGTTCAGCAATCACAGATATGGCTGTATCGGTATCGATCTCTATTAGAACTGGATGACCATTTGACCAGCGGCTTTGTTAGTTGGTTCTGATTTGGATGTTGCTAAGTAATTTAGTGATTGGGCAAAACTGTGGCAGATGGAGTAAAGAAAGTGTGAAGTTCTCCATTGTGGACCAAATAAGGATAGATCAAAGTACTTTCTAGATAGTATGAAGATAAATACATTGAATGTTCAAAAAACTTGGGGATTCAGATGTATAGATCTTTAAAATGCCATGAACAGATGCAGAAAATAATCAAGAAATCCAAAGGAATGCTGGTCTTTATATTTAGAGGATGGAGTTCAAAGACGCAGAAGCTTTGCTTCAGGTATACAGAACCCTGGGTACATCTCACTTGGAGTACTGTGGCAGATCTGGGCACCAAACCTTAGGAAGGGTATATTGACCTTAGAGAACATACAATGTAGGCTTACAAGAATGATACCCTGGACTCCAGGGGTTAAAGTTAAGAAGAAACATTATACAAATTAGGCCTGTTTACTCCAGAATTTAAAAGGTTAAGGAGTGATCTAATTAAATTCTTCAAGGTAGTTAACAAGAAAAGATAGGGTAGATAAAGAAAAGCTACTTCCACTGGTTGGGGATTCAAGGACTAGTGGCCATCTTCTGAGAACTGGAGCCATACTGTTCCGGAAAGATGTTGGGAAGCACTTCTAAAACAAAGGGTGGTAGATGTTTGGAACTCTCTTCCACAAATGGTAGTGGATGCTGAATCAGACATTAATTTTAAATCTGAGCTGGATAAATGTTTGTTAAGCAAAGGTATTAAGGCATAAGAACCAATGGTAGGTGCACAGAGTTAGACCACAGAACACCTATGATTTCATTGAGTGGTAGAACAGGCTTGTGAGGTTGAATGGCCCACTCCTGTTCTACGTGATCATTGTATACCACGGTTTAGAATGATTGTGGAAATGACAGTGGTCAATCCAGAGTAACTCGGAGAGAGTGAATTTCAAATGGGTAAGAATGGAGCTGGAGCAAAAGGCTGGTGTGGAAAATAAAAATAGCTGAACAAAGGGCTGCTTTCAAAGAGGAGATGGTTTAGGCACAGTCAAGGTATATTCCCACAAAGAGGAAAGATAGAGTAAAACACTTGAGCTCCTAGTATCACAAAGAGGATAGAAATTAAATTACAGAAACAATGTGCTTAAAACAGGTATAAGAGATAAAAGGTACTGCAGATGCTGGAGAATCCGAGATAACAAGCATGGGGCTGGATGAACACAGCAGGTCAAGCGAAGGGTTTAGGCCCGAAACGTCAAGTTTCCCTGCTCCTATGATGCTGCTTGACCTGCTGTGTTCATCCAGCCCCATGCTTGTTACCTCTGCTTAAAACAGGTGTGTGGTTGTAAATACAGTAGTGAACAAAGATGAATATAGAAGACTTGCAAGGGAATTGGTAAAGTAAATAAAAGAACTAAGAGAGACTATGAAAAAAGACTGATGGTGAATATAAAGGGAAATTCTACTGTCTTTAATCGGCACATCAATCGTAAAAGAATAAAAACTGAAAGAACTGCGGATGCTGTAAATCAGACACAAAAACAAAGTTGCTGGAAAAGCTCAGCAGGTCTGGCAGCATCTGTGAAAGAGAAGACAGAGTTAATGTTTCTTCCTCAGAACTGATGGTGGTTGGGAAAATGTCAGTTTATATACAGAAAATAGGGAGGTGGATGGGGTAGGGAGTAAATGATAGGATAGAGCCCAAAGAGTCATTTTCCGCTTGGGGACCCTACAACTCTCCGGGCTCAATATTGAGTTCAATAAATTTAGGGCCTAAACTCTCCCATGTCCCAGCCCCCTACCCCACACATCAGGCCTTGTTACCACATAGCCTGCCATTACACACCCCCTGTTGTTAGTCACTAACAGTCCTCATTAACAACTATTCACTCTCCCAGCCTAATCGTTAACAAATCCTTGGTCTGTCCAACTGTCTTTCTCTCTCTTTGGTCTCTATCCTATCATTTACTCCCTACCCCATCCTCCTCCCCTATTTTCTGTATATAAACTGACGGTTTCCCAGCCACCATCAGTTCTGAGGAAGGATCACCGGACCCGAAACGTTAACTCTGTTTTCTCCTTCACAGATGCTGCCAGATCTGCTGAGCTTTTCCAGCAACTTTGTTTTGTTGTTAATCATAAAAGAAAGCAGAAAGGCACATTGTCCCCGTGTCTGCGTGGGTTTCCTTTGGGTGCTCCGGTTTTCTCCCACAGTCCAAAGATGTGCAGGGTAGGTGGATTGACCATGCAAAATTGCCCATAGTGCCCAGACATGTTTAGGTTAGGTGGGTTAGACAAGGGAAATGTAGGGGTAGGGGAATGGGTCTGGGTGGGATGCTCTTCAGAGGGACGGTGTGGACTTGTTGGGCCGAATGACCTGTTTCCACACTGTAGGGATTCTATGATTCTATGATTCAATGAAGAGGCTTGTCTGAGTTTTCTAATTGACACTTTGCATCTGTCTAAACTAATGAAGAAGATATTGTCTGGACCATGGTGATAGAAAAGGCAACTCTGTCACTAGCAGGATTGAAAATTGCTAAAGGCAAGGTACTGGATGAACTGTTATGAATTGAAGTTGATAAGACAGCGGTGCTGGATGAGATACATCCAAAGATATTGAAAGAAGTGAGTGGATATAGCAGAGGCACTGGCAATTAGCTTTCAATCTTCACTGGATTTGGGGATGGTGCATGAGGACATGAGAATTTGCACCTTGTTCAAAAAAATTGTTAAGTTAGGCACATTTCAATCAGTTTAACATCAATAGTGGGGAAACCTCGAGAGGCAATTATTTTGGTTAGAATTAATAGTTGCATGGAAAAATATGGGTTAATTTGGGAGCATCAGCACAAATTTGTGAAGTGAAAATTGTGGTCTAATGAACATTCTGAAGCTTTCTGAAGAGGTAATAGGGAGGGTTGATGAGGGAAAGTCTGTTATTGTGGTGTACATGGACTTCAAAAAGGTATTTGATACTTTAAAGTTTTGGCAAAGATCTGTAGCTCAGGTTGTGGGTGAGGTTGTTGACTTGCTTGCCGAGCTGGCTTGTTTCTGTTCACATCACCGTGCTAGGTGAGATCATCAGTGGAGCCTCCAATGAAGCGATGTTATTTTACTCCACTTAGAATTTATACTGTCCGATCTGTTATAGTGAGTACTATCATTTCTGGTTTTGTTCTGTATTGGTTTGTACATGGGGTCCAATTCTATATGTTCATTGATTGAAATATGGGTGGAGAACCATGCCTCTAGGAATTCCCATGCATGCCGATGTTTGGCCTGGGCTACTATGGTTACTTTGTCCCAGTTAAACTGATGGCCCTCATTGTCTGAATGTACAGGTATTAAGGAGAGTTCAGCATGCCGTTTTGCTGCTAGCTGATGTTCATGTATTCTGATGGTTAATTTCCTTCCTGTCTATCCGATGTAATGTTTGTGGCAGTTGTTACATGGTATTTTGTAAACTACGTTGGTTCTGCATGTTGTGGGAATGGGGTCCTTAATCCTTGTAAGTGTTTGTCGTAGAATGGCTGTGGGCTTGTGGGCCACCATGATTCCTAGTGGTTGTAGGAGTCTTGTTGTCAGTTCCGATATGTTCCTGATGTAGGGAAGTGTGGTAAATGTGTTAGGGTGTACACTGTCGTCCTGTTGTTGTCTGTTATGTAGGTATCTAGTAGACAGATCACCTCATTCTATCTACTCAATAAAGATTTCCTTGATACCCTCAAGACCATAAAATTCAGCGACGATGAGATTATGGTATCCTTTGACGTCACAGCTTTATTCACATCAATTGACATCCCACTAGCCAAAGAAACAGTGGCCACATTACTAGGGGAAACAGCAATGCAGACCAGCAATTCCATCAGCAAAGACAACATACTTAAATTACTAGACCTCTGTGTCACCACACACTTCATCTTTAATGGCCAAATATACAAACAGATCAATGGTACACCAGTTGGGTCACCCATCTCAGGACTCATTACAGAAGCAGTCATGCAAAGACTAGAACAAAACCACCCTCCCCCACATTCAACCTCAACTGTGGATCTGGTACGTAGACGACGCATTTGTCATTATTAAGCGCAACTAATTCGAAGCGACATACCACCGCATCAACACGGGGATTAAACTCACGAGGGAGGAAGAAAACAAGGATCAACTTCCGTTTCTGGATGTTGAGGTAGAACGACCGACAAATGGGGAGTTCCAAACCTCAGTCTACAGGAAAGCAACCCATACTGATCAAACCCTCGACTTCCACAGCAACCACCCCAATGTCCACAAACAAAGCAATGCCACAGTGATGCCACCCGAAGTCTGCAGGAACAGCAAATCATATTCAGCCTGGGAACCCTGCAGCCCAATGGTATCAATGTGGATTTCACAAGCTTCAAAATCTCCCCTCCCCCAACCGCATCCCAAAACCAGCCCAGCTCGTCCCCGCCTCCCTAACCTGTTCTTCGTCTCACCTATCCCCTCCTCCCACCTCAAGCCACACCCCCATCTCCTATCTACTAACATCATCCCGCCCCCTTGACCTGTCCGTCCTCCTTGGACTGACCTATCTCCTCCCTACCCCCCTACCTACACTCACCTTTACTGGCTCCATCCCTGCCTCTTCGACTTGTCTGCCTCCTCTCCACCTATCCTCTCCTCTATCCATCCTCTATCCACCTCCCCCTCTCTCCCTATTTATTCCAGAACCCTCTTCCCCTCCCCCATTTCTGATGAAGGGTTTAGGCCCAAAACGTCAAGTTTTCCTGCTCCTATGATGCTGCTTGACCTGCTGTGTTCATCCAGCCCCATGCTTGTCAACCCTGTATTTGGACACTGTTTAAATGGGTCAGGGGACACTGCAACACTCCAGAATTATGTCAGGAAGAAGAAGAACACTTATACAAGATCTTCTCCTTAAACGGATATCCCCGCAACTTCATCCACAGATGCCTACATAACAGGCAACAACAGGAGGACACAATATGACCCAACGCACTTACCACACTTCCCTACATCAGGAACATATCGAAACTGACAACAAGACTCCTAAGACCACTAGGAATCATGATGGCCCACAAGGTCAGAGCCACTCTATGACAAACACTTACAAGGTTTAAATACCCCATTCCCACATCATGCAGAATGAATGTGGTTTACAAAATACCATGCAACGACTGCCACAAACATAACATCGGACAGACAGGAAGGAAACTAGCCATCAGAATACATGAACATTAGCTAGCAGCAAAACGGCACGATGAACTCCCCTTAATATCTGTACATTCAGTCAACGAAGGCCATCAGTTTAATTGGGACAAAGTAATCATAATAGCCCAGGCCACACATAGACATGCACGGGAATTCCTAGAGGCATGGTTTTCCACCCATACTTCAATCAACGAACATATAGAATTGGACCATATAATGCAAAACCATACAGATCAAAACCGGAAGCGACAGTACTCAACATAACAGACTGGACAGTGTAAATTCTAAGCAGAGTAGAATAATGGCGCTTCATCGGAGGCCTCACTGATGATGTCACCTAGCATGGTGACGAAACGTCTGAACAGGAACAAGCCCACCCGGTGAGCAAGTCAACAACCTCAGGTATTTGATACATTACCACACAACAGACTTGTGAAGTTGGTAGTAGGTCGTGGAATAAAAGGGACAGCAGCAACATAGATGATGGTTAAGGGATGGGAAACAGAGAATAATGCTTAATGCATAACTTTGGCCAGGGAAAAGGCTTGTAGTGGAGATCCACATATTGTTATTTGGGATCCTTGCTTCTCTTGATAAGTGTCCTAGATCTTGATTTGTAGAAAGCAATTTCAAGCTCCATGAATGAGTCCAGATTCTCCCAAACTTCCCAAGGCCTTCAAATACCCACTCACACCTTCTCCCGAGGTTTCCATCCTCTGTCTAGGCTTTGATCCCCATTTCAGGCCACAGATCCCACTCTTACACCTTCAATCCACTCCTTGGGCTCCAATTACCCTGCCAATTCTTTAAGTGCCTCCCCCAGACATGCCAGCAACTCTTCAACATTCCCCACCTATAACTTATGATTTCTATCCTACTCAGAAGTCTGGGGTCATCAGTGACTTCCTGTCACCCATCACCACCCCGATTAACTCCTTTTCTCACCTTCAATACCCTGCCTGAAATCAGACCTCCATCCAGAACTCAATCAAACCTCTTTCCTGTACCAATCAACACTTTTCCCCTTCAACAAACCCTTCCCAATCCACGGGCTCCTGTTGTAATTGTACTTCCAACCCTCCCATGTGCAGCAGTCTCCAATTGGCTGAAAGGCAAACCTGTCAATCATTTTGCATTTTGCAATCAAATTGCATTTCTGATGAAGGGTTTAGGCCCGAAACGTCAAGTTTTCCTGCTCCTATGATGCTGCTTGACCTGCTGTGTTCATCCAGCCCCATGCTTGTTATCTCGGATTCTCCAGCATCTGCAGTACCTTTTATCCCTGTCAATCAGGCTGGTTTTTGAATGGAGAACCAACTGATCATATCACATGTATATCATGGAGGTGAATCTGCACATCGCACAGGGGCATCCCAACTCTTGGGTTATCTGGGCTTTAACAAATCTTATGGTCCCTGAAGTCAAAATCCTAGCCATTTGATCTGTGGCATGAAATGAGGATCAAAGCCTATAAAGAGGATGAAAACCTTGGGAGAAGGTGTGGGAGGGTGTTTGAAGATCTTTGGAAGTTTGGGAGAATGTGGGCTCATTCATGGAGCTTGGCTAGGTAGATGCAATGGGTCCAGTAAGTAGCTGTAAAAGTGCTCGCCTTCTGGATCCAAAATTCTCACATAAATAAAAGATACTGCTTGACCTGTTCATTATTTACAGTATTTTGTCCATTTGTGCCATCTACTCTGCTAAATTTCTGATGAAGAAAATGAGGTTATTATAAGTTACTACTACATGGAACATTCAACATGTTCAAATTATGATGACTAAAGGCCACTTTGATGAATTTTGTCTTTCTAATCAATCAGTTCTGAGATGTTGCTAAGCACCTCTTGACCAGATGAGAGTTGACCCTCGTCATTTGATCCATCATATCTGTACCAACTGTATCATGTTCCTTCACTTGTGTTTGGGCCAAAATCCTGAAATTCACTTCCCAACAGGTCTGTTAGCATACTTACCCATCCATGACTTGCAGCAGTTCAAGAATTCAGTTCACTACCACCTCCTCAAGGGCAATTAGAAATGGGCAATAAATGCTGCTGTAGGCACCAACACCTACATCCCATGAAAAAATAGAAAGTAAAGAATTTTGCTACTTTTTCTACTCTGTTATAGTTGAGGCCAGTAATTTCAGTGAAATGTGCCAACAAAGACTAGAATGTACATGGGTCTCACCGCAAAGAACTAGGCCCAGCTAATAGCCTGAATCCTCAAAATGTCTTTGAGTTTTCTAAGAAAAAGAAACTTTTCAAAGTTAATTAATTAAGACTATTTATTCAAGGGTCAGTGAATTGGAATATTCCTGGGTTAGACTTGCTCCTAACCTTAAACATCCAGGCAAAGGAACACAATGAATTATGCAGCTGTTAGGCCAAAGGACTGAACAGATTCAAATGAAATGGCACTTATGCACACCTGCCCTATGTCATGGAGCCATACAACATGGAAACAGACCCTTCAGTCCAACTTCTCCATGCCAACCAAGTTTCCCAAAGTAAACTAGTCCCATATGCCCATGAGATAGTAGGAACTGCTGATGCTGGAGAATGTGAGATAACAAGGTGTGGAGCTGGATGAACTCAGCAGGCCAAGCAGCATCAGAGGAGCAGGAAAGCTGACGTTTCAGGTCTGGACCCTTCTTCAGAAATGGGGGAGGGGAAGGGGCCTCTGAAATAAATAGAGAGAGGGGAGGCGGATGGAAGATGGATAAAGGACCAGATAGGTGGAGAGGAGGTGGACAGGTCAAGGAGGCGGGGATGGAGCCAGTAAGGTGAGTGTAGATGGCGAGTTAGGGTGGGGGTTGGTCAGTCAAGTGAAGACAGACAGGTCAAGGAGGCGAGGATGAGGCTGGGACGTAGGAGATGGGGGTGGGGGTTGGTCAGTGAGATGCGAGGAGCGGGTAGGTGGGAGGAAAGTCCGTCAGGTCAAGGAGGCAGGGCCGAGCTGGGCTGGTTTTGGGATGAGGTCGGGGGGTGGGGAGATTTTGAAGCTTATGAAGTCCACATTGAGACCATTGGGCAGCAGCGTTCCCAAGTGAAATATGAGATGCTGTTCCTCCAGCCTTTGGGCAGCATTCTTGTGGCACTGGAAAAGGCCCAGGATGGACATGTCGTCCAAGGAGCGGGAGGTGCAGTCGTTTGTCGCGAACTGAGCGTAGGTGTTCCACAAAGCGGTCTCTAAGCCTCTGCTTGGTTTCCCCGATGTAGAAGAGGTCACATCGGGAGCAGCGGATACAATATGCCCCATTAGCAGATGTGCAGGTGAACATCTGCTTGTTGTGGAAAGTCCTCTTGGGGCCTGGGATGGGGGTGATTGGGGAGGTGTAGGGGCAGGTGTAGGGGTAGGTGCAGGGAAAATTGCCGGGGGTGGTGGGGCTGGTGGGAAGTGTGGAGCAGATGAGGGAATCATGGAGAGAGCGGTCCCTCCAGAAGGCAGATAAGGGTAGGGAGGGAAAAATGTCCTTAGTAGTGGGGTCAGATTGCAGGTGGCGGAAGTGGCGGAGAATGATGCATTGAATCTGGAGGTTGGTGGGGTGGTATGTGAGGACGAGGGGGATTCTGTTTTGATTATTATTGTGGAGAGGGGGTGTGAGGGATGATTTACGGGAAATGCGAGAGATGCTTTTGAGGATGTTTTCGACCACTATGGAGGGGAAGTTGCGGTCCTTGAAAAACGAGGACATCTGGGATGTCCGGGAGTGGAATGCTTCATCTCAGGAGCAGATGCAGTGGAGGCGAAGGAATTGGGAATAGGGGATGGCATTCTTGCAGGAAGGTGGATGACAGCCGGTGTATTCTAGGTAGCCATGGGAGTCGTTGGGCTTGAAATGGATATTGGTTTCCAGGTGGTTGCCAGAGATGGAAACTGAGAGGTCCAGGAAGGAGAGAGAGGTATCGGAGATGGTCCGGGTGAACTTAACGTTGGGGTGGAAGGTGTTAGTGAAGTGGATGAATTGTTCGAGCTCCTCGTGGGATCATGAGGCAGTGCCGATACAGTCATTGATGTAATGGAGGAAGAGGTGGGGTTTAGGGCCAGTGTAGGTATGGAAGAGGGATTGTTGCACTTTTCCCTGCAACCGCAGGAAGTGCTACACCTGCCCCCACACCTTCCTCCTCACCCCCATCCCATGCCCCAAGAAAACCTTCCACATTAAACAGATGTTCACCTGCACATCTGCTAATGCGTTATACTGTATCTGCTGCTCCCGATGTGGCCTCCTCTACATTGGGGAAACCAAGCAGAGGCTTGATGGCCACTTTGTGGAACATCTACGCTCAGTTCGTGACAAACTACTGCACCTCCCAGTCACGAACCACTTCAACTCCCTCTCCCACTCTTTGGACGACATGTCCATCCTGGGCCATTTCCAGTGCCACAACGATGCCACCCAAAGGTCGCAGGAACAGCACCTCATGTTTTGCTTGGGAACCCTGCAGCCCAAAGGCTCAATGTGGACTTCACAAGCTTCAAAATCTCCCCACCCCCGACCTCATCCCAAAACCAGCCCAGCCTCATCCCCACCTCCTTGACCTGTCTGTCTTCCATTGATTGACCAACCCCCATCCTAACTCCCCACCTACACTCACCTTTACTGGCTCCATCCCCATCTCCTTGACCTGTATGTCTCCTCTCCACCTATCTGCTCCTTTATCCACCTTCCATTTGCTAGCCCCCTTTCTCTAGGTATTTCAGAGACCCTTCCCCTCCCCCATTTCTGAAGATGGTTTCAGACCCGAAATGTCAGCTTTCCTGCTCCTCTGATGCTGCCTGGCCTGCTGTGTTCATCCAGCTCTACTCATATGCCTGTGTTTGGCTCATGTCCCTCTAAACTTTTCCTACTCATGTACTTTTGCAAATATCTTTTAAATATTGTAACTGTACCCACATCTATCACTTCCTCTAGCAGTTCATTTAACATATCAACCACTGTCTGGCTGAAAACCTGCCCCCACAAGGCTCCTTTTAAGTCTTTCTCCTTGCAACTTAAAAATATGCCCTCTAGTTTTGAACTCCCCTACCCTAGAGACAAGAACTTTGCTGTTCACCTTATCTATGCCCCCATGGATTTTATAAATCTCAATGAGGTCAACTCCAACCACCTATGCTCCAGTGAAAAAGTCCCAGCCTAACCAGCCACTCCTTATAACTCAGATCTTCTAGTCCTGGTAATATCTGTGTAAATCTTTTTTGCACCTTTTCCAATTTAATGATGTCTTTCCTGTAGCAGGGTGACTAGAACTGTACATAGACTCCAAAATTGGCTTCACCAATGTCCTGTACAAAAAAAAAATAGGGAAATAAGAACATCAGAATTCGGAGCAGGAATAAGCTATTTGGCCCATAGAGCCTGCTGTGCCATTCAATAAGATCAGGGCTAATCTTTTTGTGGACTCAGCTCCACTTACCTACCCGGTCAACATAACCCTTACTTCCTTTACTGTTCAAAAATCCATCTATCTTTGCCTTAAAAACATTCAAAGAGGTAACTTCAACTGCTTCACTGGGCAGGCAATTCCATAGATTCACAACCCTTTGGGTGGAGAGGTTCCTCCTCAGCTCAGGCCTAAATCTGCTCCCTGGATTTTGAGGTTAAGCTCCCTTATTCTAGTCTTTTTTGCCAATGGAAACAACTTTCCTCCTTCTATCTTATCTATTCCCTTCATAATTTTACATGTTTCCAAAAGATCCCCCTCATTCTTCTAACTTCTCAATCTCTCCTCATAAGCCAACACTCTCAATTCCGAAATCAACCTAGTGAAACTCCTCTGCACCCCCTCATCTTTTCTCAAGTAAGGAGACCAAAACTGTACACAGCACTCCAGGTGTGGCCTCAACAGCACCTTGTACAGCTGCAGCATAACCTCCCTATTTTTAAACTGCCTTCTTAATTATGTGCTGCACCTGCAAACCAACTTTTTGTGATTCCTGCAGAAGGATACCCAGGTCCCTCTGCACAGCAGCATGCTGTAATTTTTCACCATTTAAGTAATAGTCTATTTCGCTCTTACTCTCATCAAAATTGATGACCTCATATTTACCAACATTGTACTCTATCTGCCAGACCCTTGCTCACTCAATTCACCTACCTATATCCCTCTGTAGATTTTGTGTCCTCTACACACTTTGCTCTACTACTCATTTTAATGTTAGATGCAAACTTTGACACACTACAGTTGGTCCCCAACTCTAAATCTAAATTTTTCCTACCTAGCCCCTCAAACTACAGCAACGTTAAGGCTGGAGGCTGATCACAGTGGACTGTCAAATTTTAACTCAAAGTAACTTAAGATTTACCGAATCATTTAAAATGCTGGAGCAGATAAAATGATCTAGAAGCAATCATAACATTTTAACTTGTAAATATTATTTACAGAACTTATTAACATACTGGACAAAATGCCTTATATTATGATTTTTATTTTAAAAAATCAGCACGAGTAAAAAGATTTTCCCATTCTATATTTATGCAAACATCCTTAAGTCATTTTATTGACAGGAAGCACTTCACTCTTGGAAATTAAACAATGGATGTAGCTTGGCATTTTTCTCAGAGCTGTTTCCTGCCCCATTGCATACAAAATGTATAAAGTCTGTTTATACAAAAATAGCTAAAGTCAAGGCAGCTCTAAGGAAATTCCCTGCCCTACTTTTTGAATTAAACAGTGCTGTTGGTCCTTGAAGTTAAACATCTCTTAAATTTAAACTAACATTTATATACATTTGGTATAAAGTGATAACAAGCAGTCTAATATTTAAGGCAACACTAAGCCATTACACTAGTGTAGCGATTCAGAGGAAAATCACATTTAAAATTATTTGTTTAAGAGTTTAGGGACAAGAAAATTATTTTACTTGCTGAACCTTCATCCTTGATAGATGTCCCTGTTTTAAAGCTAGAATGAAAATGACAATGCACAGGGTACATTTATTCTCCTTCCTTTGATATACTGCATTCTGGTATGCCCACCTCCAGACAATATATACACCCTTGGGGCAGAGGTGAAAGATTTCTTTTTGCACTTCGTGCAACACAATCTGAAACCGGAATGTAAACACCACGTGAATTACTTTGGCATACTGAGCATAGGATGCCATGTTTTGCACTTCGTACTTACAACTTCAGAGTCTACCAATAAGTTATAGTGTGCACATGATCGTAAAAATAATAATATACATCAGTTGCACTGTCAGGATAATAGCATTTCATAAAATTTGACTGAGATCAATAGGCAGAATTAATCTTTACAGACTAAACAAAATCCGCATCAAAACAAATCACAATTACATTGAAATAGAGACATTATTATTTTCGTTGCACTAACAATTTCAAAACAACAAATGAAAATTTTAAAAATGGGTTAATTTTTACTTTTAATGATAGTGTATGATGTATGATATCAGTTTGATCACCCATCAAAAATTAACTTCAAAAGAAATAGAAATAACGCAGCAATGGATTGAAGGCATAGTCTTTTAAAAGAATAAGTGGTCTGACTTCCTGTCTTGGCCACAAAGTGGATGGTTACGGAGATGCTTTTTTTGTGACAAATGCAGATCTTCAAGCTGCCGATAAAGATCTCCTGCAAGTACTGAAGTTGAGCTAAGAAACTACTTCAGCTTTGCACATCTCTTTATAGTTATATCTTTTCTTTTATCTTCTCTTGAAATCTATCTCTAAATAAATCTTTGGCCTGCCACCAGGGAATCCTTAGAAATGATCAAAACCACGTTGACCAAATAATTCAAATCCACTACTCTGCCCTAACATTTTTATCCAGGAAAGTGAGCATTTTCTCATCAGTAAAATGTAGGAAAATTGACCTTACTTTTTTTTGTAAAAGAAATATAATTGAAGGGTGATTACTTTATGGAGTAGTTTATTGAAAGCTGTAACAGCATGGTAGAAATAATGGTGAGAGATATATGCACAGCTGAATGTGAAGCTCTTGTTTGAATTGTCCTGTTCCTGCACAAGACTGTGCTGTACTACTGTCTTGCTGAGAAGCTCTGCATTTGTATTAAATAAATTGTTGTCAAATAACAGTTCTCTATCTCAGTATATTAAATGCCAAGAGGAAGTATACACTTTTTTTCGCTGATGATCCTGAGGAAGGGTCACCCGACACAAAACTTTAACTCTGATTTCTCTCCACAGATACTGCCAGACCTGCTGAGCTTTTCCAGCAATTTCTATTTTTCTTTCTGATTTACAGCATCCATTGGTGGCGTGTTGGTGGAATTTGAAATTTTTTTAAAATCTGGAATTGAAAGCTAGTCTAATGCTGACTGTATAACCGTTGTCAATTGCTGTAAAAAAATTCTGGTTCACTAATGCCCTTTAAGGAAGGAAATCTACCACCCTTCCCTGGTCTGGTCTATGTGTTACTCCAGGCATACAGTAAGGGATGGTTAACTATTCCCTGGAATGGCCTAAAAAGCCAGTCAGTTCAAGTGTAATTAAGGAACGGAAACAAATCGCATGCTTGCCTCTGACACCTAAGAAACCATGCAAGAATTAAAAAAAACACATAGTAAAATATACTTGAACTATCTAGGCTGACTGTGTCAGATCCCGATGTGGTTCCTCTCTAAATCTCCAATGATGGCAGATTAGGGGTGATAGAAACCTCATACAGGGCATTTTTTGACAAAAAGCTGTGATGATATGGCCTGTTAGATTCCTGACTGATAAAGTTCCCTCCTCCACTAATTCAGTTTCGCTCTTTATTGCTTTCTATCATTCTGTGCTTCAAATTTGTCTTATTTTCTCAATATAAGTACCTCACAATTTCTGTCTTCTTTGTTTTTTGACCCCAGTACTAATGCCTATTGTTCTTATTATATACAATTGTTCATTAAATCACATGTCTGATTATCTAAATATTCTAGAAGTAAACTGGTTGGAAAATTTGAAATATGTACACCTCCTACCATCTACCATCATATTCAGCTGCCATTTAAAAAAAAGTCTCTATTCAAATATATGCTTGAAATTGCTTCTAAATGTGAAAAATTGTATGACAACAGTTTTAAATCTACAAAAACAAAAAGCATCTTCCAAAGTACATAATCACTACGGCAGCTGAGCAGGATCTTCAAATCTGACAATACCAAGAAAAATCTACAAGCACCAGGAAAAATATCTTTTTGACATCCAGCAAAAAGGGGAGTGATCATTATTTGTTATAGTTTAAGTAACTATCCAAAAGAGGACAGGTATAACTTTGTGATACTTAAAAATAATCAACTTGAATGATGCATAGAATATAAAGACTTTCAAACAGTTTAAAATGTACAAACACACTTTTAGCAATTTTTAAAAGTGTTAAATATATACAAAATATTAACAAATGAATGGTTTGGATAACATTTTTCTCATGCAAGACACTGTAAATTACTTTCATGAACATAATTTTACATCTTTTATTATGCCTTCCATAATATTGATGGATTGTTGTGATATTAAAGGCTTTGCTTCCTACGGTGCTTCTAAGACTGGTTTGTGAACTTCTCACATCTTTTCTTTTAAAGGTCTTCTGAAAAATCCAGCCTGGAAAGAAATCAAAGTTTGTAGTATTATGACAACAATCACTACTTTATAGTAATTAAGATTTAAGTGTAAACATTCATAGAACTGGTAAATGCTGGATTATGCTTGCATAGTTTCCTCTTTCTACTGAAGAAGCCTGGGGTTTTTGGTGGACATTTAAAAGTAAAATAAACATATTTCAATGCACTGAATCGAATTCAACCTCTGCCCTTTCTATAATGACCATGTTATTAGGTTCCATGACAATACAGTAAAGCCCTCACCGAAGCAAGGGATTTAAACTGACCAGAAAAGCCCAGCTAGGAAATAAATGTAATTCATTTTAGATATTGATTGAAATCTAATAAAGGTTGGTGATGGGACTGTTATAGAGACAAAACTGCCACTGTAAGGCCCCTCCCATCTTACAATATCTTACATTCTCATTATCACTGTCTCAAAGCGTATTACCATCATTCCCTTGCTGATTCCTAGGAGGAGTGGGAACAGCAATGTTAAGCAAGAAATGGGCCAGCTTTGCTTTTCAATATGGCAGGTTAGGGATGAAGAGCCAGAGCAAGGGAGGATGGAATTTGACGGGTTGAAATGTGTCAGTGGAGACCACAACTTTGTCTATTCTTATACTGACATAATTTAACTATAATTCACTTTGTAATGTCAAATTTTAACTGCAATGTGATATATATATTTATGAATGTTACAAATAAAGTATATTTCTGGGGAGAAATTCTGTATTTATCAGGTTGGCATTTTCCAAGATCCAGGATTTTGTTCAAAGGGATGCATTAAGAGCTTGGGCAGACACTGCAAGTATGAGATGAGGGAAGGCCACAAGCTAACACCCTCCTCCTATAATACAGGGAGGGGCTGAAATCAGTGTATATCCTGTGTATAAGGACATTTGTGGCACATCTGTGTGTCACTACCTCTAAGCCAGAAGGCTTGAGTTCAAGACTCACGTGCTCCAGAGTAGTGTCATAACACATCTGAACAGCTCGGTTAAGAAATATCTACTCAAACTCCCAAACATTGTGGTTTCTTGTGGCTTGATAGTAGTGCCCTTACATCCGAGCCACAAGACCCAGGTTCAAGTCTCATCTCCTCCAGTGGTGCGTAATAACATCTAATGAACAGGTTGATATGGAAAATATACAAACCTGTGTTTGTACTTACCAGAAAATGCATAACGTGACATGTATTTAAAATATATTATTGGTAGAAGTGACCACAGTCCTCATGGAGACAAGTCTCACCTTTATACAGGTAATACCTTACATTACGTTGTGTGGAACTAATGCTATGCTAAAAGGAACAGACTTCAAATAGGCAACTTGAGATGAAGAATCCTAGAGACTGTGGGTCATCAGCAACTGCAGAATTGTACTCCAGTGGAACGTGCAACTTCAGAGCAATCTATCATTACCATCAAGCCAGCGGATCAACCCTAATTTAATGAAGAATGCTAGACGGCATGTCAGGAGCAACACCAGGCATACCTAAAAAAATGAGGTGTCAACCTGATGAAGCTACACAACAGGACTACTTGGATGCCAAACTGCATATGCAACAAGTGAGAGACAGACTGAAGCAATTCCACAACCAACAGATCAGATCTAAACTCTGCAGTCCTGCCACATTCAGTCGTGAATGGTGATGGACAATTAAACAAGTCACCTGGAAGAGGAGACTCTATACCCATGGGGAGCCCAGCACATCAGTGTAAAAGATAAAGCTGAAGAATTTGCAACAATCTTCAATCCTTTATTCACCAGTGTGCTGTAATAACAGCATGTACATACATTACAGAAATACACCAACGCTCCTTACACAACACCTTCCAGAAAGAACCTGATCGTCCCAGGAGAAATTCTCAAGACACACAGCCTGGTCCTGTTATGACATGGGTTGCTTTTAGCACAGCCAGCCATTCTCACCGATTCCTTGGTCCGTAATCACTTTAAATGGATTGCTTTATGCAGAGCTGACCCATTCTTTCCTACTGCTCCTTATTATCCTAGAATCCTAACAGGAGGCAGGCTATTCAGCCCATCGAGTCCACACTGACCCTCTGAAGAGCATCCCATCCAGACCCGCCCCGCCATGTAATCCTGCATTTCCCATGTCCAATCCATCTAGCCTGCACATCCATGGACACTAGGGGCAGTTTAGGATGGCCAATCCACCAAACCTGCACATCTTTGGACTGTGGGAAAAAACTAGGGCATCTGGAAGAAACCCATGCAGACACGGGGAGAATGTACAAGCTCCACACAGACAGTCATCTGAGGGTGGAAGTGAACTCAGACGCATGACGCTGTGAGCCACTGTGCCAACCACTTTTGTTACTTATTCAGCTTTGCTCCTGTCCTGGCTTGCTATCCATTATCTCCTTGTTTACCTACATCTTTTATATCTCTCCCTCCCTACACTCTGTATCCACCTATTTGCTCACCTTTCCCCATGCCCCCAACTTTGTCTTCAGTATTAATACCTCCTTTTCCTAGCTGCTGACAATTCTGATGAAGGGTCACTGGACCCAAAATATTAATTCTGTTTTCTGTCCACATATGCTACAATCTGTTGGGTTTCTCTAGCAATTTCTGTTTTTGTGGCAGGTCTCAATGGATGGAGGTCTGGGTTCAAGTCCTACCTAACCTGGAGGCATGTCTGAACAGGTTGATTCAAGTAACTACAATACAAATTGAGTATAATGCAAGAGGCACTTACCTTCCACAGTGCAAATATTACAAGAGCGAGAAGCAGTAGGCCAGCAAGAACACTGAGTATAATCACCCAGATTGGGACACCGCCACGAGATTCTTTTGATACAGTTAAAGTCACCTGCAAGTTGTAAGAATTTCAGAAAATTAACCTAAGGTTAAGCATTCTGAACAATGCTAATATTTCTCATGTTTATTTTTACATATTTCATTATCATTTGAATTAAAGCGAAATTGAAGGGAACCAGGTTTTTAAAACTGAGTGAGACATATAACTAGTTCAAAAATGACCACCCCATATCCTGTTTTTTTAAGCCCCTTAATCATTCTTTAACAACAATATTATCCAGCTGTTTCCTGAACTTCCGTCCACAATCACTGTGCACTCTTCACACTCCACATGGCAAACTTTAAACCTCTAGTCAACTTTCCCATTCTTGGCTTTGAGATTGTGCTCCTTTGTATCACAACCATACTGAGATCTTGCATTGAATAAAAATCAAAGTGGTTGTTTGGGGCTGACTGTCAGGAGCTCCCGTAACATCACATTTTTGTTAGGCAATGGGCAGGCAGGATTTCAGTCAATGTGAAGGATGAGAGTTTGATTTCAGCCAGTTTCCTAGCAGCTTTCTGCTTTGCATAATTTCAGGGTGCAATGTCATAATCTCTATCACACTATGTCTGAGGAAGAGGCTGAGCTCTGAAAGCTTGCATTTTCAAATAAACCTGTTGGACTGTATCCTGGTATCATGTGGTTTTTGACCTTATCCACCCCAGTCCAACACTGGCATCTCGACAACATGTCATATGAGACATGAAAGTCAACCAATGCTAACATTTGGTTGCATAGCTGCCACCTTCCTCATTTTGTGACTGGATCTGAAGGGCCTACTTTGCTAGAGAAAGACTATAAGGTAAAAATGAGGTGTTGTCTTAAATAAGATGTAGTTTATTGAATGGTACCAGTCAAACACAAGTTACATTAGTCAGATACACATTGGTTGAGAATTTCCCATGCATTTTTCTAAGGGTGGGTGTGAGTGGGTTAGGTGTGATTAATGTCCCGTTACCACCAGTGAGATAACGTGCCAAATTTCCCACTTCTCAACACAAATGTAAGTATTTTGCCCTATCAGAAATCTCATCAGCGGTGTGTTCGGTCTTCAGAAACTGTTGGCCTCTGGTCCTGAGGCAAAGTAGGCCCAGTCCTACTTTGGAGAGGACCTACAGGTGAAAAGATAAAATTTATCTTTATTCTCCTCTCAGGGTGGGTATCCTGGGAGATGAAAGTGGGGGAAGAGAGTTGGGGGGGGGGGGTTCGTAGTCTGAGGCAAGGGCACGGGTTTGGCTGTCCATAATCTATGCCTCCACCTGGCCACAGATCAGTGCTCTTATCGCTGGAAAGTCGAGACCTTCTTATTTAATTGCAGAGGTGACGAGAAAGATATGAGTTTCTCTTTAGTGCAAACTCATCCAATTACTTTCCCTTTACCCACCTCTCCCTCACCAGCTCCAGGAATGGCAAAAATCCACCCATTGTCACTAAAACTATCGGGAGGCCTACAATAACAGGTCTGTGCCTTCCAGAGCCGAGGATGCTCTGCTTTTCTCTGCCTAAGTTTTTAAGGCATCATCAGATTACATGGAGCTTAATACAGTCTTCAGCATTAACCCTTTCAGAATTACTGTCTAATACAACACTCACCAAATCTGCAGTGAAATTATACCTGGCAGAGTAAGCCACGGGTAGGGAATGCCTGGAGCAGTAGTCAGAGATGTAGAGTAATGGGAGCATAATCAGAGACATACATGATGATCATATAATGATGTTAAAATCACACGACTGTGTAGAGAGAGGTGGAAGTGAGTCGAAGCTTTAACCTAGTCCTGAGAAACTATATAGATTAAACTATAAATGCAGGGTCCTTGTAGAATGTTCCATAAAATCTCGTAGCATTACTTTAGGAGACTAGTGAGTTAGACACCAAACACAGAAGAATACTAGAGATAGCTTTGATGGACAGTCGGGAGTAGAGGGCTCACTGGTAATGATGACATTGAACATCGAATGGATAGGAGGCTTTGTGTGGAGAATTGTTAATTTAGAAACATGAGTGTTTGATTTCAGTGGAAGAAAATAATAGCAAGAGCAAGAGAAGTGACATGGGCCTGAATCTGTGACACTAATACTTCCCAGAAATAATCAAGTGCTCATTACAGATGTTCATGGGAGTTCCAAAGATTCAACATTTCATCCCTGCTTCCTGGTCAGCTGCCACTTCCTGTCAGCATTGGATCAGAGCTCATACAATAAAACAAAGAACTGGGGATGCTGAAGATCTGAAACAAAAACAGAAATTGCTGGAGAAACTCAGCAGGTCTGGCAGCGTCTGTGAGAAGAAAGCAAAGTTAACATTTAGAGGCTGGTGTTCCTTTATCAGAACAGTACTGGAGCTTGATGAAGCCAAAAATGCCTACACGCTCCTCCAAAACAGTTGCAATGACTCTGACCTTGCTCAGGTGACTCCTGCCTCAAATTCAAGACAGTGATTAAGTGACTGATGTCTCCTTGCTTTATTTGAGAGTAATGCATTATGCTAATGGAGAACTGTAGCGTTATAAATGAGTGTAAAATTTTCCTCATGATACATTAGCGTGCCCTATCTACAACATTGATAATCTTCCCCACAAAGAATCTCCTTCTACAGTGTTGATAAACTCAATTTTCCTATCGTGTAGTATACCTAGGTCAAGACCGTTTTCCTTTCATTTCAGCTTTGTGAAAACCATCAGCTCCATATGCAACAGAAAAAACTTGAATTCCTTTGCTCCTAATCTTTTCATTCTGGATTCCAGTCCCAACTAGGTTCATTACATTACTTCTACTTCTATTGCATAACCCTGCTCAAGCATATCTGTGTTCTCTACTCTCTCAGCTTTTTGCAACTTTTTGTTTCTTCCCTCTCAGGTATTTATCTCTCTTGTCATCTAGCCTATCATGGCTCTTCATCCTGGATATTCTAAATGCTTCAAGCTAGGCTTGAATTTCCTTTGAACAAGCTGTTGACTATATTTGAGGTTTTTTCTGCATTCTACGAAGTTGCCATTGTGAAACTTAGTGGCTAATTCTCCATCTTAGCTGAGAGTATCCACAGGGGAATTTCCAATGATATTTGCCCAATTCTTGACGATCAAAATTAAGTGGAACAGCTGCAAAAACCTAGGGAAAATGATGTGAATTTATTTCAATGGAACTTTGTTGCTCATTTTCTGAGGTTACACTTACAAAGTGAGCCTTTAGTGAGAGCCAGCTAATGTCAAACACCAAATCCTGAGAGGCTGTCAGCAATTGTAACAAAGTAAAAGGACATTACTCACTGTTGTTCTTTCCATTGTTTTGTTCAGTACCACCAGTGGTGATTCTTCAATTGTGAGTGTAGCAGTTATATTTAGGCCTATTGAAGTAAATTTTGCCTGCAACGACAAAAATAAATTAAGTCTCTGAACCCTCAAAAAACTAGTCCATTTACAGCTTGACTTTGTTTTGTTGCCGCGGTGTTGCTGAAGATTGCAGAATGGCCATGCCTCTGATTTATCCGACAAGATGGAGAACCTGTTTACTATCATTCTCAAGCCAACGCTCACTTTGTTGACTGAGATAACAAGGCGTGGGGCTGGATGAACACAGCAGGCCAAGCAGCATCAGAGGAGCAGGAAAGCTTGACGTTCCGGGCCTAGACCCTTCTTCAGAAATGGGGGAGGGGAAGGGGGATCCGAAATAAATAGGGAGAGAGGGGGAGGCGGATGGAAGATGGATAGAGGAGAGGATAGGTGGAGAGGAGACAGACAGGTCAAAGAGGCGGGGATGGAGCCAGTAAAGGTGAGTGTAGCTGGGGGGGTAGGGAGGAGAGAGGTCAGTCCAGGGAGGACGGATAGGTCAAGGGGGCGGGATGAGGTTAGTAGGTAGGAGATGGGGGTGGGGCTTGAGGTGGGAGGAGGGGATAGGTGGGAGGAAGGACAGGTTAGGGAGGCAGGGACGAGCTGGGTTGGTTTTGCGGTCATGCCAAGTAAAGAACATGAAAAGTAATTGTGTGGAAATGATATAAAATACAGACAATTAATCTATAAATTCTATTGAATCACAGGATTGTTATGGTGTCGAAGGAGGCCATTTGGCCCACCATGTCTGCCCCATTTCTATGACCCAGTGCCAACTGCCTGCTTTTTCTCCATTTCCCTGCACACCATTTCTCTCCAGAATACAAAGTTTTGATCCCCTTTGGTTGTGATTGGGATGTAAAGTTTCAATTTGAGACTACAATTGACTTTTTGATTCCTTGGACCACCAGAACTAGCAAATGTTGGAGTTAACTAATTATTGGTCAAATTAATATCTGAGACATTTGCGGACTGAAATTATTTTTAAAAAAGATCGAAAACACTGTCTTAAAACAGCCACAGGCATCATCTGACCACACAAGTGGGCTAATTTTCGCGAAACCAATACGGATTAAACTAAGGACAGTACGAGTTTAAATGAACACTTTACCCTTTACTTAGCAATGAAACCAATCAGGACCTCACCAGAGGCGTGAAAAGCTTCCTTATCCGTTATATGATTGAAACAATTTTGAGAATCTTCAAAGGTTGGGAATGAAACATTACTAATAATTAACAAGCCTGGACACAATTAAGTTCACAATTGGAATAAACAACCAGCCCGAAGTTAGGAACAGGAGTAGGCCAGTCAACTCCTTGCGCCTACTCTCCCATTCAATAAGATTATGGCTGCTCTTTGGCCTAACTTCATATGCCTGCCTTGGGCCCATATCCCTTGAGACTCTTGCTGAATAAAATATTGTCTATCTCAGATGTAAATTTTACTGAATTAACATCAATTGCCATTTGAGGAAAGGAGCTCCAAACCTCCACTACTCTTTGTGTGTGGTAGTACTTTCTGAATGGCTTCACCCTAATTCTTCAACTCTGCCCCTTGTTCTAGAATCTTCAATCAATGGGAATAGTTTGTCTTTTACCAATTATCAATATCCTGAAGATCATGATTAGATCACCCCTTAACCTTGTACATTCTAGAGAATAAAGGTCTAATCAGTCTAATCTCTCCTCATAACTCAACCCCTGAAGACCAGGTATCATACTTGTAAACCTGTGTTGAATTCCCTTCAGGGCCAAAACATCCTTCCTACGGTGTGGTGCTCAGATCAGCTCACCGTACTCCAAGTGGGATCTAACTAGAGTTTTGTGTAACTGCAGCATAATGTCTACATCCCTATACTCTTTAGACATAGACACCTGGATTCCATCAGCCTTCTTGACTATTTTCTGCACCTGTTTGAGGCATTTCAAAGAACTTGAACCCTGAAATACCATTGGCCATCCACAGTATTTAATTTTGTGTCTTCTGAAAGATACCTTGATCTATCCTTTATCAGTCCGTAATGGAAAATCTCACACTTGCTTATATTAAAATCCATCTGCCACAGCTTTGTCCATTCACCTAATCTATCAACATCCTGATGTAATTTTATGCTGTTCTCAACACTGTCTACAATGCTGTCCAATTGTGTGTCATCAACAAATTTGGATATTTGATTTTTTGTGCCATTATCCAAGTTGCTAACGAATGTTATGAATAATTGAGGCTCCAACACAGATCCCTCCTTGACATTAGTTACATCCTGCCAATCTGAGCATTGATCCATGATTCCAACTGTCTGTTTCTTGCCACATAATTAATTTCCTATCCATGTCAGTAATTTTCCCTCAATTCCATGGGTTCCCAGTTTAGTTAATAGTCTCTTGTGTGAGACTTTATCAAAAGCCTTCTGGAAGTCTCTGTGATCAACATCTATTAATTTACCTGTGTCCACCACCCTTGTCAACTCCTCAGATTTGTCAGGCATGACCTAACCTTCATGAATCCATGCTGACTCTCCCAGATCAACTGAATTTTTTTGAGGTGATCAGTTACCCTATCCTTGATCATAGGCTCCAATTTCCCCACCACAGATATCAGGCTAACTACTCTGTAATTCCCTGGTTTCCTTCTGTCTCTCTTCTTGAAGAGCTGTGTGATGTGAGGAAATTTCCACTCCAGAGTTCAACTCTTAAATCCTGGAGACTCTGAAAGGTTATGGTTAGGGCATCTGCATTGTGCTGTCCTGCCTCCTTTAATATCCATGGATGGAAACCACCAGGTACTGGGGATTTGTCACTCTTCAATTCCATTAATTTCCCCATTACAGACCCTGTCCCTGATCCTCAGTTAATTTCTTTTAGCGAGATTTCTAGCAAGCTATCATCCTATTCTGCTGTCAATGCTGAAGCAAAATAATTATTCAGCATGTCTGCCATTCTATCATGGTCATTAACAACATTCCCACTCTTATCTTTCAATTAGTCAATAGTACTCTTAACCTAACATTTTCCCTTTATATAACTATAAAATTTCTTCTTATTGTCTTTCCTCTGTCTTGCAACTTTCCTTTCATGATCCTTTTTAGCCACTGTTATAAGTTGCTTTGTGGCCCTTTGTCGGGGTTCATTTTTGTCCCATTCTGCGGGATCTGTACTGTTCTTTGTGTTTTTGTAAGCCCTTTCTTTTAATTTTATGCCATCCCTTACCTCCTTAGATATTCATGGCTGTCTTTTTTGTACAAGTTTTCTTTCTCATGGGTACAAACTGCTTCTGAATAGCATTGAATGTTTCTTTGAACATCCTCCATTATTCGTCATTGTTTTACCTATTCACAAAGCTTCCCAGATTACTAAGGATAGTCTTTACCTCATCCTATTAATGTTTGCTTTACTTAAATCAAAAATTCCAGTATCCGATCTTTGATTATCTCTTACAAATGCTACGTAAAACTCACAAATGTTAGGGTTACTATTTGACCTCACTTTGATTATATTTATTTGATTAGGGCATCTTGGAAGGTTGAATAGAGGGGACCTGATTTACCTCTTCTTACCAGATTGTAACAATTAAGAAAACATTTTTTTTTTGAAATAATGTTTTTTGAGAATGGTAGCTTTGTGTGAATTTATGCGTTTGTGTTTCATATTTGCGGAATTAAAACTGCTAATTAAAGTAATTGTGTGAAAGAAACAAATTAATTGAACTGATTAAGGAAATCTGTTGGATTATGAAATGCTTTGAATAAATAACTTCAAAATATTTTCAAGATCTGATTTTCCACTTTAATATTTATATTATTTAGTCTTTATGACTGTAGTGGAAATATCTTAGATTGTCACTTCATTGAAGCATTTTCTTTACCTTATCATTTTGAAGAAAATGTACTTTCATCCCTTTATTTCCCATATACATGATGGGTTGCCCAAATTATATAAAGACCACAATGGCAATATTAGCAGGAATATGAATTATATTTTTGTTTATG
Source organism: Ginglymostoma cirratum (assembly GCA_024137785.1). Lineage (NCBI taxonomy): Eukaryota > Metazoa > Chordata > Chondrichthyes > Orectolobiformes > Ginglymostomatidae > Ginglymostoma > Ginglymostoma cirratum. The sequence continues at coordinate 53,569,738 of JAHRHZ010000248.1, read as the reverse complement.
CAAGCTTTTTGTGATCAGTAAATCCACTTCACTTACTTTAATAAAAGAAGGTTTCCATATTCTTAATGACATATTAAATTCGACCAGACTTGATGGATATATAGTACAGGAGAAATCAGCACATCCTGCATTATTTTCACATATCTGTTTGGAAATGTTGAAAAGACAACTTCAATAAAATCATAAATGTTTTGTCACAGACTATCACTTTTCAGTTTAGTTACTTTTAGGAAACAGAAACATAAAATTGGGATTTTCTGTTCTGTGTACCATAAATTTACTTTGAGTTAAAATAATGTCAATGTTCCCATTTTGCATTTTTAATACATTCTTAAGATGTGGACAACCTCAGAAATCACATGACACCAGGTTACAGTCCAACAGGTTTATTTGAATACACAAGCTTTCGGAGCCTCACTCCATCAGGTGTTAGTGACTAACATGAGGTGATGGTTTTGCAAACCACTGTCCATGTTGAAATTCACACTGTATGTGATTGATATGGCCCTGGGCTGAGGGTATGGGTAGTGACCCCATGTCCAGCATTTCTACCTTGCTTACATTAGGCACTTTAAACCCCTGCTATTTCTACACAGTCAGGACGATGATGTTGGGAGGTATGAGTTACAGCACCCTATTGTAGTTAAGATCCATGGGATTTCCAGTTTGGAGTTGGGAACATTTGATGGATAAGTTCAATATGTGCCGACATCTTCACAATTCATACTGTAATAGTGTAGGAGAATACATCTGTATTCAATACACTGATTAATAATAGGGCTTTGATTTTTAAAACACAAGTAATCATTATTAAATTAACTAGCATTATGAAAGTGGTCAGATGCATTGAATCACTTTGTCCAGTATAGAATTAAAATTTAGATGAGTCATCAGGACCATATGCTTTGATTCTTGTATTTTCAATCATTAAACATCTGTTCAGCTGTTTCAAAGCTGCTACTTATAAATGGGCTTTAAATAAACGCATCTGCTGAGTCTTAATAAAAATGGGAAGATGCTCGTCTGTTCAGATAGCTTTAAAGTTTCTAATGCTTTGAGTAATGGAGGGTTTGTGAAATGGGATATCATTATGAATGCTTGTCTGACCTCTCCAAGATTCGTAAGTAAAGTCAGTCAGACTTGCTAACACAGCTGTGAGGAGGACAGTGAGATTGTCAGATTGATAATTCTATGAATGGTTAATGTGATCACAGTTTTTTAAAATAAGGTTTTGAATAGTCATTTGTTTATTTTGAAGCAAAAACAGAAATTGCTGGAGAAACCTAGCAGGTCGAGCAGCATTTATGGAGACAAAGGCCCAGTGATACTTCTTCAGAAGAGAGCTAGGGTGCCTAACACACAGTTGTGGAACTGCACTGATGAGTCATTGAAAGAAAGCAGGCCTTCAAAGCTGCCAGCCATGGCATCTGCCTGCATCAGTTTCAGTTTCAGCCTGTTTCCAGACCTGGTGACTCCGATACCAGCCCACCTCCTTTCGACCATTCTGCCATGAAAATGGTACCAGTAGGTACTGCAGGGAAGGTGAGTTTACAACATTGGGTTATAGCTCAATGCGTGATTCTGCTTCCAGGATAAAACCCAGGGCTGAAGTGCCAGTCCTGGCATTCTGCACCTATTGGCATTGTCTGGTCACATTCGCTATATGCACTACAGCAGTTCAGGTAGAAGGTTTACCGTCACAACCTCGGGGGAAGCTAGGGACAGACATTAAACAAAAACCTCTCATTCTGGCTTCACCAACAATGCAGGCCAACAAAGCATCAGAAAGGTTATAAACAGGCTCTTATCCCAAAATATATTCATAAACCTATTTCTTAAAATTTAGTCGCACAGTCATTTATTACTAGTTAACAAAAAATTAAATTTGAGTTAAATTTTACAGTTTGCAGAATTGCACAACAGTATTTGAACTCTCAACTCTTAAGTTGTTAATCCAGTACTATACGCAATCCTGTACCATGTTCTATTTTCTTGGGTTGCACAAAATCTGACAAGACTGTAATTACCCCGATTGAGGTGATGAGATTTTCTTCTGCTGGAGATGGTTTGTGAGGGTTTTTATCTTGTATCTTCAGGGGATCCATGAATTGAGAGTCATGGCAACTGACTGTATTGTTCTGCCAGGTGAAAAGGAAATAAATTGAAATACATTTTGAAAAAAGCAAAGGTCATAGACATCTATGACCACAACTTAATGGAGATACTGTTGGAAATGACAAAAAAAATTCCCAAGGGAAGCAACAATGAAGCAAATTTGATGAAGATGCATAAAACTATAATTATGTGGCTAAAAATAAGGTTGCAAAATGTTGTGAAACCTCAATTATTGTATTAAGGTATAAAGTTGATGGGTAGTTTTCTACGTTATCAGCCTGTAATTTTACTCTCTATTAAAATAAATACATAAATTTAACTTAACTACCCACTTAAATACTGCAGCTTTAAGAATGGTAGGACATTTTAACTTTCCAAGTTTTTTTGAAGAAGTGATAGAGGACTGATCAAAACTGAGCAGTGGATGTAATCTATATGGACATTTGACAAGGTTTTGTATGGTAGACTGTTTAACAAGATTAGATCATGTGGAATGCAGGGAGAACTAGCCATTTAGATACAGAATGGGCTCGAAGGTAGGAGACAGACGGTGGTGGTGGAGGGTTGCCTTTCAGACTGGAGGCCTGTGACCGGCTGCGTACCACAAGGATTGGTGTTGGGTCCACAGCTTTTTGTCATTTATACAAATGATTTGGATGTGAAAAATGGAGGAATGGTTGGTAGGTTTGCAGATGACACCAAAATTGGTGTTTAGAGGACAGTCAAAAAGGTTACCTCAGAGTACAACAGTACACGTGGGCCGGGGAGTGGCAGATGGAGTTTATTTAGATAAATGTGAGGTGCTGCAAATGTGAGGTGTGGAAATACCCAACAAGATTATCCCCTTTTCCAAAGCTTTTTGGGATACCAGCTGTCTCAAAGGAACATTATGGGACATTGAGTTGCTGAGGCATGAGAATTTAAGGTCCAGTTTCTTTCAATGACATTGTTGAGATTCATTTCTCTTAATTGTATCGAGGATGGAATTATTTGTTTGCAATGACTTTCACAGACTGATTTTTTTCCTTTGTTATTTTTGGGTTTTATAGACAGCAACTTTTTTTAAAATTCATTCATGGGATGTGGGCATCACTAGCTGGACCAGCATTTATTGCCCATCCCTAACTGCCCCAAGGACAGTTAAGGGTTAGCCTCTGGAGTCACAAGCAGGCCAGACAAGGTAAGGATGGCAGTTTCTTTTCCCCACCAACAATCAGCAATATATTCATGGTCACCATTAAACTCTTATTTCTAGAATTTTATTGAATGCAAATTCCACCATTTACCATGATGGGATTGTGAACCCAAGTCCCAGGACATTACCTGGGTGTCTGGATTGACAGTCTAGGGATAATACCACTCGGCCATCACCTATGTGTTAATACACAGATAGGTGATGGCCTCGTGGTATTATCCCTAGGCTGTTAATATCTGCGTACTAACATTTATTGGAGCTTTTAAATGATGACAAGAATCAAGTGTCAAACATAGGAAAGTCAGAAAATAGAATCCAATATGAGAATCTGCAGAGATACACCATAACACTAATATAGATCAGAGATAAGCTATAGGATTTCAGTGTAGATCTCTGATATATGCTCCTACCTAGCAAGGCTGCATACTAGGAAAACAGATATCTCAGCAAAATCCTCATGTTTATTAATAACTGTCTGATCAAATACATTTTTACATTCTAGAGTGAAAATTATTAGCATTCAGGCCCCTTATTCACCATATTCATTGTGCTGACTGAAAAACAAATCAAACATCAAAGTATAAAATGGTAACTTACAGAAGAAAATGTAATTCCTGTCAAATATAGAAGGGTATTGTTCTCAGGAGAGATGTATGGGAACATTATAGTCATCCTGAGGAGCGCAATTGGAAAGACCCCGTCATTGTGGATCTGTGAGCAAAGCAAAAGGGTTCATTTAAGGACCATTTGATCTTACAGAATTGTTTTAATTAGTGGTGGCAACATATCACATTGCATTCAGGCAGAAATTATTGGTGCTTCAGGATCAGTTATTGAACGTTGAATTTCACCTCTACAACTATATTGTACATGTTGTTGCTCGTTTTAGTGAAAAGCAAGCATTGGTGCAAAAATATCTCAGTATGTACACATTCAATTCTCACCAATGGCAACATTTTCATGCCTAGATGACAAAATCCATTCAAGTTACTATACCTCATTTCCAAATTTCAGTTTTGTGCTGCAGTCAGGTTAAAATTCTGTGCTCAATTTCCGTCAGTGATGTAGCTTTAGTGAGCAGATCAGGAATGGAACTTCTGGCCAATAGGTGGCACAATTCTAACCGCATTCATTTTGCTTGGGCTCACAACACTGCACCTTCCACTGAGAGTCTGCCATTCTATCTCTGCAGTGTTTCATTGGGAAAATAGATTAAAAAGAGGTTGAAAACTTTGATAGCCTTTGAATGCGGGCTGGGAACATGATATGCTATCCATTGCTTTTGGTGGCTTCCACACAAATTCCGTATTGCATGATAATTTAAATGATTGTGGCAAGTTGTCATTGCTAAGTGCAACAATTAAACCCAGCCTGCACATCTTAAAGGGGAGGTGCAGTTTGGCTGATCACCATTTGGATGTCATTCTATTCATTATTGCAATATGAAAGTTTTGCGAGGAGTTGAATTTTGCCGGAGAAGGCTGGAGATAGGAGCTGGCACTGCTTTGCAGTTCCAAACCTAGCTCTGATGTGAATATTATTAAATCTAGGATTTTCATCTGGCTAAAAGCTTGGAATAGAAATGGGGGATAAAGGCGAACTTAATCCAAGTGAGAGGTGGCTGGAGAACCAGCTTTGACTCCTTTGGGAATACCCGCTGGAGTTAAATACCAACCAGGCACTTAACTGGTCAGTAAAAACTGAAAGAACTGCAGATGCTGTAAATTAGGAACAAAAACAAAGTTGCCGGAAAAGCCCAACAGGCCTTGCAGCATCTGTGAAGGAAAAAACAGAGTTAACTTTTCGGCTCTGGTGACCCTTCCTCAGAACTCAATTCCTCAGTTCTGAGGAAGGGTCACCAGACCTGAAACATTAACTCTGTTTTTTCTTTCACAGATGCTGCCAGACCTGCTGGGCTTTTCCAGCAACTTTGTTTCTGTACTTAATTGGTCAGTGCTGGTCTGTCCCAAGGATCAAAGATTCAAGGGACAGAAATCACAGTGCTGAGAACTGTCAGTCAATTACAAGGCAGCAGCTCTCCATTGCAACGGTGTCACCAACGGAGCAGTGGTAGCTGGTGACAATGCACCCACAGGGGCCCAAAATCAGTGAGGGATCCAGACTGCTGGTAAACAACAGCAGGATGGGGATAATGGGCATGGAGGAGGATCAGAAGAAAGGATACAGGATGGCTGTAAGCAGCACCTCCTCACCTTCTGATCCCTCAATTAGGCACCACATGCCTTTTAATGAGGAGGTCTCTCCTCACCACTATACCAGAGTCCACAGGCAAACCTGACAGAGTTTACCCTTTGGGGTCCCTTGTAGGGACTGCCCTGTCAACTGCTGATTGAGTATCAATAATGGTGAGATTCAATTCCACTCAGTTAGCAGGAAGGACCTGTTGCCCTGCCAGAAATGCTGAAACCCCAGCCTGCCACTGGGTACCCTGCTCCAGGCACCCAACCCCCATCACAGTGAAGACTGGAGGCTGACTGGAAATCCCAATCACACTACATTACCAGTTTTAATAGGGTTCTTAATTAATCTCATTACCTGCCTGCTATTATATAAAAGCATTTGCTTTGCCCCTAGCGGCTCTGCTTGATGCCACATGGGTGTTTTTCCTGGTGGTGGTGTGTTAATATAACCAGAAGATTAGAATATCCTCAATTGAGGACTGACTCCAAGCTGACTGGCCACAGTTAGTGTACTGTGCACAAGTAAATAAAGGGGAACTTGGTGACAGGACCCAGCCTCTGTGCAGTTATTTGGGCATCCATGTGGCATTGTGTGCCGTTATCACCAGCACAGTTGTAATTCAATGCAATCTGACCCAAACAACATTCCAGCAATAATCCTGAAGACTTATGCCCTAGAACTTGCTGCATCTCTAACCAAGCTGTTTTAGTACAACTAGAACATCAGCATCTACCTGACAGTGAGAAAAATTGCCCAGGTACATCTATACTCAAAAAGCAGGACAAATCCAACACTGACAATTACCACACAACAAGCTACTCTCAATCATCAGTAAAGTGATGGAAAGTGCCACCAACAGTGCCATCAAAAAGGAAAAAGAAAAAAAAGCATTTGCTCTGAAAGAGTGAATGTAAATCTGATGGTGTCACACACATTATATGAGTGGACAATCAGAGTGCCTTCCATGAAGTTCTAATGGCAATAGCTATGACATTATTGGTTTAAGACAGTTTTAAGTGATAATACCTATCTAGCCAATGGAACTTACACCAATTGCTATCATGCAATAATCTGGCCCTTGTTATATAAGACAAGTGCCCCTTGTTAACAGTCAGGGGCTTGTTCTCTATGGCTGGTCCCCATTGGACAGGCCTGTGGATGTACCATGGAAAGGAGGATTGGTGGGAGCACTAGTTCAACCACCCAGAACCCCATACAACATGCTGAACAGTCATGGGCACCGATGCCAAAATATCTCAAAACAACAAGGGTTGAGAGAATTAATTTTATCCTGGAGAATAAAAAGACAAGCGAATTTACCACTTTAAGCTCATAGACAGTTTGATAGTAGCTGAAACATATAAACCTATAAGCATCAGCAGTGTTCATAAATGCAGTAACACACTAAAGGTAGCAATCCAGAAGAAAACTTTCACCTCAAAGCTGATAAGAGGAGCAGCAAAATAGGAATAAAGCTAGCTATGCTGCAAACAGGAAAAATTCTTAGAAACACTTCTTAATTCCTCTTCTTTGAGAGCACCAGGCTGAAAAAATGAGGTGAATCTGGTGAAGATATGAACCAGGTCTATCATAGAATCTGTACAGTGTGCAAGCAGGCCATTTGGCCCATTGAGTGGACATGATTCCTCTGAGGAGCATCCCAAGCAGACCGAGAGGCTTGCTGCACTCCCATTTATCCCTGTTACCCTGAATTTTCCATGGCCAATCCACCTAGCCAGCACTGCTTTGGACTGTGGGAGGGAACTGGAGCAACCGCAGACACGGGGAGAATGTGCAAACTCCACACAGACACTTGCCTAAAGGTGGGATTGGAGCTTGGTCCCTAGTGCTGTGAGGCAGCAGTGCTAACTACTGAGCTGTCCTGATATATTTATATTCAAAACAGCATAAGGAGCAAGTGATAGATATGGCTAAGTGATTCCACAACCAAAGGGTCAGCTCTAAGCTCTATAGTCCTGATACATCCAGTCATGACTGACGGTGAACAATTTTTAAAAAAGTCACGAGATGAAGATACTCCACAAATATCCCCTTTCTCAATAATGGGGAGACCCTGCATATCAGTGCAAAAGAATAGTCTGAAACATTTACAACAACTTTTAACCAGGTAACGATGGCAGTTTCTTTCCCCACCAACATACTCATGGTCACCATTAAACTCTTATTTCTAGAATTTTATTGAATGCAAATTCCACCCTCTACTACCTGGGATTTGAGCCCAGGTTCACAGAACATTACCTGGGTGCCTGGATTTATAGTCTAGGGATAATACCACGAGGCCATCACCTATCTGTGTATTAACATGTAGGTGATGGCCGAGTGGTATTATCCCTAGACTGTTAATAACTGTGTATTAACACTTATGGCAGCTTTTAAATGATGACAAAAGTCAAGTGTCAAACACAGGAAAGTCAGAAAATACAATCCAATATGATGAATCTGCAGAGATACACCGTGACACTAATATAGATCAGAGATAAGCTACAGGAATTCAGAGTTAATGTTTCATCTCAGCTTAATCTAAAGCACTTAACAAGATCCATCGTGGTCAGCTGACCCAGAAGATTAAGTCACATGGGATGTAGAGCGAGTTGGTAAATTGGATACAAAACTAGGTTGGTCATGCAGGACAGACAGTAATTATGGAAGAGTATTTTTCTGCCTGAAGGTCTGTGACCAGTAGTGTTCCACAAGGATCAGTGCTAGGAAGACTTGAGCTCCAGAACATGCTGCACCCCTAGCCAAACTGTATCAGTACAACAACAATAATGGTATCTACCTCAAAATTGGATAATTGACTAGGTAAGTTGTGTACACAAAAAGCAGATCAAATCCAAACCCCTGGCCAACTGCCAGCCCATCGGTCTTCTCTCGATCATCAGTAAACTGATGGAAGGTGTCATTAACAGTGCTATCAAGCAAAACCTGCTCAGTGATGACCAGTTTGGGTTCCACCAGGGCCACTCAGCTTCTGACCTCATTATAGCCTTGGTTCAAGCATGGAGGCGAGGTGAGGCTGGCTGACCTTGACATCACGGCTGCCTTTGACCAAATGTGGCATAAAGGAGCCTGAGCAATGCTGGAGTTAATGGGAATCGGAGGGCAAACTCCCTGCTGATTAGACTCATACTGACATGAAGGAAGGTGGTGATGGTTGTTGGAGATCAGTATCTCAGCTCTAGGACATCTCTGCAGGAGTTCCTCAGCAGCATGTTTTCCACTCTGTTCATTTGCCTTCTGCCCACGGGGATCAATAACTTTATTCCTGGAATTCTCAATTTCTTTTCTTCTTTGTGGGATGTGGGTGTCACTAGCTATACCAGCATTTATTGCCCATTCCTTGTAGAAGGTGGTGGTGAGCTGCCTTCTTGAACCGCTGCAGTCCATGCGCTGCTGTTATGCTCACAATGCTGTAGGGAGGGAATTCCAGAATTTTCATTCAGTGACAATGAAGGAACTGCGATAAATTTCCAAGTCAGGATGGTGAGTATCTTGGAGGGGAATTTGCAGGTCGTGATGCTCCCATGTATCTGCTGCCCTTGTCCTTTGAGACGGAAGAGATTGTGGATTTAGAAGGGGCCGTCTAAGGAGCCTCGGACAATCACTAAGGTGCATTTTATACATGCTACACACTGCTGTAACTAAGCGTCGAAGGTAGAGGGAGCAGATACAATGCTGATATAGTGGGCTGCTTTGTCCTGGTTGGCGTCAAGCTTTTTGAATGCTGTGGAGCTGTATTCATTGAGCAATATGGGAAGCATTCCATTACACTCTTGATGTGCTGGTTAAATGGTGGAGAGGCTTTGTTTTCTAGATTCCTAGCTTCTGACCTACTCTTGTAGCCTCAGTACTTATGTGACTAACCCAGTTCAGCCTCTGGCAAATGGTATCCCTCAGTCTGTTGACAGCGAGGAATTTTGTGAGGTGATACCATAAAATGACAAGAGGCTACATTTTTTAATATTTGTTTGTGGGATGTGGGCATTGCTGGTTGGCCAGCATTTATTGCCAGTCCCAAATTGCTCTTGAGAAGGTGATGGTGAGCTGTCTTCTTGAACTGTTGCAGTCCACCGGCTGTAGGTTGACCCACAATGCCATTAGGGAGGGAATTCAGAGGAGGAGGCTCCACAAATATCCCCATCCTCAATGGTGGGGGAGCACAGCACATCAGTGCAAACGATAAGTCTGATGATTTCACAGCAATCTTCAGCCAGAAGTGGATGATCCACTTCAGCCTCCTCCAGTGGTCCCCAACCTTACAGATACCAATCTTCAGCATTTTCAATTCACTCAATGTGATATCAAGAAACGACTCGAGACACTGGATACTGCAAAGGCTACCAGCCCTGACAACATTCCAGCAATAGCACTAAAGACTTGTCCTCCAGAGCCTGCCGTTCCCCTAGCCAAGCTGTTTCAGTGTGGTTACAACACTGGTATCTACCTGACAATGTGGAAAATTGCTCAAGTACGTCCTGTACACAAAAAGCAGGACAAATCCAACCCGGTCAATTACTGCCCCATCAGTCTACTCTCAATTATCAGTAAAGTGATGGAAGGTGTCATTAACAGTGCTATCAAGCAGCACCTGCTAAGCAATAGCCTGCCCAGTGATGCCCAGTTTGGGTTCTACCAGGGCCACTCAGCTCCTGACCTCATTATAGCCTTGGTTCAAACATGGACAGAAGAGCTGAATTCCAGAGGTGAGGTGAGAGTGACAGCCCTTGACATCAAGGCTGCATTTGACCAAGTGTGGCATCAAGGAGCCCCAGCAAAACTGGAATCAATGGGAATCAGATGGCTAACTCAGCAGTGGTTGGGGTCATACCTCACGCATCGGAAGGTGATTGTGGTTGTTGGAGGTCAGTCAACTCAGCTCCAGGACATCTCTGCAGTAGTTCCTCAGGGTAGTGTCCTAGGCCCAACCATCACTGGCTGCTTCATCAATGACCTTCCCTCCATCATAATGTCAGAAGTGGGGATGTTCGCCGATGATTGCACAATGTTCAGCACCATTCATGACTCCTCTGATACTGAAGCAGTCCATGTTCACATGCAACAAGATCTGGACAATATCAAGGCTTGGGCTGACAAGTAGCAAGTAACATTTGCACCACATAAATGCCAGGCTATGAGCATCTCCAATGAGAGACAATCTAACCACTGCCTCTTGACATTCAATGGTATTATCATCACTTAACCCCCACGATCAACACCCTGGGAGTTATCATTGACCAGAAACTCACCTGGACTCACCACATAAACACAGTGGCTACAAACGCTGGTCAGAGGCTAGAAATACTGCGGTGAGTAACATTCTTCCTGACTCCTGAAAGTCTGTCCACACTCTACAAGGCACAGGTCATGGGTGTGATGGAATACTCCCCACTTGCCTGGATGAGTGCAGCCCCAACAACACTAAAAAATCTTCACACCATCCAGGCCAAAGCAGCCCGCTTGATTGGCACTACATCCACAAGCATCCATTCACACCACCACCGACGCTCAGTAGTAGCCGTGCGTACTATTTACAAGATGCACTGCAGAAATTAACTAAAATTCTGGCACATTCCAAACCCATGACCACTTCCATCTAGAAGGACAAGATATATGTGAACACCACCAACTCCACGTTCCCCTCCAAGGCACTCATTATTCTGACTTGGAAATATATCGCTGTTCCTTCACTGTCGCTGGGTCAAAATTCTGTAATTCCCTTCCTTATGGCATTGTGAATCAACCCACAGCAGGTGGACTGCAGCAGTTAAAGGAGGCAGCTCACTGCCACTTCAAGGGTAACTAGGGATGGGTAATAAATGCTGGCCAGCCAACGATGCCCACATCCCAAAAATGAATTTACAAAAGTTGTGAATGGTGCTAAATATTGTATAAATCATGCATGGATTCTGCTCCCCTGTAATGGGATATTGTGTAGATGAAAGATGATGAGTATACAATTAAATGCTTGTTGGATTGGTTAGCCTATAACAAAGCTCTTTGTTAATACGCTAGAGGAGGGCTTGTGATAAGATGGTTCGTATACCTACCTTTAGGCTCAAAACGTTTGGTTCAAGTCCCACTCTAAGCCTTGACAACCAAAGAAGGTGTGTTTATAATGCAGTCAAACAGGTTGAGTACAAACTTGTAAATCATTCACGGTAGCCAGAAAGAGCAGGAGAGATTCCTGGTCAGCACAATGATCAAGTTGGAGCCTCTACTCTCTCTCTTCAACACTCCTGACTACATCATACATGTACAAGTGTGAACTGCCTTGGCAACTCCAATTCCTTGCATCTCCTTGATTGGACCAGTTGGTTAAATGCCCAATGTGACCAGATTGCTGGTAACAACACAGGGTCGATGCCTGCTTTGGTGGAATTCTGTATATGCCTCCTTGTCCTATTCATCATGGAGATCTTGGTATCAGATTTGTCTTCAGGCAGACAGCTCAAGAAGAGGAAGGAGAAGAAAAATGCCAAGGCTCATGGAATATAGTCATACCAATTTGGCTCAAGGCAAAGAGCATAGTATCCATCCTTTCCAGTGTGGATGTGGTGGCCAACTCCATAAATACACTGGTGACCCAAGTGCGATGCAGCATCTGATAGCCAACACCTTAGCTTCAAATATTAGACAAGCAGAAACAACCCAAAAATCTTATTGCTCCCTACAACTGAATATATAAAATAAATTGTATAAAATATTGCCTACGTATCTTCCAGCAGGTAAACTATAGATATCTAATTGCCCTCTCTTTCTGGAGAAGAGGGCTTTTGCATGGTCAGTCCTTATGGGGTAACAGGAAATTGAGCAAATTCATGCAAATCATTTAAAAATAATTAGTGGTCGTAACTACAAGCTTTTAGCTTCAGTTACCTCCCTCATCCTTACATGTTTCCTGAATTTGACAAGTCAATTTTTTTTTATAGTTTTTGCAGACGAAAATGTGTTTGAGAACAACATCCTCGTAATTTCCACAACTTCCTGCAAAATAGTTGCCACAACACAATAACATGCTCTTTCAATATTCAAAATTCACTGTATTATTCGACATTTAGCTGAAGAGATGGAGGGACAAACATTGAATCATGAACTAATAAACAATTGATAATAACACGCTAACAAATGGCTGTTCAATTTCATTTCAGGTTAATGCTTTATCTGCTATTCAATGAAAGTGTCGCTTTTGCTTACCGTATAAGTGATGTTTGCTGCATCACCAATTTCCTCTATGCTGTTAATAACATCAGGAATTGTCTCATTGGCTGCTATCTTAAAATGGTCATCCTTTATAGTCCTGCGATAAGAAAAAGACATTTGAAGGCAAAGCAGATTTCTGCCTTTTTGTTTATTTTTCAGTCAATAGTTTGACTAAAAAGGAAAGCAAAACAACACCCGCATTATTGTAAGATAATAAGATATAAGAAATCCAGCAAACATGGGGCCAGTATTGTAACTGAAACAATCAATATTACAAATTTGTGCTTTAAAGGTAAACTCTCTAAGCACAAGTTTATTGTAGATATTATTGATGGTCTATCAATTCAACTCACCTTCAGCTAATATGCATTTTGTAATACCTTCAGTGCAAATATATTTTTCTAGCTTCATTTCAGAAAAATTAATTAACATCAGTTTTAAATTATTAACAACATACAGAGCACTTATCAAACATTGATGATGACTCCTAGTTGATATGTTAGTATGTAGGTCGCTCCTATATTGCTAACATCGGTATGGAGTAATATTCACACAGGCAGTCAACGTATGACAAATTTAGGATCATTGTTTCTAATACATAATTTTATCTTTGCCTTCATGGGCACGTTAAACTCATGTGGTTTCGGCAGACAGAGGGGGGTTACTGTTTTATCTTGTGCTTTAAGCCAATAGCGATCCTTGCACATTGAGATTCCAGTCTGGAGTTTCTCTGGGCTGTATAATTCTGCACATAAACTGTCCTTGAGGATGTTTCTTCCTTATCTCTAAGTAAAGCTCTTCCTGGATGTATTGCAAAGTTCCTTTATTTACAATCATATATTACAGGGTACCAAATACAACTCACTAGTATATTGTGTAAGACCTCTCCCTTTGTATGTGCATTCTAAACTGGTATCTTCTCTTGTGCTGACCTTGCCGATGCCAGAATTCATTTCATCAGTTATATTAACATCATTTAAATGAATCCCCGTATCCTACAGTAACTACAGCTTAGTTCTTTCAAGCCATAAGGACATGTTACCTTGAAAAGAGAAGCCCAGCTTCATACAATACTGGAACCGAGATGGTGACTTCATTGTCACTCAATGTTTCATTTTGTTCACTGCTGTCACTGAAACGTTAGAAATAGAATTTACATTTCACAAAACCTTTTCTTCTGTACTTTCAACTTAAAACAAAAAAAACTTTAATAATTTCAAACTGGTGTCACTTAACTAAAAATAGCATGTAATTACAGTTCCAAACTGTTTCTACTAGAATATTACATTTTAATTCTTTGCAATAAAATATGATCTTGGTTCTTATTTTAGGGCTTTTGGAATCTGTATTCCAATGTGGACAGTTTTCTAAATCAGCATTATTTATTCAATTAATCTTAACATGGAACTTCTATCTATATTTCAGCACAATACCGTTTGTAACAATGCAACATTAAATTAAGAGATAACAAGGTGTAGAGCTGGATGAACATAGCAGGCCAAACAGCATCAGAGGAGCAGGAAGGCTGATGTTTCAGCCTTCCTGCTCCTCTGATTCTGCTTGGCCTGCTGTGTTCATCCAGCTCTACACCTTGTTATCTCAGATTCTGCAGCATCTGCAGTTCCTACTATCTCTGAAACAACATTAAATTAAAACCAGTTTCTTGTGTATTTTTCTATACCTTGTTGCCTCCAGGTGTAAGTGAACATCACCGAGGAGATGAGAGCTATTAAACTCGAATTTCATCTTAAAAGAAACCTGAAAATATGACAGAAGGGTAAAGAAGTAAACCAGAACAACAGCATCAGAAAAAAGGGACAGACAATTGCCATTAATACCAATCAGCCAGTGCATTTTTATTTCATTGTAATTTCTAATGTCTGCTCTTCAAAAACATATTAATGTAATTGAACTAGTTTCGGATCACTTTTTCTATTATGGCTGGGTTTTAACTTATCTGGCCAATCAAGAACAGAGGATTTTGGTAAGGAAATTGTGCACACTGGAGTTGATCTTGGAGAGAGAAGAAGTTGGTCAGGGGCAGAGTGGATTTTGATTTAGGAGGTCAATATTGGGAAATGGGAATGTCAATGCTGTGGTCCTGGTGTGAGGGGAGAAGCTAAAATTGGAGACCTGACGGAGGACAGGAGATAGGGATTTGGATACCCGGAGGGAGAAGAGGCTTTCAGTGTTTTTGGCGGGATCAGATGAGAAACTGAGAGAAAGGAGATCCCAAGCACAGGAGATTGCTCACAGAACTGGAAGTATTTAGGTTGTGAGATAAGGGGCTAGAGGTTGGAATCCTCAAGGGAGGTGGCTTTGTCACAAAGAAGACTATTGTATCAGGGGAAAGATATTAGAGGTCTGAGATGCAGAGGTAGTTTGGCAAGGTTCATAGAACTGGATGGAGGGGGCGGATTGGAGCTCTTGTAGGGAAATTTAAGGGGAGGGTTCTTGATAAAGTAGTTTGCTCAGACAGAAAAGCTGGATTGAGAAGGTAGGTGGAGACATTGATCTGTTAAAATAGCTCTTGCCAAAGCTTGCAGCCACATTGTAATATCTTAAGTGCCAACCCAGTTCCTCGGAGTGGATTTTTTGCCTCCTAAATTCCATAAGACCATAAGATATAGGAGCAGAATTATGCCATTCAGTCCATTGTGTCTTTGAGTATAAGAGTTGTGATGTCATGTTGCAGTTGTACAGGACGTTGGTGAGGCCTCTTCTGGAGTACAATGTACAGTTCTGGTTGCTTTGTTAGAGGAACGATACTATTAAATTGGGAAGGTTCAGAGAAGATTTACCCGGATGTTACCAGGAATGAAGGGTTTGAGTTATAAAAATAGGGTGGATAGGGTGCGATTTTTTTCACTGGAGTGGAGGAGGTTGAGGGGTGACCTTAGAGAGGCTTATAAAATCATGAGGGGCATAGATAAGGTGAACAGCAAGGGTCTTTCGCCTAGGGCAGGGGAAGTCAAAACTAGGGAGTGTATTTTTAAGGCAAGAGGAGAGAGTTTTAAAAAGGACATGGGGCAACATTTTCACACAGAGAATAGTTAGTGTGTGGAATGAACTGCCAGAGGAAGTGGTGGATGCAGGTACAGTTCCAACACTAAAAGACATTTTGGTAAGTACATGAATAGGAAAGGTTTAGAGAGAATATGGGCCAAATGCAGGCAAGTGGAGCTAGTTTAGATTGAACATGGTCAGCATTGACTAGATGGGCCAAAGGGTCTGTTTCCAATGTTGTATGACTCTATGATTCAATGGGTTTGCTCCGCTATTTGGTCATAGCTAATATGTTTCACAACCTCATTGTCCTGCCTTCTCCCCTTAACGTTGGTCCCCTTATTAATCAAGAACATATCAATCTCTGCTTAAATATACTCAATGGCTTGGCCTCCGCAGCCCTCTGTGCCAATGAGTTCCTTACAGCCACCACCCTTTGGCTGAAAAAATTTCCTCATCTCAGTTCTAAATGATCATCCCTTCACCCTGAAGCTATGCCTCCAGGTCCCAGACACTCCTACTAGTGGAAACATCATCTGCACATCCACTCTATCCAGGCCTTAAGCAATCTTTAAGTTTCAATCAGATCCTCCCTCACCTTTCTAAACTCCATTGACTATAGACGAAGAGCCCTCACCTGCTCCTCATATGACAAGCCCTGGAATCATTCTTGTAAACTCGTGCAGTGATGCCCTTTGGCTGAGATGATTGACCTTCAAAGACTACAACTATCTTCTTTTGGTCTATATATGACTCCAGCTAGTGGAGAGTCCCCTCCCTCGATTCCCAATGACTGCAATATTCTAGGGCTCCTTGATGCCAGTTAAATGCCGCTTGCTGTCCATGGCAGTCACACTCATTTCTTCTCTTGATCTCAGCTCTTTTATCTAAATTGGAATGAAGGTTATAATGAGATCAGAATCTTGGATGGACTGGCAGAAAATAACTGCACATCAACAAGAAGGTCATTGTTGAGTTAGTGCCTCTTGATAGCACTGTCAAGACTTTTCTTTCACTTTCCTGATATTTGAGAGCTGATTGATGAAGCAATAATCTGAATTGGATTTGTCCAGGGGTCTGTGGACAGGGCAATTACTCGGGTAAATGCCATTTAATGTAACTGTACTGAAATAGATTAGTTAGGGATGTGACAAGTTCTGAAGTACAATCTTCAATACTATTCCTGGAATGTTATCAGGGGCCATAGCCCCTCAATTATTCAATGCCTTCAGCCATTTCTTGATATCAGGAGGTGTAAATGGATTTGAATCTTGACTGAATGGCAGAAGACCCACAGGCACATTGAAAAGGTGAATGTAAAAAGCTACTTTTCTCTTCTGAGAGAGTACAGAACAAGGAGTCACTGTTTAAAAATTAGAGAGACTGAGATGAGGGGTTTATTTATTGCATAGTGGCTGGTGAGTCTTTGAAACTTTCTTCATCAAAAGGTAGTCCAAGTAGAGTTTTTGAATAATTAGTAAGTTGGAGGTAAATAGATTCTTGATAAGCAAAGGTATGAAAGATTATCACATGTATGTAGGATTGAGGAATAAGCCAATCAGAATGGTGGAGTATCATGGAATCATAGAAAGCCTACAGTGTAGTAGGAGGCTATTCACCCCATTGAGTCCCACACTGACCCTTTGAAGAGCAATTGACCCAGAACCACCCTCATACCATATTCCTGTAACCCTAGTAGGTTCTAGATGTTGAGTGGCTTTCCCTGATCTGCTCCTAATTCAAATCTTTGTAGGAAGGTTGGCGTCTCTGAGACTGCAAATTTTAATTGAAACTTGCAGGTCCCCTCTCCCTGGGCCCACCAATAACTCCAGCCCACATTACTTTCTTGTAAGGCCTGGACTCTCTACAATTGTGGGGCTCCAGTGTGGTGGTGGTAGTTTGGAAGTGGAAAGGGGGGTTCCTTCTGGCAGACTTTTAGTGGCCCTTTCCTCTGACTGAGCAGTGGCTCCAGCTAAGTGGGCCTTCCACCCATGGGGTCTTAATTTTTTTTCTATTTATTCAATTTGTGAGATGTGGGCTGGCCAGCATTTCTTGCCCGTCCCTGGTTGCCCTTGACAAGGTGGTGGTGAGCTGCCTTCTTGAACCACTGCAGTCCATTTGCTGTGGGTTGACCCACAATGCCTTCAGGGAGAGAATTCCAGGATTTTGCTCCAGCACAGTGAAGGAATGGCGATATATTTCCAAATCAGGGTGGTGAGTGGCTTGAAGTGGAACTTGAAGGTGGTGGTTTGCCCATATATCTGCTGCACTTGTCCTTCTAGATAGAAGTGATTGTGGGTTTGGAAGGTACTGTCTGAGTATTTTGGTCAGTTGTTTTTTATTCATTTACGGGATATGTGCATCGCTGGCCAGGCAGCATTTAATGCCCATCCCTCATTGCCCAGACGGCAGTTAAGAGTCAACCACATTGCTGCGGGTCTTTAGTCACATGTAGGCCAGACCAGGTAAGGATAGCAGTTTCCTTCCCTAAAGAACGTCAGTGAACCAGATGGGTTTTTCCCGACAACCGACAATGGATTCATGGTCATCATTAGATTCTTAATGCCAGATATTTATTGAATTCAAATTCCACCATCAGCCATGGCGGGATTCGAACCCATGTGCCCAGAACATTATCTGGGTCTCTGGGTTAACAGTCCAGCGGTAATACCACTTGGCTATCACTTCCCCCATGTTGTGCATCTAGTAGATAGTACACACTGCTGCTCCTGAGTGTCAATGGTGGATTCTTTTGGATGTACTGCCAAACAAGCAGGGTGACTGAGTGTTGCTGGGGCTGCGCTCATCCAGGCACGTGGGGAGTATTCCATCACACTCCTGACTTGTGCCTTGTAGAAGGTGGACAGGCTTTCAGGAGCTAGGAAGTGAGTTACCCACTGCAGTATTCCTAGCCTCTGACTGCTGCTGTAGCCACTGTGTTTATGTGGTGAGTCCAGTTGAGTTTCTGATCAATGATAATTCCCAGGATGTTGATAGTGGAGGGTTCACTGATGGTAGCACCATTGAACGTCAAGGGGCGGTGGTTGGATTGTCTCTTATTGATGATGCTCACAGCCTGGCATGTGTGTGGTGCGAATGTCACTTGCCACTTGTCAGCCCAAGCCTGGATATTGTCCAGATTTTGTTGCATTTGGACACTGACTGCTTCGGTATCTGAGGCATCACGAATGGTGCTGAACATTGTGCAATCATCGGCGAAAATCCTCATTTCGGACCTTATGATAGAGGGAAGGTCATTGGTGAAGCAGCTGATAAGATGGTTGGCCCTAGAACACTACCTTGAGGAACTACTGCAGAGATGTCCTGGAGTTGAGATAATTGACCGCCAACAACCACGACCATCTTCCTATGTGTTAGGTACGACTCTAAACACTGGAGAATTTCCAGGATAAAACCCAACCCTTGACCTTGTTTATGTGTGATTAGTGTGTTGGTCAGAGGACCTTCCAGCAAAGATGCAATGTGGGACTCTCACTGAATCTCTAGCCATGGATGAGACTCCTGAAACCACAGCAAGATTCAAGAAGCGATGAAATTGTACAGATGTCAATGGTGTTATTTTGATTCATTCACACAAACACGGTCCAACTGCCTGTATTTACTTTAACCAAGTGGTTAAACACATGTGAGTTTCTGGGTCTAGGCCCGAAACGTCAGCCTTCCTGCTCCTCTGATGCTGCTTGGCCTGCTGTGTTCATCCAGCTCTACACCTTGTTATCTCAGATTCTCCAGCATCTGCAGTTCCTACTATCTCTGAGTTTCAATGTACAATTTTTGGTAATGTGTAACATTTGCAAAGAAAGTGGAATGCATGCAACCTACTGAACCATCAATGAACCAGGTATTCGTAAATATTTCAAAAGCAATGCACTGCCTTCTAGATCGCAAAATTGAACAGTTCCTACCTCTGCCCCAGGTGTGAGAAAGGGATATCCCACCTTACATGTCACATTGTTGGATTCTGATGGCACGCAATCATCATTTTGCTTTAAGGAGACCAAAAGACATGTAAATTCATTGTTTTAATGGAATAATGATATCAAATATAAAGCATTGATTACTGGCTTTTGACTGCATAGTTACTACTGATTTTTTCTACTGTCTTATTTTTGTCCCTCACTTGAGGGGTTCTCTGCATTATGAACTGCTCCTCAGTCAGCAAGGTTATCTGGCAACCTGTTTCACAGGTTCTGTGTACATCTCTCTGTAGATGTACTGGAATATGCAAAGGAATGGAAACAGCAGTGACAAAGCTCTGCAAGATATTGCTATAGTCACATGGAAGCACTCGCAATTGATGGCATGATGTAAATGAAGAACTGTTAACAAATACTTGGCATTACTACTTGTCTTCCTTTTTCGAGGAACTATCTTGTCTCTGGTAGGTAATCCAATTGACATTTAAAACATACCCAGAAACAATTTTAATCCAAGGTAAAGCCAAAAGAACTGTGGATGATGGAAATCAGAAACAAAAACAGAAACTGCTGGAAAAGCTCAGCAGGTCTGGCAGCATCTATGGAGAAAAATCAGAAATAATGTTTGGGTCCAGTGACCCTTCCTCAGTTAATCCAAAATGATCTGATTTAGGAGAAATAAATAAAAATCATTGTTGGAAATGAAGTTGATTATTTCAGTGTACATACTCAGTAACAATTTGAAAAGAGAAATGAATTAAAAAATCATCCAATTATATCAGAATGAACTCTACTAATTATTCATCACCATTTCATTTATGATCGCCCATGTGTAATTGAAAACTAACCTTCTATTTGGTTTTTTCACAATTGTAGAACAAAATCAGGGCCAATTTAGTTAACTGTCAATATGAATCCAAACATCTGGATGTTATATGTTCAGTGCTTTATACATAAGACATGTTTGAAATTCTGATTTTCTACTGTTGCCATCATTGCAAGCCCTGCAAAATGTGATGACTGAATTGAAATTGATGGATTGTTGGAGTACCCCTGTAACAACATAGCCGAGACAATTTGAAACACATTAGAGAATGAAACAAAGACTCTCCAGAGTAATGTATCCTTTTAGATTTCTTGAGAGTTGATTTTATTATTCATTTGAGTAGTTGTTTGATAAAGCTTTATGATTGCTCCAGGATTTGCCCTCATTCAAAGCCATATTTTTCTGTCTAATCCACTCGGCAAAAGAAGATTACAGATTCGGAGAAGGATACCCAGCATCAAACTAGTTATTTCAGGAAACAGTCCAATTTTGGCAGGCAAACAATTTTAGGCTTTTTTTTACATTGCTATAATCAAGCAGTGAGATGGAAGAACACCTAGGCTTACAATTACAGTAGCTAACATACGACTACATGAAGTGCAGGAAAGGAGAATTGCTCTATTTACCATTCAAAAGGAAGTCTTCAACATTACCTGGTAGATTGTGACATAATACATTATTATTGCTGAAACAATTCAGTGACACTGCCAATTTATGAAGAAGTTCATTGACCTCAATAAACCAATGCATCAGAACTGAAGAAGACCATATTCGACACGAAACTTAACTCTGCTCCTCTCTCCATTGCTACTGACAGACCTGTTGAGAATTTTGACCTCTTTCCTGCTCTTTATTTTATACATATCACAGATGCTTTCATTTTCCCAATGAAAATATTTTGGTGTAGTTACATCTTAAAAGACCCCAATAAAAAAAGCCTTTACTCTCAAGCCAAGTACATCAGATATAATCACACATCTGTGAACATGAGATTGCTGCTGGATGGCCATTTTGTCACTGTATTTACTTCTGCTCCAGACTACCTCTTGCTTGCAGGATAAGGTCTCCAAAAAATAAATATGACTCTGAAATAGAACCCTGTATCTATAAACCTTTTGGTTGTTAAGGGTGACTATAAAATACTGACATTTTAATAGCTATTGTACTTCAGAATCAACTTAATTTGTTGTAATAGTGGTTTGGTAAGTCATAAACCATGAAAAGTATGCCATGAATGCAGGTCTTTCTTTCCATTATCTTTGTATTGAAAGCAGAGATGAATTGATGCCCTCACAGAGTTGAAGATCATTAACATTCCAACCATATTCTTTTTCCACCTCCTAATTCATTTTCACTAGGTACACAGGAGACTGCCACAAAATATAAATAATATCTGAAGCGGAGTTACATAACCAACATTCTCACAGGCCCTGAAATTTATTTCTGGCAGTGGTCAGGGAGGTTAACAGAAGCAAAACAAAACTAGCAGATGCCGCTTTTTTTCTTACAGATTATCAATCTCATTGCTCCCTGCGAAGCATGGATCAATAGAAAAGCTGATCAGGGCAAAGGATCCCACTCGACTGGGATTGCATTCACTGTGTTCAACATTCCCTCCCTCCACTACTGACACAGAATGATAGTTGTGCATACTGTCAACAAGGTACACTTCAGGAACTTACCAAGGCTCCTTCAATAACACCTTAAACCTGCAAGGTCTACTACTTAGAAGGACAGGTGCAGCATATACACGGGAATGACCCCATCTGTAAGTTCCCTTCCAATACACCTACCATCCTGACCTGGAAATATATCACTTTTCCGTCAGTGTCATTGGGTCAAAATCTGGGAATTCCCTCCCAACATCATTGTGTTGGTACCAATGCTCAAAGTATTGCAGCAGTTCTAGAAGGCTGTTTCCCACTGCTGTCTCCAGGGCAATTAGGGATGGGCAATAAATGCTGGCAATGATGCCCACATCCAGTAAAGAAATGAAAAAAAAAGACCTTTGTATGCACTGGTACAGGCACAAAGTTTATCAATAAGATTAATGTTTCCTTACCTCAACTCCAGTGAAATATATGTTTTTCGAAAAGGTCACAGTTATTCTTGAGTTGTAGGCATTTTCCTTTTGGTTTATTAATTTAATCGCCAGACTGAATTTCTTCTGATTAGATCGAACGATGTGAGGTTTCATTCTGTAATTTAAGATCAGTATTTGTCATTTTAAGATAATATAGAAATATTTAAGGTTTTGGAGTAGATCTGTAGCTCTGTAGGTTGTGGGTGTTGAGGTCGGTTGGCTCGCCGAGCTGGTTTGTTGTTCCACAGACATTTCGTTACCGTGCTTGGTAACATCCTCAGTGCAGCCTCTGATGAAGTGTCGGTGTGTTTTCCCGTCTGGTTTTTAACTGGGTCAGGAGGTGCCTACAAGAACAGCATAAGAAAGATTCTACACGCCCTGACACACTCATCACACCACCCTGCATCAGGAACACGTCAGAACTCACCACAAGACTTCTACAACCACTGAGCATCAGAGTGGCACACAAGCCCACATCAACCCTACAACAAGTGCTCACTCGAACTAAAGACCTACTCCCCGCCATGGACAGGACCAATGCCATCTACAAGATCCCCTGCAGAGACTGCGAGAAACACTACATTGGACAAACAGGAAGGAAACTAACAACAAGAGCACATGAACACCAACTGGCTACAAAAAGACACGACCAACACTCACTCATCTCTATCCACATGGACAAGGAGAACCATGACTTCGACTGGGACAACACCAAGATCTTGGGACAGGCGAGGCAGAGACAAGCATGAGAATTTCTGGAAGCATGGCACTCCACGAAGCAGGCTATTAATAAACACATTGAACTCGACCCCATATACATTCCACTACAGAGGAAACCCGGAAGAGAGGCAATCCATCGCAATGGACCCCAGAGTTTAAAAACCAGGTGGGAAAACACACCGACGCTTCATCAGAGGCTGCGCTGAGGATGTTACTAAGCACGGTAACGAAACGTCTGCGGAACAACAAA
>JAHRHZ010000248.1:53510119-53545782 GCA_024137785.1 Ginglymostoma cirratum | reverse complement strand
AGGCCCGAAACATCAGCCTTCCTGCTCCTCTGATGCTGCTTGGCCTGCTGTGTTCATCCAGCTCTACACCTTGCTATCCCAGTAAAATAGCCATGTTCTTTGTTTAACACTCTAGACACTTTTTTCAATATTTAAAGGGCAGGAGTACAAAAATCCTTGGCAGCTTGACATTTCCCTTGGGCAATTGCTTTAGACCGGCACTTTCCATAGATCGTCTTGATAGGCCCTCATCCCGTTTTTGCAGGTCCTCCTCTGACAGTTGCTTTTCACAGTTTTGAGTGTTGATTTTGACAGGGTTGTTGACAGTTCCAATGAACTTGACAGCTAATGAATTAATGCGCTTTTTATGCACACTGATTCCTACCTTTAACAATTCCAAAAAGGCAACTGAAGAAGGTGACCCAAGATCAGACCAAATGGATACCTTATCTCTCCAAAAAGGGACCCTCATTATCCAAAGAAATGCACAAATTTCAGGCCAGCTCTTGCCAGGTCTGCTATGTACAATATAATAGTTGTAAGAAATAACAAAAATATTCTTTTCACCACACATCAGAGAGATTACGAGTAATAAAGAGAAACCTGAAAGGATAGTAGACATGTGTATAACAAATGTATATTGTAACCTTCCTTACCTGTTACCCTTCAAGTCTGCACGTGCACTAAGTGTCAGGTCATTGATGCACTCTTCATCTTCTCCACAATCCTTTGTGAAAGATACCTGATGGAGTACATTGTTAACAGTAAATTAGAGAATACACAAATGAGCTAAGCTGTAGTGTTTAAGAATTTGTTTAGTTGGAGAAATAACCTGGTTGTGGTGTGTGACAAGCTCCTGTTAGAGCTGAACAATAACTGCAGTTTTTTCAGCTCCTCTGGGTACATGTGCCTGAATAGCAAAGCCGTACGCTAATTATAAATGTGAACAAACTGAATGTAGAACAGTTTATCCTGCAATGCAACTTGCAATTACACTTTAAAGATATGGACTCCATCTAAACCCAAAAGCACTAAATCTGCAGCAAAATAGAACAGTACTAACCAGATCCACACATAGCAATACAAGCTGAACTCAGCAGTCCTAATCTGTTCCCAAAGAAAAAAGCAATAAATGGAAACATGCTAAATAAAATATCCTTTTCCGCCAGAAAATATGGAATAAATGTCGGTTACATTACTGTCATTTTTACATTAAAACCCTATTAAGAATGGTCACTAAATATGGCCTCAGCAAGTGATGCCTTCACGCTATGACCAAAAAACACCTATGGGGTGCCCTGAAATTAACTGGCTTAAAAACTTAGCCCAAACATTCTGTCAAATTGTGAGGTTAGATAATGGGTAGTGTGCCTGCAACATTTCAAATCAGAAAATGTCGAGACTTTTTTAAAAAAAATCTATTTTTAAAATGTGTCTGATCATTGTTCATGGCTTTTACTGATTTATTGTTTCAGGGTTGATATAAAGTTTGTATTTTTTAATTTAATTCCAGCTGCTGGCAATACTGGACAAACCTAATCCCAGAGTACACTATAAAGACCTGAAGCGTCAAGACTTGTGGGAGTCCACTCACCTGAATGGTGAATCTGTGGAACCACGGTGGGCTGTAGAGGTTGGAATGTGAGGTGTATCGAAGGCTAAGATTGCAAATTTTAAATCATTAAGGAGTCAAGGGATATGGAGATAAGACAAGTAAGTCAAGTTGAGGATTATCAGATAAGCCATGGCCTCATCGAATGAAAGGATGAACTTGATAAGCTGAATGAACAACTTTTACTCTCACATTTTATGGTCTTAACTAGCTGAGTTCAGCACTCAGCGGCTCCTGTAGTCATTTCCGCGCCGAGTCTGCAGGTGGTGAGCCTGACTATGTACTCTGGGAATTTGTCCCAGTTGTAATAAAAACAAAGTAAAAACAACTTCCATCCCTTATCCTCAGACCCCCACACTCTTCATGGCCTATCCAAGCCAACTCTTGCCAATCTCTGTCCCTCTATCCTCTCTACTCACAACCTCATACCTTATACCCACACCATGACCACTTCAACTAGTGCCATCTCATGTCTACCCACAAAACACCACTTATGCCACGCTCCTAATAAGACCTGACCAATCTTAAGTCAAAGCATTCCCCTATTCATCACACTTTGCCCTTACACAGCCAATGCCAAATCAACCAGTATCAACCAGGGGCAGACTTCAGGAGCTCTGTTGAGATGAATTGGACCTCGAAGTTTATATTACAGACTTGACTATATTTAATGATATATCAGGGTCTCCAATTTGTTTTATCAAATAAGAAATGCTTAACTCTTTTCAAAAACCCAATAGATTGTAAAAATTAGAGTACATTAAATTACCAAAGCTTTCTTTTTATTTGGTAAACTGGCATCTAGAACTGGTCCATCCTCTGGATTTGATAACGCAAACACCACTAGAAATTCCACGGGGTTTAGAAAATCTGGAGCGTCCTGAAAAGTATTCAAAGGCAAAGACGAGTCACATTTGAGGATGGGCAGTCCCACACAAAGTAGTGACATACAATAAAGAGTCACAGAGCAGTAAGACACAAGCAACAGACATATAGATCAATCTATCATACACAAGAAATATTTAAAAGTAGGCACAAAACACAATAATAAACAGAAGCATAGTCACATGACAGACATTAAACTAATGTCTGCTTAAAATAACACCACAGAGGTTGGTATCCCATCACCCTTTATTTACACATGACAAGTCCTTGACACTCATCCAGCTTCCTCAGGGCCAGCTCTCAGAGTGAACAAGATATCTGATGCTGCTGTTTATATCTGTCGGTCAGGTTTCCCTGATAGGATGAGGTTAATAGTCCCATTCGGGGAACACATATTCTATGATGTCCACATAGCTGACCTTGTTACAATCGTAACACAGTTGAAGCCACTTCTGTTGAAAGGTCAGTGCACTGAAACCCTGGGGACAATTCTATCACCAAATGAAAGAGAGATTGGGTCAAGCCAGATGCAAAATTTTAGAAATCTCAAAGCTGACACCAACCTGGTTCTAACCCTTCCACTTTCCATTATAATGGAGACTGGGGCTGGGTGACATATCCACACCAAAGAGGAGCCTTGTCCATTTAAATGTAATGATAAAGTACAAGGCTATCTGCCTCCAAGGAATGGGCAGCTGACTGGATTCACAATTCTCCCCCAGAAATAAAATGCGGAGGTGAGAATGAGTCAAAAATCCATCTTCAGTGCAGTTCCACCACAGTTTCCCTGAATCTCAATTTTCAACCCTGTCACAATGGACCCAGGATATAGAATCATAGATAAAATCATAGAGTCATACAGAACGGAAACAATGCCTCCAGTTTCCCAAATTAAGCTAGTCCCATTTGCCTGCACCTGGCCATATCCCTCTAAACCTTTTCTATTCATATATCTGTCAAAATGTCTTTTACATTTTGTCATTGCACCCACCTCTACTACTTCTTCTGGCAGTTCATTTCACATATAAACCACCCTCTGTGCAAAAAAGTTGTCCCTTTTAAATCTTTCTCCTCTCACCTTAAAACTACACCTTCTATTTTTGCACTCCCCTACCCTGGGGAAAAGACCGCTGCTATTCACCTTATCTATGCCCCTCATGATTTGATAAATCTCCATGAGGGCACCCCTCAACCTCTTATGCTCCAATGAAAAAGGTTCTTGCCTATCCAGCCTTTCCTCATAACTCAAATCCTCTAATCCCGGTACCATCCTGGTAAATCTTCTCTGAACTCTCTGCAATTTAATAACATCCCTCCTAAAGCAGGGCAACCAGAACTGTACACAGTACTCCAAAAGTGTCCTAACCAACTTCTGGTACAATCACCAGGTGACATTCCAACTCCTATACTCAATGGTCTGAGCATTTAAGTCAAGCATGCCGATCATTACCTTTACTACCCTGTCTACCTGTGATGCAACTTTCAAGGGCCCCTAGGTCTGCCTATTTGACAATACCTCCCATGGGCTACCATCAACTGTATAAGTTCAACTTTATTTGTTTTACCAAAATGCAATACCTCACATTTATCTAAATTAAATTCCATGTGTCACTCTTGGCCAATTGGTCCAATTGATCAAGATCCTTTGTATTCTTAGATAACCTTCTGTCTTCTCTACCACCAATTTGGTGTCATCTGCAAACTTACCAGCTATGCTTCCTATATTCTTATCAAAATTGTTTATATAAATGACAAACAACAATGGGCCCAGCACTGACCCTACGGAACATTATTGGTCATAGGCCTCCAATTCGAAAAACAACCCTCTACCACCATCCTCTGTCTCCTGCCATCAAGCTAATTTTGTATCCAATTGGCAAAATCTCCCTGAATCCCACGTGATCTTAACTGTACTAATGTGTCTACTATGCGGAACCTTGTTAAAGGCCTTGCTAAAGTCCACTTAGATATTGTTGCACTCTGCCTTCTGTTTCTCAATCCACAGATGCTGTCACATCTTCTGAGTATTTTCATTAGTTTTCATTGACAAGGAACAAAACACTTTACATTGCTAGCCTGGAAACACTAAGGTCAGTGACAGTAGCTGAATCCTACTTATTTGAAACAATTTAACTCATTGCAGCAAGGGCATTGAACATGAGCTGAGATCTTGCAGGTGTTTCTGGCTCAGTATTGTACTCTTGGAGTAGTAATCTTTTGAGTCATTGAGGAAGAAACGTTTGCCAGCTCTATAAAAGAGAAGTATGATTTACTTGCCAACATGTAGAAGGTGTGTTTGACACAGCTATTTAAAGGTAGAGTGATATTTCGTTGGATATTTCTTTCATGTGTTTCATTAAAGAGTCCTCTGGAGATTCGACGTGCAGAGTCTATTGCAATGCTGTATTCAAGAACTATAATGAGAAATAAAATTAAACATATTTCCAGCTAAATCCTGAAATAGATGCATAGTGGATGCAAAACATCTGTTGATTGTTTATATTGTATTGTGTTGCACTTGTCAATCAACAAAAATTGGAAAGGTTACTACATTACAGATGATTGGAGGATAGGTTGAACGCAAATTGTATTTTTAAAGTTACTAATTGGTTCTGATTTTGGACTTGCATTAACACTGTAATTGTTTCTACTATCATAACGTGTGAGTTAATAATTCACGAAATCTATGAACAAAGAGAGATCAAACTTTTCCTGGGTTGGATACCATTCTGATGTTAATTTACTCTATTACAGAAGCCTACTAGCACTAAATAGGCTAGTTCAACAGTGCTACCAACGAAGTGATATCAGGGGGGACTATTAAAATGAGTAGACAAAAGAGTTTTCCTTCTGTGAACAGTACATTTGAAAAAAGTTACAAACTCATGACTAATTTACTATCAGCCGATAATTTGTTTGTCCAGGATGATCAAGCTGTTTATATATCCCCACAGGCATGTCAGCATTTGTTAAGGAACCACAGAAGATGAATTAAAATCCCAGAATTTCTCAATATATATACACACCAATTTCACCCATGATATTCAGCAACTGGTTGAGCAGTCATTTTGATGAGTCAATTGATTTTAATCACGAACAGATATTTTCAACGGAAAAATTCCTCACAAACGAATTCATTGATTAATAATTAATTATCTAGATTCCATAATTTGTTTACAAATAGCAACTAGATAAACTATAGATTAAACTACATATGTAACATTGTCTTGATTAACCAAGAGCTATTTGTGACAGGCTTATTTACATTAGCTTTGATGCTGAATGAATTTATATCAATAGGGCAATTGTCAAAGAATTGTTACTCATAGAGCCTTCACAAAAATATGTTTTTGCTGTAGCCAAGCATGTTCTATTATATAGCCAAAATAACTGTTCTTACAAACTATGTGCTCAAATATAAACCTCAATTTCATTTAAGCACAATATACAATCCTTGGTTTAAAGAAATTGAGGTTTATTGTTTGGTCAAAATGCACACACTATAATAATAGGCAGGCAAAATAAAAGCAAACACAGGAACAAAAACAGAAGTTGCTGGAAAAGCTCAGCATGTCTGGCAGCATCTGTGAAGAAAAAATCAGAGTTAACATTTTGGGTCCAGTTCTGAGGTAGGGTCACCGGACCCGAAACATTAACTCTGATCTTTTCTTCACTGATACTGCCAGACCTGCTAAGCTTTTCCAGCAGTTTCTGTTTTTGCTCCTGATTTACAGCATCTGCAATTCTTTCAGTTTTTAAAAGAAAAGCAAACATGAGCCAACGGTGTTAATTTAAGAATAGGCACAATATTGTGTTTAGTCTAAACTCACCCTGAGGGCCTGCGTTTCATATTCAATCTTTTGCCAAACAATGTTGTTTATTTCATAATGATGTATCCAGCAATATACATTACTACATGAATAAATTACATTACATCTCTTAACTGTCTAACAATTTCACAAAAGTGCGTTCAATCGTCAATCATAACTTTTGTTCTCTCCAGAAAAAGAAATTTGAGGCAGCAGTGCAGGAAAACCTATCAGCATGCAACATTTTGAAGTTTCCAATTTGGCTGAATTTATCATGATTGGAAGTTTCAGCTACTTCTACTGCTTCGTGAGTTTTTGAGGAGGCTCTATAATGTCCTTTGGTACGTAGACAGAAATAAGAATATTCCAAATTTTTCGAATATTCTTTCAAATTACTAACGAGCTGATAACCATAATTAATATAATAAGCCACACATAATTTACATCATAATTACCTCATAAAAGCAATTTAAAGTAATTTTTTGTAATCAACCAATTTTTAGCTGCACTAATCAATCTGCCACTCTTAAATGTTCTAAATGTTCTAAAGCACTGCCCCATTCTGTTTGTGCATAACAGATTTTCCATCTGACAATATACATATGAGTTTCAGTGAAAATATGAGAAAACATATTTTTCTAAATAGTTCACATTTTGCTGCAATTTTCACTGATTTCACTCAAAGTCGATACTTCATCACAAATTGTTTAGTCTTGCCAGTGTAAATGTTACCTATACAGAGGTGTGTCAGTTGGCTGAACAGCTAGCTTGTGATGCAGAGTGATACCAACAGCACAGATTCATTTCCTGCACCAGCTGAGGTCACTATTACTCCTCCTCAACCTCTTCCCTTTGCCTGAGTCATGATGAGTCCCAAATTAAGCTACTAGTCAGTTCTCTCTCTCTCTCTAATGGGAGAGCAGCCTTATGCTTTGATAAGAACATGGGGATTTTATCCAGACTCACGGTACCTTAAAAGCAAGCGTAGAGCTGAATCCTTTTTTTAGATAGAATCCCTACAGTGTGGAAACAGGCCCTTCGGCCCAAAAAGTCCACACTGAATCTCAGAGCATCCCACCCAGACTCATCCCCCTATAACCCACTTAATCTACACATCCCTGGACACTAAAGACAATTTCGCATGGCCAATCCACCTAACCTGTACATCTTTGGACTGTGGGAGGAAACCAGAGTACCTGGAGGAAACCCACGCAGACAATGTGCAAACTCCACACAGTTACCTGAGGGTGGAAATCGAACCCAGGTCCCTAGCCCTGTGAGGCAGCAGTGCTAACCACTGTGCCACCATGCCTTCATCTACTGTGGGTTAGGCGGCATTTAATTTGGGCAGGAGGTGGAAGGTGACAGTTGTGGACCCTGCCTCCACCCCAATTCAATTTGTGGTAAGTGACCCACAGATGGCTTTTCTGCCCTAACATTAACTGAGACCCTTTAAAGGGTAATTATTGGCCATTGAATGTTTGTTTGTGGACTTCTGGAGTAGGGACTTGGCATCTGGCAGTGTGGGGGTGGGAGAGGGAAATGAAAGCTGCCCTCCTGCTCTTGCTTCTGACCATTTACTGACTTCCACTCTTCCACAGTTTTTAAGGGATGGCACAATGGTTAGCACTGCTGCTTCACAGCGCCAGGGACCCAGGTTTGATTCCACCCTCGGGCAACTGTCTGTGTGGAGTTTGCACATGCTCCCTGTGTCTGCGTGCGTTTCCTCCAGGTGCTCTGGTTTCCTCCCACAGTCCAAAGATGCGTGGTTTAGGTGGATTGATCATGCTAAAATGCCAATAGAGTTTAGTGTGGGAAATGCAGAGACAGGGTAGGGGGTGCATCTGGGTGGAATGCTCTTTGGAGGGTCGATGTGGATTTGATGGGCCAAATGGCCTGCTTCCACACTGTAGGGATTCTATGATGCTGATCTCCCTTTCCATCATCATTTCCCTGTGTTTAGCTCTGGCCTTATCTGGACCCCAGGAGGGTGTGATTCTAAAAGCTGGCACTGCTGAGTACAGAAGACTCAGATGGGCCATAACCTCTCAGTTGGTGGGTAGTCTCCTGGGAATGCCTGCTGTTGGCCCCTGATTGGTGGATGTTGCAATGTTTGCAGTCTATAAATGCTCATTTAAAAGTGAAAATCCAGCAGACACTCTCAGTGATTCTGCCTATCACCACTGAGTGTAATATTGAGGTCCATACAACTTGTAAGCAGATAGAAATTATTGAACGGTCACAAATTTGTTCATTTTACATTTTTGGTCTCCCTTTACGGATCCTTGATAAAAGCTTTATTTGAATGAGTCAGACCTGGGTTTTAAACAGCATGCTAAGATCTTAATTATTGCTGAAAATCCTTTCTCGCCCTGGAAAGCTAATTTCATATTTGTGGCGTGTCAAATTTCTCTATTTAAAATATATTTTAAAGATTTGTTCATGATACTTCAGCTTCTTTCTTAGTCTCAAGCGTAAGTCTCAAAATTTATTTAGTTGTCTGTAAAATGTGACCAGAAATTATAGATAATGAGCATAAAAATCCAGCCCATGGGAGCGAATTATGATTCGGGATGTCTTAGAATTGGGAGGGAAGGAAATCAGCAGTAAGGAGTTATTGGCCACCTAGTTCCCTCCTTCTGCCAATGCTAAGATTCTGTAGAAAGTAGAGAGGTCCTCAACTGCATGAAGAGACAGCCTAAGAAACTGGCAATTTCCATGCAGACCCAGGGAGAGTTTGCAGATCCAGTGCCCTGGGGCCCGGAGATCCCCAACAATAAGCCCAACTCAACACACCTCTGTTTTGGGGCTAGATCTATCTTGCTGCATTGACCACCTTTATGAGTGACAGAACTAGGAAACACGAGTTGGTGATTCTGTGATTACTTGGAGGTGGAATCTCCAAACCTAAAGGGATGGGAGCTCTAGCGTCAGGTGTTAATTGCTAGTTGTGCACAGAATCGGATCAGCTCTCCTGGAAACAGTTGAATTCAGGTTGTCCCTGTCATTTCATTGGATCACTGTAGTAATTAAATGCAGCCCAATCAGCACATTTTTATCTCTGCTTTGCTGTCTATAGCATTCCTTCAATGTGATTTGTTGCTTCATTTGCTTGTAGCATCATTGTTGCCAACACTTAGACTTCAAACTAATCTCATGGGTAGGAACTTTGATGCCATAGAGACTGCTAGATCTTTGTCGGCAACTTTCTTTGAGATCAGCAGCAAGTTCTCTCACATCAGTGATGCCTGTGAAATCCGGATAAAATGTGCATTACACCCACTTTTTGCATAATTAGATGTTCAGAGGGACTGCATTTTTCAAAGAGAAATACATAAATCTCCTTGGTTTCAATGCTACAATCCATATTAACATACCAATTGGTTGTGATGGCTGTTTACCGGACATCAGGTTAACATTGAAACAAAGCTCTGCTGTAATACACACTGTGGGCTTCTCATCAATCACACAATTCTTGTTCTGGATATTGATCTTGTTGGGTTGAAATTTCAGTCTGGTTATCCTGACTTGAGCTATGTCACGGGACCTAGTGAAAGATTATAAAAACAGTCATGAAAATCATGCTGTATTTTCAATATCAACAATTACACACTTAATTAAAACACACTTGGTGATTACTGATCAATCTCAGCATCTCCGAATCACAATTGATTAAAATTAAAACTACCACAAAGCTTTATAATCCAGTACTTAAAACAATGATTTCTAGGATAACAAAAATGTAACCTGTGGATTACTTTACTGCCAAGTTACCTCAGGAAATCATTTTGTATTATTTACTGATGTGTACTGTTCAAACAGCATTTGTATTACAGGGCAAAGTGTTGGGTGACTCTTTCATGGCAAAAAATATATTTAATTGACTTTGTACAAATGGGAGTCCATAAATTTACAGATTGTACAGAACAAAGTCTCTGAGAATAAGGTGTGAATTGCAATAAAAAGGGAATAATGCAAAACTGATACAAACCAGAAGAGGGCAGCACCACCTAGTGCTCCAACTGTAATATCGACTAGACCATCATCATTTAAATCCATTTGCCCATCGATCGATTGGCCAAAGTAATTGAAATGAACATCTGGTGCAGATGCAGAGATGCGCTATTAAGAAAAGCACTTGATTAGCTAAATTTAAGCCCACAATTTCCGATTTTGTTTCTAATTTCAGTTCATAATGGTCCGACTCTTCCGGGAGCTGCAGTCACTGTTGCATTGCTACATTCCCACACCTACTTCTTTTAAAAAAAATCCTGCATCCGCGCTTTGCATATCTGTGTCCAAGTTCCACTGCAGGAGCCTTCAGTAATGTGCAATGTAGCTTTAATCCGGTCGAACCCTCACTGTGTAGGGCAGGCCAAGCCATGTCACTTTCACAGCACTGACTGCGGCAGGCTGCTAAATAAAGAGTATTAATATCCCAAAGATAGTTGGATCTGCTGATACTGGAGAATCTGAGATAACAAGGTGTACAGCTGAATGAACACAGCAGGCCAAGCAGCAACAGAAAGGTCTAGAACCGAAACGTCAGCTTTCCTGCTCCCCTGATGCTGCTTGGCCTCCTGCGTTCACCCAGCTCTACACCTTGTTATCTTAATATCACAAAGCCTCACTGAAAGGTTAGGGAGAGAAGGTGAGTGTGTTAAGTGACAGGGTTAAGGTGGCAGGTCAGATGGCATGTGAAGGTGAATTGGAGGGCTGGGTGGTTGATCAGATGTTGAAGCTGGTTGGTGCCAGGGTTTGGGGCATCAGCTCAGGCGGATATAGGGTTAGTCAGCGATATCAAGTTGGAGACGGGTCAAAGGAGATGCTGCAGTAGGCGGTCTCGGGGAAGTTGGGCAGTTTTGAGGGTAGAGGATCTTAATGATGAGGTGTAGTTAGCCACAAATTAGACCAGGGTTTAAACTCTATAATGTTTCCTGGCTAACTGTGTAGGTGATTGCGCTGGAACAGTCAGTAGTCTTTGACTCGAATACAGAATGGAAATCTTTCCAGGGGGTTTCAGTCAATGGGTTTTAAGCATTCCAGGAAGTTCCCAGCTAGCTAGTGTTTTGGGATTTCTGAGGGATCCATACAGTATCTTACAGGGTAAGCTGTAGCAGCAATATCACATGTCCTTGGCTATTTGGAAATTTCTTGTTTAGCTGTTACACTTAAAAGAAGTGCATGATTGCATGTTTTGTTTAATATCTTCCAATGGTAGCATTAGATCCTGAACCACCCTTTAACTGTAATTCAAACAACTGAGAATAAAAATGCCTTAATAGAGTAGTATTGAGTTCAGTCTTATGCATGAAGCACATAGATTACCACTTCCATCCTCGAAATGAAGTAAAAACTAACATTAAACCTCATCTCTTTTTGGGTTTTATAATCTTCATTTTTAAAATACAGCTAGTCCAGCTGTTGAAGATGTGCAGCACCAATTTCATTTTGGTTTAGACACTATTTGTGGGAAAGGATTGGGCAGATCCGGACTTTGTTAAATAATGTAAACCAGATGACTGTACATCAACAGAACATGAAGTACATGACATTTCGGAAGGACAGGAAGCAAGGAATGGATGATGGGTACCATATGATCTGCATTCGAGATTCTTAAACAATGTGGGAGTACAGATGGTAGATGCATTGGTTACAGTCATTCAGAATTCCACAGATGTCAGAAGGATTCTAGCAGATTGAGAGCTGACAGAGGTAACATGTCCATTCAAAAGATACGGGTGGCAGAAAGTGGGAACTTACAAGGTAGTTAGCCTCACATTTGTCATAGGAAAGGTGCTAGAATCTATTACTAAGGAGATTAAAACAGGATACTTAGAAAATCACAATGTGATCAGGGAGAGACAACATGTCTGTGAAAAGGAAATTGTGTATAACAATCTCGTGCAGCTTTTGAATGAAGTGACATTCACAGTAGATAGAAGGAAATTGATAGATATGGTGTACTTGGATTTCCAAAAAGCATTTGATAAAGTGCTAGAACAAAGGTTATGCACACTGTATTGGCAGTAACACATTAATGTGGATAAAGTATTGGTTGTTTACCAGGAAGCAGAGTAGGAATAAACGGGTCATTTTCAGGTTGGGAAGCTGGAACTAGTGTAGGTCCAGAAGGATCAGCACCAGGTCCTCAACTATTTATAATCTACATCAATGATTTGAATAAGGTAACTACATTTATGGTAACTAAATTTGCTGCTGACACCAAAGTAGGTAGGAAAGTAAGTTGTTAGGAGGAGCTAGAGAATCTGCAAAGGGATATACATGGGTTAAATGATTGGTCAAAACAATGGGAGATGCTGTGTAACATGGATAAATGTGAACATCTGGCGAAGTTTGCCGATGATACGAAGTTGGGTGGACAGGCAGGTAGTACGGAGGAGGTGGGGAGGCTGCAGAATGATTTAGACAGTTTAGGAGAGTGGTCCAGGAAATGGCTGATGAAACGTGAGCAAATGCGAGGGCTTGCACTTTGGAAAAAAGAATACAGGCATGGACTATTTTCTGAACTTTGAGAAAATTCATTAAGCCGAAGTACAAAGGGATCTGGGAGTGCTAGTACAGGATTCTCTAAAGGTTAACTTGCAGGTTGAGTCCGTGATTAAAAAAGCGAATGGAATGTTGTTATTTATCTCAAGAGGGTTGGAATATAAAAGCAGTGATGTGCTTCTGAGACTTTATAAAGCTCTAGTTAGGCCCCATTTAGAATACTGTGTCCAATTTTGGGCCCCACACCTCAGGAAGGACATACTGGCACTGGACCGTGTCCAGCGGAGATTCACACGGATGATCCCTGGAATGGTAGGCCTAACATACGACGAACGGCTGAGGATCCTGGGATTATATTCATTCAAGTTGAGAAGGTTGAGGGGAGATCTAATAGAAACTTACAAGATAATGCATGGCTTAGAAAGGGTGGACGTTGGGAAGTTGTTTCCGTTAGGTGGGGATACTAGGACCCGTGGGCATAGCCTTAGAATTAAAGGGGGTCAATTTAGAATGGAAATGAGGAGACATTTCTTCAGCCAGAGAGTGGTGGGCCTGTGGAATTCATTGCCACGGAGCGCAGTGGAGGCCGGGACGTTGAATGTCTTCGAGGCAGAGATTGATAAATTCTTGATCTCGCAAGGAATCAAGGGCTACGGGGAGAGTGCAGGTAAGTGGAGTTGAAATGCCCATCAGCCATGATTAAATGGCGGAGTGGACTCAATGGGCCGAATGGCCTTACTTCCACTCCTATGTCTTATGGTCTTATGAACTTGTCTATTTTGGCAGAGAAAATAGAAGAGCAGTATAAATGAATAAAGAGAGCTTGTACGTCTCAGTAGTCCAGAGGGATTGAGGGGTTCTGACACATGAATCCTAATAGGTTAGTGTGCAGGTACAACAAATGGATAGGAATAGAAATGGAAATGTTGCAGTTTATTGTAAAGTGAATGGAATATAGAAGTAGTGTGCTTTTACTGCAGTTATACAAGGTTTTGGTGAAACCACATATGGAGTACTGTACACAATTTTAATCCATTTATCTGTAAAAATATATAGTGCTTTGCAAGCAGTTTATAGAAGGTTCATTCAAATCATTCCTGGGATTAAGAGTTTATCCTATGAAGGAAGATTAAATAGGTTAGGCCTGTACCAACTGGAGTTTAGGAGAATGAGAAGTGATCTTCCTGAAAGATAGATGGTAAGTGGACTTGGCAGGGTGGATACTGGGAGAACTAGGGAAAACTAAAATTAAGGGGTATAGTTCAAGATGAGGAAACCTCCCTTTTAAGATAGAGATGAGGAGTTTCTTTTCTCTCAAAGACTCATTAGAGTGTGCAATTTTCTTTCCCAGAAGGAAATGGAGACTGGGTCATTAAATTAATTCCAAGCTGAATTAGATGGAATCCTGATTGAAAAGGGACTCAAAGGTTATGGGGAGCACACAGAAAAGTGAGACCAGATTAGTCATGATCTTATTGATTGGTGGAATAGGCTTGAAGGGTCAAATGGCTTATTCCTGCTCTTGTGTTCTTGTGTGTCATTCATACAATACTGAGAGATGATCTTGGTGCTAAAGATCAAAATGTAGCTGGATTGGGTAGATATAAGAAATAGCAATGTTAAGATGTCATTCATGGGAGTAGTTTATAGATCCCCCTAAATTAGCGTACTCTAGAGCAGGAAAAAGTAGTGGAGACTTTTGAGAAAGGTATAGCAATAGTTGTGCATGATTTTAATCTAGGTTTGGACTGGATGCATCAAATTAGAAAAGGTAGATCAGAAAACTTGTTTTTGGAATGTTTTCTTGTCACTTTCCTAGAATAGGACATTCTGAAGCCAAATAGCGAGCAGGTTATTTGAGACCTGAAAATGTGCAATGAGACAAGATTAATTAAAGACCTCATTGTAAATGAGCCACTGGGTTGCAAAGATCATAACATAATTGAATTTTGCGTTCTGTTTGAGGAAGAGTGGGTCTAAGATTAGTATGGTAAACTTAAATAAAAGCAATTATAAGATTATAAAGACTGACCTTATGAGAATGACTTTGAATTATGGTGAAGGGTAAGTCTGTTGAGAAGAAGGTTTTTCAAAACACTCGGCAAAGATATTTCCCAGTGCGAGAAAAGAACTAGAGGTGAAAGATGCAACATTTGGGGCTAGCTGCAAAAATTAAAATTAACACGCAATGGAAAGAAAAAATTCTATAAGGACTAATGACAGGTCAGAAGATTGGACAAAAAAATGAAAACCAAAGAATTAGTAAAAACTGAGGGGAAAGAAAGAGAAAGCTAAATTGAAATGCAAAAAAAAAAACAAGAAGTAAGAGATAACAAATTGTAGAGCTGGATGAACACAGGAGGCCAAGCAGCATCAGAGGAGCATTTTCTGAAGCAGGGTCCAGACCCGAAACGTCAGCTTTCCTGCTCCTATGATGCTGTTTGGCTTGCTGTGTTCATCTATTTCTACACCTTGTTATCTCAGATTCTCCAGCATGGGCAGTTCCCACTATCTCTGAATAAGTAAGAGGTTCTGCCTGTATTTTTTTTAAAAAGGGAAAAGATAGCTAAAGTGAGCAGGATCTTTTTAAAGAGAGTTACTGCGGAATTAATAGCCGGAAATAAGGAAATGATGGATGCACTGAAATGATAGAGGCATTGAAAAGATGTTTGTGTCTGTTTTCATTGCAAATTAAAAACATCCCAGAAATAATTGTAAACGAAGAGGTGAAAGGGAGGGAGAAAGTTACAACAATTATAATCACTATGGAAAAGGTACTGAGAATACTTAAAGTGTTTGAGTCTAACAAGTTCCCCAGTCCTGCTAGAAATGGCAGAACAATTAAAACATCTACTTTTATTCTGTCTCCACAAAAGAAGCAAAAAAAAATTGCCAGATGAGCAAGAGAAGGAAAAGTCTTTTGGGAAGCAGGAATTGAAGGATATTAATATTAGCAGAAAAGTAGTGCTGGAAACATTAATGACATTGTAAGTTGGTAAAGCCCCAGGACTAATAACAACTTGTAGTTGTGTAGCACATTTAAAGAACATACCTAGGTCAATTAGGGGTTTGTGTGACAACATTTGACATCAAGCATAAATATTAAGGCAGATGAGCAAAAGCTGAGCAAAGATACATTTTCAGGAGAAACACAAAATAGGGAAGAGGACAGATTTAGGGAGGGAGCCTCAGCTCAGCTTTCAGAGAATATATAATAATATATTTTCAAGTTCTAGCAGCATCAGACCTGTGAATATTTTTTGTCAATGGTTGTACCAGATCCTTGGAAGATGTAGACTGCACCCTTATGGCTGTCTTCTAAAGGTGCCCCAATGACAACATCATTGTAGTTATCCAGGTTGAGATCTGAAACTGCAGTTATAGCTGTTCCAAAACGAGAACCACATGGTTGTTTCAAGAGTTGGGGGCATTTCCGATCATCAGTCGTAACCTATAAAAGCACCATTCATAGTATTGCAAATGTTGATTGTTTTAATATGCACAACAAATATTAAATCACTTTTATGAGAGATGTTTCTGGCATTTTCATTTTTGAATGAAAATCCAGAAAGTCAATTAATACCGTTGAATGGTGTAGAGCTTCTGAAGAAGGGTCTAGGCCCGAAACGTCAGCCTTCCTGCTCCTCTGATGCTGCTTGGCCTGCTGTGTTCATCCAGCTCTACACCTTGTTATTTCAGATTCTCAGCATCTGCAGTTCCTACTATCTCTAATATCGTGTTTATGAATGTTTATTGGCAGATATCTAAGAAATCAATCACCATTCACATCCTTGCAGATA
This sequence comes from Ginglymostoma cirratum, assembly GCA_024137785.1. Taxonomy (NCBI): domain Eukaryota; kingdom Metazoa; phylum Chordata; class Chondrichthyes; order Orectolobiformes; family Ginglymostomatidae; genus Ginglymostoma; species Ginglymostoma cirratum. Next base: position 53,529,187 of record JAHRHZ010000248.1, on the reverse strand, counting down.
GATTGACTATATCTTTGCATGCATATTGGCTAAGGGTCAAGTGCTGTTTATTAAAAGGTTGAAATACACGATCTCAAACAGGTAAGAAAATCCTGAGACTACAGCCATACTTTGTTTGCATTGTTCATGTTTTTGCCTGTCAATTTCAAACACTGAAAAAAGAGAGACCAGAGTCAAATATTAGATTGGGATGTACTTATATGTACACACCCCACAAAAGTGTCACTCGATCTACAGCTTCAGGAAATTAGGTACGGCCACTTTGCACTAGGCACTATTATATTGCCCAGGTTCTTGTTGCCGTGTAATCTTCCCAGGTCCTTTGTTTAGAAACATCAATTGTCTGGATCATTTTAAGCAGACCAAGCAACTCACAGCATCATTTTAACACATTATCTTGAAGCAGAAACATAGAAAATAAAGGATTTGGAGAAGTAATTTTTTTTATTACTGTTTCATAAAACTTTAACACTGTTTAATGTTTCAGGTATTTATTCATATCAAGTGTTTTCTGGTTAGACAATATAACATGATACTAAAGTCCCAAAAATTATAGAGATGGCTGAAGAGCTGGTGTATTGTTCCCGGATTCAGGTTTTTGGACAAGTGGAACTTTTTTTGGAATAGAAAAGAGCTGTTCAAAAAGAATGGGTCTAACCCAAACTGGAAAGAGATCAATATCTTAGCAAGGAGATTTGCTAATTCTATTAAGGGAGACTTTATACTGATAGAGAAGGCGAATGGAGGAGTAGCAGTGTAAATGGAAGGATTGATGGGTCAGGTTCTGAATGTGAGGACAGCATGTCAATTAGAAAAGAAGGACAAGGGAGAGTCAGTGTATGTAGTAACTCTGAAGAACTAAATTGCATTAATTCCAATGCAAGGTAAGGCTGATGAACAAAGAACAAAGAACAAAGAAAACTTACAGCCCAGGAACAGGCCCTTCGGCCCTCCAGGCCTGTGCCGATCCGAATCCACTGTCTAAACCTATCGCCCAATTCCTAAGGATCTGTATCCCTCTGCTCCCCACCTACTCATGCATCTGTCCAGACGCACCTTAAATGAATCTACCGTGCCTGCCTCTACTACCTCTGCTGGCAACGCGTTCCAGGCACCTACCACCCTCTGTGTAAAGTACTTTCCGCGTGTATCCCCCTTAAAATTTTCTCCTCTCACCTTGAACGCTTGACCCCTCGTTATTGAATCCCTCACCCTGGGAAAAAGCTTATCTCTATCAACCCTGTCTATACCCTTCATGATTTTGAAGACCTCAATCAGGTCCCCCCTCAATCTCCTTTTTTCTAATGAAAACAATCCTAACCTACTCAACCTCTCTTCATAGCTAGCACCTTCCATACCAGGCAACATCCTCGTAAACCTTCTCTGTACCCTCTCCAAAGCTTCCACATCCTTTTGGTAATGTGGCGACCAGAACTGTACACAGTATTCTAAATGGGGCCGAACCAAAGTCTTGTACAATTTTAACATGACCTGCCAGCTCTTATACTCAATACCCCGTCCGATGAAGGCAAGCATACCATATGCCTTCTTGACCACTCTATCCACCTGTGCAGCCACCTTCAGGGTACAATGGACCTGAACTCCCAGATCTCTCTGCTCATCAACTTTTCCCAAGGCTCTTCCGTTTACAGTATAGTTTGCTCTAGAATTAGACCTCCCAAAATGCATCACCTCACACTTGCCCGGATTGAACTCCATCTGCCACTTCTCCGCCCAACTCTCCAGTCTATCTATATGCTCCTGTATTCTTTGACAATCCCCTATGCTTTCTGCTACTCCCCCAATCTTCGTGTCATCTGCAAACTTACTGATCAGACCACTTATGCCCTCTTCCAGATCATTTATGTATATCACAAACAACAGTGGCCCCAGCACTGATCCCTGTGGAACACCACTGGTCACCTTTCTCCATTTTGAGAAACTCCCTTCAACTACTACTCTCTGTCTCCTGTTGCTCAACCAGTTCTTTATCCACCTAGCTAGAACACCCTGTACACCATGTGACTTCACTTTCTCCATTAGTTTACGATGGGGAACCTTATCAAACGCCTTACTAAAGTCCATGTAGATGACATCTACAGCCCTTCCTTCATCTATCAACTTGGTCACTTCCTCAAAGAGCTCTATTAAGTTAGTAAGGCATGATCTCCCCTGCACAAAACCATGTTGCCTATCACTGATAAGCCCATTCTTTTCCAAATATAAATAGATTCTATCCCTCAGTACCTTCTCCAGCAACTTTCCCACCACTGACGTCAGGCTTACTGGTCTGAAGTTACCTGGAATATCCCTACTACCCTTCTTGTACAGGGGGACAACATTAGCAACTCTCCAGTCCTCCGGCACTTCACCTGTGTTTAAGGATGCTACAAAGATATCTGTCAGGGCCCCAGCTATTTCCTCTCTCGCCTCCCTCAGCATCCTGGGATAGATCCCATCCGGTCCTGGGGATTTGTCCACCTTAATATCCTTTAGCCTACCCAACACATCTTCCCTCCTTATGTCAACGTGATCCAGAGTAAACAAACTTCCATCTCTAATCTCAACATTCATCATGTCCCTCTCCTCAGTGAACACTGATGCAAAGTAATCATTGAGAATCTCACCCATTTTCTCAGGTTCGACACAAAACCTTCCTTCCTTATCCTTTAGTGGACAAACCCTTTCTCTAGTTACCCTCCTGCTTCTTATATATGAATAAAAGGCCTTGGGATTCTCCTTAATTCTGTTGGCTAAAGTTATTTCATGACCCCTTTTAGCCCGCTTGATTCCTCGTTTGAGATTGGTCCTACTCTCCCGATATTCCTCCAAGGACCGTTCTGTTCTTAGCTGACTGGACCTTATGTACTCTTTCCTTTTCTTCTTGGCTAGTCGCACGATTTCTCCTGTCATCCACGGTTCACAAATCTTTCCTTTCCTATCCCTTGTTTTCAAAGGGACATGCCTATCCTGCACTATCTTCAACCTATCTTTGAAAGCCTCCCACATATCAAATGTGGACTTCCCTTCAAATAGCTGTCCCCAATCCACATTTCCCAGCTCCTGCCGAATTTTGATATAATTGGCCTTGGCCCAGTTTAGTATTCTTCCCTTAGGACCACTCTCATCTTTGTCTACGAGTATTCTAAAACTTACAGAATTGTGGTCACTATTCCCAAAGAAATCCCCCACTGCAACTTAAACTCAGGGCACATTTAAGAACATGGTATTGGGATGTCATTGCTATTACAGAAACTTGGCTGAGGGATAGACAAGACTGGCAGCTCAATGTTCTGGCTTATAGATGCTATGGGAAGGCTAGAAAAGGGGGCAGGTGTAGTTGGGGGAGTGCCATTTTTGATTAAGGAATACATTAATGCTGTAGCTAGGGAGGATATTTCTGAAAAATCGTCCACTGAAAATACATGTGTAGAAATTACAAATAAGAGAGGAAAGACCGCTTTGATGGGATGGTACTATAGGCCCTCCGATAGTAAGAGAGAAATTGAAAAACAAATATGTAGGGAGATGTCAGATATATGTAAGCATAAGAAGGTTGGAATAATGGTGGATTTTAATTTTCCAACCATTGACAGGGACTACCGTAGTGTTAAAGATTTGGTGATGAAGAATTTGTCAAATATGCTCTAGAAAATTTCTTTATCAATATGTGGAAACCAGACTTTCTTTCGGGCAATAAAACAAGGCAGGTTCCTGACATAAAAGTGGGGGAACACTTTAGGTCTAGCGATCATAGTTCCATTAGTTTTAAAATGGCTACAGAAAAGGATAAGCCTTCCATAAAAGTTAAAGCTTTTAATTGGACTAAGGCAAATTTTAATTGTATGAAACAAGAACTTTCAAAAGTTGTTTGAAGTCAACTGTTCACAGGTAGAAGGACATCTGACAAGAGTGTTCAAGGTTGTGATGTCAGGAGTTCAGAGGCATTTTGTTCCTGTTAGAGTGAAGGGTAAGGCTGGTAAGATTAAGGAACAATAGATGAATAAAGATATTGAAGCGCTTGTTAAGAATAAAGAGAATCTTATTTTAGATATCGACAGTTTGGTTCAATTGAATCTCTTAATCAATACAAAGAGTGTAGGGGCATTCTTAAGAGAGAAATCAGAAAGGTAAAGAGGGGATATGAGATAGCATTGGCAGATAAGGTCAAGGATAATATAAAGAGATTTTACATACACATTAAGAGCGAGAGGGTAACTGGAGAGAGGGTTGGGCCTCTTAAAGATCAAGGAGGTTGTCTTTGTGTTGAACCCCAAGAGACGGGAGAGATACTAAATGAATATTTCACATCAGTTTTTACTGTGGAGAAAGAAATAGTCTAGAGAATGTAGAGAAATAAACTCTGAGATAAAAGGTACTGCAGATGCTGGAGAATCCGAGATAACAAGGCGTGGGGCTGGATGAAGACAGCAGGCCAAGCAGCATCATAGGAGCAGGAAAACTTGACGTTTCGGGCCTAGACCCTTCATCAGAAATGGGGGAGGGGAAGAGGGTTCTGAAATAAATATAAAATAAATAAAATAAATAAATAAAATAAATATAAAATATATAAAATAAATAAAAATATTGGCCTGCTGTGTTCATCCAGCCCCGTGCCTTGTTATCAGAGAAATAAACTCTGATGTTTTAAGAATAGTTCACATTGCAGAAGAGGAGGTTCGAGAGGTCCTAGAGAACAGAAAGATGGATAAATCTCTGGGACATGATCTGGGACACAGAATGCTGTGGGAAGTAGGGGAGGTAATTAAGAGACCCCTTGCAGAAGTATTTGCATCATCTATAACTACGGGTGAGGTGCCTGATGACTGGAGGATGGCTAATGTTGTTCCTTTGTTTGAGAAAGGTTGAAAGGAGAAACTGGGGGACTATAGCCCTGAAAGTCTGACCTGGTTGTGGCTAAATTGTTGGAGGTGATGAAAAAAGGTAGGAGATATGGACATTCAGAGAGGCAGAAATTGCTGAGGGACAATCAGCGTGGTTTTGTGCAAGGAAAATCGTGTCTCTCAAACTTGATTGAGTTTTTTGAGGAAGATACCAAAAAGATTGATGATGGCTGAGCAGCAGACTTCATTTATTTGGATTTTAGTAAAGCCTTTGACAAGGTTCCGCATGATGGACTGTAAAGTTATGTCACATGAGATTCAGGGTGAGCTTGCCAATTGGACACACAATTGGCTTAACAGCAGGAGACAGAGTGCAATGGTGGAGGATTGCTTTTCAGACTGGAGGCCTGTGACCAGTGGTGTTCCACAGGGATTGGTTCTGGGTCCTCTTTTGTTTGTCATTCACATAAATGATTTGGATGAGAATATAGAAGACATGGTTAGTAAGGTTGTAGGTGCAATGGTAAACAGTGAAGAAGGTTTTATAAGATTACAAAGGGATCTTGATCAAATGGGTCAATGGGCTGAAAAAAGGCAGATGGAGTTCAACCTGGATAAATGCGAGGTATTGCATTTTGATACAAGAAGCAAGGGTAGGGCTTATACAATGAATGGTAGGGCCTTGGGTTGTGTTGTAGAACACAGGGACCTAGGGGTGCAGGCACATAATTCTTTAAAATTTGCATCACATTAGACAGGATGGCTAAAAAGGCATTTCACATGCTTGCCTTTGTTGCTCAGTCCTTTCAATACATGAGTTGGGGTGTTATGTTGTGATTGTATAGGACATTGGTGAGGCCTCTTCTGGAATACTGTGTCCGGTCTGGTCGCCCAGTTATAGGAAGGACTTTTATTGAGCAGCAGAGGGTTCAGAAGAGATTTACCAGGATGTTGCAGGGTATGGAAGGTTTGAGAAAGGCTAGATAAGCTGGGACATTTTTCACTGGAGTGTGGGAAGTTGAGAGATGACTTGATAGAAATTTATAAAATAGGAGAGGTATAGATGGAGTTGATGGTATTTGTCTTTTCCTGTAAGGTGGAGAATTTCAAAACTAGGGGGCACATTTTTAAGGAGAGGAAAGAAATTTAGAAAAGACATAAGAGGCAAATTCTTTTACACAGAGGGTGGTTGGCAATTGGAATAAACTTCCTGATGAAGTGATGGACGGGTGTACAATTACAATGTTTAAAAGACGTTTGGATAGAAACATAAATAGGAAAGGTTTGGAGAGATATGGGCCAGGAGCAGGCAGGTTCTTTATTATTCTTTTTTTTCCTTTATTTATTCACGGGATGAAGGCATCGCTGACCAGGCAGCATTTATTGCCCATCCCTAATTACCCAGAGGGCAGTTAAGAGTCAATCACATTGCTATGGGTCCGGGGTCACATGTAGGCCAGACAAGGTAAGGATGGCAGTTTCCTTCTCTAAAGGACATTAGTGAACTAGATGGGTTTTTTCCGATAACCAGCAATGGATTTGTGGTCATTATCAGATTCCTAATTCCAGATATTTTACTGAATTCAAATTCCACCAGCTGCCATGGCAAGATTCAAACTAGTGCCCCAGAATGCTAGATAACAAGCATGGGGCTGGATGAACACAGCAGGTCAAGCAGCATCATAGGAGCAGGAAAACTTGACGTTTCGGGCCTAAACCCTTCATCAGAAATCAGAATGCTATCTGGGTCTCTAGATTAACAGTCCAGTGATATTACCACTAGGCCACTGCCTCCCCTAAGGTATTGCACTCTGAGGAGGGACTAGTTTAGTTTGGGATTATGTTTGGCATGGACTGGCTGGACCAAAGGGTCAATTTCCATGCTGTATGACTCTATGACTTGCTCCCAAACTGGGAAGGTTACAGTGTATTGTCATTTTTTTTATTCACACACAGGATGACGGTATTGCTGCCTCAGCCAGCATTTATTGCTCATCCCTAATTGCCCAGAGGGTAGTTAAGAATCAATCACATTCCTGTGGGTCTAGACTCACATGTAGGCCAGACCAGCTAAAGATGGCAGTCTCTTTCCCTAAAAGACATTAGTGAACCAGATAGCTTTTTTGACAATGGATTCATGGTCATCATTAGGGTCTTAATTCCAGATTTTTTAATTGAATTTAAATTCCAAAATCTGCTGTTTACACCATCCTCTCTGGCAGGATTCAAACCCAGGTCCATAGAACGTTGTCTGGGTCTCTAGATTTAAGTCCAGCGATAATACTACTAGGGCCATCACCTCCCCTATCTAAAGAACCTTCAAAGCTACTCTTCCTCTGCAAATGATTTGCACAGACAAGTGAGTTCAGAAGCATGGGGTAAAGAATGCAAACCCTACAAGTTTGGATGCCACCCTACCAGCTCTGCAGAGGCAGTATTATGGGTAGGTAGAAAATTGTACTGCCACACACTTGGTCAGCTTCAAAAGTGTTCCCGCTCCCAGAGACCTTCCCGGATCTGAAATTCCTGTGGCAGTGCCTACCTGCACAGCAACAGTAGTTTTCTAATCAAGATGCTTAGAGAGGCACGTCGTGCTTGTTTTTGGTCGCAGCATGAATTTGATAAGCTGCACATAGACTGCTTGATGTGAGAGGAGGAATGAAATGTCTTTACAGAGGTAAGTTTAAGCAGCATTGCATTTGAGGCTGTTGTAGAGATCATGAGCAATCAAAAGCAAGGAGTGGGGGTGGTTGTGGTGTCTGTTCATATTGCAGCTTTGCCATTCAATGTGTAAATCATGGAGACAGATGTCTACAATGCCCAGATTATACTGTATCTTGCACACACTTATGCCTTGCATATGCTTGCCTGCCAACAATTCAGCCCATAGCAGCACTCCCGCTGGTCTCACAGTGCAGACCTCCACTGGAGTGCCCAGTTTCTTGCACTTCCATCTCGGGAGTCTCTTTCCATTATCCTTATTGAATGATGAAGGCATAAAAACGCTTCTCCATGTGCAGGAAGATTCCCAGTGCTGCTGCACCTTTGACCCAACTGGAGTTGGGACCTGGAAATGGTGCCAATATGTGAATATTTCCATTGAGGAGAATAGAATCGAATAGTCATTTATTGTTACATGTATTTTGTACAAAAGAAATGCAGTGAAAAGTGTTTAGGTCACCATGCCACGGAGCCTATTGTAATAACTGAAGGCACAGATAAGAAAAATAGAATAAAATTAAGACAAAGTCCATCTGAATTCAATTTACAGCTCCTGGGTTCAAGAAAGGCCTTTACGCTGAGTCTTGTTTTTTTTTAAAGATGTTTAATTTTAACTATGGACTCCAGGAGAACTTACGTAAAAAGCTGTGAATGCTGAGCTTGCTAAGACTTCAGTAAGACAAAAACATTTAAACCAATTACAAATTACTTTCAGGCAATAACATAAACAGGAGGAAGTCATAGTGGAAAAGGAGATAAATATAACTGAAAGAGGACAGGTCACAGGAGAAAATGAAAGAAAGAACAATTAATACCATATCTCTAAGGCTGTGGGTCTACAGGACTAGTGAGGTCCATTGGTTTTTAATAGAGTTACTTTAGGGGCAAACTAACTCCTGAATTATATGACATGCAACTTAAAGCTCTCAGCCAAGGTTTGTTCAATGTTGTCCATTCTGTCTATTTAACTTTAGCTATCTTGATGCAGAGGCCCAATCTGGGAGGCGGGCTGGGGGTGGGGAGGCGAGGGATTGCCTGACATAAAATCATTGTTTATCCAGAGGGGATTTCCAGATGAAGTATTCGAGACAGATATTTACATCCCAGCAGTGACATTGAGAACAATCGGCTCTGTCTCAACATGAATACTTATTTTGAAAGTAGAATTGTTTTACAAACAAATTTAATCCATTTCCATTTGGTTTATCAGTTTCTCTCATGAGTAAATCTGATTGGTCAAGACTGGTAGCTCCAGTTAAATATAATTTTAAGTCTGCAAGTCTATTTAAACATTTCCAAAAATGTAGCTGACAATTTGCTTACTTCAAGTTGTCTTGCTCAACTTTGTGGAGAGTGAAGTAGGCTTGCATTACTTATGTGGTATCCTATGATTTCTGTACAAAAGAACTAATACAGGAGTTTGTTTCTTTCTACACTACACTAGTTTCATTTCATGCTATTGCATTTAACAATAAATTTGAATTTTCTGATAAAAAGCATTATGCATATGCTCAGTCTGTGAATGGTGCATTTACATCACAGGGATCCTTGGTTAGCACAAAGAAAAGAAGCAATTCTGGAATAAGTCATTTGCAGCTCTGCCACTGCCAGTGTTATTAGGAATTATAAAGTAATTAGCATAGTCCTATCTCACTACAGATGCCAGGGATAATTATATTCAGACTCATTCGTCCAAATATGGACAAACGGCTGAATTCAAGAAGTGTGGTTGAATGAAGCATTTAGCCAAGTATGGCATCATGAAGGGTTAGCAATCTCAAAGTCAGTGGGTATTGGGAAAATCTCTCTATTCGTTTGAATCCTTCCTATCACAAAGGAAAATCGTTGTCATTGTTGAAGACTAATTGTTTCAGCCCCAGGCCATCTCTGTAGGTGCTGTAACAAGATTAAAGAGCCTGGATTCAGGTCTGATGATCCTGGCTGCAGGAACAGCAAATCATATTCAGCCTGGGAACCCTGCAGCCCAATGGCATCAATGTGGATTTCACAAGCTTCAAAATCTCCCCTCCCCCAACCGCATCCCAAAACCAGCCCAGCTCATCTCCACCTCCCTAACCTGTTTTTCCTCTCACCTCAAGCCACACCCCCATCTCCTATCTACTAACATCATCCCGCCCCTTTGACCTGTCCGTCCTCCCTGGACTGACCTATCTCCTCCCTAACCCCCTACCTACACTCACCTTTACTGGCTCCATCCCCGCCTCTTCGACTTGTCTGCCTCCTCTCCACCTATCCTCTCCTCCATCCATCCTCTATCCGCCTCCCCCTCTCTCCCTATTTATTTCAGAACCCTCTTCCCCTCCCCCACTTCTGATGAAGGGTTTAGTCCCGAAATATCCAGTTTTCCTGCTCCTATGATGCTGCTTGACCTGCTGTGTTCATCCAGCCCCATGCTTGTTATCTCGGATCCTCCAGCATCTGCAGTACCTTTTATCTCTGTTACACCGGAACAAGAGCCTTTTCAAACTGAGACAAGGAGAAATTTCCTCACTCAGAGGGTGGTGAGTCTATGGAATTCTCTACCACAGAAAGCAGAAAAAGTCACTGAATATATTTAAGAGGAAATTTATCGAGGATAAAAGCATCAAGTGGTGTGGGAAGAGTAGGGAGTATGGTGTTGAAATGGAGGATCTGCCATGACTCAGATGAATGGTGCTGCAGGCTCGATGGGCTGAATAGCCTTCTCCTGTTCACATTTTCAATGTTTTTAAGTTCCTCAGTTTCATGTCCTTGGCCTAACCATCATTCCTGCTTCATAAAGTCAGAGGTATGCATCATCACTGATGATTTTACAATACACAGTACCAATTGCGAGTCCTCAGACACTGGAGCAGTCCAGGTCAGATGCAGTCAGACTTGGACAATATTAATTAAGAAGTGGAAAGTAATAGCTAAGAAATGACAATCTCCAGCAAGACAGAAATCAAACCATCTCCCCTGATATTCTTTGCTAATACAATTCCTGAAAGCCCCATTATCAATATCCTCGAAATGCATTGACTGGAATTGTAACAGAACCAGCCATATAAATAATTAATTTATAATAAGAAGAATGATACAATCTTTAATTATTGCTATATCAGTAGAAGTTGATGAAAAGTCCTGGAAAAATTTTTAGATCTGATGCCTGAAGTCATCATTTTTCTCAAATCAAGGAGTGAAATGCGTAATAAGCTGTCAGACAATGCGTGATTACTCAATTTTATATTCCTTGCAGACATAATGTCAAAACCGAATGAGTTGAACTGTGAATTGTAGAGAAAGGACAAAGACTTAGCACACATGATCAGTGCTGTGCATGGATTTAAATTGAAACTGGGCCTGTAGTCTTCCCAATTAAAAACAAAACTCTGCAGCACTTCCTGAGTTTGGAGAGCATGCTAGAAAACAAATCAAAGACAAGGAGAAATGGATCCATCCAGAAAACTTCTATGCACATCTGAAAAAAGTTAACAGAGGAATTCAACAATGATACTGAGCTGAAAGTCAGATCAAAGGACAATGATTAAAGTTTTAGCAAAGATCTGTTTGATATTTTGTGGTTTGCAAAACAGAGAAACCTACTCATTCCTATCATCTTGTGCTTTTAAAGTGAATGCTTACTTTGCTATCTCATAGAGGAATGTGGAGGCATTCTCACAAATGAAGATTATCAAGTTCAAATATTATACCTTCCTCACAATTGGAGACAAAATGAATATTAAATATTAACTCTGCTTTCTATCTGTAGATGCTGCCAAGCCTGCCGAGTTTCTTGAGCAATTTCTGTTTTTGTTTCAGATTTCCAGCATCTACAGTTCTTTGTTTTATTTTACTAGTTATATAAACTTGGTTTCAGATTTATATAGCACTAAAACTAAACTGTTTATATTTTTCAGGGATCATCAAGGGTGACACTTAAATTTAATTAAAATGATCCTGAGCTGAAAAGATGGGGCACTGCTGTAGTAATCGCTTTCACAAAGTGAGATTAGGAAATTAGTGAGCACTACAGTGTTGCAAACAACTCTGAGCACAACTTGACTGAAAACAACAAATGCTGGCAATCACAGCAGGTCAGACAGTATCCATGGAGAGAGAGCAAGCTAATGTTTTGAGTCCAGATGACTCTTCATCAGAGCTGAAATGAAGTGTGGAGAGGACAGCATTTATAAGGACGGGTCACTGGACTCGAAATATTAACTCCGATTTTTTTCTTCACCGATATTGTCAGACCTGCTGAGCTTTTCCAGCAACTTCTGTTTTTGTTCTTGAAAGGATAGTAATTGGGATGGGGGGAGGGGAGGACATGATAACAAGTTAAAAGAAAAGGAAGAAATTGTTCACAATTTAAAAGTGTTGAACTCAAAATTAAGTTCAGAAGGCTGTAAAGTGCCTAGTCTGAAGATGTGATGTTTTCCTTCCAGTCAGGGCAGCACGGTGGCTCAGTGGTTAGCACTGCTGCCTCACAGCGCCAGGGACCTGGGTTCAATTCTACCCTCGGGTGACTGTCTGTGTGGAGCTTGCACGTTCTCCCCATGTCTGCGTGGGTTTCCTCTGGTTTCTGTCCACCGTCCAAAGATGTGCAGGTTAGGTGGATTGGCCATGCTAAATTGACCATAGTGTTCAGGGATGTGTAGTTTAGGTGGATGGGTCTGGGTGGGATGCTCTGAGGGTTGGTGTGGACTTGTTGGGCCGAAGGGCCTGTTTCCACGCTGTAGGGATTCTATGATCTATGGTATTCACTGGAGCACTACAGCATGCCAAGGGCAGACTGTGGGCATGTGAGCAGGACACTGTGTTAAAATGACCAGCTATGGGAAGGTCAGGGGCCTGCTTGTGTACAGACTGGAGATGTTTGGCAAAGCAGTCACCCAGTCTACATTTGGTTTCTCCAATGTAGAATAGGCCACATTGGGTGTAGCAAATACAATACACAAGATTGGATGAGGTGTTTTGCAGGTGTTGCATCTTCTGCGGTTACATGTGAAGGTGCCGTGGAAGTGGGTGTGGTTTTGGTGGTTGTGGAATGGACTAGGATGTCCTAGAGGGAATGATCCCTGCAAAATGCAGACAGGGGGATTGAGGGGAAGATGTGTTTGGTGGTGGCGTTTTGCTGGAAGTTGCCTGAAATGTCAGAGAATGATCCTTTGAGTGCGGAAGCTGGTGGGATGAAACATGGGGACAAGGGGAACCCGATCACAGTGTTGTGAGATAACAAGCATGGGGCTGGATGAACACAGCAGGTCAAGCAGCATCATAGTTTTCCTGCTCCTATGATGCTGCTTGACCTGCTGTGTTCATCCAGCCCCATGCTTGTTATCTCGGATTCTCCAGCATCTGCAGTACCTTTTATCTCTGACACAGTGTTGTGAGTCTTGGGAAGGGGCAAGGGCTGAGGCACGGGTGATAGGTTGGATGTGGTTGAGGGCCCCGTCAACCACAGTGGGTAGGAAACCACAGTCATGGGAGAAGCAAGCCATGTCAGCAGCACTTTTTCAGAAGGTGAGCACAACTTCCCCTTTGGGAGCTTAGGGTTACAGAATTGGTGATTAAACTTTATTGTGCAGTTTTATTTATCCATTTTATGTAATGTACGTAAAAAAACTTTCACATTAGTTTAACAAAAATAAGGTGGAAGAAACTTTAGCCCCATTTACAAGCCTGAAACAGATGTAATGTATTGATTAGTGCTTCCCAAACTTTTTTTTCATATTTCTTCATGGGATGTGGACAGTACTGTCCAGACCAGCATTTATTGCTCATCCCGAATGTTCAGAAAGTAGTTACGAGTCATCCACATCATTGTGGGTGTGGAGTCACAAAATCACACAATTGTTACAGCACAAAATAAGGCCATTTGGCCCATCATGTCTGCACTGGTTCTATTATCTCGTGCCTATCTCTTGCCTTCTCCACATATCCGTGCATACCATTTCTATCCAACTGATTATCTAATGTCTTTTTGAATGCCTCAATTGAACCTGTGCCCACCATATTACCAGGTCATGCATTCTCTCCCCGAATTGTGTGAAAAGGTTTTATCTCATATCGCCCTTGCTCCGTTTGCACTTCACTTTAAATCCGTGCCCTCATTCTTTTTTCTTTTATGAGCTGGGACAGTCTCTCCCATCTACTTTATCCAACCCACACATGATTTTCAAACCTCTAAGAAATCTCCTTTTCGTCTTGGAGCTGGAGGAACACAGCAGGCCAGGCAGCATCAGAGAAGCAGGAAAGTTGACATCTCGGGTTGGGACTCTTCCTCAAAAATGGGGAGGGGGAAGGGAGCTGGGAAATAATTAGAGGGAGGAGGGGTGGGGCTGGGGAAAGGTAATGGGATGGTGATAGTTTGGATGCAGGCAAGGCGTGGTGGAGATTGGTCAGTGGGAAGGGTAGGACGGATAGGTGGGGAAGAAGATGGACAGGTTATGTCAGGTCAGGTCAGGTCAAATATCCCTCTCATCACCACCTTCTTGACCTGACACAACCTGTACCATCTTCTTCCCCACCTATCCACCCTACCCTCCCTGCTGACCAATCCCCACTACCCCCTACCTGCATCCAACCTAGTACCATCCCACCTACCTTTCCCCAACCCCACCAATCCTCCCTCTTGCCTCCTTGATCTGCCACAGCCTCTCCATCTTCTCTCCCACCTATCCGCCCCACCCATTCCACTGACCAATCCCACCACTCCTTACCTGCATCCACCTATCACCACCCCAACTACCTTTTCCCAGCCCCACCCTTCCTCTCTATTTATTTCCCAGCTGCCTTCCCAGCCCCACCCCCCCACCACCATTTCTGAAGAAGGGTCCTGACCCAAAACATCATCCTGCTCCTCTGATGCTGCCTGGCCTGCTGTGTTCCTCCAGCTCCCACACTGTGTTGTCTCTGATTCAGCATCTGCAGTTCTTGCTGTCTCCTTTTTGTCTTCTTCTTTCAAAGGAGGACAGTCCCAGATTCTTCAATCTCTCCTCATAACTGATGCATCTTATTCTTGGAACCATCCTTGTAAAATATGGAATGCACCAAACGAGACAGCAGATTTCTTTCCCTAAAGGTCATTAGTGAACCAGAAGCGTTTTCAAGACAATTGACAGGGATCACCAGATTTTTAATTGAATTCACATCTCTTGATTTTCCATGGTAGGATTTAAGCCCATATCCCCATTGTCCTGAAATTCAGGGTGACTAGTCATTCCCGCAATAGCACCCACTGAACTTTTCCACTGTGATTCCATTTAAAGTTTGAAAATTGTCACAGTCCTTTGGTGAGAACTAGCCTAGCAGAAGGGGTGAGAGAAAGACCTATGAGAACATGGGATGGGAAATAATAAAGAACAGTAAGAATGGGGTGGAGAGTGAAGCTCCTGCAGTGGCCATTGCTGATTTGCGACTACAATATTTAAGTTTGTGACTCCACTTGGGTTCCTCATCCACTTTGGGACACCCTGGTAAAGAGGCAAACCCTGAACTAGGAAAATCAAAGCTGGGCCTCAGCATTCAGAAACATGACTTGGGCCAGCTGCCATCATCTGTCAAGTCTCCACAGACTGCTCAACCTTTTTAAACATGATGAATATCGCATTGCTTGGCTGAAGTTCCCTTCTGGGAGGCGAGATGGAACAGCAAGAAAGAAGGGAGGATTTCATTCATAACTGCTCTAAAATCCGGACAGCATTCCTTCTGTGTTCACAGGAATTATTTTTGAATTTAAAGAAAATTTCCGCAATTCTTTTGAAAATATGTTTTCACAGGATGTGGGTGTCTCTGTAATGGCCAGCATTAATGGTAATCTACTGTTACCATTAAGCCAGGGGATCAATCCTGGCTCGATGAAAAAGTGCAGAAGGGCTTGCCAGGAGGAGCACTAAGTCAACCTGGTGAAGCTACAACGCAGGATTACTTCCATGCCAGCTGCATAAATAGCAAGTGATGGACAGAGCCAAGAAATTCCACAAATAATGGATCAGATATGAACTCTGCAGTGCTGCCACATCTAGTTGTCAGTGGTGGTGAATAATTAGACAACTTACTGGATGGGAGGCTCTGCAAATATCCCCATCCACAATAATGAGGGAGGCCTGTGTATCAGTGCAAAAGGTAAGACTAAAGCATTCACAATGATCTTCAGCCAGAATTGCCAAGTGGATGATCTATCTCAGCCTCCTCCTGTGGTCCCCAGTGTCACTGATGCCAGTCATCGGCCAATTCAACTCGCTCCACATGATATCAAGGAACAGTTGGAGTTGATGGATAGTATAAAGGCTATGAGGCCTGACAACATTCCAGCAATTGCACGGAAGACTTTTGCTCCAGAACTTGCCACTTCCCTAGCCAAGCTGTTACAGTACAGTTACAACACTGGCATCTACCTAACATTGTGAAAAATTGCCTAGAAATGTCCAGTCCACAAAAAGCAGGACAAATCCAACCTGGCCAATTGCTGCCCCATCAGTCTCCTCTCGATCATCAGTAAATTGATGGAAAGTATCACTATCAGCAGCACCTACTCAGCAATAACCTGCTCACAGGTTGCACCAGGGCCACTCATCTCCTGACCTCATTCGAGCTCAGTTAGCTCAAGCATGGAGAAAAAGAGCTGAACTGCAGAAGTGAAGTGAGGGTGACTGCCTTTGACATGCAGGCAGCCTTTGCTCGAGTCTTTCATCAAGAATCCCAGGCAAACCTAAAATCAATGGGAGTTAGGAGGAATTTCCTCTGCCGGTTTGTGTCATACTTAGGATGAAGGAAAATGGTTTAACCTGTTGGAAATCAGTCATCTGAGTTCCAGGATATCTCTGTAGGATATCCTCACTAATGGCATTGTGGTTGGACCTACGCCAGATGGACTGCAGCAGTTCAAGTATGCAGTCCACCATCACCTTCTCAAAGGCAACTAGGGCTCAGCAACAAACAGTGGCCCAATCAGTGATGCCCACGTCTCATGAATGAACAATGAAAATAATTGTTCTTCATACTTAATTGTCCTTGATAAGATGATGGTAAATTACAGATAAATCCATGGCATCAATGGGGAGGGAATTTGAGAACTTTGAATCAGTAACAGTAAAGGAATAGTAATATAGTTCCATGTGAGGATGGTGCATGACTTGAAAAGGAACTTGCACATGCTGATGTTCCTGTGTGTCTGCTGTCCTAGACATTGTGGATTTAGGAGGTATAGTCTAAGGAACCTTGGTGAGTTGCAGTATCTTGTAGAAGGGACACACTGCTGGTTCTGTGCCTTGGAGGATATTTACACTCCATGACAGGGTGTGTTGATCACGTAGGCTGCATTGCCCTGGCTAGTATTGAATGTCTTGAGTTGTTGGAGCTATACTTCAAGTCACAGAGTTATAGAGTCATACAGCGTGGAAACAGAACTTATGGTTTACCTCGTCCACGCTGACCAGGTTTCTCAAATTAAAGTAGTCCCACTTGCCTGCATTTGGCCCACTTTAAACTTTCCCTATTCATGTACCTGTCCAAATGTTTTTTAAATGTTGTAACTTTAACTGCATCGACCACTTTCTCTAACAGTTCATTCCACAGACAAATCACCCTCTGTAAGATGATGTTGCCCCTCCTCTCACCGTAAAATTACACCCTCTATTTTTGAACTCTCCTACCCTACAGAAAAGACTTTTGCTATTCACCTTATCTATGCCACTTATGATTTTATAAACCTCTATAAGGTCATCTCTCGATCTTCTATGCTCCAGTGAAAACAGTCCCAGCCTATTCAGCCTCTCCTCATAATTCAAACCCTCCACTCCTGGCAACATCCTTGTAAATCTTTTTTGCACCCTTTTCAATTTAATATACTTCCTTTAGGAGGGTGACCAGACCTGTACACTGTACTCCAAAAGTGGCCTCACCAACATGCTGTACAACTTCAACATGATGTCCAAACTCCAATGTTCAATGGTCTGAACAATGACTGGAAGCTTGCTAAATGCTTTCTTAACCACCCTGACTATCTGTGACACAACCTTCAAGGAAATATGTACCTGAACCGTGAGATCTCTCCGTTCGACAACACTACCCAGGGCCCTACCATTAACTGTACAAGTCACGTCCTTGTTCATCTTACCAAAATGCAACACCTTGTATTTATCTAAATTACACTCTATTTGCCACTCCTTGGTCCATTGGCTAAGATAACCTTCTTCACTGTCCACTATATCACCAATTATGGTATCATCCACACTAACCATGTTCCTGTATTGACATCCAAATTGTTTATACAAATGACGAATAACAGTGTACCTAGCACCAATCCATGTGAAACACCACTGGTCACAAGCCTTCAATTCGAAAAACACATCTCCACCACCACCCGACCATCAAGCCAACTGTGTATCCAATTGGCTAGCCCTCTCTGAATCCTAAATGATCTAACTTTACTAACCAGTCTGCCGTGCGGAAACTTGCCAAAGGCCTTGCTAAGGTCAATGTAGACAACGTCTACCACTCTGCCCTCATCTATCTTTGAGTGGGATGTATTCCATCACATTCCTGTTATGTGTCTTGTAGACGGTGGCTAGATTCTGAGGAGTCAGCAGCTGAATTACACTCCTCAGAATTCCCAGCCTCTGACTTGCTCCTTTTTGTATTTATTCATGGGCTGAGGGCATTGCCCAGAGGGCAGCTAAGGGTCGACCACATTACTGCGGGTCTGGAGTCACAAATAGGCCAGACTAGATAAGGATGGCAGTTTCCTTCCCCAAAAGAACATTCGCGAGCCAGATGGATTTTTCCAACAATCGGCAATGGATTCACGAACATCATTAGATCCTTGACTCCAGATTTTTTTATTGAATTCATTTTCCACCATCTGCCATGGCAAGATTCGAATCAGTGTCCCCAGAACATTATCTGGGTCTCCGGATTAACAATCCAGTGGTAATATCAATAGGCTCTGGTAGCCACAGCATTTATATAGCTGGTCCACTTCAGTTTCTTATCAACAGTAACCACCAGGAATGTAATAGTAGGGGCTACAGTGATAGTAAGCCTTTACAAGAATAGATGGTTCGACTCTTGTTAGAGTTGATCATTGACTTGTACCGTATGATCTGAATGTTACTTGTCACTTATCAACCTGAATTGCTGTTGCCTCTTTGGCCACAGTGACTACTAAACAACCCTGAGCAAGTCCCGGGCTGCTCATTTCATGTCAGTCTTGGCAAGGGCTCCCAAAACAAGTATGAGCCAAAAAAAAATCAAAAGAACTGTGGATGCTGCAAATCAGAAATAAAAACAGAAATTGCTGGAAAAGTTCAGCAGATCTGGCAGCATCTGTGGAGAGAAATGAAGTATTAGCCCATATTTACATTTGTAAGCAGCCTAACACCTATTTTAAGGCAATCACCAGGAACAGCAGGAAAATAGGAGATAACAAGCATGGGGCTGGATGAACACAGCAGGTCAAGCAGCATCATAGGAGCAGGAAAACTTGACGTTTCGGGCCTAAACCCTTCATCAGAAATGG
>JAHRHZ010000248.1:53493183-53509719 GCA_024137785.1 Ginglymostoma cirratum | reverse complement strand
AGGGTTTAGGCCCGAAACGTCAAGTTTTCCTGCTCCTGTGATGCTGCTTGACCTGCTGTGTTCATCCAGCCCCATGCTTGTTATCTTGGATTCTCCAGCATCTGCAGTACCTTTTATCTCTGATACAGCAGGAAAATAGCTTGGCTCGTTGCGAGGTCTGATGTTTAACCAGTGTCCTTTGGGTGCAGGAGATTTTCAACAGAACATATTTTATTTTTTACCTACCTCATTGAATTTCCCTGCATGGAGACCTGAGGCAGAATGACAACCACACTTCTGCTTTAATGGCTCAAGGATCATTTCATATCGAAACTCATTCTAAAATAAAGAAAGAAATGAAGATTCAGATGTACGCTTCAATGCTGCATGACTTTGTAAAAACGTGTCTGAGCAAGTAACAAATTCTTGCAGTTTACCAAGGACAAAGCATTATGCGGAGAAGCTAGGAGTCAGGTGTGTGGGACTATGTTTTAAGACGTTATAATGCCTGTGCTGCTATTAAAAATTAATTTGTAAGGTTATTGCCTTATACCTCTGTACCGCAAGGGAAAGAAGTGAGCAAACACTTCTGTTTTTAAAAGTCATATCTTACACAATGGGCTGAAGGTGGGAGGGTTGGCATTAGGCTATCACAGCCCCCGCAGCCCTCACTGCCCTGCATTGGCATATTACCAGTAGCAGTAACCTCAGTGGCAAAGCCATTTAAATGCCAGCTATTTAAGCCAGTCCTGAGATAACACAGTGTGGAGCTGGAGGAATAGAGCAGGCCAGGAAGCATCAGGGGAGCAAGAAAGTTGACGTTTCAGGTCGGGACCCTTTTTCAGAAATGGGGGAGGGGGAAGGGAGCTCAGAAGTAAATAGAGAGACGAGGGTTGGGGCTGGGGAAGGTAGGTGCGATGGTGATAGGTGAGTGCAGGAAGGCAGTGGTGGGGATTGGTCAGTGAGGTGGGAGGAGCATATAGGTGGAAGAGAAGATGAACAGGTTGTGTCAGGTCAAGGAGGTGGGGATGAGAGGGAGGTTTGGTCATGGGATGAGGCTGGGGGTGGAGAGATTTTGAAACTGGTAAAGTCCATATTTAGGCCATTGGATCATAGGCTCCCGAGGCGGAATATGAGGTGCTGTTCCTCCAGTTTCCGGGTGTGTCACAATGATCCCCAGAGTATTAGCAGAGCTTCAGCATTAACGATTTAGTGAATACACCACTAGGCTCTTGCCTCATCTGCTTGACCCTGTCCTTCCCAGAAACAGTTACATGTCTTTGAGGGCGCCCCACCATTGAGGCACACACATCCTGGTGCAGGACCCTCAGCTTGCTGCTAGCACTGGTGGTGCTGAACTGCCTACTAACTAATTGAGCCAGGAACTCTTACAGGCAGGCTGCATTCCTCAATTGAAAGGGTGGTCCAGTGGCGTCTTAGAAATTGTTCACTGTTAGTGACATGCTCTCACTCCACAAGTGGGATTGGCTCCCACTTTTGTTCCGGCAGTAGAACTTCACCCCTCATGGAGAAAGCAAAATTCAGCTCTTTGTGTTAGAGTTGTGCTTTGTTTTTAAAAATTCCAGACATAAGTCAAGTCTTGTGTTCAAAATCAGTTCAATGCCAACTCTGTTTCAACAGTGTATTACTGTTTCACAATATGTAAATATTAAGGAGATAGAAGATGTAAAGTACGTTATTCCTAGTTCCCTTGGGCAGAATGTGTATTTATGCTACAGGGCTTTCTCTCACTATCTGCTGCACAGTGAGTCTTTTCTTTTCTATGGATTACATAAATTCTGCATTTCCTTTTGCATGATAAAGATTATATGAAGTAGCACCCTTCAAAACAAGACAGTACTTGTTTTTTGCTATGTTTGTGA
The DNA here is from genome assembly GCA_024137785.1 of Ginglymostoma cirratum. Lineage (NCBI taxonomy): Eukaryota > Metazoa > Chordata > Chondrichthyes > Orectolobiformes > Ginglymostomatidae > Ginglymostoma > Ginglymostoma cirratum. The sequence goes on along the minus strand of JAHRHZ010000248.1, from coordinate 53,507,857 downwards.
TTTTGTCCAAAAGATGAAGATTTTGTTTAAAGTTGCATGTGATGACACAAACTGAGAAATTTCATTTATTTAATGAATATTGCAAATAATAACATATTTACATACCACCTTTAATGTAATGAAAACATCCATGGCACTTCACAATCTTCCTGAGTAGACAGTAGATCAAATTCTTTGTTTTTAAAGCGTTTCTTGGAGGAGGAAAGTGAGATTGTGAGACTGAGAATTGTGGGGAGGGCATTCCAGAAGGGAAGTGAAGGCCACTGATGGTTAACACACTTTAAATCAGAGGTAAAGGTCCAAAATTCAATGAGCATGTATCGTTGAAAGATTATGGGGCTGGAGGAAATTACAAAGATGTGGAAGGTGAGGCCAGGGAAGGACGCGAAAACAATGAAGAGAAGTTTAAAATCAATGTGTTGCTTAACCAGGAGCCAATGTAAGTTAATGCACACACGGTTGATAGGAAAATATTACAGATAGATATTTTGACGGTGTTAGACTTGCTGCTTTGCTTTTACAATTCCCGAAGAAATTACTCCATGAGTGACATTATGACCCTTGGCCAGTGCTCAGAATAATATGGTTAAATGATTCATTAGACAGGAATATTATTGAATGGTTTTGCTACATTAAACTAGAACGACTGGATATTTAGCATTGGGTGTGATTTTATGACATATAAGTAATTCTGTGTTTACTTTATAACTGAGGAGAATATTTAAATTTATCACCTCTTTCAGATTGTAAACATAAACTCTTCCTTGCTCTTCTTTCTCAGTTCCCATGTACATAGGAGCTCCAACAAGAAGAATATCAGTTAACGAATCTTTATTGATGTCAATGGCACACACAGTGCTGCCAAAATATGAACCAATCTGAAAAACAGGAATGGCATTCATGTCAAACAAACAGGACAAGCTGTTGCCTCTGTCATCATCCAGAAACACAGTTGATATATCATTTATTCTTTTGCTATACTACAATGACTTTGGGGCCTTGAGGTTGCAAAAGTATAGTTAATTCACCGTACTATGTATTGAAACCAGAAGTGGAAGCCAAACAACTGCAATAATGAGATGATATGTGACTACATATCATCTTGAAAATCAAAAAAGAAAACACCAACTAGCTTCATAAAGGTGTCAGTAAAACAGGATGCTAATCAAAGAGCTAGGAATAAGACCAATGAATTGTTCAAAGATGTTTGTTTTAATGCTTAAAAGGTGTTTGCCCTGACAGAAGCAGAGGGAGTTGGGAAGGCAGAAGGTTTTAGGGAAAGAATTCCAGAGTGTGGAGTTAAATAGTTAAAGACACAATCCCGATGGCAGGGATAAAGAGAAGGAAAATTGCAGAAAATATAGAGTTTAAAGGGGTATGACCAGAGGAGGTAGCAGGGATAAATGAGGTGATAGCGTGGAAGGATTTAAATACAAAAATGAAAATCATAAAAATGAGGTGTTGAAGGTTGAAATTCATTATCAGATTGGATCAGGAGGTGATGGATTATGGAGTTTTAAGGCTGTAAAGAATTGCTTAGGAGATAAGCTTGAATTCACGTGGGTGGTGAATGAAAGGTTGGCTGGGGAGGAGAGCAATTGTTAAGTCTTGAGGAAATAAAGATGCATTTGAAAGCACCATTAGCAGATCGATTAAGGTAGAGGCGGTGATGTTATGGAGGCAGAGATGGATGGCCCTTCTGACTGAGAAATTACGGGGTTGGGAATTCAGTGCAGGTACAAAAATGATAACAAATTATTAAACGTTTGCCCTCAGCCTGGGATTACAACTCATGACGTAGCTCCTGACCATAACTTATCATCGCGAATTTCAAGAACAAAATGTACTGGGAAATCTGATTAGGTCAAGCAGCAGCTAAGAAGAGAAACAGAATTAATTCTTCAGGTCAAGACCTCTCATCAGAATCAAAGAAAGACACAGATTTCACAGTTTTTAAGCCAGTTGATGGAGGGAGGCAACAGGAGAATAAGACAGAAGGTCTGTGCGAGGGTGGATACAAGGGTAAATTAAATAGTAAAATGTTCATGCTGGAATGGCTGAAGAGAGTGAGAAAGGAACAAAGATTAAGTCAAAGTGAGGCATGGATTGCAACATAAAAAACATTTGACTGCAACATAAATGGACAAAGAAAGAAACAAGATGAGGATCAACTCAGCTAAATAAGACACATAAAACAAGATTGAGGCAGATGTTATGATGTAAAGTCGTTGAACTCAATATTGAATACAGAAGGCTATAAAATGCCAAATCAACAGTTAAGGTGTTGCTTTGTTGGAATACAGTGACATGCCAAGAACATAAACTTCAGCGTGGAAGAGAGATAGAGAATTAAATGACAAGCAACTGGAAGCTGGGGTCATATTTGCAGATTATTCAGTCTGATCAAAGGTCATTGACCTGAAGCATCAGTTTCCCTCCAAAGATTGCCTCCCTGATTTGCTGAGCTTTTTCCAGAGTATTTTGTTCGTGCTTCAGGTTTCCAGTATTCGTAGCATTTTGCTTTTGTAGAAAGAGCCGCACATTTTTAACAAAGGTGTGCAACTTGTAGCATCACTATGACATGGATGAAACTCTCAATTAGTTGATAATATGATAGGCCCAGCCGTGGTCAATAGGCCTGTTCTACCTCCCCTTTAAGATAAGCATGAGTTTAGAAAACATAATACCTGCCAATTTCATGATTTATTGATACTCTACACAGGTAAGCGACAGGTTCCATGACAGAAAACACCAAAATATAGGAGTAAATTTTGGCTTGTTTTATTGTGATATATGCATAACACTATTAGCTGAAGCCAATGTGAGAATATCATCAGATACTGGTTTTCCTTCAAACCACACACAATGCTGATAAGCACATAACTCACTGTTCCTTCATATCCTGCAACTTCCAAAGTAATATCAATTTGGCAGCATCATGAGCACAAAGACTACTGTGGTTAAAGAAGAAGGTCATTATAAAATTCTCAAAATAATTTGGAATATGGAATGAACATGCATATGTTTGTCTGAATTTCAGCATTTTTTCATAAGTTAAGTGAAGAATCTTTGCGATTTGAAGAAGGCAATTTAATAAATCTGAAATTCAGCTATAAAACTGTACTTAGAGTTTCCAGACCACAGAACCAATGCCATAATCCATTTTTAATCGGAAACATCTGTATATGGTTCTAAGTGCTCCACTTCCTGTACCTCAAAGTGACATTCAGCTTTTACTGATTATCATGTCAATAATGCACAAACGGCTTTGAATTCCTAAGTGATCTCTCAGCATAAAGCAATGTGACATTTTACTTTTAAGTCATAAACAACATTAGATTGTTACATGACAATCTCCTGTTCTGAACTGATTTGGGAAAGACATTTTAAAGCTAGATAATTAACAGAAACCATGGAATCCCATACATTCTTTTTTATTCTACATCATAATATCTGATGTAAGCATAATCAGGAGACAATTCAAGTCATATGTTTAACATGATACAGAAATCCTATCATAACTTTCAAAGTCATAGCGCTGAGCACAATGGCGACACAACTATTTAGTGAAATACCTGTTCTCCTTTAAGAGTCTGTACAATGCTTGTTTTCTTTCCTTTTGAAGTATAAATAATAACTTGTCCAGTATGATTATATCGAGGTTGCCCAGCAACATACCACACATCCCCAGGAACTGAGACAGAGCTCAGAGAGTAACCTAAGTGTTGGAAATAGACTGCAATGAAACTTCAAGCAGAGATTCAGTATTTTGTAGAGATTATGAGAAGTGCATCTGTGTAGTGTGCAAACTATACCTAGTTTAATTAATTTATAGCATTAGCCCAAGTAACTATTACTCGTTCTGTAAGATGATAAAACAGAAGGTAAAAATAAACTGAAACATATTTTTTCTCAAATTAGGAGACACAGTGACATAATGGTATTCTTGCTGGACTAATAATGCAGAGACCCCAGTAATATTCTGGGGGGATTTGAATGGAAGAGGTAGAATTCAAATTAAAAATAAACAACCTGGAATTAAACATCTAATAATGACCATGAATCCATGGTCAATTGTCATAAAAGTCCATCTGGTTCACTAATGTCATTTAGAGAACTGCCATCCTTACCTGGTCTGGCCTTCATGTGACTCCAGCCCCACAGTGTGGTTAACTCTTACCTGCCCTCTGAAATGGCCTAGCATGCTGCTTAATTATAAAACTACTAAAAAAGCCTGAAAAAAGGGAATGGCAGTGGATGGACCACCTGCATCGACCTTGTTACTGGAAATGACAACAACAAACTCGGCTCCACTGATCCTGTTAAAATCCTCTTCACTGACATCTGAGATCTGATGTCAGAATTAGGAAAGCTGTGTTGCAGAGTACTCAAGGAACAACCTGACATGGAAATGTAGAAAACAAGAGCAGGAATAGACCATTCAATATGATCATGACTGAACATCTAACACAATATCCTGTTCTCACTTTCTCCTGATAGCTTTCGATAACTTTGGTGCCAAGAACTATATCTAACTCCATTTGAAAATTGAGTCATACTTACAGAACCACACCGTACGTACAAAGTTGGAGATAACAACATCACCATCCCTGGGTGTGTATTATTTCATTAGTAGCACAGACTAGTAGATATAGCATAGTGATATATAGTCATACTCAAGGTTTGGCCAGGGTAAAGGTATTATTATATGCTGCAGGTTTGGTCAGGTGCAGTTAGGAGAGGTTTTAATTGCAGTACTACCTGTTTATGACAAATTGGTGAAAACTAATACAATAAATCCTTTAATCTGGGTTTATCTTCCTGAGATAAAACAAGATTTTGGAAATCTGAAGTGCAAAGGAACTTGGGAGTCCTATTTCAAGATTCTCTTAAGATTAACATGCAGCTTCAGTTGACAGTCAAAAAGGCAAATGCAATGTTCGCATTCATAGAACATAGAACAATACAGCACAGAACAGGCCCTTCGGCCCTCGATGTTGCGCCGACCTGTGAACTAATCTAAGTACATCCCCCTACACTATCCCATCATCATCCATAGGTTTATCCAAGGACCCTAATGTGGCTGAGTTAACTACATTGGCAGGCAGGGCATTCCATGCAGGGCATTCTCATTTCAAGAGAACTAGAATATAAGAGTAGGGATGTACTGCTGAGGCTGTATAAGGCCCTGGTCAGATGACATTTGGAATATTGTAAGCAGTTTGGATGGGAAAGCTCCTTCCATCTGTTCCAGTAGTTGACAGAAGAGTTTTATATTCCAAAAATCCAAGTCGTGGAATTCAATATTGCTGATGGGGTACTTGCCCACCATCTGGAGAACTGGTGAGAGCCTGCATTACCTGCTTTGGGGTGGGCCTACCAGAACTAAGTGCCTTTTAAAGTTGTCAGCTGAAGGATTATGCTGCTAATGGTACTGCACCAACACTAGGTTGAGGTTTGCCAAGGAAGCTAAGACAACCCAGTCACAGATTAGTGAGGGGAAAATGCGCAGTATATAGCATTGGAATCATTGGCTAGCATGTGTGTGAAACTGGGTGAGAGGATGGAACTCAGTAGGCCTCATTTCTCAATGCCAGGTTGCTCCATCAGACACTGAATGCCTTTGAATAAGAGACTCCACCTACTTCTTCCACTGAAATCCAGAATCCTGCAAACAGGGCTTCCCACATAGTAACACCCCATCTACCTCTGGTTGAATACCAATAATGGCAGACTGAGGTTCTTAATAGATTTCAAATGCCCACTCAAGCACCTCAACTGTAATCCAGGCAGTAGGCCATTTTTTTTTCTATTCATTTGTTTGTTGTGGGCATTGCTGGCTGGCCAACATTTCTTGCCCATCCCTAGTTGCCCTTGAGAAGGTGATGGTGAGCTGCTTTCTTGAACCGTTGCAGTCCACCTGCTGTGGGTTGACCCACAATGCTAATGGGGGCGAATTCCAGGATTTTGACTCAGTGACAGTGAAGGAACGGTGATATATTTCCAAGTCAAGATGGTGAGTGACTTGGAGGGGAACTGGGAGGTGGTGGTGTTCCCATATATCTGCTGCCCTTGTCCTTCTGGATGGAAGTGGTCGTGGGTTTGGAAGGTGCTGTCTGAGGATCTTTAGTGAATTTCTGCAGTGCATCTTGTAGACAGTACACACTGCTGCTACTGAGCCTCGGTGGTGGAGGGAGTGAATGTTTGTGGATGTAGTGCCAATCAAGTGGGCTGCTTTGTCCTGGATGGTGTCAAGCTTCTTGAGTGTTGTTGGGGCTGCACTCACCCAGGCAAGTGGGGAGTATTCCATCACACTCCTGATTTGTACCTTGTAGGTGGTGGACAGGCTTTGAGGAGTCATGAAGTGAGTTACTTGCCACAGCATTCCTAACTTCTGGCCTGCTCTTGTATCCACTGTGTTTATGTGGTGAGTCCAGTTGAGTTTCTGGTTAATGATAACACCCAGAATGTTGATAGTGGGGGATTCAGTGATGGTAACACCATTGAATGTCAAGGGGCGGTGGTTAGATTGTCTCTTACTGGTGATGGTCAAAGCCTGGCATTTGTGTGGCGCAAATGTCACTTGACACTTGTCAGCCCAAGCTTGGATATTGTCCAGATCTTGTTGCATTTGAATATGACTGCTTCAGTATCTGAGGAGTCATGAACGGTGCTAAACATTGTGCAATCATCAGCGAGCATTCCCACTTCTGACCTTATGACAGAGGGAAGGTCATTGATGAAGCAGCTAGGATTGTTGGGCCGAGGGCACTACCCTGAGGAACTCCTGCAGAGATGTCCTGGAGCTGAGATGATTGACCTCCCACAACCACGACCATCTTCCTATGTGTCAGGTATGACTCCAACCACCAGAGCATTTGCCCCCGATACACATTGATTCCAGTTTTGCTAGGGCTCCTTGATGCCACACTCGGTCAAATGCAGCCTTGATATCAAGGGCTGTCACTCTCACCTCACCTCTGGAATTCAGCTCTTTTGTCCATGTTTGAACCAAGGCTGTAATGAAATCAGTGGTTAATGGCGCTGGTGGAACCCAAACTGGGCGTCACTCAGCAGGTTATTGCTGAGCAGATGCTGCTTGATGGCACTGTTGATGACACCTTCCATCACTTTACTGATGATCAAGAGGAGACTGATGTTGCGGTAATTGGCCGGGTTGGATTTGTCCTGCTTTTTGTGTTCAGGACACACTTGGGCAATTTTCCACATTGTTGAGTAGATGCCAGTGTTGTAACTGGACTGGAACAGCTGGGCTAGGGGAGCGGCATGTTCTGGAGCATATGTCTTCAGTAGTATTGCCAGAATGTTGTCAGGTCTGGTAGCCTTTGCAGTATCTAGTGTCTCCAACCGTTTCTTGATATCACATGGAGTGAATTGAATTGGCTGAAGACTGGTATCTGTGATGCTGCGGACCACAGGAGGAGGCTGAGATGGATCATCCACTCAGCACATCTGGCTGAAGATTGCTGCAAATGCTTCAACCTTATCTTTTGCACGGATGTGCTGGGCTCTTCCATCATTGAGGATGCAGATATTTGTGGAGCCTCCTCCTCCAGTGAGTTGTTTAATTGTCCACCACCATTCACGACTGGGTATGGCAGGACTGCAGAGCTTAGATCTGATCCGTTGGTCGTGGGATCACTTAGTATTGTCTATCACTTGCTGCTTTCACTGTTTGGTGTGCAAGTAATCCTGTTTGGTGGCTTCACCAGGTTGATTCCTCATCTTTAGGTATGTCTGGTGCTGCTCCTGGCATGCCCTCCTCCACTCCTCATTGAACGAGGGTTGATCCCCTGGCTTGATGGTAATGGTTGAGTGGGGGTATGCCGAGCCATGAGGTTACAGATTGTGTTGAAGTACAATTCTGCTGCTATTGATGGCCCACAGTGCCTCATGGATGCCCAGTCTTTATTTGATAGATCTGTGCCAACACTGTCCCATTTAGCATGGTGATAGTGCCACACAACACAATGGAGGTTGTTCTCAATGTGAAAGCAGGACTCCGTCTCCACAAAGACTGTGCAATGGTCACTCTTACCGATACTGTCACGGACAGATGCAATTGCAGCCGGCAGATTGGTCAGGATGAGGTCAAGTATGTTTTTCCCTCTTGTTAGTTCCCTCACTGCCTGCTGAAGACCCAGTCTAGCAGCTATGTCCTTCAGGACCCGACTAGCTCAATCAGTAGTACTGCTGCCGAGCCACTTTTGGTGGTGGACATTGAAATCCCCCACCCAGAGTACATTTTGTGCCCTTGCCATCCTCAGTGCTTCCTCTAAGTGTTGTTCAACATTGAGGAGTACTGGTTCATCAGCCGAGGTAGGACGGTATGTGGTCGTCAGCAGGAGGCTTCCTTGCCCATGTTTAACCTGAAGCCATGAGACTTCACGGGGTCCAGAATCAATGTTGAGGACTCCTAGGGCAACACACTCCCAACTGTATACCACTGTGTTGCTACCTTTGCTGGGTCTGTCCTACCAGTGGGATAGGACATATCCATGGATGGTGATGGCAGTGTCTGGGACATTGTCTGTAATGTATGATTCTGTGAGTATGACTATGTCAAGCTGTTGCTTGACTAAGCTGTGAGACAGCTCTCCCAATTTTGGCTCTAAGCCCCAGCTGTTAGTCAGGAGGACTCTGCAGGGTCGACAGGGCTGTTTCTGCCGTTATCTTTTCCGTGCCTGGGTTGATGCCAGATGATCCATCCAGTTTCATTTCTTTGATTTGTACAACCGAGTGGCTTGCTAGGCCATTTCAGAGGGCAGTTGAGAGTCAACCACATTGCTGTGGGTCTGGAGTCACATGGAGGACAGATCAGGTGAGGGTGGCAGATTTCCTTCCCTGAAGGACATTAGTGAACCAGATGGGTTTTTCCGACAATTGGCAATGATTTCACGGTGATCAGTAGATTCTTAATTCCAGACTTTTTTTTGAATTCCAATTCTACCATCTGCCATGGTGGGATTCAAATCCAGGTCCCCATAAGTTCACCTGGACCATCTCCAACACTTCTCTCTCCTTCCTGGACCTCTCTGTCTCCATCTCGGGCAACCACCTAGAGACAGATGTCCATTTCAAGCCCACTGACTCCCACAGCTACCTGGAATACACCTCCTCCCACCCACCCTCCTGCAAAAATGCCATCCCCTATTCCCAATTCCTTCGCCTCCGCCGCATCTGCTCCCAGGATGAGACATTCCAATCCCGCACATCTCAAATGTCCTCATTCTTCAAGGACCACAACTTCCCCCCCACAGTGGTCGAGAACGCCCTCGACCGTGTCTCCCGCATTTCCCGGAACACATCCCTCACACCCCGTCCCCGCAACAATAACCAAAAAAGAATCCCCCTCGTCCTCACATACCACCCCACCAACCTCTGGATCCAACACATCATCCTCCGACACTTCCACCATCTGCAATCAGACCCCACCACCAAAGACATTTTTCCCTCCCCACCCTTATCTGCCTTCCAGAGGGACCACTCCCTCTGCGACTCCCTTGTCCGCTCCACACTCCCCTCCAGCCCCACCACACCCGGCACTTTTCCTTGTAACCGCAGGAAGTGCTACACCTGCCCCCACACCTCCTCCCTCACCCCAATCCCAGGCCCCAAGAAGACTTTCCACATCAGGCAGAGGTTTACCTGCACATCTGCCAATGTGGTATACTGCATCCGCTGTACCCGTTGTGGCTTCCTCTACATCGGGGAAACCAAGCGGAGGCTTGGGGACCGCTTTACAGAACACCTGCGCTCAGTTCCCAACAAACAACTGCACCTCCCAGTCGCGAACCATTTCAACTCCCCCTCCCATTCCTCAGATGACATGTCCATCCTTGGCCTCCTGCAATGCCACAGTGATGCCACCCGAAGGCTGCAGGAACACCAAATCATATTCAGCCTGGGAACCCTGCAGCCCAATGGCATCAATGTGGATTTCACAAGCTTCAAAATCTCCCCTCCCCCAACCGCATCCCAAAACCAGCCCAGCTCATCTGCACCTCCCTAACCTGTTTTTCCTCTCACCTCAAGCCACACCCCCATCTCCTATCTGCGAACATCATCCCGCCCCCTTGACCTGTCCGTCCTCCCTGGACTGACCTATCTCCTCCCTACCCCCCTACCTACACTCACCTTTACTGGCTCCATCCCCTCCTCTTCGACTTGTCTGCCTCCTCTCCACCTATCCTCTCCTATATCCATCCTCTATCCACCTCCCCCTCTCTCCCTATTTATTTCAGAACCCTCTTCCCCTCCCCCATTTCTGATGAAGGGTTTAGGCCCGAAATGTCAAGTTTTCCTGCTCCTATGATGCTGCTTGACCTGCTGTGTTCATCCAGCCCCATGCTTGTTATCTCGGATTCTCCAGCATCTGCAGTACCTTTTATCTCTGATACAACTTTAACCCCATAACATTAGCTGGGTTTCTAGATTCATAGTTTATTGATAATACCACTAGGCTATCGCCTACCCCAGTTTTTAATTGGGGTCTAATTGGATAGCAGGGGGAAGTGGCAGAGTTCCAACTGCACACCCTTTCTGCTAAATGTGCATCTTCCTCACCTCCTGAATTGTATTTGGAGGATCAGACATTAAAATCTACCCGGTAAATGTGGTAAGTTGATAGGGGTTTTCACACCTACACATATCCTAAGGATACTAACCCCAAATTCATCCACCAGGACTATATGGAGTTGAATTCAAACCCTGCACCTTTTGACTTAGGAGGTGGGAATACCACCAATAAACCAATTCACCTGAAACCAGATAATGTTTTTAATTGATGATATATAACGATTCTTAAAAATTAATTGACTTCAGAATTTCACATTCTTCCTAACCAATAGACCTAATTGAAAACATTTAAAATCTGCACTGAGGCTACACTATCACCACTATACATAGCTTCAGATGATATAAACAGGGTATAAAAATGCATGTTGCCATAGCGAACTGTAACATAAAACCACCTGATACCTCAATGGTTTTCTTACCTAAATATCCAGCAAGAGGTTCATTAACTTCTTTTGATTTGTCCAAAAATGCATCATTGTGTGGGATAACCGCATCATTGTTCTTTAGTAAAAGCACTGTTCCATTCCAATCGTAAGCTCCAACTGCTCCTAACATGATGCTATCCTATGTTTAGAATGAAGAAAACACACATGAAAATTGCGATATAATTTACTGTTGGAAAACATTATTGAATAATCAAAGCTTGAGTTGTTATGCTCTCTACATTAACAGTTGGAAAGATGAAACAGTGATAAATAATAATTGAACAGGGAGTTTCCAAATATATGTTTCGGCACTGTTATACTGAATTCTTTTTGTTCTTCTCAGATAGTTCCTTGGGACTGAGGATGATTTACTTTGACTCCTGTTCAATGAGTTCAGTGAGATGGCTGATACATCCAATGTATTCTCTCTGATGCCTCAGCTTTGCTTCTGATTGTTCCTGATGAAGTTTTGCAATGTGCTTCATACCTTCCTGAATGAGCTTTATCCATTTTGGTCAGTTTCAAGCCAGGAGATCCCATGGGTGAGATGTTTAATATCTTCACGATGCTGTAGGAACATTTATCAATCATTTCTGCTGTCCTCCTGGTGGTTTCTTGTTATGAATAAGTTCCAAATAGAACAGTTGCTTCAGGAGTCTGTTGCCAGGCACAGAGAAAAATATTTTATAAGTGAATAGCACCTCAAAGCGAGACAGGCCAAAGGATGCTGCTGTTGGACCTCTTTACCTGCCACCAACTTTGGAAGATTTTCTGAAGATACCATTGCTGGTGGTGCTTCTACAGTGCTTTGGAGGACAATAGGTTATTAGTGTCAGGCTTGAGATCCCGGTCCTCAAATACTATTTCCTTCAGTTGGCTGATGTTAATTGGTACATTGAAGATGATGATGAAATTCAACATCAATGTCTGCCTTCACCTTGAGGAATCTCACAAGACATGGAACAAGGTGCTCATTTTCAAGGTCTTACCATTTTTCTTAATGAACTTGGACGACCAGGTGTTGTTTTGTGGGTGCTAGTTAGAAGAGGACCTTTGTTTCTCAAGTTTTTTAGTGAAAGGCCCATTTTCTTAGAAGGAGTCAATAATGACTAGGAATTTAGTTTCCGAGTGAGTGCAGACCCAAGTCATTTGGAAACTGGAGCTCAATGATTGAGGTTGGATATGAATAGTTTACTGGAACTGATGCACAGTACTGGCGTGAATGCACCTTATAGTTAATCTCACTTTGCTCTTGCCTACTAATTTCTACTGATTTTTGTTTAATTACAGTTGCCTCTGACACTATAATCAAACTAATGAGTTTGGAAAAGGCAAGCAACTTTTAAGCTCCTATTGTTTTTCTGCATGTATTACTTAAACGAGGCATCCAAGTCTCATGGTCACAACATCAAAGTTAGATTTGCTGACACTGGCATACAGGTGACAGTATTTTGCAGTTGGATCTTCTTGATAATTGGCTGCGTAAATGCAGAAGTTTACTTCAATGTTACCACCGCCTCTACACTAGGAATTGATAGCATTAACATGACAATTAACATGCAAGAGATGGTTTGGTAAATTCCCAGTTCTAGCGAACAGTTTGCCCATTTGCAACACTGTATATATGAATAATTCAGTATGTGTTCCACACAATTTTCACTGGATGAATTATCATGCATGAGCTCTCTCCTGAAATTCTGGTGGGAGACTTTCCAGTCCAAGAGCTAGTGGAGCACAATAAACTGAGCAATACAGTGATTAAATATGGTATGAACTTTTTTTTTACTGGCGTTGACTTCCTAAAGAATGAATCCATGACATCCAGATCCAACAGCTCAACTTTAGCTCTCACAGCAACAGCATGAAAATGTTCATAACAATGGAAGTCCTGTAACATTCAATTTTCTTCAAGATGCTTATTTATTTATTTATCTACTAATTAATTAATTAATTAATAATCTATATCTTTGCTGAACACATTCAGTGATTTGCCTCTGCAGTCTTTTCCCCACTACAACTGCTAGGCTAACCAATATGTACATCCCAGTTTTCTCCCACCTTCCCTTTCAAACAAGTTTTACTTTTGCTACCTTCCAATCTGCTGGGACTGTTCCAGGGTCCCCTGAATTTTGGACGATGGCAACCAAAACATCCATTATTTCCACGGCCATCGCTTTTAGTATGCTAGGCTATAGGTTACCAGGTGCTGGATATTTATCAGCTTTCAGTCCCATGAACTTTTCCAGCACAATGTCTGACACATAATTTCCTCAATTCCTTCTTCCCAAAATAACCTTGCTTCCATAGCATTTCTGGGATATCTTTGTGCCTTCTTCAATGAAGACAAAACAAAAGTAGTTAGTTACTCTGTAATTATTTTAGTTTTCTTGTTCTCCACTATCATTTCTCCTGTTTCAGACAGTAAGAAGCCTACATTTGTCTTCAATAATATTTTTACATACACGTCGAAGCATATGACAAACAACAAACATTCCCAATTTTTAAATGTCTGAAAAGCCTCAGCAACACAGTAAATATTACTCCTATTTTCATTGCTCATTTCAACAATAGATCTGTTGGAAAAAGGAATGGAAATCTTGATTTGCAGTGTGTTAATTCAAAATAAAGGTTGCTTTGTGAGCTTAAGTCAAGGATGGGATAAAATAAATGTGGGTAGATTGTCAATATCTTACCTCTGTGTGATGTGAACTGAACCCAGCTTGTGACATTTCCATCTCAAAAGAGGCAGCTTGCTGGTCACTAGTTGCTAATAAATGAGAAGTGACCATTAGTAAAGTCATTCACTTCACAGAAGGCCATCAAAAGTGCATATGGAAGAAAAGCAAAGGAATGGTGCATTGCAATTCCACAACTTATTAAAACAAGTTATCTTTCTGTCTATATTTTACTAGCTGATCCCATGAAGTTTAAAGAACATTGTGCTATTTAGCCTCAAAAGTGAAGTTGTGTTTAAACCAGCCTGTAACGCCAGCATCATTGCAGACATTCCCTGTGTAAAAGTGGTGTAAATGGGCACAGATTGCAGTCACTTTAATGGTCAAGTGAGGTTGCTATAGATGGTTGTTTGTCAGTTGTATTGTTCCAACACTTAAAGCGAAACCAGTGCTTGAATGGAATAAATAAGGGTAATAAATAATTGATTAAAACAACCAAAAGACTGCAGATGCTGGAAATCAAAAACAAAAACAGTTATTGCTAGATAACAAGCATGGGGCTGGATGAACACAGCAGGTCAAGCAGCATCATAGGAGCAGGAAAACTTGACGTTTCGGGCCTAAACCCTTCATCAGAAATGGGGGAGGGGAAGAGGGTTCTGAAATAAATAGGGAGAGAGGAGGAGGCGGATAGAAGATGGATAGAGGAGAGGATAGGTGGAGAGGAGGCAGACAAGTCGAAGAGGCGGGGATGGAGCCAGTAAAGGTGAGTGTAGGTAGGGGGGTAGGGAGGAGATAGGTCAGTCCAGGGAGGACAGACAGGTCAAGGGGGCGGGATGATGTTCGCAGATAGGAGATGGGGGTGTGGCTTGAGGTGAGAGGAAAAATAGGTTAGGGAGGTGGAGATGAGCTGGGCTGGTTTTGGGATGCGGTTGGGGGAGGGGAGACTTTGAAGCTTGTGAAATCCACATTGAT
>JAHRHZ010000248.1:53456648-53488183 GCA_024137785.1 Ginglymostoma cirratum | reverse complement strand
TCCCCTCCCCCATTTCTGATGAAGGGTTTAGGCCCGAAACGTCAAGTTTTCCTGCTCCTATGATGCTGCTTGACCTGCTGTGTTCATCCAGCCCCATGCTTGTTATCTCGGATTCTCCAGCATCTGCAGTACCTTTTATCTCTGAAACAGTTATTGCTAGCCTGGCAGCATCTGTGGACAGAAAGCAGAGTTAACATTTCGGTCCCAGTGACCCTTCTTCAGAACGGTATCAAGTCTGCTTTCTTTCTACAGGTGCTGCAAGAACTGCTGAGTTTTTCCATCCAATTCTGTTTAAGAAATAATTGAGAAGTTGTGACCAAGGGGTCTTGTCACTGTAATTCACAGACACAGGCTGATACTCTGGGAACATGGGATCAGATCCCAAAATAGCATATGGTGAAATGTGAATTATATTGTAAAAATCTGGAATTAAAAGCTCGTCTAAACCATTGTCAATTGTGGTTGAAGTCATGCTTATGAACATCTGGGTGTTCTGTTATTATTGCAACAGCCTGACATTGTCATGCTCATAGAATCAAACCTTGCAATCAATGATGTTGCCACCACTGTTGTGATCTAATAATTAATAGCCCTGAGTAACTGATTAACTTTTTAAGTTTATTTATTTAAATCAGCGAAACACATTGCACATTATGAAGTAGCTATTATAGCAACAAACGCATTTCTGAGTGCAGTTTGCAAACCCAAAGCAGACTAATTGTAAGGCAGAGTTGTAATACAATATACATGCTGCATGAGGCATCATTAAAGATTAACTTCTTTAAAGACAAGGCACACATACAACCTCTGCTACCTTTCCAAAAGGAAGTTTAACTGTTTACAATAACAAGTGAGCTAATGAGTCTTTGTACTATATGGATAATTTACTGAAAAATCTAGATCAAGTGAGGTTCTGTTAATTTTCTCATGAAAGGTGTATTACACATGCTATATTTTTGGATCTGTATTTCAAAATAGAAGCAGATGGATATGGATGAATTCTGTGATAGTTTTGTTTTAAAAGGTTAAAAAGTCAATTTCAAACAGGGACCTGAATCCATCAGGTTACGAAAACATGAGGTTGCATTTTGAGTACCTTGGACAACCACTGTATTGTTAATACATTAAATGTTTAAACTATTGTATTTATAGCAGGAAAAGTAAACTGATTAATTTTGACTGCAGAACTGAGGTTCCAGTTTTTTACTTGAGAAAAACTCAAGAGTTCAGTTCAGAAGACATCAATGGAAATCGATCAGTTTAGGGAACCAGTCACCTTGGCCGATATGTTTTGATTGGAACTTTCATGCCATGAGAGTTTAGATAAAAATCTCAAAATTGTTAAGACTGAGAAACTGAGGCCGTCAAGAATGTGCGAGGTTCATGCTGGCAAAATCAGAAAGGAGTCATAAAATTGCCTCCACAGCTCAAGGGAACAAATGGAGAAGGTCAGTTAATTAAAGATTTAAAACACTGAGCTAGGAATGATATTTCTTTGGGATTGAATGTCTCTAGTGGATAGTGGGAAACAGATTGAACCTTTGTTTTGATATTTGTGCTAAGATCTTTCTGTCATAAAGCTCTATTTGTTATTTCTTACTTCTTTTGCGTAATAAACCCTTGCGTGAATCTATTTCAGTGACTAAACACCACATTAACCAGCTGCAAAAATTAAACAGATGACCTAGCAAGCCAGGTTTCATCCTGGTGCCTGACCTATCTAACTATCAGCTGAGATCAGAACAATTTCCAGTTGAGTAATTGCCACTTCTATTTGCACTATTATTTTTTATCTCATTGACTGCAGCTGCAGTTCCAGAATTTGCTTACCCTGACATAACACTGCCAAGTTTTGCACTAGGTTAGCTTCTGACAAATCTCAATTCTCAAGCTGTTTGAATCATTCAAATTTGATTGGCATTACTATTTTGATTCTTCAGAGCTTCCAGCTCATTTTGTGGCATCTGGTTCATATCCTGAATTTTTCCTTGGATTGAAGGTGCAGAGCTTGCAG
Source organism: Ginglymostoma cirratum (assembly GCA_024137785.1). Lineage (NCBI taxonomy): Eukaryota > Metazoa > Chordata > Chondrichthyes > Orectolobiformes > Ginglymostomatidae > Ginglymostoma > Ginglymostoma cirratum. The sequence goes on along the minus strand of JAHRHZ010000248.1, from coordinate 53,486,169 downwards.
TTCATCATGCTTCCTTCCTTTCTCGTTCAGCTGTTCATTCAACTTTGTGAGTTGAGAAGAGGTATACACTAAAGACTGGCTTATCTCTGAAATGGTGTTTTCAAGTTTAGATTTATCTTGAGCTCATCATACAGCCTTTCCCTCGTGAACTTTCACGCTTCTCTTCCCAGCAAAGAGGGCAGACTTTAAATCCACTAATTCAGAAGAAAGTGATGCACCATTCTTCTTTCAAATTCAGTATAAGGATTTCTTAAACTGTCTGCTGCAGTTTCCATTGTGCCTCTGATGGTGTAATTGGATTATGACTAGTGCAGGTTATCACGTGTTGCAAATCTGCAATTTATGCCTCATATGACATAGAGCATCTACAACATCCAATTGGAATTGCACACGAGCATTATTGATTCTACATAAGATTAAGATGCATGGGATCCACGGTGACTTGGCCGCGTGGATTCAGTAGGTTTCTGTAGGTTCTGTAGGTTTCTGTAGGTTCTGTCTTAATGACATGAATTGCAGTCAATGAACATATTTGACTCTGAATTGGCCTTCTAATGGCGATCCATATCTTTTAGGTTTATTTTTGACTGCTCTTCTGCTGTTAATCATAAGGTGTTAAATAAGTACCAACCTTTGCTAAGCAAATCTTAATGTCTTACTTTTCTATAGTGTACACACTGTAATTTAGAAACCATAGCTTTGAAATCTGTTTAAACATTTTGAATTCTGTCAGGTTTGCTGTGTTCCAGTGGAAACAAGGGAATTTGGTGGACATCCTAGAAATATGCCTTTAACCTCGTTTGGTATCAATCCAGCCCAGACTCTGATCACATGCCTTTCTCACTGTACTGTAGTAACTCATCAAGGCTTCTCCAGAAGTGCCTTCTAAGCTCACAACTTCTACAACCTCGAAGTACAAGGGCAAAAAAGTAAATGGGAACACAGCTAGCTGTAATTTCTCCTCTTGGCCACAAATCTTCCTTATTTTGAAATATGCCACCATTTCTCTGATGTTGTTGGGTCACAATCCTTCACTCCCTTCCGAACAACAATGTAGGTCTACCTAGAGCTCAAGGACTATAGCAATTCAAGAAGGCAGCTCACCACAGCTCTCTTAAAGAATGGACAATGAATGCTGGCTGAGATAGTGATTCCTACATCTCAGGAATGATTTGTTAAAAAGTCCCACATCCAGCCCCACACCTTGTTATCTCGGATTCTCCAGCATCTGCAGTACCTTTTATCTCTGTTAAAAAGTGGCATTTGTTTTCATTTGTATTTTGCATCTTTCTAGATTTTCCCACAATTATAACATAAATATACCAAATGCATAACGTTTTCGTATTCAATGCCAGTCCTTGTGTAATATTTCCCATGGTGAGTCAATGGATGGGTTGATGAACAAGTGAAGGTGGAGTGTGGTTGGATGGGGGGATTGACAACATTTTTTTTGGTATTAGTAAGGAAAGAAAGACTTTGGAACAGCAGCTTTTTTGTCGTTAATGGCCACTTAAATGTCTCATCTCTCCCACTATTGGTATTAACTCAGCATTGGATGGGGGATTGACCATGCAAGGAGCATAATAAACAAACCTGTTCAAGATGACTTGTGCGCTCCCATGGGGCTGAGAGATAACCCTTCATGCAAAGGCATTCGGTGCTCAATTGAGAGACCTCCCATTAAGATAAGGGAGTGGAGTGAGTGTCACACACCTTACCTCTGTTTTGAGATAGTAAGACCTGCTGAAGCTGGAGTCAGAGATAACACAGTGCGGAGCTGGAGGAACACAGCAGGCCCAGGCAGCATCAGAGGAGCAGGAAAGCTGACGTTTCAGATTGTGAAGGGTCCGACCTGAAGCATCCACTTTCCTGCTCCTCTGATGCTGCCTGGTCACCTGGGTTCCTCCAGCTCCATACTGTGTTGCCTCTGTTTTTGACTCTTTTTGATAACCTCCAATGATGTGATTCCCTCTCCCACCATCACTTATATCTGGCACGAAATTAAGAAGTGCGCAAAAACCCTGCTGTTGCTCCCTGGCTTACTGTCTGTGGGAACTCTTCAATATGATTGAATGCTTAGCCTGCTCCATGGCATCTCTATTGGTAGATTCCAAAAATCTACCCTTGGCAGTGTCAAAAACAAATCCACGCCAGGAAATGTGACTCCATGCCACAGGGCTCACTTGATCTTGTGGACAGCTTTCTTAAGGTCAGTGAATATTACCACTTCATTGCTCACAGCAAAATCCAGGTCAATGAGTTACAATAGAATGATAGAGTCTCTACAGTGTAGAAGCAGGCCATTCATCCATCAAGTCTGCACAGGCCCTCCGCACAGTATCACACCCAGACCCAGCCCCCGACCTTATCCCTGTAACTCTGCTCCAAAGACCTGTAGCTCTTTTTTACAAATGTATGTCCTAGCTAATTAAAAAAAATCACATTATTTATTGTTTATTTATATCCTTCTTGCCTTGCTTTCGGGGTATTCTGAAGACTAGTTATAACTTCCCAGAAACTACAGGACAATCCTGAGGGCTTGACAACAATACTGTTGAGTTCCTTTGCTTTTATAACAGCAATCTGAAAAATCAATGAATGTGATTTGGTTGATGACTGATGTAGGATTGTTCTTTGTATTAAATCATCGCTGCTCCTGTACAATTTGAAGCAAACTATGTTGACTCTTGCTTTGTTCAACAATACATGAAATTATTGATCTGTCTTACAGAAATATGATTTAAAACTGGAATGATAAGTAGTGGAAAAATAGCATGTCCTACCTTCCAAAGCAAAGATTTGTTCTCCGAGGGCTTCAGCTATCGTCACCAATGCTTTTTCATCTGACACGTTGAAAAAATGTTTATCTTTAGGTGAACTTGCGATAAACTCTATTTCTTTTAGAAATCTTTCAGCACTTTGATTTCCTCTGTTGTAGCTGCCAAGCACCTAAAGTAGAATGCAGGTACTGATTAAAACTTGTAGAATGCAATGCAGCTACTGAAATGTCAGCCCAACGTTTGTATGATATAATTAGCTAATTATCAGAATTTCAGATTTCCTATGCATTTTTGATGAGTACAGAGTTAAATTTAATACATAATCTTTCAATCTATTGGATAAGTCCGTTGGTCTGGCTATTATGGAATTCTAAGGTAAACCCATGAAATATCCATTGAATATCTCTATGTTTCATTAGACACTGGGTAAAAGAGATGAGATAAAAATTGAACTGGAGATCACAGCATCAAACAGTGTTGTTATTCAATAGATATGAGATGAAAAATGCAGATGAAAGATATCTGACCTCCAGCAATTTTCCAAACTGAATATTGTCAAACATTTATGTCCAACATCAAATTGGGAATTCTTCCTCACTTTTTTTATTTCACTCATGGGACAAGGGCGTCACTGGCTGGCCAACATTTATTGACTGTCCCTAGATGCCATTGAACTGAGTCAGCCATTTCAGAGGGCAGTTGAGAGTCAGCCAGATTGCTGTGGGCCTGGAGTCACATATAGGCCAGATCAAGTAAGGATGGTTTTCCCTTCCGTGAAAGACTTAAGTGAATCAGATGGGTTTTTCCTGATAATTGACAATGGTTTCACAGTCATCAGTAGATTCTTCACACCAGATCTTTTTTTAATTGAAACTCCACCATCTGCCATGGTGGCATTCAAGCATGGGTCCCCAGAACAGTAGCTGAGTTTCTTGGATTAACAGTCCAGCGATAATATGTCTTTGCTGCTTCTTTTTATCATGTAAAACATTGTCCATCTCTGCACCAAACATCTCTTGGTGCACATCACTTGCCACCAGCTTGGTGAAGTGCACATTTTTAATTTGTTTTGACTGTACAATGCATAAACTAGCTATCTAAAATAACACATATTTCCTGTAATATTATGAAGGGTACCATGATTTGACCTCTCAAGGATTTGATTTCTGCTGATGGAAACTATCAGTGCAATAATTAAAGATGGTCCCATACGGTGATTTTGGTGAATTTTAGTAGGTTTTTAACGACAGAAGGATCTTTTTGTAATGTCGTCTGCCATTCAGTTTTAACTGGATGGGGATGATAATGTTCTCTATCAAACAGTTTCACTTCTTAGAGTAATGAACAATCTACAGTAATCAGTATCTTGAGACAAGAATCAACTGACTTTACACCTTCTTAAAGAAACCATTCGGCTAGTGGACGTAATGAGATGAGAGTTGACCTCTGCCCTCAAAGGGAGAAAACCTGAGTGGCTAGCAGCTCTAACGGCAGCAGGATTGAGTTGAGTGTGCTGCTGGGACTACAAAAAATTGCCGAAAAAAAGACATGACAACCAAATTCAGGCAAGTCTGAGGTTTTGGACAAGTAGGTATTAGGATCTAGGCAGGAATATAAGGGGTTAGGATTTGGTGCTCAGAAGAATAGATACATAGTGAGTATCAAGGTTATTTCTTCAAACATGCACAGCATGATCCCAAAGTGGGTAAACCTCTCTTGCCCACCATTTCACCAAAAGCCAGTGAAAAAATCAATCTGTCCATTCTCGTCCATCTGCTGCCGACCAGTGAATTTTAATCACCAAAGTGGATTAAGAGCAATTGTTGGCCACTTAGGGGTCTCAGTATGCCTAAGAATGGGCAGGCTCATGGACATTTGACCAAATCACCTACCCCTCCTTGTATAATGAGGTGGGTTTGGCTGTGGGTGGGAAAACAATGGAATACAACCCCTGATGTATTTTATATTTTCCCTGAAAAACATCACTAAAAACACATCCCATGAGGGGGGTAATATCCAGCTTAGCAGATGTGGTTCTAGCAATAGATCAAACAGCATTACAGGATAGAAATGAGATGATAATTTTAAAAAAGACATATTTTGCCATTGACAACAATAGTGAGCGTGCCACAGTGTCGAAGTTCCAAAAGGATCTGTTTCGCAAAATTTTGATTTCTTTATCCTTGCATAGAATGTGGCCACCACTTGCAAGCATTATATTTGCTGCCCATCCATAATTGACCTTGAACTGATTGGTCATTTCAGAAGGCATTGCACTGGGTCTGGAGTCACATGTAAGCCAAACCAGGTAAGGAAAGCACGTAAGAAAACCACACTGGATTTTACCACAGTGATCACCAGTGCATGATCACCATTAGAATACCATTAAAATCCTAGATTCATTTGAGTTTAAATTTCATCACCTTTTATTTGGTTGCATGTCTCTAGAACATTAAAATACAAGTAAAATACAGTGAATACTAAACATCTGAAATCACCACAGTAAATACTGGAGAAACTCAGCAAGTCGGGCAACATCTGCGGAGATAGAAACAGAGCTAACGTGTTGAGTCTGATATGACTGTTCTTCAGAACTGGAAAATTGTTACAGAGATAGTAGGAACTGCTGATGCTGGAGAATCTGAGACAACAAGGTGTAGAGCTGGATGAACACAGCAGGCCAAGCAGCATCAGAGGAGGAGGAAAGCTGATGTTTCGGGTCTGGACCCTTCTTCAGAAGACGAGTCTGGAAAATAGTGTTTTTCATGCTCTTGACAGAGGCAGAGAAGTAGTGAGTGGAAAACTGAAGGTATTGAATGTCAATGACGAAGGGAATGCTAAATAGTGGTAAAGGAGACATAGAGATGTAAATGTTTGTAATTCATTGGTATGCAAATTAGAAAATGGGTCAGCCCTATTGAGAGCAAAGTCAAGAAGACACAAACAAGACACAGCCAGAAGAGTGCGGTTGTAATTAAAATGCTGGACAGACAACATCCTCTGAAGCTGTGGAACTCAGCACTGAGTCACAGAGGCTGTAAAAAGGCCAATGCAATAAATGAAGTGTTGTTCCTCCAACTTTCACTGGTCTTCACTGGAAGAATTTGGCAGACCCAGAACAAAACTATTATCATGGAAGCAAGAGATAACAAGGTGTAGAGCTGGATGAACACAGCAGGCCAAGCAGCATCAGAGGAGCAGGAAAGCTGACTTTTTGGGTCTGGATCTTTCTTCAGCAAAATGGTTTACTGAAAAGGAAAGTACTTATAGAGTGGAGGTGCTCTAGAAAATCCTCATCCAGACTGCATTTGTCTCATCATTGTGCATCACTGACTGCATTGTGAGCAGCGGATATGGTAGACAGGTTTGAAAGAAATACAAGTAGAATAGTGCTCCACCAGGAAGGTGTTTTAGGGCCTTGGAGGAGGAAGTATGTGAATGGGCAATTGTTACAGCTTCTGCTATTGCATGAGAAGGTTCATGGGGTAGTGAAGAAGCCTCAGATGAGCCTCATGAGGGTGTCACAGAAGGACCTTGCAGAAAACTGACAGTGGAGGGGAGAGAAAGATGGCTTATGTGTGATATACCATGGATGATTTGGTGGATATGGTGGATAGTGATTCATTCAATGGTGGATTGGAAAATAAGGACAAGGAAACCCTATGGTTGTTCTGGGAGGGACCAACGTGAGAATGCAGAAGTGTGGGAAATGGACTAAATGTGACTGAGAGTCTGTCAACCATCTTGAGGGGAATGATCAGTTGAAAAGAAAGGAGGGCATGTCGAAGGCAGCAATCGAAGGTAGCATCATCAGAACAGGCGTAACCAAGATGGAGAAACTGGGAGAATGGGATGGAGTCCTTGCAGGAAGCAAGTTGTGAACAAGTGTAGTGCAGGTAGCTGTTAGAATTGGTGAGTTTGTAGTGGATAGTGGTGGCCAGCCTATCCCCAGAAATGGAAATAGTGGAGTCAAGGAAGGGAAGGGAAGTGTCAGAAATGGACCAGGTGAAGGTGAAAGCAGGGTGGGAATTGTAAACAAAACTGAGAGCAGGAAGCAATCCTGAAGGCATCAATGATGTATCAGGGAAAGAGTCACGAATGGGGGCCTGGGTAGGACTGGAACAAGGAATATTTCACACACCCCACAAAGAGACGGGCACAGCTGGGACCCAGCTTCTTCAGGACCAAAAGGAAGTGTCTGAGAGTTGGCGTGCAGCCTTTGCGAGATGAAGGTGAGCACACCTGCCGTCAACGGCACTATCCATACCGGGAGGCTCAACAATGAAATTATGGGAGTACAGCAAGTTTAGAGGAAGACAGGTTAGATGGGTGAGGGGAGCAGAGAAATTCAGATAGTCGATGTGAGGTTGGCTGTTTTCAAAGAAGAGATCAACTGCAGGTAAAAGACCAGAGGGAGAGGTCCAGGTAGAAGGGTGTACTGAAAATGAGCAAAAGATTCTGTGGGATGGGGAGAGGACTCCTCTCCAAAGAAGAGGGCACTAAGGGGAAGATGATGGATGAAGACTTCAATGTCATTTCATGTCCAAAATTCATTGAGGTCAGGGCATAAAGGGAAAAAACTAAGTCCTCTGTTGAGCATAGGTCATTCAGCATCAGAGAGGGGAAGGTCAGATGGTATAGCGAATGCACAGCGAGGGTTGGGGTTGGAAGAAGAAATGGAGTCAGTGGGAAGGGGGTGGGAGGAAGAATCCAGAGGAATGTCACACAGCCTGTGAGTTTTTGTGGCTGTGGTTCCTTGACATCTGAAAGGAAGTAAACATTGCTTTTTAAGGCACTGAGTGAGATGAAGAATGATTTGGAACTGTGGTGTAGGACAGCTTTGAAATAGCGTGAGGTGACTCTGATGGAGAGCATAGTTAAGAATGTGTGTGTGGCAGCACTTGGCTTTGAGAGTGGGTCTCAGGCTGTGGCCAGAACAGTTGTCTGAGGAACTTTGTATGTCTCAGTAACAGCTGTAATTCTGGTTGGGTTTGAAACATGAAGGATGATGTATCAGTTGGAATTTGTGTGGGTTAAGGCAAAGATAGTTACTGAGGAAGGAGACTGGCTGGGAAAGTGAGTTTTGGCAAACAGTGTAATCAGACATTAGAAGCAAAATAGAAAGCAATGATGGCGAACAATCCAAAAGATTTAATTGGAAATCCAGTTGGAGAGAAGAGCAGTATTTCTTCAATGAGGGTGTACTTGGAAAAGAAGTGGCATGGAATTAAACACTCAAATAAAAGGGGAGGAGTGAGTGGAACAGATGTTGAAGGTGCTAAGACCAATTGAAAAAATAAATGTTTAACTCAAATCTAATGCTTCTGTCAAGACATATTGCTCACAGAGAACATGACTGATGGATGAGAAACTAAGAAACAATGGATTATGATTTCATCAACCATGTTCACCGTGAGTGCTGCTTCTCACTGGAGCCAATCAGGGAATTGGTTTGCAAATGTTGTATAAATTGAACGAGCACATCAGGTACCTACCGCAATAGCAAACCTCCGAATTTTATCCTTTTCACAGTTTTCGATTACATTCTGTAGATTGTAGCTGTCATGTGATTCACCATCAGTTACCACAACCATCACCTTCGAAACTCCTTTTCGCATTCCTCGTGCTTCTGTGAATTCCTTTGTCCTAGGGTGAATACAGTTGATTTAGGTTCAGATTTACGCTGTTACAGTCAAAATAATTTGAATTATTGTGACTGCTTCGATATTTTCTAAGCTAAAGCTCCATTTGACAATTGCAAGACCATCTGTCTTTACAGGTAGTTCTGCTATAAGGCGTGTTTCATTGACATGAATTGGCTGTAACGTGACTGAAGAATGGTGGATGCTGTTTGGATAACACAAGCTTTCTGCTGTACAAGTATAGCAATATTCTATAGCAATTTCCCTGTAACGTGATTTTCTATGGTGATTTTCCATAGTACAATTGTCTATAGCGCAAGCTTACGCAAGAACACAACTATCGCATTACAGGAGAACTATCTGTATAACCTTCCCTTTCCATCATTTTAACAGTGAAGGCTGCTGCAGAGATAGAAGGGTGAAGTAGACGCCTTTCACTTCAATAAATATGGGACACTCCTCCTTCAACAGGATCTCTAGTACCAATTCCAAGAAATGATGTGTGTTCTACTGATGCTCACATTCGCACATTCTCTTCAAGAAGCTGTGATTCTATACTCTCCTTGCTCTCTTTGCAAGAAATTGGTATTGTCTCAAATGGCTTGATTTCTATCTCTGGTGTGTGGAGCTTCTATTTAGAACTTGCCAGCGACAAAAATCATCACATTTTTCCTCAGCACCACATCATACAGTAACTATGGGAAATGATTCCTCCCCCATGGTCAGATTATTTACTCTGAGCTGTATCCAATTAGTACCCAAGAGGAAACTGTAACCACTTCAGTCATTTCCTTAGAAATCTCACCACTGATAACTTGTAATGATCATTGCAGAGCTAAGAGGAAATAAAGAACCATTTATATGTCTTAATCTGCTTTTTGGAATGATACATTTCTCGTCTTTTGGTAGTATAGAATCTGTGCTTTGCTGAGGAAAATACATTGTGATAGTGTCAAAGTTTTTCTTCTTACACTCTTCAGTAGAATTTGCAAGAAATATCAAAATAAACATAAAACATCATTTCAGCTGTATGAGAACAGAGTGCTGATTGGATGGCAAGTCGACCTCAAATAATTGCCGAATGCTTATTCATGAGTTTATATGATATATAACGAGAAATGATCTGATATTATCGAATAAGCTGGTATTATTCCACAGGCTGGCTTCGTTGTGCTCTATTTCACCATCAAACTTGCATAGTGAACAATCAGCTCAGGCCCTATTTGTAAGTTGAAGATAAGATCAGTCTTACAGCGCATGGAACAGTAAGCTTCTCAACACATATTTTGACCAATGAAGGTGGGTTTGTGGTCAACCACAGTACAGAAACCCTTGACCTGTCATGTGATTCACCGTCAGTTACCACAACCAATGACGTCCAGGCAAGGAAGCTCTTTGTTTCAGTAAAGAACTTTCAATGGTTCAAGAAACCAGCTCACCATCACTTTCTCAAGAGCAACTAGGTACAGATAATAAATGCTGGCCCAGTCAGCAATGCCCATGTCTTATGTGTAATTAAACAAAATGTAAATGCTTTTATGTTCTATTTCTCCAGGTGGGTTGTAGGTATCTCCCCGACAGAGCATGTTTTAAAAAGGAACACGGTAGTCGAGTGGCTTTTGTAAAGGCTATCAAAAGAAGGTAATGAGTTCATTAAAAAAACTTAGTCCTGTCATGAAAATGAATTCAATAAGTATGTTAGTTTAAGGTCTGAAATGACTCCTTTAAAGCTGTTGGATCGTGATTAATATGTTGCTAATACCCTACAGGAAATGGCATTTCCTGCTCCAACCTGATCTTATTTATGTGAAATCTGTTCCATTTTAGGCAGTTGATTCCTACTGTCTTTGATGATGAATAGCACATACTATGCAGGTTATTTCAGTGCAACAATTATCATGTAATCTGAATAATTTTTATTTCCGCGGAGAGCATGGTGCTTCTGGCCCTTTTGTTCGAGAGAAATCAGTCATGCCGAAGTGATGGTGAGTCATTTTCTTGATGTTGTAGTTCCATGTTGTGTAGACCCACTCACACGCTGTCAAGGAAGGGTTTGCAGACTTCTGATCCAACAACATTGAAGGAGCAGTGGTAATCCCAAGTTAGATATGCAGCTTTGAAAAGTGATTGTAAGTGGCAATGTTCCCACTCACCTGCTCTTCTTGTTCTTCTGGGTGATGGATGTCAGGGGTTTCGAAGGATCACCTAGGAATTTCACCATCTGGGACGGCAGGTTTGAAACTAGGTCCCCAGAAAATTACCTGGGTTTCTGGATTAACAGTCTAGCAATAATACCAGTAAGCCATCATCCCCCCAAGGTTGCCATAAAGCAACATGTAGATGGTTCAATCTGCTGTCATTGTGTGTTTGCGGTGGAAAGAGTGAATGAAGATGTGGTATTTTCCCAGATGACCATACCTGTCACTCTGTAGAATTTACCACTTCTACTAGCATGTGGTCCTTGTCAAGGGTTGTTTGAGGTTGCTCACAGTCACTAACCCTCCTTTGCCTTAGCTTTGTACTGGGGCTAACTGATGATTTGTGGGAGAGGATATGTCTCTGTAGAATATCAGCAGATGCTATTATATTTGCTCTTGGATAAAAAGGACGTTGATTGCATTCAGCAATGAGCACAAGAACATCAATGCTACCTTTATGCTAAGGGAAGTCACCCTCATTTTTCCATATCTTAGAAAAACAGCAGTAGAACACAAAATTTGGCTTGGGTATTGGTTGCTAAATCAGGTAAACATTATTCAAGAAGGCAAAATCGCAATTATGACGACTTTTTTAGTCAACTTTTCAAGTAGTAGAAAATATAAAATAGTTTGAAATTATGGGACTAAAATATAATGTGACGAATATTCTTCTAAGAAACAGCTTCCTTTTTCAAACCACTTATACATGTTACCCTGGCCATCTGGTTTTGATGACTTCAGAAGGAATCTCTCATTTGAAGAAGGTAAGTTAAAATGTGACCAGGATCAAGCATAATGGATAATGGCTTGAGGAAATGACATAATAACATCCTTCCTATAGCAGGGTGATCAGAATTATATGCAGTACACCAAATGTGACCTTACCAATGTCTTGCACAGCCATAACACAACTTCCCAAATCCTGTACTCAATGCTCTGACCAATGAAGTCAGAAATCACGCAACACCAGGTTATAGTCCAACAGGTTTTTTTTTTGTTTTCTTCAGGTGTGGAGAGATGCTCCAAAAGCTTGTTTTCTTCAGGTGTGGAGAGAGGCCCCAAAAGCTTGTGTTTTCAAGTAAACCTGTTGGACTATAACCTGGTGTTGCGTGATTTCTGTCCACCCCAGTTCAACAGCGGCACCTCCACATCATGACTGACCAATGAAGGCAAGCATGCCAAATGCTTTTTACACCATCCTGTCTACTGGTGATGCCACTTTCAAGGAATTATGTAACTGCACCCCTAGGTCCTTCTGTTCGATAACACTCCTCACAGCCATACTATTAACAGCGTAAGTCTTGCCCTGGTTTGTCTTTCCAAAATGCAACACTACACATTTATCGAATTAAACTCCATCTGCTATTCCTTCGCCCACTGGCTGAGTTGGTCAAAATCCTGTTGTACTCTTAGATAACTTTTTTCAATGTCTGCTATACCACCAATTTTGGTGTCATCTGCAAACTTGCAAACCATACCTCCTATATTCTCATCCAAATCGTTTATATAAATGACCAACAATAATGGACCCAGCAGTGATCCCTGCAGCACACAGCTGATCACAGGCCTCTAGTCTGACATGGATTACTTCAGTATCTCAGGAGTTATTCACGAATGGTACTGAACATTGTGCAATCATCAGTTAACATCCATGAAATATGGATGAGTAATCCACAAAATATGCTTTAATCACAACTGATGTTTGATGTGTTCTGTGGGTGTTGTTTATCTGGTTTATCTGGTACTCATATTGGCCTCATATTATGTTTGGGATGTTGTAAGACCTGGTCTAGCCTGCATGTCACTCAAGATGCGCAGCAATGTGGGTTACTGTTTACTATCCTCTGAGAAATTTAGGATGGGCAATAATTACTGTCCTAGCCAGCTACAGCCGCAGCCCATAAGTGAACAAAACAAATGTGTCACAGCATCTTGTCGGCTGTCCACATATGTGGATTATGTTCTTAGACCTGCAGCTTTAGGAGCCTGGCAGTCTTATTTAGACAGCAGACAAACAGATGGCTATTTGGGGAAGGGAGTGCCAGGGTCAGTGCTGCAGACATGGAAATTATCCAGGAACATGAAAATAATTCATCAACAGAAGATTGCACCCGTTGTTGCTTTATGTTGGATCAGGTTAATTTTGTTGCATTTATACAATAACCAAATATATCTGGCTTAAAGAATGGCAGATAGTCTTTTGAGCATTTTAACTTGATCTTTACTGGGTAGGTCATATGATTGGATTTGCTGATTACTAGGCTGACGAAAGACAAACACCAGACTGCACTTCTCCAATCTGTCAGTTCCCATGCATGTACACACACAAAATTAGCTACAAGTTTTAGACCTGCTAATATAATTAACTAAAATGAACATGTCAGTTGCATTAATCACTTTATTAAAATAATAGTTGCTAACAACGCTGTACTAATAACCAAAGATGCAGTACAATACTTAATAACAATAACCATAAGTTAAAATCAAGGTACCAACCATGGAAATGACTAGTTTTTGTCTACTCCTGGTTGCATTAACAAGTTTCTGCTCGCCAAGAACTTAGAACTCTGCATCCTCTTGAAGAATTGATGCAAGTCTGGACAGTCTGTGCTGACTGTGTATACACTGTTCACTTCCAACCTGCTTGTTTTATTTTTCAACGTAGTCATCTTGGCAGCAAAAGTTCATTTTGGATGAGCATTGTTGCTTGTCGTAAAGAAGATATACGTGCTGATATTATTCATGTTCTTGAATGCTTTCCCTGCGCTTTGCAGAGTTTAATCACCGATCTCCTTATTAGTCTAGCAATGCTTTAATTCAGGATATAATGCCTTTGACAATGCTGAATTTTTCAGACAGACCATCAATGTCAGATCATAGTTTCGAACATCATGGCAAAATTCTTCAAAGAATGCACCACTTGCAAACGGCTAACTGAGCCACCCTTTTGTAAAACGTGTTTTCAGATAAGTCATACCCATCAATCAAGTGACACTTTTTCACAAAAAAGACTTGAAAAGCTTCATGTTTTCCGGTCACATTTGTTGCTAATTCGTTCAGCCTGCCCTTCACTGTGAACTGACAAAACATCTCCTTTCACTCTGATTCCTGTCTATGTTGCTCGGCAGGTCACAAATGTGATGCCGCTGAAGGACTTGTGCTCGACAGCTTCGATAGTGAATAGTTTTGGAGCTTTGTTGAGCAAATGAAAGCAAAACGTAGCCACTTCATTTGAAATCTCATCTTCCCCAAAGAGTTTGCAGAGTTTTGAAGCAGACTTCCTTGCCTACACTTTTAAGTATTTTGTCACAAGTTTCCAATATTTCAGCAGGATAAAAAAACCAGCAAGACAGACACCCATCTTGTCACAATGTGCATCAATGGAGTACACTCCTCTAAAGAACAAAGAATAGAAACAGGCCTTTTGGCCCATCAAGACTGCGCTGACACATGACATCTTTCTAAACTAAAAACCTTTTGCCTCTAAACTTTCCATTTCCCTCTATTCCCTATTCATATATCTGTCAAGATGCCTCTTAAATGTTGCTATTGTATCTGCCACCACCATGTCTTCTGGTGGTGCATTCCAGGCACTTACCACTGTCTGTGTAAAAAAAACCCTCCTCTCACATCTCCTTTAAACTTACCCCCTTTTTACCTTAAACCTATGGCCCTAAAAATTGACATTTCTACCCTGGAAGAAAGATTCTGACTATCCATTCTATCCATGCCTCTCATAATTTTATAAACTCCTATCAGGTTGCCCCTCATCCTTCAATTTTCAAGTGAAAACAAATCGAGTGTGCCCAAGGTGCGGAGCTGGAGGAACACAGCAGGCCAGGTAGCATCAGGGGAGCAGGAAGCTGATATTTCAGGTCTGGACCCTTCTTCTATTTCTGAAGAAGGGTCCAGACCCGAAACATCAGCTTTCCTGCTCCTCTGATGCTGCTTGGCCTGCTGTGTTCATCCAGCTCCGCACCTTGTCGTCTCAGTCTCCAGCATCGGCAGTTCCTACTATCTCAAGTTTGCCCAATTTCTCCTCACAGCGAATACCCTCCAAACCAAGCAACATCCTGGTAAACCATTTCTGTACTCTCTCCAAAGCTTCCACTTCTTTCTGGTAGTGTGGCAACCAGAAATGTATGCAATATTACAAATGTGGCCTAACTAAAGTTTTATTGGCAATTTGACTTGCCAATTTTTATATTCTATGCCCCAACCGATGAAGGCAAGCATGCTGTATGCCTTCTTGACCACCTTACCCACTTGTGTTGCTGCTTTTAGGGAACTGTGAACGTGTATGTAGATCCTTCTGTATGTTGATGCTACTAAGGGTTCTGCGATTTACCCTATACTCCTCTCCTGCATTAGATCTTCCAAATGCATCATCTCGCATTTGTTTGCATTAAACTCCATCTGCCATTTCTCCACCCAAGTCTCCAGCCTATCTATATCCTGTTGTATCCTCTGGCAATCCTCTCCACTACCTGTAGCTTCCCTAATTTTTATGTCATCTGCAAACATACTAATCAAGCCAGCTACACTCTGCTCCGAATCAATTATATACATTACAAACAATAAGGGTACCACCACTGATCCCTGTGGAACCCCACAGGACACAGATGTCCAGTCAGAAAAACACACCTCCACTGTTGATCTCAGTCTTCTATGAATAAGCCGGTTCTATATTGATCTTACCACAAAGTCATACGGCACGGAAACAGATCCTTCAATCCAATGTGTCGACTCCGACCAGACATCCCAATCTGAACTAGTCCCACGTGCCTACATTTGGCCCATATCTCTATGAACCCTTCCTATTCCCATCCAGAAGCCTTGTAAATGTTGTAATCGTACCTGACTTCACTATTTCCTCTGGCAGCGCGTTCCATACACGCACCACCCTCTGTGTGAAAAAGTTAAACCTCGGGTCTTGTTTAAATCCTTCTCCTCTCACCTTTAACCTGTGCCCTCTGGTTTTGGACTCCCCTGCCCTTGGAAAAAAACATCTTGGCTATTCATCCTCTCCATGCCTCTCACGATTTTATAAACCTCTGTAAGGTTACCCTCAGCCTCCGATGCTCCAGGGAAAGCACCCCCAGCTACTCAGCCCCTCCTATTTGACTTCACCTTTTCTATCACCCTGCCATGAGAGACCTTGTCAACTGCTTTGCTAAAGTCACATGGACGTCTACCAACCTGCCCTCATCAATCTTCTTTGTCACTTCTTTAAAAAGCTCAATCAAGTTTGTGAGACATGACCTCCCCTGTAAAAGGTCATACTCTCTATTGCTAATAAGTCCATATTTTTCGAAATGCGAATAAATCCTATCCCAAAGAATCTTCTCCAATAATTCCACTACTACTGATGTAAGGCTCACTGGCCTGTAATTTCCAGAATTATCTCTGTTGTCCTTCTTAAACAAAAAAACAATGCTAGCTATTGTCCTGTCCTCTGGGACCTCTCCTGTGACTAAAGAGGATACAAAGATTTCTTACAAGGCCCCACTGATTTACTCGCCTGTTTCCATCAGCATTCTGGGATAGATTCCATTAGGTCCTGGACACTCATCTACCTTAATGCTTTTCAAAACACCTTTTTATATCGACATGTCCTGGAATATCAACATACTCTTCCAAGCTCAAAGTTGTCAAACTGCTGTCTTACCTGTCAAATTCTCCACATTAAAACAAATACACCATAGACCACCAGTCCCACTGTGTTCAGTAACCTCTCCTGATCTATTCTTCCTCTTAGCCTTACTGACCTTAGTCTTCGACTCCTCCTTGGTCATTTTACTCTCTGACATACTGGTCTTGGTCCCCCCACACGCCACTCTTGTTTAAACCCTCCCAAGTGACATTAGCAAGCCTCCCTTTCAGGATATTGGTGCCTCTCCAGTTTAGGTGCAGCCCTTCCTCTTGTAGAGGTCCCACCTGCTCTGGAAGGCATCCCAAAGACCCATATACCTGAAGTCCTCTCTGCTACACCAGCTCTTCAGCTGCATATTTGACTATACTTTCTTCATATTCCTAACCTCACTGGCATATGACACAGAAGAAATCCCAAGATTACAACTCTAAAGGTCCTGCTTTTCAACTTCCAACATGACTCCCTGAACTCCCTTTGTAGAACCTCAGCTCTCTTTCTGCCCATGTCGTTTGGACCAATGTGAACCTCAGCTGTAGCTGCTCATCCACCCCTTAAGAATGTCCCATGCCCACTGACAGACATCTTTGATCCTAGAATCAGGGAGGCAACATACCATCCTGGAATTTCATTTGCGGCCAGAGAAACACTTATCTGTGCCCCTGACTATAGAGTCACCCTATCACTACTGCTCACCTACACTTTGACACTTCCTGCCTTACAACAGAGCCAGTCATGGTGTCACTGATCTTGCTGTTGCAGCCTTCCTCTGAGAGACCAATCTCCCCTCCACCCCCAACAATATCCAAAACAGTGTACCTGTTTGAGAGGGAACTGGCCACAGGGGAGTCCTTTATTACTCATCTTCCTGGTGGTCACCCAACTCATCTCTGTCTGGGTAGTCCTTACTAGTGGTGTGACCAACTGACTAAATGTGCTATCTATGACATTCTCAGCCTTATGGATGTTCCATAGTGTGTCCATCCACAATTCCAGGCATTCCATGAGACAGGTCCAGAGCTGCAGCTGAACACACTTCCTGCATATGTGGTCACCATGGACACTGCAAATGTCCCTGATTTCCCAATATTGCAGGAGGACATTCCATGGGCTGAGTTCTCCTACCATTGAAAACCTAATCGACTAAATCAACCTCATCATCCATTGACAATAATCCAGGAACTGATTACATAACCATACCCACTCGCCACCAAACTAAGGTCACTCTTGCTCTCTATTCCTAACAGACTACAACTACAAAAAGTACTTTATCTCTCTCCAGATATTACTCACTCAGCCTGCAAACCTGGTTTCTGAGCAGCTAAGTTTTGGTCACTTTTTGAGTCTTGTGACCTCCAGAGATCTGCTCCTAGATTCAGCTCCACGTTTGCTTTGACTGACCCCACGCTTCAGGTATTTATCCTGCTGTCACTGTTCACCCCCATGTTCGCTCTCCTTCACTCTATTACTGCTGCTGTCACTGCTCAGACTGACCTACTTCAACGAAGTCACTGAATTTGCTTCTTTGCTGGCTTCAGCTCATGGAAATGCTGAAGTGAGCACAGAGCTTGAAAACAGTGTTTTCTGCATCTATATCATGGCTTTGAACAGCGTACCATGCTGTCTCTTGCAATTTATCAGCCAAAACAGTTGGCTATAACAATATCTTTTAGAGGAACTTTCAATTTTGGAGAGACACTGTTTTTCATAACTAACACTTGACTGCGCAGAAAATCTCCCTAGGCTGAGACTGAAGGCACTGACTTTGTAGTTGGTGATTACTCTTGATGTTTCCTGGCTATCACATAGAAATAAGAACACAAGAAACATAAGACATCAAAGCACGTGGAGGCCATTTGGCACATAGGCCTTGCTCTGTCATTATATCTGATCCAACATTGGAAAAAGAATACAGGCATGGGCTATTTTCTGAACGGTGAGAAAATTCATAAAGCCGAAGTACAAAGGGATCTGGGAGTGCTAGTACAGGATTCTCTGAAGGTTAACTTGCAGGTTGAGCCCGTGATTAAGAAAGCGAATGGAATGTTGTCATTTATCTCAAGAGGGTTGGAATATAAAAGCAGCGATGTGATTCTGAGACTTTATAAAGCTCTAGTTAGGCCCCATTTAGAATACTGCGTCCAATTTTGGGCCCCACACCTCAGGAAGGACATACTGGCACTGGAGCGTGTCCAGCGGAGATTCACACGGATGATCCCTGGAATGGTAGGCCTAACATACGATGAACAGCTGAGGATCCTGGGATTGTATTCATTAGAGTTTAGAAGGTTGAGGGGAGATCTAATAGAAACTTACAAGATAATGCATGGCTTAGAAAGGGTGGACGCTGGGAAGTTGTTGGGAAGGTGGGGATACTAGGACCCGTGGGCACAGCCTCAGAATTAGAGGGGGTCAATTTAGAATGGAAATGAGGAGACATTTCTTCAGCCAGAGAGTGGTGGGTCTGTGGAATTCATTGCCACAGAACGCAGTGGAGGCCGGGCCGTTAAATGTCTTCAAGGCAGAGATTGATAAATTCTTGATCTCGCAAGGAATCAAGGGCTACGGGGAGAGTGTGGGTAAGTGGAGTTGAAATGCCCATCAGCCATGATTAAATGGCGGAGTGGACTCGATGGGCCGAATGGCCTTACTTCCACTCCTATGTCTTATGGTCTAACACAAATGCTGGATCCATTTCTCTAATTTGACATATATCAGAATTAAGAGATAACATCTGGTTGCACCCTGGATTGAGGCTTTAGTTGCCAACAAAAGAAAGATAATTTGTTTTAATGTAACCCAAATGCTCTGTACATAATATTGTGCTGCAATGTTTGAACAGTCAATAAACGAAGGGTTTTGGCCCAAAATGTTGACATTCCTGCTCCTCAAAAGCCGTGACCATCAGCCGTGCTTTTCCAGCACCACATTTATTGACTGAAGCTTTTAGCATCTGCAGTCATTAACGTCTCCAAAACATTCCAACAGTACTCTTGCCTTTTTTATCCACATTTCAGGCCTCTGACCATTGAGGAGTTATATCCATTTTTTTCAATCAATTTTTACACTGCAGTAGGCGATACTCCTATTAGACTGGTAGTGTTTCGTAACATGGTACAATATGTAGTTCGGCAGTAGTCTGCTTTATTGTTTTGAAGCTATGTAGCTGATTATAAAGAAAGAGCTCAATGATGACATACCTTTATTTTGAATGTTAAATTTAACCCTTTCTGATAAAACATGCTGATTCACATCTCCCTTTCCTTGGGGCTGCCTTCAACTTCATATCAGCACAAAGTGATGAAACAGTGTGATGCTCTCCCTTCCTGGGTTTGCTATGGTTTTACATTTTTTTTCAACATTTAAGATTGAACAATGCAATCTCTTCATCATTATGAATTGGTGAATGGCAGCTGGTATGATGGTATGGATGTGATATTGACAGCTAGGATCTTTTACTGCAGGTACTTTGTTGACCTAGAAATAATTTTGGATGACTGGCATTGATATTACACAGTGTAAATAAACAAAAAACAAAGAACTGCGTATGCTGAAAATATGAAACAAACAGAAAGTGCAGGAGAAACTCAGCAGATATGGCAGTATCTGTGGAGAGAAAGCAGAGTTAATGTTTCGAGTCTGGTGACCAGTTCTGAAGAGGGGTGCTGGACTCAAAACACTAATTATGCTTCCTTTCCACAGACACTGCCTGGCCTGCTGAGTTTCTCCAGCAATTTTACCACTGTTGATACTAGCCACTGTGGCTGACAAGAAAACACCATGTAATATTGAAGTGGTGTCTAAAGATTACAGGACAGGTATGACATGTCTTATAAACCTAATTACTGCCCTGGAAATGATTTCATGGCAAACATTTAACTAATGAGGCTGACAGAATAGTTTGTGAAACTACCCTGCCTCTAATTGGTTGAATTTGATTTCCTGTGTTTTATACCTCCACATTGGTCAGTGTGTGTCAACAAATAAACAAACCATTCCCTCAGACTGGGCTGCAGCACTGCCAACATTGCAAGCTTCAAAGTATCGGATTGAAGGCCGTCCAGCAGCAGAACAGAGTCAGATGCACTGAAGGCTGCACTGCCCAATACAAAACTAGATGAATGACCACCTTCTTGTTAATGCTCACTGGATACAGACAACCATCCTTTTCATTTCTATCATGAAGTACAATATTGAAATAACTAAGCAAAGTAAATTCCAGTTATGTGTGAAGTAATTATTTGAACAGTGGTACTAATACTAACTTACCATTGTAAGCTGAATCTAAAGGCTTTTTCTCTTTCCTTGTGAACAAATCTATCATTCTTTCAAAATATTTTCATTGCTAAGAATGTGTCATTTTACAAGACCGTAATACTTTTATTGTTTCATTTAAAAAGCAATTTCTGTATCAGAGCAAATTTCCACTCTCTGGCTCCCAATGTCGCTTCGTGTTCAAAAGCTGTGGATAAAAATACTCAACCTGTGTGCTTTCTGCAAAGGTGCTGAAGTGACAGTTCTTGGTCAATGCGTCAAAATTAGCATCCACACTATAACATTTGCAAGAATTGAAAGTGGGCATGAAAATGAATTATTGCCCATGTGCTGTTTTGGAAATGGCTTTCAACTACTTTTTTTTTCCAAATGCAACTTAAAATATTCTGAAAGGCCATCTTAGAGTTATTTCAGATTGGCTATATGGGCTCTCTGGAATAAGTTTCGTAATTTCAGCTGCTTTTAATGCTGAGAACATGAAACCTTTTGTACATTCTTGGAGTCTGGAGATCAGCACTTAAAAACACCAGGAAAAACAATGTAATTGCTGAATAAATAGCTAGGATATAAAAGCAGCATGTTTGAAACTTTACACCTGAGAGTACAGAGTGCCTACATTCCGCAACATAGTAAAATTATGTTATGAGATGCACGTGGAAACAATGCTACAAGCATCACTATAGTCAAAGGGCATTCATTCATTCTTATGGCAACATTTATGTAGACTTCTTATTGTTTCATTTTCCATAAATTAAAGCGATAAGATAGGGATCATGTATTCAAAAGCCTCAAGTAATTTGTTTTTAATATTTTGAAAATAGAATAGGCCAACAATGCTGAATGCGTGGTTTCATTCTAGTGACTCTAACATTAACTGTACTTTTTAAATGCTGTTATATGGAGCGCACATCACAAGTAAACAGGTTGCAAACTATTAACGAGGTAATGGACAAGAACTATTCTGAGTGTTATGTGTCACATTCTTTCAGTGTATGCAACAAAGCACTTTTCCCTATTTGAGTGAAAAAAAATTAGAAAAAAAAAACAAATAATATGATAGGGAAATGGAATGTCTTCATTCTAACTCAGTACTGTTCTTATTGACAAATTTACAATTGTTGAATTCAGGCTGACTACTTGACATTTCCAAGTTCCAGTATGAGAAGGTTTCCATCCCTATCCAAAAATAGACTGAATGTATTATAATCTTTCACAAACTGCCAATTTATTCGGAAAAAGAGTACAACAATAGTGTTGTCTTTACACAGAAAGTGGTGGGTGTGTGGAATGCACTGCCAGCAGTGGTAGTGGAATCAGATACATTAGGGACATTTAAGTGATTCTTGGATAGGCACATGGAGGATAGTAAAATGTAGGGTATGCAGGGTAGTTTGATCTTAGAGTAGGATAATAGGTTGGCACAATATCGTGGGCCAAAGAGCCTGTACTGTTCTATGTTCTAATAGGTTGTCCTTCTTGTGAGCTTAAATGTCTTAACTATAACTTATCCCCTTAAAAATACCTATGCTTTTCATGCCTGTTCTTTGCAAAATTATTTCTCAAGCTGAAAGGCAACCTGATACATCACCAGTTTTTAACTTCATTTTTGATAACGCGTTAGGGAGTGGCACTAGACCAGACTATTTCAACTTCTTTTTTCTTTAAAAAGAAATTTCCATCACCTAAGAGTAAATTTTGCATGCTAAGACTCCCAATATTTATTTGTGTTCAAATGTCATTGGTGAAAAATAATCAAACTTTAAAATTATTTCATAAATTGGAAAGCAACTTTGTATAACATCAGCATTTGTTTTCCCTTTTAATAAGCCATTACAGACTGCAACATTAACTGATACCTACACAATACTCACTTCCTGGTGCACTTTACAACAGGAGGAAAAACACCCTGAGTATGTGGATAGAACAATAAAATGGAACAGTTTGAATGGGCAACTGTGAAAGTACAGGTGGAAATGACTGGAAGAATGTAGTCAGTGAGAAAAATTGGTAAGGGTAATAAAATCACAGAATCCAAGAATGGTGTGTTTGGACTGTTACATGACATTTAAGACCTAAACAGCTAATGAACTGAGCCAATCAGGTTCCAAAGGACTCTTCCTGGGTCAAACTAACCAGTGCTCAAGTGTAAGATTTCTGTCCTTGCGATTGCTGAGTGAAAATATTCCTGTCGCTGCATTGTGAACTGACTCTGAAGTTGGGTCTGACTGTCTCACAAGATCCAATTGTCTTACAAGAGACAATCATGTATGTTAGATGTATTATACCTATCTATTAAGTAATATCTATCAAACCTATTTATTGTCTGTCAAAATTTAGCCCATCTTCAGCTGAGGATGTTGTATGAATGTTGCCATGGTCACAGAGGACCATAGTGCTGTGTCTCATGAAAGAGAGAAAGAGGACTGGTGGTGGTTTAACTTGAGAGTCACCATGCTTCTGGCAAACGGTGAGGCTGAGAATTTGGGACCTCCATGACAACTTCAGCTGCTACAGGAATTGAATCCATGCTATTGGCAGCACTCTGCATTGCAAACCAGCCATACAGCCAACTGGGCCCTAAATCGGCACCGAAATCCAGAAGGATGTGTTAAGATGGGAAGTTATGATTGTAGACTTGAATAAGTATGTAGTGACAGAATTAGGTGTCCAACTTACAAACAAATTATGGGAAGTAGGCTTCACTGACTAGGCCATCATTTACTGCAGTGGTTCAAGGAGATGGGCAGTCCACGTGATTGAAATGCACATATAATGCTGTTAAGGTGGGATTTCATGATTTTGAATGAATGAAAATGAAAGGACTGTGATTTATTCCAAGTCAGGATAATGTGTGACTCGGAGAGGAACTTGCAGGTGGTAGTATTTCCATGTATCTGCTGTTCTTGTCCTTATAGGTAGTAGATGTTGTGAGTTTGAAAGGTACTGTGATGATAAAACACTCCCGGCCTTTGGAGAGGAAAGGGAGACTGGATGAAGGACATTAATCGGAGACCATAGTGGTTGCTGAGGAGAGGAGTAATAATGATGGCTTTTTGTGAGAACGATATCGATGGATTCATGTCAGTAAGATGAGGGATAGGCATGTGTGAAAAATAACAAATACATCAGTACTTTGTGAGTCATATATGACTTTTCAGTGGCTGAAGTATGGCTCATTGTAGAAAAAAATCTCAGCAAAGAGGGAGACTTGAAGCAATGCTGCCGTGGTTACCTCAAGCACACCCCTTCAATGTACTTTCTCAGATTCAGCAAAATCAGCTGCTCCTTTTAGAGGGTTTCATGTTTATTATTTGAATTGTAGCTTGACTCGACCCAATATCTAAGGGAATGATTCAGATAGCCAGCAATCATCAATGAAAGCCCTCATATTCTCCTGGAGTATATGATGTGCAACCACATCGTTGCGTCTTTAGAAACAATTTGAATACACACTCTCTAATAGACTAGTTCAACACTGGATCGTTTCTATCAAAAATTAATTTTTTTAACTCTCCTTAAAACATTAAATAATAGATATTGACATTTTCTTTCCAAGCATAAACTTTAAAAAGTAAATTAATGTCTTAATTTAGAACATGCATTTAAAAATTGACTCTACTTTTCAAAAACGTGAATTACATAGATCCTTCTGAAAAGCTACGCCAGTCACTGGAGGAGGATGCTCCACAAATAATCCCATGTGCGATGATGGAAGAGCTCAGCATATCAGTGCAAAAGATGAGGCTGAAGCTTGCACAGCAATTTTCAGCCAGAACGCCAAATGGGTGATCCATCTCGACCTCCTCCTGTGGCCCCCAGCATCACAGATATCAATCATTAGCCAATTCAATTCAATCCGCATGATGTCAAGAAACAGTTGGAGGTATTAGACACTGCAAAGGCTTTGGGCACTGACAACATTCTGGCAATAGCACTGAAGACTTGTGCACCAGAACTTGCTGCTCCCCGAGGCAAGCTCTTCTAGTATGGTTACAACATTGACAATGTTGAAAAATTGGAAAAAATCCAACCTAGCCAGTTACTGCTCTATCAGTCTACTCTCAATCATCAGTAAAGTGATGGCAGATTCATCAACAGTGCTATCAAGCAGCACCTGCTCAGCAATAACCTGATCAATGACGCCCAGTTTGGGTTCCACCAGGGCCAGTCAGCTTATGAGATAGTAGGAACTGCAGATGCTGGAGAATCCGAGATAACAAGGTGCAGAGCTGGATGAACACAGCAGGCCAAGCAGCATCATAGGAGCAGGAGAGCTTGACGTTTCGGGCCTAGACCCTTCATCAGAAATGGGGGAGGGGAAGAGGGTTCTGAAATAAATAGGGAGAGAGGGGGAGGCGGATAGAAGATGGATAGAGGAGAAGATAGGTGGAGAGGAAACAGACAAGTTGAAGAGGCGGGGATGGAGCCAGTAAAGGTGAGTGTAGGTGGGGTGATAGGGAGGAGATAGGTCAGTCCAGGGAGGACGGACAGGTCAAGGGGGCGGGATGAGGTTAGTAGGTAGGAAATGGGGGTGGGGCTTGAGGTGGGAGAAGGGGATAGGCGAGAGGAAGAACAGGTTAGGGAGGCGGGGATGAGCTGGGCTGGTTTTGAGATGCGGTGGGGGGAGGGGAGATTTTGAAGCTTGTGAAATCCACATTGATACCATTGGGCTGCAGGGTTCCCAAGCTGAATATGATTTGCTGTTCCTGCAGCCTTCGGGTGGCATCGTTGTGGCATTGCAGGAGGCCCAGGATGGACATGTCATCTGAGGAATGGGAGGGGGAGTTGAAATGGTTCGCGACTGGGAGGTGCAGTTGTTTATTGCAAACCGAGTGCAGGTGTTCTGCAAAGCAGTCCCCAAGTCTCCGCTTGGTTTCCCCGATGTAGGGGAGGCCACAGCGGGTACAGTGGATGCAGTATACCACATTAGTAGATGTGCAGGTGAACATCTGCTTGATGTGGAAAGTCTTCTTGGGGCCTGGGATGGGGGTGGGAGCCGCCTGCTTCTGTCTCCTTCCCAAAATCCACAAACCTGAATGCCCTGGTTGACCCATTGTCTCCGCCTGCTCCTGCTCCACCGAACTTATCTCTACCTATCTCGACTCCATTTTCTCCCCCTTGGTCCAGGAACTCCCTCCCTACGTCCGTGACACCAACCATGCCCTCCACCTCCTCCAGAACTTCCAATTCCCCGGTCCCCAACACCTCATTTTTACTATGGACGTCCAGTCCCTATACACCTGCATTCCCCATGCAGATGGCCTAAAGGCCCTCCACTTCTTCCTGTCCCATAGGCCTGACCAGTCCCCCTCCACTGACACCCTCATCTGCTTAGCCGAACTCGTCCTCACTCTCAACAATTTCTCTTTCAATTCCTCCCACTTCCTACAGACAAAGGGGGTGGCCATGGGTATCTGCATGGGCCCAAGCTATGCCTGCCTGTTTGTAGATTACGTGGAACAATCCCTCTTCCGTACCTACACTGGCCGTAAACCCCACCTCTTCCTCCGTTACATTGATGACTGTATTGGCGCCGCCTCATGCACCCACGAGGAGCTCGAACAGTTCATCCACTTCACCAACACCTTCCACCCCAACCTTAAGTTCACCTGGACTATCTCTAACACTTCTCTCACCTTCCTGGACCTCTCTGTCTCCATCTCGGGTAACCACCTAGAAACCGATATCCATTTCGAGCCCACTGACTCCCACAGCTACCTAGAACACACCTCCTCCCACCCACTTCCCTGCAAAAATGCTATCCCCTATTCCCAATTCCTTTGCCTCCGCTGCATCTGCTCCCAGGATGAAGCATTCCACTCCCGTACATCTCAGATGTCCTCGTTCTTCAAGGACCGCAACAAACCCCCCCGCAGTGGTCGAGAACGCCCTCGACCGTGTCTCCCGCATTTCCCGCAATTCATCCCTCACACCCCGTCCCCGCAATAACAACCAAAAAAGAATCCCCCTCGTCCTCACGTACCACCCTACCAACCTCCGGATCCAACGCATCATCCTCCGACACTTCCGCCATCTGCAATCCGACCCCACCACCAAAGACATTTTTCTCTTCCCACCCTTGTCTGCTTTACGGAGGGACCACTGTCTCTGTGACTCCCTTGTCCGCTCCACACTCCCCTCCTCAGGGAGTTCCTCAGGGATGTGTCCTAAGTCCAACCATCTTCAGCTGCTTCATCAATGACCTTCCCTTCATCATAAGGTCAGAAGTCAGAGTGTTCACCAATGTTTTCACAATGTCCAGCACCATTCATGACTCCTCAGATACTGAAGCAGTCCATGTTCAAATGCAACAAGTCTGGCACAATATCCAGGCTTGGGCTGACAAGAGGCCAGTGAAATTTGCAGCACACAAATGCCAGGCAATGACCATCTCCAATAAGAGAGAGTATAACTAATCCCTTGGACATTCAATGGTGTCACCATCACTGGACTGCTATGAACATCCTGGGAGCTTATGATGGACCAGAAACTCAACAGGCCTCAGCATATAAACACAGGGGTTCAAGAGCAAGTCAGAAGCTAGCAATACTGCAGCGAGTAACACACCTCCTGATTCCCCAAAGCCTGTCCACCATCTGCAAGCACAAGTCAGGGGTGAGATGGAATACTCCCCACTTGCCTGCCTTCTCAAGAAGTTTGACATTATCCAGGGCAAAGCAGCCCACTTGACTGGCACTAATCCATACATCCACTCTCTACACCATGGAAGTTCAGCAGCAACAGTGTATACAATCTACAAGATGTACTGCAAAAATTCACCAACGATCCTTAGACAGCACCTTTCAAATGCATGGCCACTTCCATCTGGATGCACAAGGGCAGCAGATATAGGGTAACATCACTACCTCCAATTTCATCTCCAAGCCACGCACCATCCTGACTTGGAAACATATCACCATTCCTTCACTTTTGCTGGGTCAAAATCCTGGAATTCCCTCCCTAGGGGCATTGTGGGTCTGCCTACAGCACATGGACTGCAGCAGTTCAAGAAGTCAGCCCATTACCACCTTCTCCAGGGCAACAGGTTCAGACAATAAATAAAAAAAAACTGAAAGAACTGAGGAGGTTAGAAACCAGAAAGAGAATCAGAAATTGTTGGAAAAACTCAGCAGATCTGGCAGCATCTGCAGAGAGAAATCAGAGCTCACATTTCGGGTGCAGCGACTCTTCTTCACAAGTGATGGTAGTTAGTAAAAGGTTGGTATTCACGCAGACGATGAGTTGGGAAGAAGGGGACGAGAGTCAATGATAGGTGGAAATAGAGCCCAAAGAGAGAGAAAAACACAGTTGGATAGACAAAGGAGTGGATAAAATTCAGTCTGTGGAAATGGATAGCTGCTAATGGGGACTAAAGGGGACAGACAATAAACGCTGGCTAGACAGAGTTGCCCATGTCCCATGAGTAAATAGAAAAAAATAACCAGTTTCTTCCCTCCTCTTTTAGCTTTGGTGTACAGGTGGCTGATCCAGTTCAGTTTCTAATCAATGGTATCTTTTAGGATACGAATTGTTGGGGGTTTGATGATGGCAATGCCATATAAATTCACAGAAGGAATGGTAATCCTCTTGTCTGCTGGAGATGGAAATTTGTCTGGCACTTATGTAGTCTGAAAGTTTCTTGCTGCTGACAAGTTTGGATATTTTCCAGAACTGCATGCATTTACAGACTGCCTCATTATCTAAACTGACGTGTCTGTGTGTCTGATTTAAGCTCTGATGACTGCTGAATTGGAATTCTACATTTCATTCTGTAACTCCGTAATCCAGTAAGTTTGGCTTGCATATGGTCAATATTTTTAATTGTAGATTTAGGCACTTTGTAAACTAGAGACAAGAACATTACATTCGATTTCCAAGTTCTGTGTCTCCATATCAAAAAGTTAAAAAGAGGATATCCTTTAATTTAGACTACCTTAGTCCTGGAATTCAGGAAATTGATTCCTTACAAACTGATTGAGATCTAGCATTCAAAAATCTTGCATAAGGGTGAGAATTCCTCTAATGAAAGATTCTCAAGCTCTTAAAAAATGTAACCTTTCTTTGTGAAAATACATATTTTCTCATACACAATGAAATGATATATTTTAAATCTGAAATTGGCTTCATTCAACTATTCTGTACTTTGAAGTTATATTCGAAGGATGTAAACCACAGACAAGGAAAGGTGTGGAAGTAGCATTGTATCAAAACAGAATCCAAAAAAAAATGCAACACTGGATAATAGCACAGATAAGACAAATTGCTTCTGAGACCTCTTGATCATTGACAGCAGTGGCACAGCAGGCCTGTGGAGATCAGTCCATAAAAGGTCTGCTTGTTCTATTAATTCAGTAGCTGCACATCCTTGTTAGGAAGAGTGGAGGATCTGTTTCTAGTTATTAACTTTCTCTAGAATTAGCATTCAATTGTTAAAGACCTTAACTGTATGCTTAGTAACATTTTCACAATTTTCACAGACTCCAACAGTGCCTAATCACATGGGTGGAAGAGAACTGTTAAATTGGTCACAAGCCCTCACTGTAATGAAACATGCTGGCTGCCGCTGTGCTAGTCTTGTTGTTGACTGGCAGCTCACCTCACTGAGGCCTTCAATTTCCAGAGCTCCTTATGCTATTTAAAGACAGCCTACACCACTTAATGGGAAGATGCACTTTGGCTGCATATAACCTGAAAACAGCCAAAGATACTGATTGTTCAGATTAGGCAGCACAATGCTTGGCTGCTGTAGCTGAAGAGACTATATTACAGAAGCTGGGATACATTCAGAGAGAAAAGTCTTTGATTTTGGCTTAGTGGAGCTCTTCATTCCTGTTTGGCCTGATACACTTAAGCAATGGCTTGACTATCATGTCAGAGATAAAAGGTACTGCAGATGCTGGAGAAGCCGAGATAACAAGGCATGGGGCTGGATGAACACAGCAGGCCAAGCAGCATCATAGGAGCAGGAAAACTTGA
>JAHRHZ010000248.1:53312992-53456248 GCA_024137785.1 Ginglymostoma cirratum | reverse complement strand
AAGGGTCTAGGCCCGAAACGTCAAGTTTTCCTGCTCCTATGATGCTGCTTGGCCTGCTGTGTTCATCCAGCCCCACGCCTTGTTATCTCTGACTATCATGTCATTTTAGTTTACAAACTTACATACAATATCATTACACACCACAAGAAGCACTCCCACTGGGCAATCTAGAACTAGGGACACAATTTAAAAATACTGGGTCTCCCATTTAAGATGGAAATGAGGAGGAACTTCTTCTCTCAGTAGGCTGTTAGTTTTTGGAATTCTCTTCCTCAGTGGAGACAGTGTCATTGAATACATTCAAGGCTGAGTTTAACAGATTTTGATTGAAAAGGGCATTGAGGGTTATTAGAGGAAAGGCTGGAAAAAGAGTTAAGGCTACAAAAACTGTCATGATCTTATTGAATAGCACTGTGATATCAATGGGTCAAACGTGTCACAGAACCTTGAAGGTAGCAGGGCAGGCAATGAGGCCATTAAAAAAACAAATAGAATATTTGCCTTTCTTGGCTGAGGCATAGATTACAAGAGTGAGGAGGATATGCTGGAACTGTACAAAACACTGGTTAGGACAAAACTGGAGTGCAGTTATAGTCATCACATTATAGAAAATATATCATTGCACAATAGAGGAGATTCACCAGGATGCCGCCTGGCCTGGATGATCTGAGTTCTGATAAATTTTAGGATATGCTGGAACTGAGTTCCTTGGACTAGTTAAGATTGAGACAATACCTGATAGAGGTGTATAAGATTATAAGAGGCAGTTAGTAGAGGGGTCAATACCAGGGGGCATAAATTTAAGATAAGAGGTGGAAGGCTAAGGCAAGAGTTTAGCAGAGACTATTTTGACTCAGGTGGCGAGTCTGAAACTCACTGCCTGGAAGGGTGGTTAAGTCAGAAACTCTCGTAACATTTAAGCAGTATTGAGATATTCACTTGTGTTGCCATAGCTTCTAATGGCCAACAGATGGAAAATGGGATTATTCTATTCAAATCTTTGTTGACTGCCTCTGGTATAATGGGCTGAATGGTCGCTTTCTACACTGTAAATATCCATCAGTAAAAGTCTAAATGAGCTCCTGCTTCTATTTCTTATGGTCTTACGTTTGCTAACAAGACAGTATTCACTAATCTATGGAACTAGATTTTCCTCTGTATCCCCTGGTTTCTGCAATGAAACATGGATACTTGTACTTTATAAGCTTCTGATGCTTTTAAAAATTGAGTGTTGAAATATGATGTCAATAGTTGCATGCCAATGAAATAGCCACACTTTCTAAGATGAATTCACAATATAATATGAAACCACGCTGGAGGTATTTGGAAGGAGAATGATCACAATGTGTTGGTATAATTGTGTCATTTCATGGTTTTGGGCAAAGTGCTTTTAAAGCATTTCTATGACACATATCAAATCTCAATACTGCCAGAATCTTTTTAATGGTCTAATCAACTCCTTACCAGTTTAATAGAAGATATAAAAAGTGGACAGATTTACTAAATTTGATAATGAGTTAATACTCACAGAAGACAATATCTAGGCAGCTCTCATTTAAGTTAATCTATTTATCACACAGATCTTTTGATGACATGTGTGAACTAAACTGAAGCACAACAAAAACCTTATAGTAAAAATACATTCTTATAGCACTTCTGGAAAAATTTAGCCATGCTTAGATGTCACCATCTGTTCTCTTCATGTAAAATCATATACATTAGAGAGCAATTATAAACTAGTGATTTGTATACAGAGCACTAACCTGGCATACTCAATTCCAAGTGCTGTCTTTGTCTCATTTCCACCCCACTGGTTTATCTTTTGAGCAGCTTCCACAAGGTCTTCTGTTGTGTTGTACTGGTTGAGACTGACTTCATGTGTGACTTTATGGCCATATTGCATAATTCCAACCTAAATTATTTGTGCGAGAAATAACATTACTGCAATGAAATCACAAACATCTTTCAATTCTCAGATATTCAGAGAAATCACAAAACAATGGACCAGTTTCTTACATCAGCAAAAGAACTGTGAAGCATTTTGCTGTCCTACTGGTAATTTTGTAACATTAAACATAGTAACCAATATAACAAGGCATGGGGCTGGATGAACACAGCAGGCCAAGCAGCATCATAGGAGCAGGAAAACTTGACGTTTCGGGCCTAGACCCTTCATCAGAAATGCTGAAGAAATGCATCAGAAATAGCATTTCTGATGAAGGGTTTAGGCCCGAAACATCAAGTTTTCCTGCTCCTATGATGCTGCTTGACCTGCTGTGTTCATCCAGCCCCATGCTTGTTACCTCGGATTCTCCAGCATCTGCAGTACCTTTTATCTCTGATGAATATTTGATGCTGTTTGGATAATGCGATCTTTCTGCTGTACAAGTCTAGCAATTTTTCTATAACGCAATTTTCTATAGCACGAGATAACACAAGAATGCAACTATCACGTTATAGGAGAACCATCTGTAGTGCAGGAACTTCCACCTAAGAGAGCTGCCAGCCAATCAAATTGACTGAAAGCTCTGCAGTCAGGGCTGAGACTATAGATAGCCCCTGATTATAAGTGCCAGGATCTCAGGATCAGATAAGAGCTGGAGTCATGTCAGAAACAGTAGTCAAGCCTCAATGGAGAGGAGACCGTGTATGGGTGGTTGGCTGAAAGGGTGGAAAAGCCAAGGGGGAACGGATTAGCTGGGGGTGTGCAAAAATTTTGGGAACGTTTCAAATTGGACAAGTGGGCCCATAGGTGAGATGACCTCACCTTTCCCACCTAAAGCCCAAGTACAGTGACCTGCTGAACTTGCCCTATCTTGAGCTCTTGCCACTGGACTTAGAATTGCAACCAGACATGAGCAGCCCCTAAATAATCATTAAGTGGCCATTTAATGGCCTCAATCCAGGCAAGGCCAATAGGCCTAGATCTCAACTGCACAGCACCCTATCTGTAAATTTCTGACAGTTTGAGGATGGATGGGTACGTGGAGTGAATAGCACGCCTCCAAACCATTGGCAGGGAACCGTAAAATATTGGCCCCAGATTTTATTGCTAATGCAAAGTCGAAATGTTACAGATGAGTTACCAAATTACACTTCTACATTCAGAAAACATAGCATCAATTATTTTTCAAATTAAAATGAAACATTCTTAATCAAGGGTGATGACTCCTTTAAGGGCTCAGTGTGACTCCTCAACTTAAATACGCACGCAAATTTTTGCATGTGGTTTTGGCTTTTGGCCTTGAAAAATATATACTCGAATATTTTTAATAATATTTTATTCCAGCCAAGTGTTTGCTTTGTTGAGACATGCAGAAAGTGATTGAATTTCAGGAAGATGTAGTGATAAATAAAATAAAATTGGTGGAAGGCTATGGAAGGCTGCCATACTACTGTCAGCAAAAGCTAATCCAGAAGGTTGTTGGAGTAGTTGCCTCTTGGAACAAGCTGTCTTGTTGAGCTTCCTGTATAAGGAACAGCAACTGATCAAGACCAGATGTACAAAAGCTGCATTTATAGCAAGCACCGAGGCAGTAACTTGCACGTCACAGCTGCAATGCTCTTGTCTCTGCTCTTACACAGCATGTAGTGTTTATGCTAAAGGTAGCACCATGGTACAAGAGACAGGACTTCATGTAAAAATTTATCTTCCTAACATTGGAAATAACATTTACAGTAACAAACACAACAAAACGCTTGTTTCTTATTTACATAATGATATGGGATCAGAATACGTTTCCAGTGCAATTATGCTGTTAGTTATGCAGGGAAGGAAAAATGTTTGGACAATGAAATTAGTACTAGGTTGACACAACCTGAGATCATCCTCACAAGGTCTTTGCCTGCATTATGTCCACCTCAAGTATGCAAGAGGTAAAATGCAATTGGATTCAAATGAGCTGTAACAACTCATACAATGCACCTTCCATTTGCTCTAAGCTTTACCAACAACAGGCACAAAGATCAGCAGGCACGGCAGGTTACATTAGTTGAAGCAAGAGATTGACAGCAGAAAATTAACTATTGCCACTTTGTTTCAAAAACTTTCTCTGCATTCCAGTAGTGACAGATAATTTTCTCTTACACCAAAAGGACTGATTTGATGGCAGCAAGGTCATAACTACAACTCACTGAAATCACACTCACCGAAGGAAATAAACCAGGGACAGCATTGAGGCCAGTGGATTCCTACCTCTTCCCCACAATCAGCTTCGTTACATGATGGCCTGTTCCTGTGAGTTCAACAGCTGCAACTGGTGGCAGTAAAGCAATGGGCTGTCATCTAATTTCCTAGCTTTGCTCTGCAGAGATACAAACCTAACTCTCATTGGGAACCTGCTCATATAATGGGCAATGGTGATCATTATGCTTTCCTTTATTCATTTCTTAACTCACTTTCTCCTGATAATATTGATTAGCTGACCTTTTGCTGATATGTGGTGGTCATGATATCTCTGAAATGGTCATCCTTCATATTGGAACTGAGGGAGTGCATACTCACAGCATATTTTACAGTGAAAGGATATAACAGAAATGTTCTATCTTGCCTCAACCTAATGTACATAGAGGGTACAACAAATCTTCTGTGAAGAATATCTGCCATCTTCCTCTGGTCTATATGTGACTCTGGCCCAGAGAACCACTGAGTTACAACACTACCTTCTCAGGCAACGAAGATCGTCAATAAATATCAGCAGCATCCACATCTCAAGAATGACTTTTTAGAAATGCAATTAGGAGGAACTGGTTCTTTTCTCCAAGCGAACATTTCTTCCATCAGTTACCAGTCTCGGCTACAGCACCATGGCAAAATACTAACACAAACACTCATCTCATAAAGTGGGTGGAAAGATCAAGGAATCCTTTTGTGAAGTGAAACTAGCAGAAGTGGAAAGAGAAAATATCGTGAATAGAAAGGCCCATTCTCAAACAGAATAAAAACAAATAAGTTGAAGGAGAACATTCAGCAACTGACACTGAGAAAAATCATTCATAGGACACAACATAATGTATAAAGGAGTAAGAGTAATTCTACATTGGCCGGGCATGGAGACTCAGAATCGCCTCATTCCTCGCTGTAGTTTCTTATACCAAAAGTGGATGAAATGGAAGCAAATACAGGAGCTTAAAAGTAGGCTACTTCTGACACTTAAAGTCGGTCAAAGAGCACTTGTGCAATCAAATCAATTTCAGTTACTTTGGCAATTACATATTTGGCACTCTTTAGATCAGCAAACTGCTATCAGTAAAAGTTCATTTTTCCTGGGTTCCAAGCTCATATTCAAACAGTAAAGATTTTGACAAGACAGCAGTTACAGACTGTGCTAAATTCACTTAATAACTACAGAAAAACATAGTCTTGGAGGAGTGCAGCAAGCTTATTTCTCCACCAAAAGGCTATGTGCGGTCTGACGAGGACTAGAGGAATGCTGTTTTGTCTGTCTGAGGAGGATTGCTACAAATGCCTTGTATGGTATTGGTGTCTGTAGTGTTGCTTTATGATGTAAAATTGCTCAATGAATTATCTGTCAGCCAAAAACTTTGGTTGAAAAGAGGAAGTGAATGTTCAGTTATTAGTTTACACTGGGCCAATAAATGAAATTATTTAAAACAACATGGTTGAAACAATAATATGAACATAGCCTTGAAATCATTTCCAGAAGTTGACTATTTCTTCTAAAGAGTTATTATTCCATTATCTTATGGCACATACTTATCTTCTATATTAATTTTGATCATAAATCACTTGGGTTCTGCAGTTTCAGGCTATTTTGTTGTTTTGTGCAACAGGCAAGTTAGTTGATGTAGCTTCATCAAGACTTTTCCTCATTTATCAAATAACAGGGAATTGAGAGAAAGTGGTCCATCAATACTGCAAAGAACACAGCATGCCCAGCAGAGAACTAAATATAAGACATTATTCCAACTGACGAGTCAGACGTGTTGAAGAAATGAATGTTTTCTGTTATAATGAGACCTAAGTACTGTTTAACTGATGCATGCATATAGCATACTCATCACAGTCTTCAGAAGCTTAGTTATGTTACGGCGTAAATAATATCATGCTTTTGCAAATTTCAAGCCGGAAAGTAAACAAATAGGCTGTGATATCTTGTTATTTGGCAATTTTCTCTTCATTCATCTTCTGTTCGTGTTGCTTTATGGGTTTTGAGTTTAAACTTACATTTGTACTTGTAGGGACTGTGGTAAGGGCAATAGAAAGAGAAAGAATAAACCTTCAATTGGTGCACTATTGGTTAGAATCTCTGCTGTAGTGAGCAGCTCTGTTTCATAGCATGTAATATGATGGATGGGTTATAATAATTGAATTTGTATCCAGTGGGAATTCAGAATGTCAACTATGGCTTTATGGTATAGCCATAACCTCTGCATCATCCGACCCAAGTGCAAATTGGCATTGGGCATATCAGATTAGAGGGATAAATATCTGACTCAATGGCTGCTTTGGGAGAAGTGGGTCCAGTTTGTGGGATGCTGGCATAAATACTGAGGAATCTGTTCTATTGGGTTAGCCCCTACCTGAACTGTGCTAGGGCAGTGTTCTTGCCAATTACACAATTAGGGAAGTCAAGGGGTCAGGGACTGGTCATTCATGTCGAGGGGCTGTTTACCGAAGTTGATCAGAAGTCTGGGGCCAACATAGTCCTGGGCGTTCGTACATAGGCCATTGAGGAGGGTATAAGAGGGAGGGTTGGGGGACTACTGCAAAATGGGTTGGGATTCAAGGCTCAAGGGTAAACCAGATGCATCACGAATACCTTACACTCACTCTATCCCTGCTCCTGTAACCACCTTCCAAAAAGGGTCATGCTGTACCACTCTCACCACTTCCTACAACGTCCCTCATTTGCTGTCATCCACCCAGAATTGCTAACATTGCATGCCTTCTGTGCTGCCTGCTCACTTGCTCAGGAGACCTCCCCAACCTGCACCAAGAGCAACAGTGTGTGCATTCAGAGTTTATCCCAATATCGTCAAACTAGCTTTCTTGCTTTAGTAAATAAATCCTTTTTGGGATTACTTGCAGCAGAGGCTGTTATGATTTTTGTACAAATTATCTTTCAGACCTGTTGAATAAGTAATTAAGCCGACAAGAATATGTAAATAAAACAAGTATTTGGCTGACCTGGGTTTGCTGAGGTCCAATTTCAATTTTTTCCAGTAGTTTTATAAGGAAGTTGTTAACGCTAGTCCAAGGGTATATGCTGTTGGAACCATCAAGTACAATCACAATATCAAGTCGTGACTTGCAAGCTGCAATTACAAATTGTAGCACTTTTAAATTAGAAACAAACACCAACATTCAACAATATTTTGAAAGAGTAGTACAATAACAAACGCAGGAAATCTAGAAATTCAAGCACAACTTGGATGTGGAAAAGGGAGATGGACTTGATCTGATGCCAGTGGGGTGTCTCACCAACCAGCAGCAGAAATTTGAGTTATTGTTTTTGGGTCATTGCAGTGATACTTGTGACGTAACAAGACATATGACTATTCTGTGCAACTATTCTCTTTTTGGTAGAATCTGGCATGTAGTGGTCTTTCCTTACTCCATCTAGATGCATCATTTTTGGTACGGCAACTGCTCTGCCCAGGGCCGTAAGAAACTACAAAGAGCTGTGAACACAACCTCGTCCATCATGCAAGCCAACCTTCCATCCATTGACTCCATCTATACTTCTCGTGGCCTCGGAAAGGCAGCCAACATTAAAGATCCTTCTGATTCCGGTTATAACTTCTTCCAACCTCTTCCATGAGTGCATCAAAGCGCATCATTGAAGTAAGTGCATGCTCTAAGTTGCTTGGATATATACCACGATGATGTGAAGGAGCTTGTACATGTCAGATGCCAATTGCCTCTGGATGTGGAATGCATGTAGTTGCTGCCTATAAAGTGTGGTCTGTGCCACACATGCGCCACATGTCCAAAAAGGGGTTTCAGAGGAGCCGGTAGTGAGCAGGAGTTGGCACATACCTGCTCTGATTTTCGTATCAGGAATTCTCAGTGTCCGGTTTCTATCCGGCAGAATGGGAGAGCGTGTATTAACGAGGTAAGCCTTGGTAATGATGAGGTTAATGATGAGCAATAATCTACACTAATAGGTCTCTCACTGCTCACAAGTTCTGAGCTCATTTTGACATCAGTCTTGGTTGGAAAATGTAATTTTTTTGGTCTCAATGTCGAGAAAGGTCTCACGGAACATCTTGCTGGATTTTCCCAAAATTTCTGCTGTAGTTCAGGGCCTGGGACGATGCCGCACAATACACAAATTGTGAAGTAGACATTAAGACTGAACATTTTGAGTTATCTTGAAACTTAAAGTAATTCAAATGAATGGGAAAAGAGATGGCCAAGTGCAGAAGTGTTTGTAAAATACATAAATACAGTATTACTTTGGAAAAAAAACATTAAAAGACCAATATGAGTCAGTGCTGATAAATATTTATGCTCATGCTCATGCATCTAGGTTTAAATCTTAAAAGAAATGAAAATGTAGGGGTATGTATACCTCTGTTCATGTTGTTGCAGCAGTATTATAAACATATTAGCAAAGATTTTTTTCAGTTAAAATCAGTAATACAAATATCGTAGGAGGTCTTGTGTGATGTCAAAGGTTTGCTAAGGCACTGGTTTGGCATTGTTGACAACGCTGACAGAAACCACAGTCCAGTGGCCTGTCAAATTCAGGTTCACCTTAAGTTCATGAACTGAATTGAATGAAGAAGTGTGTAACATTTTCTCTCAAGGGAGAAGAAATATTGTGTAATCTCAGCAAAACTGCAAAGAATATGCATTCCTGCTCCTTAACTCAGTACAATTCAAAGTAATCTAAACTTCCTCTTCCTAAATGACCGAACAGATATGGTGTGACTCTGAGACATCTATCAGATTGTACTATTGAGCACAGTAGCATCAAATTGGCGACTGTGGAAGTCAGACCACCCTCTTTGGTTTATGTTGGAAATATACTTACCCATTCATTTTCAATTTAGAAGGAAATATGTGGAAAGCAAACCTTTCAATACTGGCTGGACTTTGCCACAAAGGATATCAGAACGTAGCAGTTGGATGTATCAGCATTTTTATGCAAAGACAAGCCGTGCTGGTTGCCAGAAGGTGTTGTCACTTTCGTGTAAATTTTCCAGTTGTGTATTTTTCAGGAAGGAGCGTTACTTGCTCGGAAATGGTGTGATGCAACTTATCTCATTACGCATCCACTTTAGTAGTCCTTTCTCTTAAATCTGCAATTTATCCAAGAGCCATGGACCCCTCTGACAGCACAGTGGGTCTACCTACAGCACATGGGTGCACCAGTTTAACGAGGCCATCCCCTGCTGAAGAGCAGTTAGAGATGGGCAATAAATACTGGACTGTCCAGCAACATAAATTCCAAAAAAGAATAAAAAGGATCTGGAAAATATTTTATTTTGTCAGGTAGGTATTACATTGTTGCAGCATTGGAACAGTTAACTGAAAAAAACACAAGTCTTCAGTATCTAACTGCAATGTTTTTGTGAGCTCAGTTATATCCAGTACACTCAATCATTTCTTGACGCCACATACAGTGAATTCAATTAAGGGTGGGGACCTGGATTTTGAATGAATTAAGCAGCTTGCTTTTGACCAACAGGCAGCTTTCCATCTAAGCTGCATGGGCACATGGCAGCACAGCTGCTGGGCAGCTTCACTCACTTCAGAGTGGTGTGCTAGTGAATGGCTTGGGCATCTTCAAGCCGTTACTGTATATGGATCTTGGAGCTTTGTGCAGTGGCCAAACAAAATTTAGAGGGAACATGGTCAGTGGTATGGACACGTAAAATTGACGCCACTTGCAAAAAAGTTTCATGAGTTAATTCTCCTCAAAAACTCAATGTGCTTTCCAATTTGGACTTAGGTTGAAGAACAGATTGCAGCATTCCCACAGCAGGCAGCAAGTTTGACTGGTGATTAGAAGTCAATGCACAGGCCCATAAACTCTGGGGAGCTAGGTGTCTCCAAACAGTCCCAGACCAGAGAGAGATAACAGTGAGGGAAATAGCCCAAAGTCAAGCTGGAGAAAATCAGGAGGCCAGGTAGAGAAAACTGAACTATCCGCTGCTCATACAAAATGGTACCAGTTAAGAAGTGAATGGAAAACTACCCCAAGTGCTTCCATTAATATAAAGGAAAACTGTTTCCACGCCACAAATCTATTCTGCACCATTTTATCATTTGTTTTTTGGAAGTCAAGTTGCACCACATCAGCAGCACTACTCTCAGCAAAACTCTCTGTTATCTCTTCAAAATACAGCAGCAAATTAGTTCTAGAAGCTTTCCCTACCATCAATACTAAACTGACTCGCCTGCAGTTGCTGAGATAAAAACAGAAAGTGGTGGAAATACTCAGCAGGTCTGTCATCTGTACATAGGGAATCAGAGTTAACATTTTGCCACAAATATTACTCTCCACAATTCGGTTCTGAAGAAGTCTAATTACGCATCCTTAATATTCAATACGAAACCTTAACTTGTTTCCATTCATAGATGCTCCCGTTACAACTTGATCAGGTTCACCTCAGCTGTTCTCAGCCTGCAGACTAGCAAGTGCTTTGCGCAAACTGCATTAAACTATCACTACCACCACTATTAAATTCCACCACTTGCCATGGCAGGATTCAAACTCGGATCATTGGTCTCTGGATTAACAGATCAGCAATAGTACCATTAGGCCATTGCCTCCCCATGTATGCATATGCATGCATTCTAGATGTCAATCGAATCTGGCTTGACTATGGCTCCTGTCATGGGGCTGTGCCATGACAAAACTCACTTTCATTTCTATCCCATAAATAATTGTCTTTTTGGATCAAGAAGAGGAGGATAACAATAACCTAATGATCACAACCACTGCAGCACAATTGAATCTGCATAATTAGAAGGGGTGGGGGGGGGGGGTAGGAGCAAGTGTAGGAAAAAGATGTTGAAAATGATGTTTTATGTAAAATTCTCCGCAAAATCTGTTTTCACTTTTGATATTGCTAATGTATCCATCCATCAACTACAATTATCTCATATGTAAGGGGGGGTGATGGCATCGTGGTATTATTGCAAGACTATTAATCCAGAGACCCAGATAACATTCTGGGTACCCATATTCGAATTGCCAATTGTCAGCAAAATCCATCTGGGTCACTAATGTCCTTTAGGGAAGGAAACTGCCATCCTTACCTGGTCTGGCGTATATGTGACTCCAGACCCACAGCAATGTGGTTGACTGTCAACTGCCCTCTGGGCAATTAGGGATGGGCAATAAACGCTGGCCTAGTCAGCGATGCCCTCATCCCATTAATGAATAAAATATAGGAGTT
Organism: Ginglymostoma cirratum; assembly: GCA_024137785.1. Taxonomy (NCBI): domain Eukaryota; kingdom Metazoa; phylum Chordata; class Chondrichthyes; order Orectolobiformes; family Ginglymostomatidae; genus Ginglymostoma; species Ginglymostoma cirratum. The sequence goes on along the minus strand of JAHRHZ010000248.1, from coordinate 53,444,872 downwards.
ATAAGCATATGAGAGATGAGGACACTGCAGGGATATTTTCCTCACAGTCATTCAGTAAGACATTTGTGAGGTGGAATTTAATGGCTCCTTCCTCTTTGGGGTCTTGGAGGGCCAGCTAATTGAGGCATGGGGTTGAGTGATCATTGCCTGCCACAGTCCCCTCATTTAAGTCAGAGACAGGGAAGCCTGAGATTGGTTTTGCTGCCACAGGATGATGTAAACAAAGATCATGTAAGGGCATCATTCTGTTGTCACTGGCAACCAAGTTTTGGGACCAGTCCCTCAGGCAGCCTGCCTCTGTGCTCAGATAGGGGTTAGGGTCCTCCTGCTTGGGCACCTTTTGGTGCATGGTGGGTTGCATTGCTGACAGAGACGGACCCCACTATAAGTGTCACCCTGCCCTCCACACTGTCCTCCCCACCTGTGCTTGCCCCTGCCAAGCCTGCCCATTCATTTTCTTCTTGGGCCTCCATCGTTCGCTGCTGCTCCCGCTGTCTCAAAACCATGGTCTCTGCTCTTAATATCAGTGCTGGGGCTGAAGGCCTGATCGTCTGCTGACTGAATGGCAACTCTTAGATGCAAGGTCCTATACTTCAGAAGCACGAGAACTCTGAAGCTAGGAGTTTGACCACCCAATAGACATTTTAACTTCATCAGGGCTTCGAAAGCATGCTGCAGAGATGCTGTCATTGGCTTCTGGCCTGTGCTTGAGGCTGCTGTAAATTTACTCCACAGTGCTGTTCAAGTAGAGAACAAACATTGGGAAAATGTGGAACTTGTTTTGTCATTAACTTTCATGTGGAACAAATGGATTTGACTCTCTAAAGGCCTTGCTATTGCCATTAAATGAGAGGTTGGGGATGAATTAAGCTTCAGCCCTATCCCAAATGTTTAGTAAAGACACAGGTTTTGCATCATTGAAGTCACAGCTAAATCCATTCATCAAACATGATTTTAACAAATATTAACAGTGGTAATACTAAAACTGATAAATTGGCACATGGCAGAAATTATATTACACTCTTTTGTTTTTACTTAACATTCCATTATTGTCAGAATGAATATTATTGGGAAAGAGGTTTTTTAAAAAGTTCAAATGTCAGTTAAATCTACTTGAAAGGAACAGACAGAAAAAGAATGTTAAAATGAATTCCAAGCATTGCTTAGGAAACATTGCTTTAAGCTGTGGTTTGTTATAAATTAAACAATCAAAACACCAAAAATACATTTGTAGTTTGCTATGACTTGTACAAAAACCTGATGCAATAAATGAGCCAGAACAATACCAAAGCAAAATGCATACGTGCTGGAAACCTGAAATAAAAATGGAAAATGCTGAATTACTCAGCAACTCTGGCAGTATTTTTGGAGAGACAGAAACAGATTTTCATGAGTGTGTGAATGCAGCTTTTGTTTCTTTACTTCTCCAAACACCACTCTCTTTGGCTCCCAATCTTCTCCCTATCACAAAGCTTTCAATTCTTTTGTCTCTCTTCTGCTTTCCTTTTGCAGGAACCCAATGACAGTTTTAACTTTTCTGAGTCCCAATGATTGCAGACTTTAACTCTCAAACTGAATCTGAAATGTTAAACTCTCCCTGTCTGCAGATACTACCAGACCTACCGAATGTTTCCAATATTTTCTGATTTCTTTTGCATCTCAGTGTTAGTTACTTCTGGGTCATACTGAGCAAGTCTTTATCAGATTATTTCATGAAGAGAATTTTCTTGAGAGACAGCATATGTAGAGTCTTATGTTAATCCATCAATTCAAAGATTAATGTTATTTGTCTGTGTTTCAATCTTACAGATTTGGACATCATTTTTCAACATAAGAACCAGAAAATGGCCAATTCAGAGTATCAACATTCTTGTGAAAGTGCACATACATATATAGATAAATTTAAAAGATGCTATTACCAATTGTGGCAATAACATCTGTAAGTGTTATATCTGCTGAGCAAGCTTCTTTTAATGTCACTGTTTTTTGAGCATGTCCCTTTATGGGAAATGTTTAATGAGAACTAATCAAACAATTTGTGGGTCGCTTTTGTTCCTGAATATGAAGACTTTTTTCCCTAAATTGGAAGTTCTGTTGAACACAGATGCCATATATGTTCACTTTATTGATATCTGTTAAACCACACAGCATCAAGCTCTTTGGCTTACATACCTTTCACTGTAGGCGCTATTGTGTTTATCGCTTGAAAAGTGGAGCTTACATTCAAACAGGCACCAGCCGCATAATATAGACCTCCACACTTGTAAGAATAAAGTGGCCCACATGTCTGAAATTTTAAAAAGAACACTAATAAAGATATTTTAGAATATCAGTAAAACAGTACATGATCTTTTCCTTCTCCTTCCCCTGAACTTCTTTTCACATCCTGTGATCAGTGTTTACTCAATCTTGGTAAAGTTTATAAGAGCTTAGTATCTTCTTGTAAGTAAGTAATTGTGACCATTCTAAATGTGTGTACTGAGACAGTGAGGTTAAACTATTTAACCACGGAGGCATCACAGCCCAAATCCATTCTATCTGACATTAATACAAGACACTAAAGCACTTGTACGTAGCAAATCTAGATTGTGTAGAGGGGCACAGTTCGCTGAAGCTAGTTACATGAGGCAATGGGGTATGGGCAGAGGGGCATGAAAAAGCATGAGGAGCCATGAGAGATGGGTAAGGGGTTGGCAAAGGGGAATGGGTAAAACCTTTTGAATTTACCCATTTAAAGGTTCCCTCATCCAGCCTGCAGTTCAGAGGGACCACGAATTATGATTTCTTGAAAAACTGGCTGAACTTCACAAAACTGAAGAGGGCTAGCAGATGCCTATTCCTGCAGGTTGGGGTTTAAAGTACAGGCCCAGACCTGCATCAGACCACACCCTTATCCTGCCTTCATCCTAGGAATCCTAAAGGTGAGTCCCACACCCCATCTTTAAAAGTTATTGGAGCCTCTCCAACTCTGTGAAAATCCAGCCTGCTGTGTTTTTGAGGGATGTCAATGAGAAGAAGAGTTTGATAAACAGGCAGAGGTCAAGGATAATTGCCTTTGATAATAAAAAGAGAAATGACTGTCTGGTTGTCCAGCTCTTATCTAAGTCATTAAGAAAAGAACCAGATATTCTATCCCACCCAGCTGAACATTGAAGGAGAGGCGAGGGAGGAGGATGGTGTGGTGAACTGTGCAGGCAGGTCGAGAAAGGTGGATAAGAACTGTCTACTTTTATCACAGCCACAATGCATGCCATTTCTGATTTTAGAAAGGGCTATTTTGGTACCTGCCAGAGCAGGAACCTGATACAGGGATACAAACATGGATTCCAAGAAGTTGGGCCTGGATTTGGATGCAATAACACATCCTGAGAAAGAGAACCATTACCAATATCACATATCATAAGGATCAGGAGAAAAGTTGGGCGATCAATAATTTATTGGAAATAGTGTTAAAGGACCAAGAGGTGTGTTTCAAATAATGGGCTCGATAGATGTCTCAAATTAATGAGAAAGCAACAGCAGAGGTAGACATCACATAACTGTCGCAATCCAGCCAGTACATTATGGTTTATTTTAGTCATTCACAGGATGTGGGCTTGGTCAGGATTTATTGCCATTTCCAGCTGCCCTTGACAAGGGGCTGGGGATCAGCCTTCTTGAACTGCTGTAGTCCATGTGGAGTTAAGAGAAAAGTTCTAGGATTTTGAACAAGCGACAGTGATGGAATAGCAATATAATTCCTATGAGGGTGGTGTGTGGTTTAGAGGGGAACTTGCAGATAGTGGTGTTCCCGACTATTTGTTGTCCTCGTTCTTTGAGGAGTTAGATGCAACACATTTAGGAAATGCTGTGTAAAGAGCCTTGGTGCATTGGTGAGTATACTGTATACAAATACGTTCATCCAAACATTCCATTTTTCATAAAGAAATCAAAAATAAATTACAGACACTGCAATTTGCAGTTACAATCACTCAAGGTACTCATATACATTGGTAACAAAGAAAAATGATTATTCATGAACAAAACTATGATACTTTTAGTCCAGAGATAGTAGGAACTGCTGATGCTGGAGAATCTGAGACAACAAGGTGTAGAGCTGGATGAACACAGCAGGCCAAGCAGCATCAGAGGAGCAGGAAAGCTGATGTTTCGGGTCTAGACTCTTCTTCAGAAATGGGGAGGGGAAGGGGGTTCTGAAATAAAAAGTGAGAGAGGGGGAGGTGGATAGAAGATGGATAAAGGAGAAGATAGGTGGAGAGGAGACAAACAGGTCAAGGAGGCGGGGATGGACCCAGCAAAGGTGAGTGTAGGTGGGGAGTTAGGGAGGGGAATAGGTAGGTCCAGGGAGGATGGACAGGTCAAGGGGGCGGGATGAGGTTAGTTGGTAGGAAATGGGGGTGCGGCTTGAGATGGGAGGAGGGGATAGGTGAGAGGAAGAACAGGTTAGGGAGGCGGGGACGAGCTGGGCTGGTTTTGGGATGCGGTTGGGGGAGGGCAGATTTTGAAGCTTGTGAAATCCACATTGATACCATTGGGCTGCAGGGTTCCCAGGCTGAATATGATTTGCTGTTCCTGCAACCTTCGGGTGGCATCATTGTGGCATTGCAGGAAGCCCAGGATGGACATGTCATCTGAGGAATGGGAGGGGGAGTTGAAATGGTTCGCGACTGGGAGGTGCAGTTGTTCGTTGCGAACTGAATGTAGGTGTTCCACAAAGCGGTCCCCAAGCCTTCGCTTGGTTTCCCCGATGTAGAGGAGGCCACAATGGGAACAGCGGATACAGTATACCACATTAGCAGATGTGCAGGTGAACATCTGCTTGATGTGGAAAGTCTTCTTGGGGCCTGGGATGGGGGTGAGGGGGGAGGTGTGGGGGCGGGTGTAGCACTTCCTGCGGTTGCAAGGAAAAGTGCCGGGGGTGGTGGGGCTGGTGGGGACTGTGGATCTGTCAAGGGAGTCACGGAGAGAGTGGTCCCTCCAGAAAGCAGATAAGGGTGGGGAGGGAAAAATGTCTTTGGTAGTGGGGTCGGATTGCAGATGGCGGAGGTGTCGGAGGATGATGCGTTGGATCCAGAGGTTGGTGGGGTGTTATTTGTGGATGAGGCGGATTCTGTTTTGGTTATTATTGCGGGGACGGGGTGTGAGGGACACACAATTGTATCAAACCAATATGAAGTCTAAAAAAGGGAATGAAACTGGACAGGCCACCTTCACAACAACCTTGGTCCAAATATGGGCAAAAGAGCTGAACATCAGAGATGAGAAGGAAGCAAATGCCCCTGACTGACTGTGGCATCAAGCGGCTCTAGCAAAACTGAGAACAGGAGGAAAACTCTCCCCTGGTTGAAGTCATACCTAGCAGAAAGGAAACTATTTTTTGGAGGTCAGTCATATCAGCTCCAGGACATCTGGAGGAACTCCTCAAGGTAGTGCCCTTGGCCCAACCATCTTCAGCTGCTTCATCAATGACCTTCCCCTTAGGGTGCAGAAGAGGCTTACAGGGTGCAGAAGAGATTTACCAGGATGCTGCCTGGATTAGACAGTATGAGCTATAAGGACAGGTTAGAAAAACTTGGGTTGCTATTTTCTAAAGTGGAGGAGGCTGAGGGGAAATTTGTCAGAAGTCTATAAAATTATGAGATGCATAGATGGGTTTGACGGTCAGAATCTTTTCCCAGAGTTGAAATGTCTAATACTAGGGGCCATGCATTTAAGGTGAGAAGGAGAAAGTTCAAAGGAGACATGAGGGGCAAGTTTTCTAAACAGAGAGAGTCTAGAAAGCACTGCCAGGCATGGTGGTTGAGGCATATACGATAAGGGCATTTAAGGGACTTTTAGACAATGACATGATTATACGAGGAATGGAGGGACGTGGACCAAGGGCAGAGAGAAGGGATTAGACTCATTTGGTGCATTTTTCGACACAACATTGAGGCCGAAGAGCCCATTCCTATGCTATTTATGTTCTATGTCCTATTATAAGATCCTGGATTTCCTTTTGAGCTGCACTTGGGCTGCAGATGTTCAGAAGGCAGCTCCCCACCACATATTCCAAAGCAATTAGGAATGGGGAATAAGAGCTGGTCTAGCCAGCAATGCCCATGATTACATTCCAAGATCAAATTGGAAAAAAGGAGAATAATTTGGAGAAAATTGTCAGGAATCAAGTCAGGAATACAAGTTCATGAGAATTGACCTAAAATGCTGAAGAAATTTAATGCGTTTTTCATGAGCTGAGTGCATATCTGCTCCAAGTAAACAATGACTGACATATCACACTATTATCCTGGCTATTCATTGAATACTTTCTCTATAGTTACATCATTTGCCACTGCAAAATTTTCATCAACAATTTTCACTTTGCATTCAAACCTTGTCATTGTGATTGGTGCAGAGTTCACATCTTGTACTTGACAGAGAAAAAAGAGAACTTTCTTTGTTTTTTTTTCTGTATTCAGTGGAATTAAAGCAAGTCTTATTTAGGAGTGTCTTAAATACATTAAAATGTAACTTAAGTTTCTTACCAGAAAGCCTGCTTTAGGATTTAGTGCCAACGACATCCCCAAAGTCATATTCTCTTTAACTTCAGTGATATCAGGAACAGTTAAAAACTCTGTAAACAACAACAATGAGCATAGTATGTATAAATGTACATTTTACAATATTATTGAGATCTATCAGATGTTTTGCAGTCTGTTTATGTGCTATCATCTATAGACTTATTTAGTACTTTTTTGCTCTCTACTATACAAGGGAAGGAAGAAAATTGAAGGAAGTCACCCAGTAACATCACCTCACATTTTCTCTCATGATCACCTATACAGAATTAATGTGCATCACATAGGAGTACAATTCCACAGTTTTCATTTATGTCCTATACCTGCTCCAAGTGACCACCTTTTTTGTCTGGGAGTGCATTTTGAATTTTGACCAGAGGGTAACCAGAGGGCCTCTCTCTTCCTCTGTACACATAGTTCTGGTACTGGAAAGATTTTGAAGAGTAAATCATGCAAACAAGCATTTTATTCAAGCTAATGCACATGTTAAATACTTGGATGTAGGCACTGCAGATGTCTGCTGTAAGCTCTGCCATCTGCCTCAGATCTTCCAAGATGATTCTCAGCAGTAGTATATGTATGTAAAGATCATCCATCAAGTTTATTTTTATACCGACATTCCAAAAATCCAAGTTCACAGGATCCAGGGGTCACTTTTGTGAAATATCTTCCCCCAAACTGTCAAACACCCATGGTTCATGTCTGCTAAATTGATACAGTGACATTGTGAATATGTAACTTGACTCATAATCCAGGTTTGAACTTAATAATCCAAGGACAAAAACTCAAATGCTAGCATGGTGGCTGAGGAATTTAAATTCAGCTAATAAATAAATCTCAAAACCAAAGTGACTATAGTAATGGTATACGTGAAAGTACTGGATTGTTGTAAGACCCATCTGGTTCACTAATGTTCCTTAGAGATGGGCATAGGCTGTTTCATGCCTGGTTTGGGCTCATTTGTGATTTTATATTCGTGGAAATGGATCTATCTATTAACTGCCCCCTAAAATGGCCTGGCAGATAGATTAATTGTATCAAACTTCTTTGAGAATAAGAATGAAGCCAGGTGGGCCATGTGACATCGACCAAGATACCTATGACAAAAGCATGTCCAGACTAATTAAACTTGCACACCTCCTCATTAATACCTGAGGACCTGTGCCAAATTTGGGTAAACAATTTTACGGGTTAGTCGACCAATAGTCTAATATAGACATATATAACAGAATCATACCAATGTTCGGGAGCCCAACATCACCAGCCTGCAATATGTCCAGCAGGGCCAACCTACCAGAAGTTGTGGTACATTGGCACATAATTGGGAGTGATTTTGGATATCCTCAATGTACTACTAATTTATTACAGTAAATTCCCATATGTGTTTAGCCTTTTTTAGTTTATTTTTGCATGGCCACGTACATGCAATAATTTAAAGGAGACCAACTTGTCAGCAGCCTGGGCAGTAAAACTTCAGGTTTGTGCAGGTGCATTACTGAGAGGGAGCATTTATCTGAATTTCATGATATTTCAGTGTATCAAGTCAAACATAGGCAAGAAAATCTGTTTATCAATGCTCCCCCCACCTTATGCTTGCTGCACACAGTAGTTATTGCATTGCATGGTCCCATTAAAGTTATTGTAATTTACATCTAGAATCACAGATTTGTTATGGTGCAGAAAGGAGCCATTTGGCCCATCTTGACTGCACCAGCTCTCTGAGCATTTTAATTTACTGCCACCCTCCTGCACTTTCCCCATTGCCTTTCACATTGCCGCTATTTAAATAATCATCCAATTCCCTCTGGAGAATTTCAATTGAACTTGCTTCCACTGCATTTCCTGGCATTTCATATCTGAACTACTCATTGACTGAGAAAGCTTTTTCTCACATTGCGTTTGTTTCTTTTGCAAAACACTTTAAAAATGTGCCTCTGGTTCTTCATCCATTTATGGCTGTGAACAGTTTCTCTTTATCCACTCTGTTCAGACCCTGACATAATGTTGAAAACTTCTATCAATTCTCCTCTTAGCCTTCTCTTCTCCAAGGAAAACAGTCCCAACTTCTCCGATCTTAACTTGTAACTGAAATGTCTCATCCCTTGAATCATTCTCAAACACCTCTTCTGTGTGTACTTCAATCATATACATCCTTCCAACAGTATACTATCACCAGATATGTCTCCGTACAGATCAGTGGGCTCTCCAATCAAACACATGAAAATATGAAATAGGAGATAAAGTATACCATTCAGAACATTGTGTTAAATGAATAGAATCTGCTTTTATGATGCTATCCTTTCTCTGGCTGACAGCTCATATAACTTTTTCAACCACTTCAAATTCATGATTATGTTAATATCAATACTCTTTCGATATTGAGTCCAAGGCTGTAAAGTGCCTAAGTGGAAAATGAGGTGCTGTTCCTCCAGCTTGTTTTGAGCTTCATTGGAACACTATAGCAGACCAAGGACAGAAATGTTAACATGATCGCAAGATGGTTGTTGAAATGGCAAGCAATTGAAAGGTCAGTGCTATTTCAATGGGCAGAGTAGAGATGTTATGCAAAATGGTCACCCAGTCTGCATTTGCTTTCGCCAGTGTACGGGAGATTGCATTGTGAGCCATAAATAATCTAGATTGCAGAATGCAGACAGTGGGAAAGAGTGGAAGATGAAACATTCTGTGAGAACTTGACAGGATAGTTGTTGAGAAAATGTTTCCACTTGTGAGGAATTTTCAAACTAGTAGGCGTAGTTACAGATTAAGGGGACACTCATTTAAAACAGAGATGCAAAGGAATTGCTTCAGCCAGAGGGAAATGAATGTCTGGAACTTTCTATCCCAGAGAGTTGTTGAAGCTAGATCACTTAAAGAGGAGGTAAATAGATTTTTGGCATCTTCATGAGTTGACAGCTTTGCTGAGCTGACATGAAAGAGGGGTTGAGGTCTGGGGCAGATCAGCCATGACCTTGTTGAATAGTTGTTAAGGCTTGAGGGGCTGAGTGGCCTACTCCTGTTCTGATTTCTACTTTCTTATGTTTTATCCCCTTGCCAGAGGTGCAACCTCACCTATGGTATATATTCATTATGATGGTCTTGAGGTGGGCAACGGATTTGCATGCCAACCCATGATCATTATAAAACTGGCTCATTTCACTCATTAAAAACCAAAAGAACTGCAGATACTGTAAATCAGGAACAAAAACAGAGGTTGCTTGAAAAGCTCAGCAGCTCTGGTAGCATCTGTGAAGAAAATATCAGAGTTAACGTTTCGGGTCCGGTGACCCTTCCTCAGAACTGAGTTAAACAGAGTTCTGAGGAAGGACCTGACATGTTAACTCTGATTTTTTTTCTTCACAGATGCTGCCAGACCTGCAGAACTTTTCCATCAGCTTCTGTTTTGGTTTCTCATTTCACTCATTTATGGATAATTTCCCAGGTAGGATTTTCCCACCAAGACGGTGAATGCTATGGGAGGGAAATATATACTTGCAGCAATAGAGAGTCAGCTAGGGGTTTAAAGGTCAGTGCACTCGGGTCCTTGGATGAACTTTGGCCTCTTGGTGCTGCTGCTTTTGTTCACGTTGTCACATTTATCAAGGTACCAGGGGAGCAGATGCAAACAGATGGACGAAACAAAACTGGTGGGGAAGTAAAGCCCTATTGGCATTTATTGAGTGTGTCAATAATCTCAGGAAATGGAGCTTGAGGTCAGAATGCAATATTAATCAGCCTTATTGCCTGATAGTTTTGCCATTTTACCATGCTGGAAAAAAAAACTAGCCCAATCTGTGAGTTATACTTTAGCCATTCCAATCTTTTTTTCTGAAGGTTGGACACCTTAATCATTTTTGCAATTACGAGTCTCCCTGTTTCCTGTCTAATATAGAAAAATCTCTGATCCCAATATCTCCTGCTTTGGAACTCAGAATTTTTCCTAAATCTCAGTACTTCCGTACCGATCCAAATAGTTAGAACCAAGGTCTTAGTGAAGCTGCAAACCAAGTAGCAATTGATTAATTGGTTCCAGCAATAACATTGTAGCAGGAAGTTGACATGAAACTGGAGCTGTTTGCTACAGGGAGGTATTTTATTCCTTTTCACGTGCATTGAATAACCGGTATGCAGAGACTGAGTATAGGCAGCCTACTATTATGGGCTTTGTTAATTATCACTGGCTCTACCTTGTGCAATTCAATTATTGCTTAGGGAGATTCAAAACCATTCAGATTCAATGATGAAGTGGAGACATTTGAATCCTCAGTGCCAGTAGAAACTTTGTGGATGAGCCATTAAAATACTCCAGGTTTCTCATTGAAAAATCACATTTCTGCTTTTAATAGAAGCTTTTTGACAGACATCTAAACCATCTGTCCAAAGCCGGCAATGTCTGACTGCACATAAGCTAACTGGGGACTTGATAACATCATCAGTCCCTAACAGCTATTTATTCAGCTGTTAATATCCTTCAATACTATATTTTGTCACATAAATAAACTGAGCCGTTTAACTTCCTGCTTTTGATTTTGCTCACTCAAAACATACCACTTCTAAGTCCATCATTGAACAAAAGATAATGACTGGGGCCCAATACTTTAATGAACATGAATACTGTCACAATGATTTTATGGAGAGAAAATATATTTTCATTTACCAGCTAGGTTTAGCTTCATACATTCTGGATTTCTGGTCTTGAATGTTGGACATTTGTAGACATCACCAGTTCTGTTTATGGGTTGCCCTTCCCAGGGAGAGCCAATAAGAAGCCTGAATACAAAAGAAAATAGCAATCATGATAAGTTCACATCATCCAAATGTACACATTTGTGCAGTCAGAAATTCTGATCATTAAAGTACATATTAGATGGAAAAAATAACATATTTTCTATTCCAAGCACCAAACAATGGACCTGCAGGGAGAAGCATCTGTTCACTTCTGTTAGGCCATTACTAATTCATTAAGTCCCATATCTATATTAAATTTGGTGCTAATCACTCACCAAATGAATAGCACTTGAGGCTGCATCATACATTATTTTAGCTAAGTCAGAGATGGTTTGAGTATTTTGAAAGAATTTTTGCCAAGATGCAGAGCGAGATGTCCCCAGGTGAAGGATATATGTGCGTGATACCCATGGATTGCGTCAATGAGATGGTGGTGCCCGGTGTTCAACATGGAGGTCGTTCAGACCAACTGAAATAGTATTCTGGTTTAATTATCAAGTTTTCCTGATATCAAGCTTGTTTGGAAAGTTCGGTAAAATGGGAATCTGAATATGAGTGAGGCAAGTTGTGCTGTCAACAAGGTGCTTGGCAATCAATAATTAGCATCTCATCATTGCTTCATAAGAACCTCACCACTTCGCTTTTATAAAGAATAAAACAAGGAGCAAGATTGTCCAGATGTTGAGGTGGGCCTTGAGGTACTTCTCAGCCAATTCTTTCAAGCATCTCACCATATCCATGTCGCTCAGACTCCTGTAATGTTCTACCTTTAAAGAAAAGTGCCCACAGATAAACGTGTTGCAGCCTTGATAAAGCAGCACTTGCTTTACATAAGAGTACTAGACACAGCCTGGCCGACAGTTTGGAAGGGTTAAAATGAATGCTGCTTGAATAAGTAGAGGTGGGAATCTGTCAAAGAAAAGAACAAAGAACAAAGAAAACTTACAGCCCAGGAACAGGCCCTTCGGCCCTCCAAGCCTGTGCCAATCCAAATCCACTGTCTAAACCTATCGTCCAATTCCTAAGGATCTGTATCCCTCTGCTCCCCACCTACTCATGCATCTGTCCAGACGCACCTTAAATGAATCTACCGTGTCTGCCTCTACTACCTCTGCTGGCAACGCGTTCCAGGCACCTACCACCCTCTGTGTAAAGTACTTTCCGCGTGTATCCCCCTTAAACTTTTCTCCTCTCACCTTGAACGCGTGACCCCTCGTTATTGAATCCCTCACCCTGGGAAAAAGCTTATCTCTATCAACCCTGTCTATACCCTTCATGATTTTGAAGACCTCAATCAGGTCCCCCCTCAATCTCCTTTTTTCTAATGAAAACAATCCTAACCTACTCAACCTCTCTTCATACCAGGCAACATCCTCGTAAACCTTCTCTGTACCCTCTCCAAAGCTTCCACATCCTTTTGGTAATGTGGCGACCAGAACTGTACACAGTATTCTAAATGTGGCCGAACCAAAGTCTTGTACAATTTTAACATGACCTGCCAGCTCTTATACTCAATACCCCGTCCGATGAAGGCAAGCATACCATATGCCTTCTTGACCACTCTATCCACCTGTGCAGCCACCTTCAGGGTACAGGACCTGTCAGCGAGCATCAAAGCACCACAGTGTGTCACACCTTAGCTTGGTGAGGACAGTCACATAGTGGTACTCTCAGTGAATTTGTAATTTGGATCCCCAAGCTTACAAGGACAAGAACAGAAATTGCTGGAAAGACTCAGCAGGCCTGGTAGCATTGGTGGGAAGAAAACAGAGGTAACGTTTTGAGTCCAGTGACTACTCATCAGAACTGGAGACTTGGGTTCAAAATGCATGGCAGATGGTAGAAGTTGAATTCAATAAAAAATCTGGGATGAAAGAGCTAGTCTAATTGTGACCTTGTAACCATCACTGATTATTATAAAAACCCAGGTAGCTCACTAATGTCTTTTAGGGAAAGCAACCTGCCATTCTTAACTAATTAGGTCTACATCTGACACTGAGCCCATAGCAACATGGTTGACTCTGAACTATCCTCTGTAATGTCCTAACAAGCTACGCAGTTAAATCAAAACCACTTCAAAGTGTAAACTAAGGAGCAAAACCTGACTGACCTTTGGCATCAATCCGGGCACCAGAAATGGTAATAGCAAACTCAGTTCTGTTGCCCCTGCAAAATCATTCTTACTAATATCTGGGGTGTGTGTGTGTCCGAGGGAGGAGGGGGTAACATGCCAAATTTGGGAGAAGTATCCCACATATCAGTCAAGCAACAATTTGAGATGGGGACACAATGGCCTAGTAGTATTAGTGCAGGACTTTTAATCTAGAGATCCAAATAATATTCTGGGGACCCGGGTTCGAATCCTGCCACAGCAGATGGTGGAATTTGAATTCAGTAAATATCTGGAACTAAGAATCTAATGATGACCATGAATCCATTGCCGATTGTCGGAAAAAACCCATCTGTTTCATTAATGTCCTTTAGGGAAGGAAACACTGCCATCCTTACCTGGTCTGGCCTACATGTGACTCCAGACCCGCAGCAATGTGGTTGACTCTGAACTGCCCTCTGGGCAATCAGGAATGCGCAAATAATGCTGGCCTGGCCAGTGATGCCCTCATCCCATGAATAAAGGGGAAAAAAAAGCCACATTCACAGAGACATACCTCACAGACAATGTCCCAGATATGGCCATTACCGTCGCTGGGCACATCCAGTCCTACTAGAGATGGCAATGCATTGATATACAGTTGGGAGGTCATTGCCTTAGGAGTCCTCAACTTTGATTCAGGGCCACATGGCAACAAGTCAAACATTGGCAAGAAACGTCCTAGCTAATTACTACCTTGTGCCTTGCCTTGGCTGATGAATCAGTACTCTTCCGTGTTGAATATCAATTGGAAGAAGCCTTGAGAGTGGCTCTGACTGTGAGACTGATGATTGATATGGTCGAATCTTAAAGGATATAGCTGTAGACTTGGCCTGTGGAAAGTAGTGAGGGAACCAGCTAGAGGGAAAAACCTACTTGACATTGTCATCACCAATTTACCTTTCACAGTATTAGTAGGGAGATCACTATAACCTCATTTTAGAGAATAAAATCCTGTTTTCACATTGAGGACACACTCCATTTCGTGTGGCATTATTACCATGCTGAATAGAATAGACTTCCAATGGATCTAGCAACTTAAAGGCAAATGCCTGTGGAACATCACCAGCAGCAGAATTGCATTTAGCCAGAATTTGTAATTTCATAGCCTGGCATATTCTCCAATCTACCATTACCATCAAACCGGGTGATCATCCCCAGTACAACAAAGAGTGCAGGAGGGCACAACAAGTGCAGCATCAGGCATACCTTAAATGAGATGTGAACCCCCTGACTCGATAGCACAGGACCATTTGGATGTGGAAGTAAATGCAATAGACAAAGCTAAGTGACGTCCTTACACATGAATCAAATCTAAGCTCTGCATTCCTGCCATTTCCATAGTGAAAAGGTGGTGACCAATTAAACAGCCGCAAGAAGAGGAGGGTCCACAAATATCCCCATCCTCAATGATAGGAGAGACCACTGAATCAGTTGAAAAGTTAAAGCTAAAATAAACACAAAGAGCTAACAATGCTGGAGATCTGAAACAAGAACAGAGAGGGCTGAAGAAACACAGTAGGCCAGGCAGCATCTGTAGAGAGTAAGTGAAGCTGATATTTTGAGTCCATTTCTGATGAAAGGTCACTAGACTCAAATGTCAACTCAACTTTGTTTGTACAGATGCTACAGTGTTTCAAACCTACAGGGTTTCTTCAGATTTAACTGTTATTGTTGAAAAGTTACAGCGGATAATTTCCATCCTTGTTCAGCCTGAAGTGCAGAGTCAATGACACATCTCGGCCTCCTCCTGAGGTTCCCAGCATCAAAAATGCTCATCTTCAAGCAATGCAATTCAGCCCAAGTGATGCCAAGATATGGCTGAGTATAGACAAATTAAATGTACTCTATGTGTACCACCCAAACTCTGTAAATTAATCAGTTATAGTGATCAAGTCACAGAGTTATACAACATGGAAACAGACCCTTTGGTCCCATCAGTCCACGCCAACAATATTCCCAAACTAAACTAGTCCCAATTGCTTACACTTGGCCCAAGGCGCTCCAAACCTTTTCTATTCATGAACTTATCAAATTGTCTTTTAAACGCTGTAACTGTATCCACATCCATCACTTTCTCTGGCAGTTCACCATTTGTGTAAAAAAGTTGTCCCTCATGTCCTTTGTAAATCTTTCTCCTCTCACCTTAAAATATGGCCCCTAGTTTTGTATTCCCCCATCCTAGAGAAAAGGCTTTTTTCATTCACCTTATCTATGCCCTCATGATTTTATAAACCTCAATAAGTTCCCTCCTCCACCTCCTACGCTCCAGTGAAAAAAAGTCCCAGCTTTTCCAATCTATTTTTATATCACAAATCCTACATTCCTGCAATATCTTGGTAAATCATTTCTGAACCCTCTCCAGTTTAATAATATCCTTCTGATAATAGAATGACCAGAACTACATAGTAATCCAGAAGAGACCTCACGAATGTCCTATACAATCTCAACATGAAGTCCCTACTCCAAACTCAAAGGTCTAAGCAATGAAGGCAAGCATGCTAAACACCTTATTAACCATCCTGTCTACCTGTGATGCAAATCTTAAAGAATTATGTACCTGAATCCCTAGGTGTCTCTGTTCTACAATACTATCCAGGGCTCTACAATTAATTGTATTAGTCCTGTCCTTGTTTGTTTTACCAAAATACATTATCTCATGTTTATCCAAATTAAGCATTTCCATGCTGTAGACCTCTGTGACTCTATAAACTTCATCTGCCACTCCTCAGACCAGTGACCCTATTGATCAAGATCCCTTTGTAGTCTTAGATAATCTTCTTCACTGTCCGCTATACCCCTTATTTGGTGTCATCTGCAAACTTTCACTGTCCAATAATTTGGACCAGATCCATGATATAACTGAAGGATTTGAATATTGTGTACAAGAGTGAAAACAAAGCTGTTGGACAATTGAACACAGAAACTTGAATGCTGCTCTAAACATTGTGGAAACAATTTGCTGTTTCCATGGAACAAGTTATTGACTTTCAGACAAAAGTAGCAGCCATTCTCATCTCAGTCTCTCTGGTTGCAGGCTTCTCACAAATAATACAATCATAATGGATCTGAACTCTGTTGGCATTTGAGAACAGAAGGATACTTATTTCTGAGGAGAGGGTCTGGTCTCATAAATGGCATGTTTCCCAACTACGTACTGATTCCAATCTCTAGAAAGGCAGTTAGAAATAAGCTACTGTACTTTAGAATGTTGGAGCTGGGGTCCAGCCCAAGTTTAATTGTATTAGACTATGATGCAACGTTGCAGTTTTTTTTTCATATGTGCTGGGATTGAAGAATAGATATGTTTTTTGCATGGAGATGTATTAACACTATCTCCACTGAGGAAAGATTTACACATGCAATCTCAGCTAATCGCAAAGATATATTAATAAATTCACTAACGATCAGGGGATTGTATTCGGCCACCAGATGTTTTGAGTTTGTTGCTCTTGCTATAGAATGTGGCAATGGATGAAGTAATCAGAAAATGGTATGGATATATTTGAAAGTTGTGCAGAACCAAAAGGACCACTGTCAGAATGAAGGCGACTTAGAAGTCACATCTGAGGAAACTATTTGTAAAGAAATGTCTAGCTACAGTAAAGAGAAGAAAATCAGGTAGAGGTAATTGCATTTCCATTATCCTTCTTTGTTTAAGTTAAACGAAGTTGCCTCCACTATGAACAAGGGATCTTACTTGTCTGATTTTCTTCCTTCTTTCTGCACTCAAATGGTGCTTTGTTTTCAAAAGAATGGGAACACACATAAATGAATTTTCCAGAACATAGGCACACTTGTAATAATCCAGATTAATGCCTTAGATTTATCAATGACCAGATAACTGTTTCTGCAGCATAGAGAGGAGTTATGTGTAGGAACACTGCAGTATCTTCATTGTAGAAGATTCCAAAGGAATTGCCTGGGAGACTGAAGATTCCCCTATTCCTGGAACACGTTGAATTATACAGTCATAGGGTCATAGACCTGTAAAGCATGGAAACAGACCCTTCATTCCAACTCACCCATGCCAACCAGATATCCTATAAATCTAGTCTCATTTGCCTGCATTTGGCCCATACTCCTCTAAATCCTTCCTATTCATATATCCATCAGATGCCTTTTAAATGTTGTAGTTGTACAGCCTCCACCTGTTTCTCTGGCAGCAACTATAAAACACATGCACCACCCTCTGCATGAAAACATTGCCCCTTAAGTCCTATTTAAATCTTTCCCTAGTCACCTTAAACCTATGACCTCTAGTTTTGGTCTCTCCCACCCCAGGCAAAGACCTTGGCTATTCACCCTATCCATGTCTCTCATGATTTTATAAACCTGTATAAGGTTTCACCTGTATAAGGTCTCAGCCTCCAATGATCCAGGGGAATAACGTCAGCTTATTCAGCCTCTCCCTATAGTTCAAACCCTCTAATCCTGGCACTATCCTTGTAAATCTTTTCTGAACTCTTTCAAGTTTCACAACATCCTTCCTATAGCATGGAGACCAGAATTGCATGTAGTCTTCCAAAAGTGCCCTAACCAACATCCTGTACAGCTGCAACATGACCTCCCAACTCCTATACTCAGTGCACTGACTATTAATGGCAAGTGTTCCAAACAAATTCTTCATTATCCTGTCTCCTGTGACTCCGCTTTCAATGAATTATGAATCTGACTCCAAGGTCTCTTTGTGTAGCAAAATTCCCCAGGAACTTACCATTACGTATAAAAGTTCTGCCCTGATTTGCCTTTCCAAAATGCAGCAGCTCACATTAATTTACATTATCCATCTGCCACTCCTCGGCCCATTGGTCCATTTGATCAAGATCTCATTGTATTCTGAAGTAACCTTCTTCACTGTCCACTGCGCCTCCAATTTTGGTGTCATTTGCAAACTTACTAACCATACCTCCAATGTTCACATCAAAATCATTTATATGAATTCAACTTCACTTAAGTGAACAGTTACTTGGAAGAAGCTAGACTATTAAATGCCTTGTGGGAACATCTGAGTAACTATAAAGCTGAAGTCCTAATGCACCCCACACACTCCAAACTATACCTCCCTCAAGATCCTTTACATCCCAAAGACCATGAGACGACATCGTCCACTATTCCCCACCCAGCCCTGCTCTGGATCAGACATTCCTACATCCCATTCAGATCAAGCCTCTTCCCTCAATGTCAGACCCAATCCACCTTCACAAACTTTGGACTTTACCCCTTCCCCGAACACGAGATATGAATCATTTCCTTTACCCCCATACCCAAAATACTTCCCCCATCGCTGGATTCAAGACCCCTCCTGACCCCTCCCTAACTGTGCATCTGTCATTCCCCCCATCCCGACTTCAGGCCTGACACCAGCCCTCACAGACCAAATCCGTCGAACCTGGCCCCTCAGGGACTGACACCCTCTCCGGCCACTGGACATGGACCCCCTGCCCATAGCCAATTCAACTCCTCCACTCAGCTCCCCTGACTGCTCCCTGACACCAACCTTCCATCTCCATCTGATCCCATACCAATCTACCATACACACTCCATCACTTACTTGTCACCCCTTGGTCACCTTGTCGCCAGCACCTACTTACCCTTCATCTTACTGACTTGGCACCTTGTATCCAGCACACTCGATATCCTACTCACCTGCATACCCACCCCCCATTCCCTGATACCTACCTCCTACCCACATGGCACCCTGCACTCCCAGCACCCTTACCTCACACTTAGCTTGCACACTTAACTTATGATAGCTATTTAATCGTTACTCATAAGGAACTATTAAATTCAACTATTAAACTATTTCCTTACATACACCCAGCTATACCTCCCACAATACCTTTTATGTCCCCCAGACTTTGACACAACACCACCCACCTCCTAACTCCTGCTCTGGAAAGAAATTCCCCATCCTCCTGGAACCTAGCCCTGTCCTCACTGCCAGAGTCAAACTAGCTGCCTGTGATGCTGAAGCCAGTGCTGCTGTGAAGAATGGTGGCACAGTTTACCTAACCTGATTGTTCTACATTAAAATGAACCTACCTGAACTGCAGTACAGTTCTGCAGCTCTGAAAAAGCACTGGTCAGAATCTCCTGCCAGAAATATTGCATTCTTTCATTACAATAAAAAAAGAAGCACAGTGGCATTAGATTTTCGCTCCCTGGAAAATCTAGCATTTCAATGTATCAGCAAAAAGAGCTACAATAAACAAACAGACGACATTTGACACTTTACAGACACAATGCTTTTTTTCTGCATGGAGACTTGTTAACAATGTCCGTACCCAGGACAGGTTTCAGCATGCAATCTCAGCTAATAGCAAACATATTCACTGAGGATCGGGGGATTGTATTGGGCCACCAGATGTTTTGAGCTTCCAAAATTAATTTGTTACTCTCTTGCTATAAAATGTGGCAATGGATGAAGTAATCAGAAAATGGTACAGGTATGTTTGAAAGTTGTTTAGAACCAAAAGGACCACTGTCAGAATGAAGGTGACTTAGAAATCACATTTGAGGACTCTATTTGTTTTGCTCAATAAGTAAATACAATGGTAATTCTGCATTATGAATTGCAGATTACCTAATTAAAACAAATCATACAGTTTTACATTTCAGAACCATTTCATAATTCCTGTGCATCTTGAAATATGGTACAAGAAGTGATCTGGATAGCAAGGATTGCATTGTGGACATCAGCTTCATGAGCTGCAGTATTGTATGATACTTTTTCTGCAACTTTTGTTGTGCAGAAGCTTTGTATTAATTCATTCATGGGATGTGGACATCGCTGGCTAACCAGCATTTGTTGCTCATACTAAGTTCCCCTTGAGAAAGTGGTGGTGAGCTGCCTTCTTATCCACTGCAGTCCATGTTTTGTAGGTAGACCCACAATGCCATTAGAGAGGGAATTCTAGGATTTTGACACAGAAACACTGAAGGAACAGCAATATAATGCCAAGTCTGGATGGTGTGTGGCCTGGAAAGGAATCTGCAGGTGGTGGTGTTTCCATGTATTTACTAGCCTTGGCCTCCTAGATGGTAGTCATTGCAGGTTTGGAAGGTGCTGTCTGAGGAGTCTTGGGGACTTTCTGCTGTGCATCTTGCAGACAGTACACACTGCTGCTACTGCGCGTCAATAGAGCAGGAAGAAGATGTGGTGCCAATCAAGCAGGTTGCTTTGTCCTGCACAGTGTCAAGCTTCTTGAGCGTTGTTGGAGCTGCACGCATCCAGGCAAGTAGGGAATATTCCATTACAGTCCTGACTTATGCCTTATAGATAATGTACAGGCTTTAGGAAGTCAGGAGATGAGTGACTGACATGCTCTTGTAGCTACTGTATTTATATGGTGAGTATAATTGAGTTTTTGATCAATGGTGGCCCACAGGATGTTGACAGTGGGGCATTCAGTGATGGTAACACTGTCAAGGAATGATGAGTAGATTCTCCCTTGTTGGAAATGGTTGTTGCCTGGAACTTGTGTGGCATGAATCTCACTTACCACTTGTCAGCCCAAGCCAGAATATTGCCCAGGTCTTGCTACGTAGAAACATAGATCGTTTGAACATGGACTTCTTCAGTCTCTGGTAAGTGTCAAATGGTGCTGAACATTGTGCAATCATCAACAAACATCCCCACTTCTGACCTTACGATGGAGGGAGGGTCATTGATGAAGCAGCTGAAGGTGGTTGGACCTAGGAAACTACCATGAGAAACTCCTGCAGAGATGTCCTGGAGCTGAGATAACTGACCTCTATCTCGGATTCTCCAGCATCTGCAGTACCTTTTATCTCTATAACATGATGTATTCATCACTTTTTCTATTTGTCAGCCTTCAATAACTGTGTTCTAATTCACCAACCTCTCACACAAAATTTCCTTATTTTGTTGACTCCCTCTATGCTTTCAAAATCTCCACAGGAGCAGTTTTCAGTCAGCAGTGAAGAAACTGTGTATATTATTCACCAATGACAGTTGTCTGCGTGTTTTGCTGTCTTTAGAGAATAGGCTTATTTTAATCCAGTGTTTAATCTACAATGTCATCATCTGGATTTGTTATGTTTGAGAATACAGCTCAATAAAATAAGACCCTTCAATGAATCATACTGAAGAAATGTGACTGATACACATAGGGTAATTTCATGCCTGTCCATGGTGAGTTTGGCGACAAGGGCATTTAGTCAGATACAACGGTGGAAAATGGGGACTTACCCCCATTCAGCGCCACACCAATTAACTTCATCCTGAGGAGGGGCATGAACAGTTTTACCGCATCACTGCTAACTGAGGCCCGAAAGTGGGTAATAGATATCCAGTTAAAGGCCTCGTCATAATGCTATTCATATTAACTCAGTGGAAGATTTGGACCTAAACCAAATGTGTGCATTGTTGCTTCTGGACTTCCAGCAGGTCCCTTTTCAAAGGTACTAAGTGCCTGAAGAAGAGATCTAACATTGGGAAAGGAGGGTCCCCTGAGAACAATCCCTTTACTTCCTGTTAACACTCGGCCCCCACAAACTGCAATCTGTGACCGCTACCATAATTGCCCTCCTGCCATCTTTCGTCTGCGGTCAGGGAGCCAGTGATGATACTAGTGCTTACTGGTCATCATAACAACCAGCAGCCTCTATTTCCTTGTCTCAATAGAGCCATCCACTTCTGGTGGTCTAGTAGCTCAGGCTTATATAGAACATAGAACAATCCAGCACAGGAACAGGCCCTTTGGCCCACCATGTCTGTGCCAGCCATGATGCCATTTTAAACACTAATCCCATCTGTCTGCACACGATCCATGTCCCTGTAATCCTTGTCTGTTCATGTGTCTGTCTAAATTCCTCTCAAACTTTGCTAACATATCTACTTCTACTACTTTGGCATGTCCATAAGGATTCTTACCAATTTTTAAAGATGCACCATCAAAAACATGCTATCTGGATGCACCATGGTTTGGTATGACAACTGCTCTGCCCAGGACCAGAACAAACTACAAAGAGCTGTGGACGTAGCCCAGTACATTACATAAGCCAACTTTCCATCCATTTACTCCATTTATACTTCATGCTGCCTCAGAAAGGCAGCCAAATCATTAAAGACCCCTCCCACCCCCACCATAATCTCTTCCACTCCCTTCCGTCGGCCAGAAGATTCAAAAGCTTAAACACATGTACCAACAGATTCAAGAACAGTTTCTTCCCCTCTGTTATTAGATTTCTGAAAGGGCCTCTCTATATTCAAATTTAATGATGATCTCCCTCTTTGTGCACCTTCTCTGCAGTTGTAACATTGTATTCCTCGCTCTGTTCTATTACCTCTATGCACCTTGCATCTTATGATTCGGGAGGCAATGGCGTAGTGGCATTATCACTATACTGTTAATCCAGAGACCCAGATAACATTCTGGTGACCCAGGTTTGAATTCCACCACAGCAGATGGTAGAATTTGAATTCAATAATATATCTGGAATTAAAAATCTAATGATGACCATGAATCCATTGCCGATTGTCGGAAAAACCCATTTGGTTCAATAATGTCCTTTAGGAATGGCTACTGCCATCCTTACCTGGTCCGGCCTACATGTGACTCCAGACCCACAGCAATGTGGCTGAATCGCAGCTACCCTCTAGGCAATTAGGGATGGGCAATAAATGCTGCCTAGCTAATGATGCCCTCATCATGAATAAAGAAAAATCAGCCTGTACTGCATGTAAAACAAAACCTTTCACTATACCTCAGTACATGTGGCAATAATAAATCAAACTAAGCTTCCCTTGCCAGCACATTCCAGGTACCTATGACCCTCTGTGTAAAAAAAACTTGCCACACATATCACCTTTTAACTTTTCCCCTCTCATCTTAAACCTTGTCCCATAGTATTCGACATTTCTACCTTGGGAAAATGACTCTGACTATCCATCCTATACAGGCCTCTCATAATTTTATACACTTCTATCAGTTCGCCCCCTCAGCTTCCTACGTTTTTGTGTAAACAATCCAAATATATCCAAATTCTCCTTATGGCTACTACTCTCCAATCCAGGTGACATCCCGGTGAGCCTTGTTTAAACCCTGTCCAAAGCCTCCACATCCTTCCTGAAGTGTGGCAACCAGAACTGCACCAGAAGATCTGCCTGGGGGTCCTTGATCGTGGCTAAAGACTTGCTGATGGCTATTTAAGAGCCTGAGTGGCATTTCATATGGCAAGCCTTCCATAAGGAGGCGATGTTGGGCTTTCACTGACTCTCCACCCGGCAGACAAGGACCCTGTTGCTCCATTAACTCTCTCTGTACCTTCTCTGCAGCTGTAACACTATATTCTGCACGATATTCTGCTACCCTGATGCACATTGTATGGTACAATTTGACTGTGTAGCACGCAAAGAACATTTTTCACTGTATCTTGGTACATGCGTCTCTGTACCTCAAATCAAATCAAATAAAATCATATAAAATCAAACTATGAAGGATAAAGCAGAATATATAAGTTGGCTGAAATGAAATACAGGATGTGAAATAAAGATTGGGAAATTCAGGTGGGATTAAGGAAGAAAGATAAAAGAGATATACCGAAAAATAGGAACTTTTTAAATTTCCAACACTCACATTCTTATGAGGAAATGAGGAATCACACTTGTCAACTTAAATTTCTAGGTTAGAGATGTTGTCCAGCAGTCATCATCTTTCAATGCAATATTTGTTCTGTATGCACCATCTTTAACTTTACCAGGCATTTTTAATGCAATATAAATAGGTAAGTGCCACATGGCCTTGCTGTTGGATTCATTTCAATGCCCGGTGGATTACAATACTGTCCTGCATGGTACACTACATTTCTCTCTCACATTTAACTGCGCATGTGTAGATGCTAGATTATACTGTTAAATTTAGGTAGCAATAATGGTGAGATTTCCTTATCAATGATTTTATTTTAAAACCTGACAAAGATTTTGTTTCCTTCTTTGTAGCTTCATTCTTCAGGAATCCCCCTATGCCCAGCCCCTTCTCTTAAATTTGTACTCTACTTTTTATAAAGTGCTGTCTTTGTTGTGAGTTTCTTACAGACGTTGAATGTAAGTTTGCACAACAAGCCTTCAGCCCTGATGAAAGGATAAAACATCAAATTAAACATACAGACTGCTCATTGTGTTATGTAATAATTACAACATAAGATAGGGGCCGTAAGTAATTATTTCTTATACATGTTTTTTCTTCTTAACATGCCAGGTTTGCTATGTATTTTAAGGAGGTATTAATTAAAAATTTAAGTCTTGTTTGATTAGCTGTGGATCAGAGACAAAACACCAGGACTTATTAATTAAGCATCAACAGTATGTTACAGATGTTTACTTCCAACTAGACAGGAATAAAACAAAATAACTGACACTGCGGAGCAGAAGAAAGGTATTGCATTCATCAAGTGTACAATTTTATAATAGCACTATATTTCAAACCATCAGTCATATGAGACAACATGAAAAACATAAGTTGCAAATAATTTAGCCCATGAAATAAAAGGACAAGGGCAGGACATATATGGGAGTATCACCATCTTTAAGTTTCTTTTCAAAATGCACATTCCCTAACTTGGAATTATATTGTTGTTGCTTCACAGCAACTAGGTCAATATTGCAGTAATCCCTTCCTAACTGCATGTGGGTTTACCTAGCACCCAATGGACTGCAACAGTTCAAAAGGGTCTTTCAGTGCCAACTTCTCAAAAGTGATAGGCAACAAATTTTGGTCCATCGAATAACTTCTATGTCCTATGAAGGAATGATTTTTAAAATATGTAGCACATTGCCATTTTAATTTACCTTGGACTAGTAATCCAATGGTCGGTGTCTGATGCACTGAAATGACTTATGAATTAATTCCCTATATCTTGCGTACACCTTTAATGGCTACTGGTGTCATGTTCAGTGACTCCTGAAGTATTTGAAGCACCAAGTTATGTGAAAGAGATGACTATGTTATCCAGGCAGGTCAGTATACCTATACAATGCCACTGCAGCTGGTGCTGTTTAAAGTGCATATTATTGTGCCCATCTCCTTGTTACTTCAAACAATGCCAATGTTTGGAACCTTTTTTATAAAAGCAGGATAAGTTTTAAAATTGTTAAAAGCAAAGTCTGCTTACCATTTCCCTTCATTATTTTCAAATTGTTTAACAGCATATCCAAACATATCTCCTTGGGAGCCAGTAAATACCATCGGATTTTTCACATCAACATTGAATGATCTGGCCAGTTGCAATATACCTGTAGGGAAAGAAAGCATTAAACTAAATCCACGTAGAATGTAAAGCATTGGAAATTATTTATACTTAAGTTAAATGTACAGCAACATGGCAAAATTAAATCCAGAGTAATGGAGGCCAAATCAATGGGTCTGGATCAATTGTCTAAATGGTAGGATGAAATGGAAGGATAACAGTCCTTTTCCCAAATCCTTAGGATTGAAGCATCTGTTACGGGTGAGCTAGGTTGTATGCATTGGTTAGTAAACACTGGTGACAACCACCCTACTGTTCTATTGGAAAGCTGACCACTCCAGAATTACCTCAGTCCAGGCAGCAGAATCCATCCAGAAACAGAGACGCTAATGGTTTTTCAGTCTTCATTTGTGAAAACACAGAGGTGCTGTAACTAATATTGTAACTAATCCCTTCCAGGATCAAATATCTTGATCAGAGCATTCCCAAATATCACATGGAACCTGAATTGAGCTCTTGCCAGGTGAAAGTGGACAGTTCTCAAATAATTAGCCTTCTCATTTTTGGTGTTACAAATAAGGAAATTGTGCTTGAAATAGATGGAGGTCAAGTATACGGGGATACTTTGCATTTGAGTGTGAGAGGCTACAAACAGAGGGCCTTTTGTTGAAGGGATTGCCAATTTAAGACTGAGCTCAGGAGGAATTTCTTCTCTCAGAAGGTAGTGAATCTGTAGGACTCTACTGCAGGGTGCTGTCAAGGCTGGATTACTGGATATTCCATGCTGAGATGGGCTGGTTTTAATCAGTAAAGGTATCAAGGGTTATGGGGAAAAGGCAGCGAATTCGAGTTGAGGATTATCAGATCAGTCATGATCAATTGAATGGCAGGTGTATATTCAATGATTCAACATAATTCAATGAGCAGAATTTAATAATTGTGTTTGCAGCCCTGGGACTGGGCTGGGAGACGGGTTGGAGTGGAGGCTGGAGGGATGGAAACAAGAAGCATGGTCTTATTATGGACAGCCCCTTGCCTTCCTGACTCACACTAAGTCAGGGGCAGAGAAGGTTAAGAGTAATTGTAGAAGGACCAGTGCTCATAATTCTATTAGTTTTAAAATAATTATGGAAAAGGATAAACCTGATTCAAAAAATAAATTTCCAAATTGAAATAAGGGTCCAATTTTGATGATATTAGGCAAAAATTTTCAAATGTTGATTGGGATGGGCAATGTGCAGGTAAAAGAATGGTTAGAAAGTGGGAGGCCTTCAAAAAGGAGACGAGAGTCCAGAAGCGCTATGTTTCCGTCAGTGTGAAGGGCAAGGCTGGTAGGTGTAGAGAATACTGAATAACTAGAGAAATTGAGGCTCTGGTCAAGAAAAAGGAGACAAATGACAGGTATAGACAGCTGCGACAAGGTGAATCCCTAGAGGAGTATAAAGGCAGTAGAAGTATATTCAAGAGGGAAATCAGGAGGGCAAAAAGGGACATGAGATAACATTGACAAATAGAGTTAAGGAGAATCCAAAGAGATTCTACAAATACATTGAGGGCAAAAGAGTAACTAGGCAGAGAACAGGGTCCCTTAAAGATCATCAAGGCCACCTAGGTGTGGAGCTGTGGGAGATGGGTGAGATACTAAAGTATTTTGAGTCATTGTTTACTGAGGAGAAAGACATGAAAGCTAGGTAACTTGGAGAAATAAATAGTGATATCTTGAAACATGTCCATATTACAGAGGACGAGGTGCTGGACGTCTTAAGACGCATGAAGGTGGCTAAATCCCCAGGACTTGATCAGGTGTATCCCCGAACTTTGTGGGAAGCTGGGAAAGTGATTGCTGGGCCCGTTGCTGAGATATTTGTATTATCAATAGCCACAGGTGAGGTGCCTGAAGACTGGAGGGTGGCTGATGTGGTGCCATTATTTAAGAAAGGTGGTAATAAAAAGCCAGGGAACTACAGACCTGTGCGCCTGATGTCAGTAGTGGGTAAGCTGTTGGAGGAGATCCTGATGGACTGGATTTACATGTATTTGGAAAGGCAAGGACTGATTAAGGATAGTCAACAGGACTTTGTGCATGGGAAATCATGTCTCACTAACTTGGTTGAGCTTTTTTGAAGAATTGGCAAAGAAGACTGATAAAGGCTGAGTGGTGGACTTTGTCTATATGGATTTCAGCGAGGTGTTCGACAAGGTTACACCTGGATAGCAAGGTTAGATTACATAGGATCCAGGGAGAGCTAGCCATTTTGATACAAAATTTGTTTGAAGGTAGGAGAGAGAGGGTGGTAATGGATATTGTTTGTCAGACTGGAGGCCTTTGACTATTGGGGTGCTACAAGGATTGGCGCTGGGTCCGCTGTTTTTTCTCATTTACACAAATTAATTGGATGTGAATAAAGGAGGAATTGGTAGGAAGTTTGCACTTGACACCAGAATTGGTGGGGTAGTGGACAATGAAGAAGGTTAGCTCAGAGTACAACAGGACCTTAATCAGATGGGCCGATGGGCTGAAAAGTGGCAGATGGAGTTTAATTTAGATAAATATGTGGTGTTGCATTTTGGAGATGCAAATTAGGGCAGAAGTTATACACTTAATAGTAAGGTCCTGAGAATTTTGCTATACAAAGAGACCGTGGGGTGCAGGTTCATAGCTCCTTGAAAGTGGAATCACAGGTAGACAGGGTGGTGAAGAAGATGTTTGGTATGCTTGATTTTATTGGTCAGTGCATTGAGTATAGGAATTGGGATATCATGTTGCAGCTGTGCAGGAAATGGTCAGCCACTTTTGGAATACTGCATGCAATTCTGGACTCCCTGCTATAGGAAAGATGTTGTTAAACTTGAAAGGGTTCAGTAAAGACTTACAAGGATGTTGCTGGGGTTTGAAGGTGTGAGCTAAAGGCAGAGGCTGAAAAAGCTGGGGCTATTTTCCTCAGAGTGTCAGAGGCTGAGGGGTTACCTCATAGAGCTTTATGAAATCATAAGGAGGGGAACCATAGGATTGTGGACTCAGGGCTGGGTCAGGCTCAGGCCAGTTAGGGTTTGAGCATGGATCAGATTTGGGGGTGGCCTGGGTCAGATTGGCAAACTGTGCTCAACACTGGACCACCAACATTAACAAAGGCCAGTCCTACTGAAAGGCTCCTCATTGTTCCCCACATCAAATCATACCCTACAACGCCCACCTCTCACAGCAGGAAAAGTTTCTCCGTATATTACCATTGTTTTCTTTTACAACTACGTTACATATTACATATGTGTCCTCAAATACACAATTCTTCCACAAATTGTAACCATTTCCCTCCACCTACGCTGTTCAGACCCCTAATGGTTTTTAATGCCTGTATCAAATCTCATCTTAATGTCTCTTCTCCAAGGAAAACAGTCTCAATATTTTTCAATTTATCCATATGACTGAGGCTTCTGCTCCCTGGAATCATTCTTGTGAATCTTTTCCAAATTTCAATTTGCTGACATTTATCCAGAACATGACACAATACTTCAGTTGAGGCCAATCCTGTGATTTATGTACGTTGAACAGAACTTCCAACCTTTTGTATTTTATGCCGTTATTTATAACACTCATGATCCCATGTGCTTCTCTCTACCCTTTACCTCATTTAGAGCTCTGCCCTTCACTTTGTATCAGTTCTCCACGATCTTCCTAAGAGAGTGTATCATCTCACACTTCCCTACTCTGAACATCATCTGCAACTTACACCAATTTGTCAATACACTTTTGGATTTCTACATCACCCATGTCAAAGTACATAGCATTTCCAAGTTTTGTACCATCATTAAGTTTTGAAATTGTGTCTTGTACACAAAGATCTAAGTCATTAATTCAAATCATGAAGAGCAGGGTCTTAACACCCCTATAGACCTTATTCCAGTCAAAAACAACTATTGGCCATTGATCTCTGTATCTTATCAGTCAGCCAATTTCACACCCATGTTGCTCTCATTTCTTTTCATTCAATGAACTGTAACTTTGCTCACAAATGCCATGTGGCATTTTATCAATTGCTTTTTGGAGGTCCATGTACACTATTTCAATAGCATTACCCTCATTAACTGTCTACGTTCGCACATTAAAACATTTCAGTGAGTTAATTAAGGACAATTTCCCATTAATAAGTCATGCCGGCTTTCTTTAATCAACCAAAATTTTCCCAAATGCAAAAACAAAAGCTGTGAATGCTGGAAATCAGAAATAATAAATCAGAACTGCTGGAAAAATTCAACATCTCAGGCAGCATCTGTGGAGAGAAAGCTGAGTTAATGTTTCAGGTCCAGTGACCCTTCTTCAGAACTCATCCTTTTGCCTGATGTACTTTTCTCAAGTGCAGTTTGTCCTGAATCATAGACTAAATGTCATTTATTGTGCGTTTCATGGAGGATTTCTCTCTGTGACCCTGAGCGGGTTTTCTCATGCAGTCTTCCCAAACGTGCCTCATTAGCTATGCACCCTGTCCTTATGGCACACCACGCATCATATTCACCTAGTCACCATTGGCGGAAGTATGAGCTGCAGCCAGGAACTGCTGGTATTCCCAAAGCTGGTAGCATCTTTAAAGCGCAACTGTGCACCCAGCCAAATGCTGGACAGTGAGTAATTGACACTCTCATGTGCTGACAAGGACCTAGAGGTTGTGGGATGGAGTGTGACCTAAGATGCTGGTGAATGATTGAGATCCAGAGGAGCAAGTAGTTGGAATCACAGATTACTGCTCTGACTTTCCACATCAAGAATTGTCGCTGTCTAGTTTCTATCCGGTGAGTAGAAGAATGGGAAACTCCATATCAGTTAGGTGACAAGACAATAATGAGGTTGTTAATGTATGCTAAGAAGCATCTTGATGTTCATGAGTGAGAATTGCAGTTTGCCATTCAATGCTTGGTTGAAAAATAACACTTTTTGTTCTTGAAGTCAAAAAAACCCCTTACCTCTGATTCTATGATTCTCCCAACTTGCCTCCTTTGTTGAGCATCTGGAGAAAATTCCACCCAAGGTTTCTAAAAGTTTTTCTACCACCAAAGTAAAACACAATCATTACCCTGCAAATGCTGAATGGCAGGCTTTCTTCTGTAAAGTGAAACGGGTGTGTTTTTGTGACAATCGCTAAAGGTTTCATGATTACCATTAAAGAGATATCAAATTTTATCAACTTCAAATTCCACCATCTGCTACAACGGTATTTGAATTTGGTTCCACAGTACATTCCCTGGGTCTCTGCATTATTAGCTGAGTGACAATGCTTCCAAGCCATCATGGTCCCTGAACCTTTTTTAGAATAGGATCCTTTATTTTATACAGTCTTTCCATGTTCTTTGTACTGAGCTGTATCGCCTCTCGCTTCTCTGCATTGAAGTTCATCTGCACCTGTCTGCCCATTCCATCACTCTGTTGATGCATTTTTGAAGTTCTAAAATGTCCTCCTCACACTTTACAACCCTCCAAAGTTTGGTGTCATCTGTAATCATCTGAATTGTTGTCTGGGCACCAAGATAGATATATAAGCAAATATCCTAATACCAATCCCTGGGGAACTCCATCACAAACATTCTTCCTGTCTGAAGAACGACCATTGACCATTCCCGGAACACATCCCTCACGCCCCGTCCCCGCAATAATAATCAAAAAAGAATCCCCCTCGTCCTCACGTATCACCCCACCAACCTCCGGATCCAACGCATCATCCTCCGACACTTCCTCCATCTGCAATCAGACCCCACCACCAAAGACATTTTTCCCTCCCCACCCTTATCTGCCTTCCGGAGGGACCACTCCGTCCGCGACTCCCTTGTCCGCTCCACACTCCCCTCCAGCCCCACCACACCCGGCACTTTCCCCTGCAACCGCAGGAAGTGATACACCTGGCCCCACACCTCCTCCCTCACCCCAATCACAGGCCCCAAGAAGACTTTCCACATCAGGCAGATGTTCACCTGCACATCTGCCAATGTGGTATACTGCATCCGCTGTACACGTTGTGGCTTCCTCTACATCTGGGAAACCAAGCGGAGGCTTGGGGACCGCTTTGCAGAACACCTGCGCTCAGTTCGCAACAAACAACTGCACCTCCCAGTCACGAACCATTTCAACTCCCCCTCCCATTCCTCAGACGACATGCCCATCCTGGGCCTCCTGCAATGCCACAGTGATGCCACCTGAAGGCAGCAGGAACAACAAATCATATTCAGCCTGGGAACCCTGTAGCCCAATGGCATCAATGTGGATTTCACAAGCTTCAAAATCTCCCCTCCCCCATTTCTGATGAAGGGTTTAGGCCCGAAACGTCAAGTTTTCCTGCTCCTATGATGCTGCTTGACCTGTTGTGTTCATCCAGCCCCATGCTTGTTATCATTGACCATTACTCTCTGTTTTCTATAATTTAGCCAATTTAGTGTCCATGTTGGTACTGTTCCTTTTATTCCATGGCATATAATTTTCCTCATAAGTCTGTCATGTGGCACTGTGTTGACATCAACAGCCTTCCCCCCATCAATTTACTGTTACCTCTTCAAAAAAACACCAGCAAGTTGGATAGTGATGATCTTTCCTTAACAAATGCACACTGACCCTTCAAAATCAACCCTCGTATTTCCATATGCCTATTAATTCTACCCTGAACAATTGCCAATACAGGTTTCTCCAAAATCAAAGTTAAATTAACTGGTTTGTAGTTGTTGGGTTGATCTTTACAACCATTTTTTGAGCAAGGGAAAAATGTTTGCAATTTTCCAATCTTCTAGCAAGATTCCTGAATCCAGAAAAGATCAAAAGATGATAAATAGTGCAATTTTCACACTTGCATCCTTCAAAATCCTTGGCTACATCTCATTTGGTACATTATCATTGGTGCTTTGTCAAGTTATGGCGCCTTGTCAACTTTAAATACCAACAGTGCATCCAATAGCTTCTCCATATTAATTTCAAATCCTTATAGTACCAACTGTCCTCCTCTGACACTGTGGCCTGGGCAGATATAGCTTTTAGGCAAAGACAAATACAAAGTATTCATCTTACACATAGGCCATGCCTTTTGCTTGCATGTGTACATTCCCTCTTTGTTTCCTAATGGGCCTAACTCCTCTGTTTTCTATCCATTAATATTGATGCACTTAAAAACAATTATCCTTTATGTCAGGTGCCAGTATCATTTCGTAATATCTTTTGCTTTTTCATGTCCCCTCTTAACTTTATGCATTCTGCTTGGTTTCCAACTGTATTTGTTACCTGACATCTGTTAAAAACAAACTTCATCTTCTTTAATTTAAGTTATAATTTCTTTATCATCCAGGAAGGTCTGGATTTGTGTGTACAACATTTGAAGGAATGCGCATTGACTGTACCTGAACCATTGATTTGAAGGTACCCATTGTTCATCAAGAGTTTGTTCCACATCAACCTTTACCAGTCCATCTGGACCAGCTCTCTTCTTGCTCTGTTGAAGTCCTCTGTCCACCAGTTGATTATTCTTGCTCAGGATTGATCAATATCATCTTCCACCATCATTGGAACACTTATGATACAATGATCACTGTCCTCTAAATGTTCTGCCACTGTCAGATATTCTACTTGGTTCACCTGCTTGTCATAAAAGAGGACATGTTGGAACTCTAAAGCCCAAAACTCAAGTTTCTGCAGCCGGTGACGCTTCCTGGACATGGGCGTATCTGTCTGATGAGAGGTGTCCATGACTCCCCAGGACAGGAATTCCAGATTATACCAAGCAACTCAATTGCACCGTTTTGTTCTATGGCTAATGCTAATTAGATTCTTCCCTTGACCCCTCCGGGGCATCCTCTCTTACCAGCACTACAACACTCTCCTTAATCAATACCATCACCCCTCTCCCTTTTCTTCCTTTTCCATCTTTTCTGAACATGTTGTATCCAAAAATATTTAATGTATAATCCTGCTCTTCTGTATGAGCCAGGTCTCCATTATCATGACATCATAAATCCATTTTACTACCTGTTTCTGTAACTCAGCAATATTATTTACCATTCTCCACATATTCACATACATGCTCAGTAATCCCAATTGCAATTTTATTATTTTCCCCTTTATTCTATCTAATATCCTCCTATTTCTTACCAAAGTATTATTTGCTTTTCTGTGTGTATTCCACACATATTGGCATTGCTCTCCAGTATTAATTTCTGGTTTCCACCCTTGTCAAATTAGTTTAAATCTTCCTAATTGCACTCTCAAACAATCTTGTTAGGAAACTGCTCCCAGAACTGTTGAGTTGTAAATGCTCTGGCATGTACTTGAGCTTTATCCCCCAGTATGGGTCCAGTGTTACAAAAATGTAAACAATCTCTCTTGGATCATCAACTAGTCACACATTCATCTATTCAACACTTTTATTTCTATAAGCACTTTGTATGTGATCCCAGGAGTACTTCAGAAATTATTAATTTTGACATTCTGTTTGCAAATTTGCTTTCTAGTTTCCTAAATTTTGACAGCAGGACCACATCCCCTTTTTTTAGCTGTTATTAGCATTGATGTGAACCTACAGTTATGTAACGATGGAGAAAATAAAGATATAAAACGTATGTAAGTTACGGTGCTCTGCACTCCTCGCATGGTACCTTCCCATGCAAACACAGAAGGTGAAACATTTGCCCATTCACCTCCTCCCTTATCACCATCCAAGGCTGTAGACACACTGTCAAAGTAAAGCAATGTTTTACTTGTATCTGGCCATGAACAATTCCTTTGTAATTTGTAAAGGTGTCTGGCAAGATGGCGGCAGTTTAAGTCGGTCCATTCAGAGCTCCACTCTGCTCACCAGTTCTCTTTCTCTTTCTTTCCGTGTCCTTCTTTCCATTTTCTCCCTTCTTCTCTCTCCGCCTCCCACACTTTTTAACTACCTACCTAAGGAGTTGGGAAGGAGCCAGGTCGCGACTGGGAACCACGTGGAGCTGAATGCACGGGTTATGTCCTGCAGTGATGGCAGATTTAGTGTGGGCCGGAACAATGGTGGTGGACCAAGAGTGGCTGGCAAGGATGGGTCAATGAGGCAGCGGTGGTGGGATTGGGCCAGTGGGGCAGCCCAGTGCAGGATGCTGGCAGCAACACAGTGGGGGTTGGAAAATCCTGAGGGGGCCTATGGCAGTTGGACTCTCTTAAGTTATTGTTTTCTCTTATCTTATTCTAAGTTAATGTGAATGCCGCCATGTATGTACAGCAAAGGTACATACTTTTCACTGTATTTTTACATTGAAATGCATGTGACAAGAAACGATTCAATTCAATTAAATATCAAAAACTGCCCTGTTGCTCTTCCTCTTCCTCTGTCAGAAGAATAGAAACAATTTCCAATACCTTTTTCAATTCTGACAAAGTCACACCAGACTTGAAACATTAATACTGTTTCTCTCACCATAGATGTTGTTACTCCAGCATTCACTGTGTCACTGATTTCCAGCAGCCACAATATTGTGCATTTATTCAAATGATATTGTGGAGGAGGATTACTTCGAGTATCTATGGGATAGGTTCTTAGACCAATATGTCGATAATGGGCAGTCCTAGAAGAGGCAACGTGTAATGAGAAAGGATTAACAGTCTTCTTGAGCTGGGCGGCTTTGGAACAGTGATCGTATTATAACAGAATTCTTCAATAAGATAGACTGTGAAGTGAAACTGGAACTAAAGTTTTGAATCTAGACAAATAACACTATGAAGGTTTGAGGCATAAATGGAAAAGGATGGATTAGGAAAGCTTACTAAAATGGGTAATGAAAGATAGACAATGGCTAACATTGAAGGAACATAATGCAATAGTTGAATTACAACAATTATTCAGTGCTGGTTGGCATAAAAATTAAACAGAAAATTGCGTTCAACCAAGACTTACACAATAAATTAGGAATGGTTTTAGATCCAAAGGTGAATGACACAAAACTGCCAGAAAAGCAGCAAGCCTAAGGATTGGGAGCAATTTAGAATTCAACTAAAGAGGACAGAAAGTTTGATCAAGAGATGGAAAATAAGCACATGAGTAATATTTGAGGGAACATAAAATCTGACTCTAAAAAGTTTCTTTAAATATGCATTGAGAAAGAAAACCATGAAAATTATAATCTGAAATATACAAATGATGAAATTGGACATATACTTTGGTTCTGTCTTCACAACAAAGGGCACAGATAACCTTCCAGAAATATTAGAGAACCAAGAATCTAGTGAGAGGGCTGTATTGAAGGAAATCAGTATTGCTCATCAGGTGCTGATGAAATTAATGTGGTTAAAGGCTGGCAAATTACCAAGGCCAGAAAATCTACATGCCAGAATAACTTCTTTATTTTTAAATCCCTACGGTGTGGAAACAGGCCTTTCAGCCCAACAAGTCCACACCGACCCTCAGAGTATCTCACCCAGATCCATCCCCCATAACCCACATAATCTACACATCCCTGAACACTACAGGCAATTTAGCAGAGCCAATCCACCTAGCCTGCACATCTTTGGACTGTGGGAAGAAACCGGAGCACCAGAAGGAAACCCACGCAGACACATGGAGAGCATGCAAACTCCACACAGACAGTTATCCAAGGGTGGAACCGAACCCAGGTCCCTGGTGCTGTGAGGCAGCAGTGCGAACCACTGAGCCACTGTGCTGCCTGAAGAGATTTATCTGGGAAATACTGGATGCATCGGTTGTCACCGTCCAAAACTCTATAGACTCTGGTGCAGTTCCTATAGGTTAGAGAGTGGCAAATGTACCTCCACTGTATAAAAAGGGAGGAAAATAGAAACATTCTCAAGATAACTGCAGACCAGTAGGCTTAGTGTCAGTATTGGGGAAATTGCTAGAGTCTACCACAAAAAACATGGTAATGGAAAATTTAGAAAACATTAACAGCTTTGCACAAATCTAGCATGGGTTTATGAAAGGCAAATCATGCCTAACAAGTCTACTGAAGTTTTTTGAGATTGTAGCTGATAACATTGATAAGGGAGAACCAGCAAATATGATGTGTTTGGATTTTCAGAAGGTTTGTGATAAGGAGTCCCATAAGAGTTTGACGGGCAAAATTAAAGCACATGTGGTAGGGAGTGATGGGGTAGTGGGGTGGTGCAGTGGAAATTGCATCCCTCAATTCCTAGAGTTGTCACAAATGTTACAGATTTTATAAAATGTAAAGTTCCTAAATTTACCCAATTTCAAGAGCCAGGTTAATAGAAAACATAAACTAGGTTTCTGTACTGAATGAGAATTATTATTTATCCTAAGTAATTGGACTCTATCTACAATAAACAGTTAGAAACCATCAGCTTATAATACAACTAATTAAACACGAATACACACACACACACGAAAAACTGGGAAAAAACATGTTGGTAGCCTTTGCTCCCAGGTACTGTTGTTGAGATGATTTTCATGACTTTTCTGCTGACCAGCATAATGCATTTCACGGTCTTTCTCCAGTTGCTTCCACTCATTGGTGAGAAGCACAAGCTCATTGATTCACTCATACAATAGTCTGTGACTTATCAGTTAGAAGTCGTGCCTTACAAGGACTGTCACAGGAATGGTAAACTGGTTTTCTTTGAGTTTATAGCATGTTTTGACTGCAGAGAACAGAGACCACTCCTGAACTGGGGAAGAACTGAATACTTCTCTCTCCCCCACTCTCTCTCTCTCTCTCTCTCTCTATGTAACTTGTTCCTTGCTCTAAGCTGTTGTTACCTGAGCATCACACCATTTAGGCAGGCAAAATGTCTCTGTCATTTATAACTGGTCACTAGTCCGTGGAATAATCAGCTTCTTGTTGCCAGCCACAGCTGCTTCAGTACACCCTGCTCTGTTCCAAATCATTGGCAACATAAACTCCAATTACTGTTTGCTCAAAGAGTTGTTTACATGATGCCTGCAATAAATGTCAGGCTATCTGCTTTTCAAATGGCAGACAGCTTTCCTAATTGATTTCAATACAGCTCGTTCTAAATTTAGCTCCCAGTTTTTAAAATCACAAAATAAAAAGATAAGGTCCTTACAAGGATAAAAAATGGTTTTCAGAAGTAAAGGATAGCAAGTGGAGAGTACATCCTGCAGTCTTTCGTGAAATCATAGACATACCATATGTCCCAACCAACCAATGTTCACCTACTTCTGACCCCAGTTGTTAGTTTTTCTTTCTCCCTGGCATACTATCACCCAATCCTTTGTCTGCCTAACTGTGGTTCCCTCTTTGGTCTTCAGCTCCACATGTCCTTTCTCTCCCCCACCTCTTGTCTTCAGCATATATATCACCTTTTCCTAGTCACCATTAGTTCTGAAGAAGGGTTAGTGGACTCGAAATGTTAACTTTGCTTTGCATCCACAGATGCTGCCAGACCCATCATGTTTTTCTAGATTTTTTTGTGTTACATCCTGAGTTTCTTGATTCTTTGGTTTTATTTTGTACAGTTGGATAGAATCTTAGTAGATCTCAGTCAGCACATTCACAACAAAACAAGGAAAGCCACTGTAAATGAAATGTTCTCTTTGCAGACAAGAGAACTGAAAGCACCAATGGGAACAGGCATCAAAAAATGTACTGCCCCATTGCTGCTGTCATTGTTTCCAAGAATAAACTTAAAGTACTGGATTGCAATGTTTTCCATGTTTTATTCAAGCTTTTCTTTTTTTTTTGTTGAGCAAGTGTTATTATTTTGCGTCTATTGTATTAATTCTCAGCATGATAATGCTGGCAAACAAGAATAATTTGTGGAAGTAGACTTTCAATATTCATAAAATATACTTTCAAAGTGTGAATGGTCTTCCATTAGAACAAAGGATATAATATTTACATATACGTGTCGTCTAACTGTATCACCTTGCCAAAAACAATGTTCTTTGATCAAAATGATGTTTGAATCAAGACTTTTGTGAAATGAAGTACAAGTAGATATATAAAACATGTCTGAATGCATCTGTCATTAATGTCTAACGAGTGCATGCAATAAATTACTTTGAACTTCAATCTGAGAACGTACAAAAACATGGAAGTGATTAGGATTAGTTCCTGGTAATTCTGTGTTTGGATTACTTATGCACATCCATGCTCATGAGAACAAATCAAATTTGATTTTTATGAAAGCAATCCAATTTAATTTGATGGCAGCACTTAACTGCACTGAAACTGTGTTGCAGATACATCTATCATGCTCCAGGTTCCAGGAAGCGAGTTCTGCCTCATGCAAAGAGATTGGAAGAAATCAATCACGGTGTCAAAGTAATAAAATTTGGCTCAGTTAGTGACACTTTTGGCTCCAAGAGAGAAAGTGTTGGGTAAAATCCAATATCCTGATTAAAAGGCAAGGACATGGAGGTTCATAAAACCTATTCCATAACTGAAACTCTCACAGAATGTGACTACTCCCATGTCCTTATGCCCCATCAAAATTCCTAAGGTTACAGGCATTTATCAGTGCTCTTTCCATATGTTACACAGTTAGAAAGATGAGTGGGGAAGGGAATGACAGACATCTGCACCACAATGCAAGTAGACACACTTGAAATTTTAAAAATTCAACTTTACAAATCAGCTGATGTTGCTGCCAATTCTTAGACTGCACTTCACCTTTCTTTTATTCACTTGTGGGCATCTCTAATGGAGCTGGCATTTATTGTCCGTCCCTAGTTTCCTTTGGAAGGTAATGGTCAGCTGCCTTCTTAAACTGTTGCAGTACATGTACTGTAGGTTGACCCACAGTGCCATTAGGGAGAGAATTCCAGGATTTCGACCCAGCAACAGTGAAGGCACAGCAACATATTTCCAAGACAGGATGGTGACTGGTTTATTGGGGAACCTGCAGTGGGGGGTGTTACCATGTATTTGCTGCACTCGTCCTTCTAAATGTAAGTGGTCATGTGTTTTGGAGGTGCTTCCTAGGATCTTTGGTGAAATTCTGCAGTACATCTTGCAAACAGTACACACTGCTGCTACGGAGTGTCAGCAGTGGAAGGAGTGAATGTTTGTGAATTTGGTGTCAATTAAGTGGACTGCTTTGTCCTGGATCGTGTCAAGCTTTTGACTGTTGCTGGAGCTGCACCCATCCAGGCAACTAGGGAGTATTCCATCACATTCCTGACTTGTGCCTTGTAGAGGGTGGACAGGTTTTGCAGAATGAAGTAGTGCGTTACTCGCCGCAGTATTCCTTGCCTCTGACCTGCTCTTTCATTCATAGTATCTATATGGCTAGACCAATTCAGTTTCTGATCAATGGCAACGTCTAGGATTCTAATAGTGGGGGATTCAGCGATGGTAACACCATTGAATATCAAGGAACTATGGTTATATTGTCTCTTATTTGAGATGCTTACTGCTTGGCATTTGTGGTGTGAATATTATTTGCCACTTTTCAGCTTAAGCCTGGATATTGTCTCGACCTTGCTTCATTTTGTTTAACCCCTGTTGATACGGTCAGAATTGATCTGTCACAGGAAACAGAGTTTCACACTAAAGATAATCTCCTGTTTATACAGGAATGTTCTTCTGTTGCACATTTAAAAATTTCTACCAAGTTTACAGTGATCAGTAAACGAATGATTTTTTAAAGCTATCGTCAGTTTCTTTATCTGGATAGCTACTCAAACAGAGTGAAAGACATGGCTAGTCCCCAACAAAGATCAGTTTTCCATTAGCTATAATGGAATACCACAGATAAATTAGCTTTTGTTATTATGGTTAGACTCAAGAGATTCTAATAAGCATATTAATTTATTTTTGGAACAAAAATAAAGTTGCTGGAAAAGCCCAGCAAGTCTGGCAGCATCTGTGAAGGAAAAAACAGAGCTAACGTTTTGGGTCCGGTGAACCTTCCTCAGAATTGAAAGCTTTTGTTCTGAATCACATGCTAGCAACCTAGGCAGTTCAGTTACCTTTCCCCCTCAAACCCCTACGTCAACTACCACCCCACCAACAACCACCCCCACACCCCCCAAGCATCCCCCCACCCCCATGCACCCCCAAAGCTATAAGATAAGGTGCTATGCAATTTGAAGTTCATTCTTTAAGTTTTAGGTAAAATGATAATATAATGAAAACAATCACTGTATCTGCACTGAAGAGTGCTAGATACAGATTTATGCCCACACAGTCATGAATGAATATTTAAAAGTAAAAGTAAAATTTGTTGTTTTAACTAAGCTATTCCGCTTTGTAATTAAGGACTACAGATGAATGCTGATCACCCAGAGAGTTTTCAAATATTAATATTCAAATAATTAATATTTCAAATACAAATACTAATATTACCAAAATGTAACTGAATGTACGAAGCCCACATCCCTTTCAATATAGCCAAATTTATTTTAGCAAGGAACAAGCATGTAAGTCTCTCATTTTGCATAAGATGGACAGCAAGTAATTGTAAGGTAACACTGAAACAGAGTTTGAACATTTGGTAATTAGAGCTCAATTTGGTGACTGCAGCAGGGTAGTTAGATTCCTCTGGTCAACTTGGAAAGCACCTACTTGACAACATGCTAGAAAATCTACAGCCAAACAACCTCAGAAACTGTTTCTTAAACAGTTCAACAGTTTGTACACTCTGTCCATCTGCAAGATTTGCAGCAGCTAGGTGCACACATTGGGAATTTTGATGCAAAATTCAAGTGGTTGTTTTCCCCTGGTGCAGATTTTTTTCCCGTGCTGTAGCAAAGGTAAAATTGCTGTAAACCTACAAGACCACAGGGCTGCTCTCCCATTAGTGAGAGAGAAATTTACTTGTTAATGATTTAAGCTGAGGTTCACAACACCTCAGGTGAGGAACAAGTTGAGAAGAAGCAGCTTCAGATGGGGGAATGAAACCTATGCTGGGGGCATTACTCTGCATAATTACACAGCTAACCAATCTCCTCACTAGACTGTAGACCTCTTTGACTCTATGATTAAATCAGTGATCCTCACAGGATTTCTGATTCATTAGGATTTGTAAAACCAACCCTTTATGATGTCTGTGGGAGAAATGGAATTGCAAAACATTGTTGTTGTTCATGAATGTGATTTGTTATTTCTTCAGTTTTCATCTTAATTTACTTTTTTATTTGAAGACAGTGTCACTCTGTGGTGTCATAGAATAGCATAGTAACAGTCCATTCAGGTCCACATTGTTTACTTTCTCTTCAACTCACTCTTTAAATGTTACTGCTGAAAACAAAAACATGTACCAAGGCTTTTTTTTAATCTTACACTTGTTGGGCCAACGTGCCAAATTTCAAATGATCACAGCAATTTATACCACAGAAGAAAAGTGATACTGATTGGTTGACAAGTTAACTCTGATTGGCTGATGTGTTGCCATGGCGAAAGCAGCCAAAAGTATTGGCAGTTACAGTCTCTGAGTATTTCACTATTAGATGATCTCTCTAATCAGAGTAATGTGACTTCTTGTTACAACACAATTCAAAACAAATTGATTTTATTTCAACCACTATTCTATTTAACCCTTTTACTCTGGGGCTGCATCAATCATGAATGACTTTAGCATTCCTCTTTGGGCATTAGAAAGTATGTGAAGATATTGTGGCTTAACTTAGCTTCCATATTATCATCCATCCTTTGCAGTGCTTCAAATTCTGTTTAGCATCAATCTTTAATAGCTCAGATAAAACTGTCTTCTATAAAACAATGCACCATTGTAATGAGAGTGTATCACTTCCCAATTATAAAAGTGAATACATTTCAGACTTAATTGGCTGTGTTTTTGGATATTTGGAAACCGTAAATGTAAAGTGATAGTAGGAACTGCCGATGCTGAAGTCTGAGATAACAAGGTGTAGAGCTGGATGAACACAGCAGGCCAAAAGCACCAGAGGAGTAGGAAAGCTGACATTTTGGGTCTGGAACTGAAACATCAGCTTTCCTGATGCTCTTGGCCTGCTGTGTTCATCCAGCTCTACACCTTGTTATCTCTTTTGAAATAAATGTAAATCTTCCTATCTTTGTACTCTTAACGTATATTTGGATTTATAAACTGACTAATATTTTCCTTATTAATGTTTGATTGCAGGAATGGTTTGCTATTGTCTATTAAGGATTTTAAAATGGTAATCTCATAGGCTGCTCAAGTACAAGCAGGAAACCTGGAATAATCAGAATTTATGAGGAGTGCATTTTTTTGGGACCTAGTGCTTCTAACTACCCCATTGATGTAAAAACCAAAAGAACTGCGGATGCTGTAAATCAGGAACAAAAACAAAAGTTGCTGGAAAAGCTGAGCAGGTCTGGCAACATCTGTGAAGGAGAAAACAGAGTTAACGTTTCGGGTCCGGTGACCCTTCCTCAGAACTTCCTGGCCTGTTCCTTTCTTGTCTATTCTAAATAACTAAAATGGCAATTGATGTGTATTCATAATGTGCTCTTGCATTTGACCTGCAGATTATGGACAGACATTGGGCACATCAATGGCGTTCAAAAACAAAGTTGCTGGAAAAGCTCAGCGGGTCTGGCAGCATCTCTGAAGGAGAAAACAGAGTTAACATTTGGGGTCCGGTGACCCTTCCTCAGAACTTCCTATAGACAAGAATGAAACAGGCCATTTAGCCCAACTACTTCATACTGGTGCTTGTACTTTGCATGAGGTTCCTACCATTCCATCTACCTAATCTCAACCTTTGCTATAATTTTTTGTTTCTTTTCCTCTCACACGCTCATCCAATCATCTTCTGAATGCATTTCATTTTTTTGCTCAACGACTTCCTGTGTTAGTGAATTTCACTCTTTAATTACTTATTTTCTATGGAATTTGTTCATAACAATCTTGTAGATCTGTCTCAGAGTTTTGGATCCCCTCACTAATGGAAATATTCTCTCCATCTATTTATAGCATGGAGTCCAAAACTGTATCGAAAATATGGTATGATCAGGGTTCTATAAACCTGGGTTCAGTTGTGCTACAAACTTTAAATTACTCCACTGTCCTCCTCTCCACTCCTTCATCATTGCCAACGCCGCTGCTCCTCTTACAGTAACTTTCATGCGATCACAAATTATGAAACTTGCCCTTTTACCTCCCCCTTCGCTGTCCAAGGCGAAGCAACAATTCATTTGAACTTCTTTCAATTTAGCGTGCGGTATGGCTGTTCATAGTGCCAGCTCCTCCTCACTTGCGAGAACAATTGATCACTTCGCAAAACACTTATGCTCGGTTTGCAAGCGAGATCATCATTTTCCGATTGTTTACCCTTTCAATGCACCAGCTTGTTCTGATGCTCACATTTTTGTCCTTCGTCTGCTGCAATGAGTGTTGCAAAGAAGCCCACACAAGCTGGCGGAGCAGCATCTCACTTTTCAATTAGGCACTTTTCAGTTTTCTAGACTCCGTATCGAGTTTAGCAACTTCAGATGATGGACTCTTGTCTTCATTTTGATACTATGCTTAGCAACTTCAGATGATGGACTCTTGTCTTCATTTTGATACTATGCAACTCCAAGTTCCTGCATTTTGTTTTCATGCATTTCCTTTCCGTCAGTGCTCACCTTTACTCTGATATTACCACTGAGTCTGGACCAATACTGTGTCTTATTTCACGGAACCATTAACTTTGCCTTTTGCTCTCTGAAAGCTTTGATCTCTAATCAGCGCCGATCTAACTGATAGAACAGGTGTATACCAATGTACATTTACAAATATAAAGGTTCACTGGTGGAATGGAACATCGAAGGAAAAATAACTGAATGGGAACAATGTGAGTTTCAGAACAAGAAGATAAGAGGGAGAATTGGTCAAGATGCAGGTTTCCTAAAAAGTCTGCAAAGTCGGATTTTGAAATTGTGTTAGAGCTGTGCGAAAACCGTGGTCTGTGTTCGTGTTACAGTAACAATGCTTCCTTCACTTCAGCATCGTAGATTGATAGAAGTGTCAGAGATAAAGATGTTTCAGAGATAGTAGGAACTGCAGATGCTGGAGGATCTGAGATAACAAGGTGTAGAGCTGGATGAACCCAGCAGGCCAAGCAGCGTCAGAGGAGCAGGAACGCTGACATTTCGGGCCTAGACCCTTCAGTCTGTGTTTGTTCACGCACAGGATTCAAACTGGGGCCCAGAGTGTACAGCTTTGAACAGGATAGTGATGTACTAAAAACC
Source organism: Ginglymostoma cirratum (assembly GCA_024137785.1). Lineage (NCBI taxonomy): Eukaryota > Metazoa > Chordata > Chondrichthyes > Orectolobiformes > Ginglymostomatidae > Ginglymostoma > Ginglymostoma cirratum. The sequence goes on along the minus strand of JAHRHZ010000248.1, from coordinate 53,400,118 downwards.
AGTTAAGTGAGCCCCAAACAGGCAATAACTTATATGGCACACACAGATATAGTAAGGGATAGGTATAAACAGAATTTAAAAACAACTTGCTGCTTCAGTGGGAGAGCAGTTTAGTCATTTACTCTTAAGACATGCCAAGAAATGGATTGGCCACTTGAGACAGATACTAAAATGTGAGTTTATAAGGAATCAATGTCTTTGTTAGGGTATACTATTGTTTAGTAGTTTAATAAAGGTGTATCATATTTAGTGGCATCATATCCATGTTGTTATGTGCCATTGATATCTGGACCAGAATATTAGGTTCTCTTGACGGTACACTTTTGGAAGACTGCATGCAATTCTAGCCTCCCCTGAGTACAAATGGTGTTGTGAAACTTGAAAGGGTTCAGAAATGATTTACAAGGATCTTTCCAGAGTTGGAGGGTTTGAGCGATGAGGAGAAGCTGGGGCTATTTTCCCTGGAGCATCAGAGGCTGAGGGGTGACCTCATAGAAGTTTATAAAATCATATGGGGTATGGATATGGTGTATAGTCAAGATCTTTTCTCCAGGGTGGTGGAGTCCAAAACTTGAGGGCTTTGGTTTAAGGTGAGAAGGGAAACATTTAAAAGGGACCTAAGGGACAACTTTTTCATGCAGAGGGTGGTGTATGTGTGGAATGAGCTGCCAGAGCAAATGGTGGTGGCTGGTACAACTACAATATTTAAAAGGCATCTGGATGGGAACAGGAATAGGAAGGGTTTAGAGGGATATGGGCCAAAATGCTGGCAAATGGGACTAGATTAATTTATAATATCTGATCGGCATGAACAAGTTGTACCAAAGGGTAGGTTTCCATGCTGTACATCTCTATGACTCTATGACCTTCAAAACCTGAAACCTGTATTACATAGAAGGACAAGGGGAGCAAATGCATGGGAACAGCACAATCTGCAGGATCCCCTCCAAGTCAACACCATGCTGACTTGGTACTATATCACCATTCTGTAACTGACACTGGATCAAAATTCTGAGACTGCCTTTGTAATACCACTGTGGGTGTAGCTACAACTCAAGGCATGCAGCAATTCAAGAAAGTGGCTCACCACAGAGGGCAACTAGGGAGGAGCAACGAATTATGTCTTGCAAAGGATACATACATCTTATGAAAGAATAAAAATGTCTTTCTCAGAAAAAGCAAGAAAGCTTTTGTAGCTGTATCATTATTATGGAACTTGACTAGCGTTAGATCTAGAAACATTTAAGGAGGAGGTGTATAAGCTAAATAGAATGCAAGTTCGTTAATGTTAAGCAAAGAGTCAAATTTATCAAGGCAAACATATCCTTTGTTCCATTCACATTTAAATGTACAGTAATGAGTTGCAGTGCAATAAACACATTCCAGTTTTGAACTTTGATGCACATTGGATGTAATTGAAAAAAAAACCTTATTATACCTGAGTTATGCACGAAATGTTGTGATAAAGTCAATGTTTGATTGAGATCACAAGCACTGTAATCAAAATTGGGACAGTTCAGGTTTAAATGTGTTAACTACAGAATCTATATGATAGAATATTGTGAGGGAGATGTCATTTGAGTAGATGTCTGCAAATTACAGACTTTAGAATTGTGCTATGATTCTTCTTTAAATGACTGGAAATTAAACATCATTTTGTGTGATTACTGTTAAGAATGTCTGCAATGAAATTTAGGGAGGCCTTATTCAGAACATTGGCAGAACCTCTCCTGAGTAAAAAACAAACTTTTTTTTAATTATAGTTCATGGAGCACCATTAATGAAAAGAGTAAAGGAAGGCACAATGCATGCCATTCTTTGTTTACTGCTGAAAAGCTCTGATAGAAACTGAGATAATATAAGAGAAAAAGATGTTACCATGGGGACAGGATTCTCCTGTGTGGGATCGATAGTAAAACACAATACTGGGTTGTGATTAATTCTGCAAAGTCCACGCCGAATATCTGCCCAAAAATAACAAAACCCAAAAGTAGCAGGAAACAGATAATTAAAACAACAATGCCTGTTTGTTGCCATATAAATTGAATAAATATTAAATCTTGCAACACTGAAATCAGTTCGTTGGTCAATTTCTAAATACCAGACTACAGGCAGATGAAAAGATGTTTGTAAAACAAACATATGTTGAAGACAGATGTAAAATGAATCTTGGGTAAAATTACCAAGAATAAGCATGGTAATCGAGCCAATCTTACGCTCAAAGTTTGGAGACTACACTTTAAAGCAACAAAGTGTGCTACCACTTTTCAAGCCCTTCATCTGCAAGATATATTGTCCACTGTAACCATATATCAAAATTCATAGACTGCGGAGCTATAATTTTCCAACTCACGTTAACAATCGGCTAGGTAGCTTGGGCTACTGTGCAACCTCATGTGTATAGCAGAGACTAATAACCAGAGTTCCTCTTTTCAGTAGATAGAGATAAAAGGTACTGCAGATGCTGGAGAATCCGAGATAACAAGGCGTGGGGCTGGATGAACACAGCAGGCCAAGCAGCATCATAGGAGCAGGAAAACTTGATGTTTCGGGCCTAGACCCTTCATCAGAAATGGGGGAGGGGAAGAGGGTTCTGAAATAAATAGGGAGAGAGGGGGAGGCGGATAGAGGATGGATAGAGGAGAGGATAGGTGGAGAGGAGGCAGACAGGTCGAAGAGGCAGGGATGGAGCCAGTAAAGGTGGGGGGGTAGGGAGGAGATGGGTCAGTCCAGGGAGGACGGACAGGTCAAGGGGGCGGGATGATGTTAGTAGACAGGAGATGGGGGTGGGGCTTGAGGTGGGAGGAGGGGATAGGTGAGAGGAAGGACAGGTTAGGGAGGCGGAGATGAGCGGGGCTGGTTTTGGGATGCGGTTGGGGGAGGGGAGATTTTGAAGCTTGTGAAATCCACATTGATACCATTGGGCTGCAGGGTTTCCAGGCTGAATATGATTTGTTGTTCCTGCTGCCTTCGGGTGGCATCACTGTGGCATTGCAGGAGGCGCAGGATGGACATGTCGTCTGAGGAATGGGAGGGGGAGTTGAAATGGTTCGCGACTGGGAGGTGCAGTTGTTTGTTGCAAACTGAGCGCAGGTGTTCTGCAAAGTGGTCCCCAAGCCTCCGCTTGGTTTCCCCGATGTCGAGGAAGCCACAATGGGTACAGCGGATGCAGTATACCACATTGGCAGATGACCGGGGAATTGGAAGTTCTGGAGGAGGTGGAGGGCGTGGGTGGTGTCACGGACGTAGGTAGGGAGTTCCTGGACCAAGGGGGTGAAAATGGAGTCTAGGTAGGTGGAGATGAGTTCGGTGGGGCAGGAGCAGGCGGAGACAATGGGTCGACCAGGGCATTCAGGTTTGTGGATTTTGGGAAGGAGATAGAAGCGGGCGGTGCGGGGTTGGGGAACGATGAGGTTGGAGGCGGTGGGTGGGAGGTCACCTGAGGTGATGAGGTTGTGGATGGTTTGGGAGATGATGGTTTGGTGCTCGGGGGTGGGGTCATGATCCGGGGGTGGTAGGAGGAGGTGTTAGAGAGTTGGCGCCTGGCCTCAGCAATGTAGAGGTCAGTGCGCCATACTACGACTGCCCCTCCCTTGTCCGCGGGTTTTATGGTGAGGTTGGGATTGGAGCGGAGGGAGCGGAGGGCTGCACATTCTGCGGTGGAGAGGTTGGAGTGTTTGAGAGGGGTAGAGAGGTTGAGGCGAACACCTCATTTTTACTATGGACGTCCAGTCCCTATACACCTGTATTCCCCATGCAGATGGCCTAAAGGCCCTCCGCTTCTTCCTGTCCCGCAGAACTGACCAATCCCCCTCCACCGACACCCTCATCCGCTTAGCCGAACTCGTCCTCACCCTCAACAACTTCTCTTTCAATTCCTCCCACTTCCTACAGACAAAGGGGGTGGCCATGGGTACCCGCATGGGCCCACGCTATGCCTGCCTCTTTGTAGGTTACGTGGAACAATCCCTCTTCCGTGGCTACACTGGCCCTAAACCCCACCTCTTCCTCTGTTACATTGATGACTGCATTGGTGCCGCCTCGTGCTCCCACGAGGAGATCGAACAGTTCATCCACTTCACCAACACATTCCACCCCAACCTGAAGTTCACCTGGACCATCTCCAACACTTCTGTCTCCTTCCTGGACCTCTCTGTCTCCATCTCGGGTAACCACCTAGAAACCGATGTCCATTTCAAGCCCACTGACTCCCACAGCTACCTGGAATACACCTCCTCCCACCCACCTTCCTGCAAAAATGCCATCCCCTATTCCCAATTCCTTCGCCTCCGCTGCATCTGCTCCCAGGATGAGACATTCCACTCCCGTACATCTCAGATGTCCTCATTCTTCAGGGACCGCAACTTCCCCCCCACAGTGGTCGAGAACGCCCTCGACCGTGTCTCCCGCATTTCCCCTAACACATCCCTCACGCCCCGTCCCCGCAATAATAATCAAAAAAGAATCCCCCTTGTCCTCACGTATCACCCCACCAACCTCCGGAACCAATGCATCATCCTCCGACACTTCCGCCATCTGCAATCAGACCCCACCACCAAAGACATCTTTCGCTCCACACCGTTATCTGCCTTCCGGAGGGACCACTCCCTCCGCGACTCCCTTGTCCGCTCCACACTCCTCTCCAGCCCCACTACACCCGGCACTTTTCCCTGCAACCGCAGGAAGTGCTACACCTGCCCCCACACCTCCTCCCTCACCCCAATCCCAGGCCCCAAGAAGACTTTCCACATCAGGCAGATGTTCACCTGCACATCTGCCAATGTGGTATACTGCATCTGCTGTACCCATTGTGGCTTCCTCGACATCGGGGAAACCAAGCAGAGGCTTGGGGACCGCTTTGCAGAACACCTGCACTCAGTTCGCAACAAACAACTGCACCTCCCAGTCGCGAACCATTTCAACTCCCCCTCCCATTCCTCAGACGACATGTCCATCCTGGGCCTCCTACAATGCCACAGTGATGCCACCTGAAGGCAGCAGGAACAACAAATCATATTCAGCCTGGAAACCCTGCAGCCCAATGGTATCAATGTGGATTTCACAAGCTTCAAAATCTCCCCTCCCCCAACCGCATCCTAAAACCAGCCCAGCTCATCTCCACCTCCCTAACCTGTTTTTCCTCTCACCTATGCCCTCCTCCCACCTCAAGCCACACCCCCATCTCCTATCTACTAACATCATCCCGCCCCCTTGACCTGTCCGTCCTCCCTGGACTGACCTATCTCCTCCCTATCCCCCCCACCTACACTCACCTTTACTGGCTCCATCCCCGCCTCTTCGACCTGTCTGCCTCCTTTCTACCTATCCTCTCCTCTATCCATCCTCTATCCGCCTCCCCGTCCCTCCCTATTTATTTCAGAACCCTCTTCCCCTCCCACATTTCTGATGAATGGTCTCGGCCCGAAACGTCAAGTTTTCCTGCTCCTGTGATGCTGCTTGGCCTGCTGTGTTCATCCAGCCCCACGCCTTGTTTCCTCTTTTCAGTAGTACAGTCTCCATTCCTTGCCTTCAAGCCAAAGTTCTGGTTTCAAGTTCCAATCCATGGAATTGAACACAAAATCTAAGTTTGATTTCAGTGCAGCAATGAGTGTGTGTTGCTCTATGTGGGCCGAGGAGCAGCAAATAGAGTTTACTTTAGACGAATGTGAGGTGCTGCATTTTGGAAAGGTAAATCAGGACAGGACTTTTCACCTGATGGTAAGATTGAGTATAGGAGTTGGGACATCATGGTGCGTCTGTACAGGACATTGGTTAGATGTTTGGAATACTGCATGCAATTCTGGTCTCCCTGTTATAGGAAGGATGTTGTGAAACTTGAGAGAGTTTAGAAAAGATTTACAAGAATGTTTCCAGGGTTGGAGGCTTTGAGTTGTGGGGAGAGACTGTCTTAGGCTGGGGCTATTATCACAGGAGCTTTAGAGGCTGAGGGGCAACCATATTGAGGTTTATAAAATCATGAGGGACACAGATAGGTAAATAGCCAATGTCTTATCGCCACGGTGGGGGAATCTAAAACTAGATGGCATAGGTTTAAGGTGAAAAAGGAAAGACTTAAATGGGACCTAAGGGGCAACTTTTTCACGCAGAAGGTGGTGCATGTATGGAATGAGCTGCCAGAAGAAGTGGTGGAGGCTGGTACAATTACGACATTTAAAAGGCATCTGGATGGTTTTATGAATAGGAAAGGTTAGCAGGGATTGGGGCAATCCTAGCAAATAGGACTAGATTAATTTAGGATATCTGGTTGGCATTGACGAGTTGGACCAAAGGGTCTGTTTCCATACTGTACAGCTCTATGACTCTATGTAAAGTGCCATGTTTCTGTTGAGACATTATACATATGCCTAATTAGGTTCCACAATCGATTGTAGGGGTAATTCTATGGTGGATATGTGCAGAAGGCTAGAATTAGAGGAATGGAGAATAGGACTGTATGGCAGTCGGTACTGGAATATAGTACTGAGGAAGTTAAAAAGGTAGTGTGGAGAAAGATGATTAAGGGATTGAAGCTAAGAATGAGATTATTAAAGTTGAGATGTTGGGGGAGTGATGTAGGTCAGCAGAGATAGAAACCAAAGGCTGGTGAGACTTCCTCCAGGATGGAATATGATTTTATCTTTGGGATTTAGACTTTGAAAGCCTACCCATTTTTGTTGACATAAATGAATGGGCTTCTAGGTTACTTCCTATCACAGTTTTGACTCAAACAATTAGGAGTGTTGTGTGTGTCGAGAGGTCATTAAAGTACAGCTTATTGAGAATTCAGAGGTTCACCTCCATCTATGGGGCTTTAACTGTGTAGCGTGCATGGATGTTACTGCTTGACGGGCTTGTTTTGCAGTCAGTGGGGAGTAGGTCATGGTAGCTCTGTGCCTTGGTGGGCAGTGAAGTCAAGTTCTGAGGGAGGAAGAAGGAGGACTATGGTGGGCAGAAAGAACAAACATGGTGGAGGGGATCAAGCTCAGGAGCAATTAAAGAATTGAACAGTGGAGAGGTATGCTAATTCTTGAGCCTGGGGTGGTGGGAGTAGGGGATTAGTGTTGGATGTCTGTGTGGGGTAGTGGTGGTGGTTGCAGGGAGGTTAGAAGATGTGAGAGGGAGGGACATTGGTTTAGAGGCTTGTGAGGAAGAGATTGGAAGTGTTGGTTGCTGGGGTTTGCGGGGGGGGGAGGTGTTGGTGGGAGAGGGCAGCGAGGGAGGTAGTGAAAGACCAGAGGCTCAGGAAGGCCAGACACCCACAAGTTCATTCTGAAAGTTGGACAAGAACAAAGCACTTCAGCCTCATTGTAATATTTAAAGTACCAACCCACCACCTTGGGATTTTTGCCCACTCACCATCCTGCTCTATTAGAACCGGAAACTAACGTTGAGATTCTGTTTTTTTTTTACAATTTATGATAAGACCATAAGACATAGGAGCAGAGGTAGGCTATTCAACCCTTCATGTCTGCTCAGCCGTTCAATGATATCATGGCTGTTCAGATAATCCTCAACTGCACTTCCCTGCATTTTCCCCATAGCCTTGATTCTCTTCTTGAATAAAATCTGCCTGCCTCAGCCTTGAATATACTTAGTAACACAACATGTACAGCCCTCTGTGGTAAAGAATTCTATAGATTCTCAACCATCTGTGATAAGAAAGTTCTCCTCATCTCTGTTTTAAATGCATCACGCCTTTTATCCTAGACTATCCATAAGGGGAGACAACTGTTCCCAATCTATCCTGACAAGTTCCCTCAGAATCTAGTATGATTCAATAATGTCACCTCTCATTCTTCCATATTCTAATAATACTGACCCTCTGTACTCAGTATCAACCTAGATAATATTCTAAGGATTGTCTCCATCATGAGTATGTCTTTCCTTAGATAAGGAGCTCAAAACTGTTCACAATATTCCGGCTGTAATCTAACTAGTGCCTTGTACAGTTTTCGCAAAACCTTCCAACCTTTACATTCCATTCCCTTTGAAATAAATGTCAACATTCCATTTCCCTTGCCTACTATCCACTAAACTTGGATGGTAGATTTTTGTGATTCATGAATGAGGACTCCCAAATCCCTAGCTTTCCACAGTTCTCACCATTTAAATCATCTTCAACCCTTCCATTCTTCATGCCAAAGTGCATTACCTCGCATTTCCCCACAGTATATTCCATCTGCCAACTTTTTGCCCGCTCAAACACCACCTAAGCCTACCCAAAACCACACATGTTTTGGAGTTATTAATACATCTTGGTTGCAGCTATAAATGAAGACCAAAAGACACAGGGCTAAGGCCGTGATCGTTACATATCCACACTACACACATCCAAGCTGGGATCACAATACCTTGAGAGGGAATAAGAATTTGAGTAGACTTTGCCTTCTCTCATTCAGTAAGACAGTAATCAACTGCTAAAACCCTTCAAGAACTCGAACTGAAATCGCCAAGCTGTTAGTACTGAGGACACGGTGGCTCAGTGGTTAGCACTGCAGCCTCATAGCACCAGGGTCCCGGGGTCGATTCCAGCCCCAGGTGACTGTCTGTGTGGAGTTTGCACATTCTCCCTGTGTCTGTGTGGGTCTCCTCTGGGTGCTCCGGTTTCCTCCCACAGTCCAAAGATGTGCAGGCTAGGTGGATTGGCCATGCTAAATTGCCCATGGTGTTCAGGGGTGTGTGGGTTATAGGGGGATGGGTCTGGGTGGGATGTTCCAAGGATTAGTGTGGACTTGTTGGGCTGAAGGGCCTGTTTCCACACTGCAGGGATTCTAATGACAGTTGTGACCTTTATAACTTAGTACCATGCAAAATGTTTACTAACTTAGCTACTAAGGGGTTGGATACTACAAATGTTCAACAAAACAATTACAGACAGAATTGTTTACACCTTAAGTGTACTATATGATTATATATCACACTACAACCATAATCAAAATGCAATTGAAATATTGACTAGACTTTCTTGCACATACAGGAAAATGCCTTCGGTACAAAAGTTCCTGCATTACTTGATTTCACTCACTTGAGAATGAACCCCCAGCTTACAACTGGATTGTGACCACTGTAGTCCGTTTTCATCACCATTTCGAAGACAACACCCTGACCACGGGAAGCTGGTCTGGAGAAGGTTGTGCTTCTTGCAAATGGGAATGATTAAGCAAATCTGCTTTCATCTATTTCTTGCTATAATGAGCGGAAGGAATTGCAGAGTTGTTTTGAACTCTTGAGAATGACAAGGAGCAAGAAAGATTTGAAATGAAATCCAAACCAGGGTTTTTTTCTTTAAAAACAATGAAGCTTCTAATTAGTTTATCAAGTCTTTTACACATTAATCCATTTGTCACTGCACTCTGAAGGTTTTATTTCCTTTCAACATTTTCAAAATAATAAGCAGAAATCCATTAATAATGCTCCTTAAGTGAATATTAGAGCAGTCATTCAAAACGCTATCAAGTATAATGCGTTGGCAGGATGCTTCACTGAACAATAACGGTACTGCTTGGAAAAAAAAAACAGCACCTTGTTCTGGCAACAAGAGGCTGTTAAATATGATGCAGCTTTCACTCGGTTTGATCGCCTCATTGGATTTTCTCTCTTTTTCCATCTTACACATAAATAAAACTATGAAAAAATAGAGAATCAAACTTGGAAAAATCATTTCTTATCCAACGAAAGATACAAAACATTCAGTATAATCAGCAGTAATCTTCAACATATTACAAATCAATACCGAGATACACGTTTGTTGGCAACTGTGTACAGCAAAATTGAATCTTAACATCGTGGCCAGAGTCGACAAACTGCGTAACCTCTTGTAACTCCTAAATTTAAAGATATCCTTTCTTACCTACAACCAGGATAAAAGCTGTGTTGTGGAGCTTCAAGGGCATGGTTGAATTTTAACAGCTCAAAGAACAAGGAAACAGCGTTTTTGACCTGAGACAGGGAGAAGTGATCCGTCTGAATTCAACTTGTTATAGTGACAAGTTCTGAAAGTTCAGTGGCAGTTAGCGAAGGAACTATGAGGAAATCTCCAGGCATTTCCTGTTTGGCTGGAATGACAGAAAATAAAACTCGACTCCACACATTCTACATTTGGATTGATGACCAAGCAGGCTTTTGGATGGATTGGAAACTGCCCGCGGCTGCAGGGTAGAGGAGCATTAAATTTCACTCACATGTTTGCATCAAGCGCACGATTAAAATCAGAGCCCGGATCTCAGATCTTACTGTAACTGGGGCGGGGGGTGGGAGAACGGAGCTAAACAGGATCACAGGGCTCAAGTTGAAAGAGTTCGCCAGAGTGAATGAAAGGAACAATTCAGAATGTTTAGAGAGATACATGACTAACATATGAAAACACACACTGTCCCGGGTATTATATTCTCGTTAAATGCTATTGATTTATTTTAAATACTCTAGCCTTGATCGCAGATACACTTAGTATTAATGAATTTTACCAGCCTTATGAAAAGGTCGAGCGCGCTTTCCTCCAGCACTTTAAGAATTGAGAGAGATTTTATTTGTGGACTCATCCCCAATGGTAAAAATTAACAAGAGAAAATAGGTTGCCAATGGTTACCAGAGATGACGATTGGTATCCGCACGTTAAGTGAGTAGGTCCTTCACCCAGAGACAAGTGAACATTATCCCTCTGAGGCATTAAGTGATTAGAAAAAAATACGTTATAGGTGGGAATACACTTTAAAAGTTTAACGTTTAGACATGTCTGAGAAATAACAGCGTTTGCTGTTACTCCATGAAGCTGGTTCTGGAAAGGTAATGACCGATAAAGGGGCTGGAAAAGAGACAGATAACTTCAAAAATAGCAGGAACTGCCGATGCTGGAGAACGGCGTCTAGGCCCGAAACGTCAGCTCTCCTGCTCCTTCCTAATGCTGATTGGCCTGCTGTGTTCATCCAGCTCTACACCTTGTTATCTCAGATAACTTCCAGAGCTGCCTTTAAGCAAACGAGAGCTGCTGATGAAGGGAGTTATGAAGAGTATGAAACAGAATATTGATCTAATTTTGCAGGAATTCTCGAATGAGTCCAAAAAAGGACTCCAAATTATTCAAATAAAAACCAAAAGAACTGATGCTGTAAATCAGGAACAAAAAGAAAGTTGCTGGAAAAGCTCAGCAGGGCTGGCAGCATCTGTGAGGGAGAGTACAGAGTTAACGGTTCGGGTCCGGTGACCCTTCCTCCCTTTTTATTCCAAATTATTCCCTGTTTCACTGAAGTTGTGATCTGTTCACGATGGGAGATATGATTAGTTTGGGAATCTTGCCAGCTGTGGATCCATTTGAATACATTACTGTTTACATTTCAGCGGAAGGATCTTCCTTTTTTTCAGACAGGGATGGAAAAACATTTTTTCTTTCAGGAGGTGTCTGTAGAATTTTCTTCCCCACTAAGCTGTGGAAGATGGGTCATTGTATTTATTCAAGGCTGAGTTGGAAGGATTCAATAGATCAAACAGGAAAGTGGAGCTGAAACCAGACCAACTATGAACTTATAGAATGACAGAACAGGGTCAATGGGCTGAATAGCCTGTCACTGCTTCCAGGTCAGGTCCATGTTGCTTTCATCTTCACAGCAGTCGCTGAGGGGTGGTGCTCCATTGTCCAATTGTTGGGCACTGGTGTCAACAGTTTTCATGCTGAATTTCTAAGTTCTGTTCTAGACTAGATGAAGGACTGGATGATCGTCTCAGTACACCAGTCTTCCAATTAAATTTGTATATGAAGAGAAAAAATTGACGGCACCTGTTGGCCTTAATCTCCAAAGTGAGCCAGTTCACTTAAGGCAGATAACATTCAAATTCATGCAGCTTCCTCATCTAAATGTGCATCCATTTGCGACTGACACTGCTGACTATCTGCACAATGAAAATGTTGGCCAGCAACATGAGTCATTCTCCTTCTTGGGCAGTCCCTCAGGATTGATGATGCTTCCACTGTGGTTCACTGGGCTCTGAGATGGCCAAAAAGTCTTGTGTATGATATACCTTTTAGCTGTGAGGCAGGTGATGCATGAAGGATTGGGAAGATGAGGTGCATTGGAAGTCTATGCACTTCCTCCAGTGCCTTGACTTTGCCTCAGCATATGTCTGATCAAGCCTCCCAATGTGTTTGGTGCTTTCCCGGAAGAGCTTTCTCCATGTTGGTCAGTCACAGGCTAGAGTCTCCCATTAAATGGTGGGAGTGTTTCACCTCCTTGAGGAATCTTTGACAGCATCCCTAAGACATTTCCATTGTCCTTCTGAGAATTTCCTGCTGGTACTGAGCTCTGAGGAGAGCAGTTGCTTAGGGTAGGTGGAAGATGCATCTGCTACCAGACATAAAATCAACATGTGCTGCCCAGTGGAGCAGGATTTGAGTGATTGGCACCTTGATGCTGGTCATGTTGGCTTGGGAGAGGATGCTACTGTTGGACCATCTTTCTTGTCACTGGGTTTGGAGGATCTTACAAAGGCAATGTTACCGGTGACACTGCTCCAGTGCTTTGAAATGTCTGCTGTACATTGTCCATGTCTCCAAAATGTGTAAGCCTATGGAGATCATTGCTGCCCAGTATACTGTAACCTAAATCAAAACCAGAAATAGCTGGAAAATCTCAGCAGGTCTGGAACATTTGTGGAGAGAAATCAGAGTTAATGTTCTTGGTCCAGTGATCTTTCTTAAGTCTGATTTCTCTCCACAGATGCTGCCAGCTCTGCTAAGATTTTCCAGCTATTTCTGTTTTTATTTTAGATTTCCAGAATCTGCAGTTCTTTCAGTTTTTTATTTTAAACTATAGTCTAATCCTCGATTTGAGACCCTGATCCTCGATTGTCTTTTTCTTTTCCTCAGCTGGTTGAAGACTGAGCTGCCAGAATGGAGGGATGGTGAATGTCATTGTCTATGTCTACCTGCTTTGAAAGGAGGCCCCCAAGATATGGGAAAAAGTCATATTTTCCTTAATCTCACCATTGAACTTAATTGGAGGAAGAAGTTATAGCTTGTGTTTAGCCTGTGCATCTTAAAATTGAAGTGCATTATTGAACAAAAATTTCTGCAGGCTATCTGTGAAAGACATGGAGAGGAACAAAAAGCATAGAAGACAGAGCAACAGGTTCTGGATCCTAGGCTAACAAGGTTCGACATTGACAGGAGCTAGAAAAGAGATGCAGGCAGCAAGGACATCCGCAAGGTATACTTTGAGAAGGGAATGGGACCAGGTGGTTAGCGATGAAATCCCTGGAGTTAACCATTGACTGTAAGGTTGTAAAAATTTAAATACAAGAGCCAAATTTGTCAAGGTCAGTGTATGTATTTTCAAAGGCCACTTCCAATCCATTGTAAGACCAACCTCTCTGTCAGCTCAATGTACCGCAGTGGTGTTCCGCAAAGATCTGTTCTGGGACCTCTGCTCTTTGTGATCTTTATAAATGATTTGGATGAGGAAGTGGAAGGGTGGGTTGGTAAGTTTGCCGATGAATTTTGGTGGAGTTGTGGACAGCATGGAGGGCTGTTGTAGGTTGCAACGGGACATTGACAGGACACAGAGCTGGGCAAAGAAGTGGCAGATGGAATTCAACCCAGAAAAGTATGAAGTGATCCATTTTGGAAGGTCAAGTTTGAATGCAGAATACAAGGTTAATGGCAGGATTCTTGGCAGTGTGGAGGAACAGAGGGATCTTGGGTCCATGTCCATAAATCCCTCAAAGTTGCTACCCAAGTTGATAGGGTTGCAAAAAATGTGTATGGTGTGTTGACTTTCATTGGCAGGGGTTTAAGAGCCATGAGGTTATGCTGCAGCTCTATAAAACTCTGGTTATACCACACATGGAATATTGTGTTCAGTTCTGGTCACCTCATTATAGGAAAGATGTGGAAGCTTTAGAAAGGGTGTAGAGGAGATTTACCAGTATGCTGCCTGGACTGGAGGGCAGGTCTTATGAGGAAAGGTTGAGGGAGCTAGGGCTTTTTCAATTGGAGCAAAGAAGGAAGAGAAGTGACTTGATAGAGGTGTACATCATGATGAGAGGCATAGATAGAGTGGATAGTCAGAGACTTTTTCCCAGGGCGGAAATGACTATTACGAGGGGGCATAATTTTAAGGTGATTGGAGGAAGGTATAGGGGAGATGTCAGAGTTAGGTTCTTCACACAGCGAATGGTAGGCGTGTGGAATGCGCTGCCGGCATGGTAGTGGAATCAGATACTTTAGCGACTTTAAGCGACTCTTGGATAGGCACATGGAGGATAGAAGAATGTAGGGTATGCAGGGTAGATTGATCTTAGTAGGATAATAGGTCTGCACAACATCATGGGCCGATGGGCCTGTACTGTGCTGTACTGTTCTATGTTCTATGTTCTACCACAGCTCTACCACTCAGCAGCAATCAGTATTCATGCCTAAAATTCAGATACTTCAGTTCATCTTCACACATTTATTACTGTTGCCAGCCTTGCACCTACTTCTCAAAGCTTCAACACACCACGAGCTGTTTAGCTATGGCACCACATCAACCAAAAACATTGCAACATGCTCACTGATATTTTGTCCTCTCCATTGCAGGACAAATGAACCAAATAGAAAGAAACAGAGTAGAATTGATCTGAAGGGGGTTCGCACATGTACATCCTTGAGTCCTCCATAGGAAACATCATGGGCCACCGATGACAGAGCATTCAGGGTAAAGTAACTGATAACATTCAGAATAACCGTGCGTTCCTGCTGCATGACCATTCTCAAATCGTGCCTCATTCACATCCTAAACTGTGATCTGCAGAAGGTGTGGCCATGGAAGTTTTCCTTTACACCCCAAGCCATCTTTGCTTGTACGAACCCTCTCCTGCATGTTGGCTTCACGATAACCAAAACTCACCACGTAGTCAACCATTGCAGTCGCATGAGGAAGACTGTGAACAATATCAGACTTCTGATAAAGAAACACCATCATTTGATCAGTCATTCAGTCACCAACTCAAATACTGACACGATGGAGACTTAACAAGTTAGTGTAGAGCACATGTGATGAGTCCCTGGACATGTGTGGGCTGTAGGCCAGGCAGGGGAAAGGATTCACTTGTGTACAAGTTCAATGGAGGCAGAGATCACAGACAAGAAGAGCTAAAGGGTTCTGACTTTGACAAGTACTCGTTGAGGTAGCTCACAATAAAGCAGTTCATGTAAACATAATTTTCAATGCATCTGTGTGCCTGCTGCAGTCTCCTTTACCTGACTAAGAGTCTAAATCTAATTTCGTTCAGGACCTCACCCAGGAGGTAGAGTCCATCATTTCCAATGTAGAAGTGAAGACCAACACCATGACAATACATGGAGATCCAATCTTGATACAACAAGTGATGACTGATGTCTCAGGTTTCATTGTAGCACAGGCAGAAGTAACCCAATGTTTGGGTCCAGATAGAGGACATAATTTTTCTGCTTGTTACCAGCTTGGTACAATGCAGGTTCAGATTGCTGCCATTGTGGTATAGATACCATTGCTCAAAAGGGCATGCAGGCTCTCACAGGCATTTAGCAATCTGCCCTTCATAAGTGCTAGACTGCACAGATGGTGAAAGAACCAACAAGGGGGAAAAACATACTTGACCTCATCCTTACCAATCTGTTGGCTGCAGATGCATCTGTCCATGACAGTATCAGTAAGAGTGACCATCACACAGTCCTTGTAGAGATGAAGTCCCGTCTTCATATTGAGAATCCCTCCATCATGCTGTGCGGTACCATCGCTGTGTTAAATGGGCCAAAGTTTGAATACATCCAGCAACTCAAAACCTGGTATCCATGAGGCACTGGTGGCCATCAACAGCAGCAGAATTGTACTCCAGCACGATCTGTAACCTCCTGGCTCGGCATATCCCCCACTCAACCATTACCATCAAGCCAGGGAATCAACCCCTGGTTCAATGGAGAACGCAGGAGGGTATGCCAGGAGCAGCACCAGGCATACCTGAAGATGAGGTATCAACCTGGTGAAGGCATTAAACAGAACTATTTGCATGTCAAACAGCAGAAGCAGCAAGTGATAGGCAAAGCTAAATGATCCTGCAACCAATGGATCAGATCTAAGCTCTGCAGTCCTGCCACATCCAGTCATGAATGGTGGTGGACAATTAAACAATTCACTGGAGGAGGAAGCTCCAGAAATATCCCCATCCTCAATGATGGAAGCACCAAGAACATCAGTGCAAAAGATGAGGTTGAAAAATTTGCAGTAATCTTTAGCCAGAAGTGCTGAGTGGATGATCCATCTCAACCTCCTCCAGTCATTCCTAGCATCACAGATACCAGTCTTTATCCAACTTGATTCGCTCCACGTGATTTCACAAAACAGTTAGAGATGCTGAATACTGCAAAGGCTACAGGCCCTGACAACATTCCAGCAATAGTATTGAAGACTTGTGCTCCAGAACTTGCAGCTCCCTTAGCCAAGCTGTTCCAGTACAGTTAAAACACTGAAACCTAACCGTGGAATTTTGCACAGGTATGTCCTATACACAAAAAGCATGACAAATCCAACCCAGCCATTTACCACCCATTCTTCTTCTCTCAATCATCAGTAAGGTGATAGGAGGAGTCATCAACAATGCTATCAAGCAGCACTTGCAACAACCTGCTGAGTGACGCCCAGCTTGGGTTCCGTCAAGGCCACCCAGCACCTGACCTCATTACAGCTTTGGCTTAAACAAACGAGCTGAATTCCAAAAGTGAGGTGACAGTGACAGCCCTTGACATCAAGGGTATGTTCGACCGTGTGTGGAATCAGGGAGCCCTGGCAAACAAGGAATCAATGGGAATCAGTAGGAAACTCCCTGCTGATTGGAGTCATACCTGGCACATTGGAATATAGGATCATAGAACCCCTGCAGTGCAGGTGGAGACCATTCAACCCATCAAAGCTGCGTTGACCCTTTGAAGAGACCTCAGGCTCCACACCTCCACCATCTCTACATAACCCCACATTTACCATGAGTAATCTATCCTAATCTGCAAATCATTGGATACTATGAGGCAATTTAGTATGCCCAGTCCACCTAAACTGCATGGTCATGATTGCTAGAGGTCAATCATCTCAACACCAGGAGTTCTGCGGGAGTTCCTCAGGATAGTGTCTCAGCCCAATCATCTTCAGCTGCTTCGACAATGACCATCACTCCATCAGGTCAGAAATGGGGATGTTCGCTGATGATTACACAATGTTCAGCACTTCTCAGGTACTGAAGCAGCCCATGAATCAAGTGCAATAAGATCTGGACAATATTCAAGTTTGGTCTGAAAATTGGCAAGTAACATTCATGCCACACAAATGCCAGGCAATGACCGTGTCTAATAAGACATAATCTAACCACCACCCTCACATTTGATGGTGTTGCCATCACTGAAACCATACTATCAACATCCTGGGTTTTACCATTGATGAAAAACTCAACTGGTCTCACCACATAAACATAGTGCCTGCAAGAGCAGGTCAGATGCTAGGAGTACTGCAGTGAGTAACTCACCTCCTGACTCCCGAAAGCCTGTCCACCATCTACATAAAACAAGTCAGGAGAGTGATGGAATACTCCCCTCTTGCCTGGATGGGTCAACTCCAACAATACTCAAGAAGCTTGTCACCATCCTAACAAAGCAGCCTGTTTTATTGGCATTACATCCACAATCATTCACTCCCTCCACCACCAATGCTCAGTAGCATCACTGTGTACTGTCTACAAGATGCTCTGCAGAAATTCACCAAAGTTCCTTAGACAGCATCTTGTAAACCCACAACTTATTCCATCTAGAAGGACAAGGGCAGCAGATACATGGGGAGCACTACGCCTGCAAGTTCTCCTCCAAGTCACTCACCATTCTGACTTGGAAATATATTGCTCTCCCTTCACTGTTACTGGGTCAAAATCCTGGAATTTCCCCTCTAAGAGCATTGTGGGTCTACCTACAGTACATGAACTGCACCGGTTCAAGAAGGCACCTTCTCAAGGGCAACTAGGGACAGGCATAAATGCAGGCCATCCAATGACACCCAGGTCTGAGGAGTAAATAAGATAACTAGGATTGCTATATCACTGCCCTGTGCAAGTGGTAATAGGTCTGTTAAGAATAAATCTGGTGTTGCCTATAAGATAACAGAATCTTCATGTCTCTACACTCTCACTTTGCCAGTACCTTTGTATTGCATTTCAGCCAGACTGTGGCCCACAGTACTACACCTGTGATTAGGTGGATGCTGAAGGTCAGCCTCCCTGGTCATCTGCAGTCTCCTTGTAGTGTAAATCAACCATCTTTAGTCAGCCATGCTGTAGTCACTGTGAAAGTACTGCATGGGAGTACTAGGTCAAACAAAGCCAATATATAGACGGGAAATAAGGGAGTATACCAAGGTGAGTAGTTCAGATTTTTGTAAATTATTGGTGGCGTAATGACTATTACTGTTGTTGTCATTCAGAGTCAGAGTTTCTCTTCATGAACAGCTCATCTGGAAAGAAGGGGCCCTGATTATGTAAATGATTTGGATGTAGGAGTGGAAAGGTGGATTAGTAAGTTTGCGGATGATACGAAAGTGGGTCGAGTGGTGAATAGCACGAAGGGCTGTTCTAGGTTACAAAGGGACAATGATAGGATGCAGAGCTGGGCTGAGAAGTGGCAGATGGAGTTTAACCCTGAAAAGTGTGAGGTGATTCAGTTTGGAAGGACAAACTTGAAAGCAGAATACAGGGTTAACGGAAAGATTCTTGGCAGTGTGGAGGAGCAGAGAGATCTTGGGATTCAGGTCCACAGTTCCCTGAAAGCTGCCACCCAGGTGGATAGAGTTGTTAAGAAGGCGTATGGTGTGTTAGCTTTCATTAATAGAGGGCTGTGAAGTTATGCTCCAGCTGTACAAAAGCCTGATTCGGCCACATCTGGAGTATTGTGTCTAGTTCTGGTCGCCTCATTACAGGAAAGATGTGGAAGCATTGGAAAAGGTGCAGAGGAGATTTACCAGGATGTTGCCTGGAATGGAGGGAAGGTCTTACGAGGAAAGGTTGGGAGAGCTAGTGCTTTTCTCTTTAGAATGATGAAGGATGAGAGGTGACTTGATAGAGGTGTACAAAATGATCAGAGGCGTAGATAGAGTAGACAGCCAGAGACTTTTTCCTAGGGTGAAGATAGCTATTACGAGGGGGCATAGTTTTAAAGTGAGTGGAGGTAGATACGGGGAGACATCAGAGGTAGGTTCTTTACTGAGAGAGTGGTCGGGGTGTGGAATGCATTGCCAGAGAGGGTAGTGGAGTCGGCCCCATTAGGGGCATTTGAACGGCTATTAGATAGGCATATGGATGATAGTATAAGGTAGGGATGGAGGTTAGATAGACCTTAGGTTTAGGGTAAAATGTTCGGCACAACATTGTGGGCCAACAGGCCTGTACTGTGCAGTACTGTTCTATATTCTATGTTCTGTGAATGTCCTTTCTTTTTCTCGTCTTCCTTCTCTGTATTTCCTCTCTGTGCACCCTTCAGTCACTTCACTTTGCCTACCCCACCTCTGAAGCCTGTGCTTTATTTCCAAATCATATTGCAACCAATAAGTATCCCAACTTTAACCTCTATTGTTGAAGCAGACTTTATTCTAACGGACTGCCTGACTCATTTTTCCCTATTGCTAAGACTCAGCATTACACTTTTAAAAATCCATAACCTTCAAACCACTTCAGCAATTAGCAGCATTAGTAAGTCTATTGATTCTGCACCAGCAAAAGTCAAAAACCCTTCAGTTAGAAATTGTATGGAAACCGTTTAAGGAGATCTAATCAAAGGTCACTCCAGCAATTGAATACCCATTCTCCTGAGAGTGATCAATAGAAGATGTGGCTGGGCTATTCTTTAAAATAATGATTTTCCATTTAAAGCCTATATGACTATGAAGTGTGATTCTGACCCCATACTCTTTCCCTCAAACAATGCTTACATCCATTTCATAACATTGCGAACAGCTACCCCTATTCTCTGCCTTCCATAATTATTACTTGTGCAGAGATCTATTACTTGCACACTATGTTGGACCAAGTCTGATTCACCAACAAGTGAAAATCTACCACTATCCTTAAAATTCAGTGCCATTACCATCACAAAATCCTCCATTATCAAAGTCCTAGGAGGTACCTTTGACCAAAAATTGAACTGGACCAACCACGTAATGAATAAATGAATGATTTATTGTCGCATATATCTGGGGAGATAGAGTGAAAAGTGTTCTGTCACCACAATCCGCCGCCATTTTGAGGTACAACAAATAAAAATAAAGTACTTAAAAGAGAGTTCATCTTCACCAGCCGGGGTTTTAAACATGGCATCAGGACGTCTGCAAGGCCCCCGTTCCAGGCCTACCACAAACAGGAGACCCTGCCTCACCATCACTGCAGCCTACACCCTGCCGCCATTCCAGCAGTCGATGCTTCGGGCCTATGAGCCAGGAGTCACCGCTATACCGCTAACTCAACTCCAGTGAAACATCCACAAAGAATAACGCAGGACTAGAAGCTTCTAATTCGGGTCTGGCAGCCTACACCAAGTGTTTACGTAGCCTCCTAGTCCACATTGACTCCATTTCAGGAGTATGTAAATACTTTGGCTACAAGAGCAGATCAGAGGCTAGGAATTATGTAACATGTAACTCGAGGGGAGGTGATGGCCTCGTGGTATTGTCGCTCGACTGTTAATCTAGAGACCCACATAATGTTCTGGGGACCCAGGTTTGAATCCCACCATAGCAGATGGTAGAATTTGAGTTCAATAAAATATCTGGAATTAAGAGTCTAATGACCATGAACCCATTGTCGATTGTGAGGCAAAAAATCCATCTGGTTCACTAGTGTCCTTTAGGGAAGGAAACTGCCATCCTTATGTGGTCTGGCCTACATGTGACTCAAGATCCACAGCAAAGTGATTGACTCTTAACTGGCCCTGCTCTGGGCAATAAATGCTGCCTAACTAGTGATGCCTTCATCCCGTGAATGAATAAAGAAAAAAAAACTCACCTATGACTCCCCAAAGCCTGTCCACTATCTACAAGGCCTGAGTCAGGACTGTGATTGAATACTTCTCATTTGCCTGGGTGAGTGCAGCTATAACAATACTCAAGAAGCTTGACACCATCCAGGACAAAGCAGCTCGCAGGATTTGCACTCCATCTGACATCTCCAACATTCAATCCCTCCACCATTGATACATAGTTGCAGCAGAATGTACCATCTGCAAGATGCATTGCAGTGATCCACAAGAGATGCTGTAGTCTCTACCATCAAGAAGAACAAGGGCAGTGGATACCTGGGAACACAATCTGCAGGTTCCTTTCAAGCCAGATGCTGTACTGACTTGGCACTAAATCACATTTACTTTGATATTGCTGAATCAGATCCTGGAACACCCTCCCTAGCAGCACTGAAGGTGTATCTCCACCTCATGGATTTCAGTGTTTCAAGCAGCAGCTCACCTCCACTTTCTCAAAGATAATTGAGGATACAGCATTGAGCATCTGCAGGCCCATGGCTTAAGTAAGGACGGTAATGTTTAACTTTTAACTTTATTTCTTTATTTTTCTACTGTATACTAAGAAGAACTGTAGCGTTGAACTTTTAAACTTTTTAAAAATTTTTCTATTTTTGTATCGAGGTATCTTTGTAACTAAGATGGCGGCAGTAATGGCACGCTGTAGACTTTTCACCGTACTCCTGTCCGCCTGTGCTTGTATACACATGACAATAAAACTTAAACCTAAATCTAAATAATAAATGCACACTGTTCTCACTGACTGACATCCGCCATCTCTTCCAATTTTAAAAGAATCACCCAATGATCTTGGCCGGCCCTGAATGTAAGTTCCTGCACTCTATAACCACAAATCCCCCACCCTACTGAACTTGTTATATCTTTAACTTTGACATTGGTGCGTCTGACTATCTGCATATCTCCACTTTTAAGACCTTGCCTAAATTCCAGGGGCTGGATTTTTCTATTTTTAAGCTAAATGTCATTTTTGAGAAATTACATGGTGGATGTCCCATCACTGTTCTCAGTGACTTTTCTCACACTATCGTTCTCCCATTACCTCACTCATTATGCAACAGGAGTCTTTGATGTTCTACCTGAACTATCAATATGCAGGCAATGTGAAATTCCTACCACTGCCATGACTTTCCAGCTTACGAGCTGCTGGCACTAAGCTTCAAACCTAGCTATTCATCATTTCAGACACTGCCAGGCAGAAATTACCTTCCACACTATTTCTTTAGGAAATGAAATATCTCAGAAAGGGAAGCTAGCACTCTGTCCTCCAGACAGGGTCCTGGGTGTTCTGGTGGACAGGGTGGTCGAGAGGAGGATCAGGGGAAAGGGCAATGAATTTTGCACCCCACAAGGTTAAGTGGCACCATGTTTTTTCTGCTGCCTCACACTCTAAATCTGCCACTGAACACATTCCTCACCAATGCTCATGAGCTACCATCTCAATATTGCATGTAGCATTTTCACTCAAAGGCTCTAACCCACCTCATCCTCCACAGCTGCTAACCCATCCTGCTGTCTGGCTGAAAAACTATCAACCCACAGAGGCTGACAGAGCCCAAGTAATGGAAAGTGGGTGAACCCAAAGAAATGAAACTAAGAGCCATACAATGAATTTTGTGTAGATGGATGTGCTTACTGTGTGCTCCTGCATACAAAGTGGCCAGGCAGGAACAGGTTAAGTGTGTTCCTGGGCTTCAAAGTGAAGTCCTGAAGAGCAGAACTGGATTCTGTGTTGGTCCCAGATTAGCCATGATAAGGTGGTGAGGCTTGTGGTTTACTGATGCTGACTTTGGTGCACAAAAAGTGGAAGGCAACTCAGTCTGTGGAGTATTCACAAACATGTTGGTGAAGGGGCATATGGCAGCTAGATCCATCAGTTTTGACTTCCAAGTTGGAAACTGTTTCTATTTAGTTTCTCAAGAGAGGAAGGGAGAACTGCAAGTTGCATAGAAATGGGGCGAGTGGCGTGTTAATGAGAGACAAATAAGATAGTTGCAACTGCCATTGCCCACGAGGCTGAAGGCATGGGGAAAGTCAGCCCTACTTTTGCCACCTCTCAAAATATCACAATTTTGGCTTGGCACCCAATTCTTCCAGGGGATTTTCCTTCCTACAATTGAGATGCTAAACAAAACAAAGTCAAAGAGTTGAATCTTATAGGGCCCTGAATGACATGGACTATGGTAAGAAATCTAGAAAAATCACATTAGAAGTTGAGCAAGGACTTTCTCTATATTTGGAAAAGCAAGCTGTATTTTCCAATAGAGATCTGGGCATCGAGTCAACACTCTTGTTGGGAGTGGTGAGATGCTTATCAAAGGGGATTATTGCTCCTTATCACCGAATCTCACTTCATTAAAATGCAGGTTCCTATCCTACCACACATCAGATAGAAACTAGATGCCAAGAATTCCTCACATGGACTTCAGAGTGACTCCAGCTTAATTCTTGCTCCCCCAGGCCTTTATCTTGGACATCAAGCACCAAGACTTTCACCAAGGGTTTCAGCCATGTGTACTCAACATCCATGGCTATTGTCATTCAAGACACATTAAACTCACCACATCATCATGGCACCCAGAATCATAGAATCCCTGCAGTGTGGATAGAGGCCATTTGTCCCATCGAGTCTGCACCGACCCTCTGAAGAGCATATCACCAAACCTGTCCCATCCGCATAATCCCACATTTCCCATGGCTAATCCACATAACCTGCATATTCATAGAACATAGAACAGTACACAGTACAGGCTTTTCGGCCCAGGATGTTGTGCCAACCTATTATCCTACTCTAAGATCAAAGTAACCTGCACACCCTTCATTTTGCCATCATTCATGTGCCTATCCAAGAGTTGCTTAAATGTCCCCAATGTATCTGACACCACTACCACTGCTGGCAGCGCATTCCGCGCACCCACCACACTCAGTGTAAAGAACCTACCTCTGGTATCTCTCATATACCTTCCTCCAATCACCTTAAAATTATGCCCTCTTGTGATAGTCATTTCCGCCCTGGGAAAAGGTCTCTGGCTATCCACTCTATCTATGCCTCTCATCATCTCGTACACCCCTATTTAGTCACCTCTCATCCTTCTTCGCTCCAATGAGAAAATCCCTAGCTCCCTCAACTTTTCCTCATAAGACCTACCCTCCAGTCCAGGCAGAATCCTGGTAAATCTCCTCTGCACTCTCTCTAAAACTTCCACATCCTCCCTTTAATGAGGTAACAAGAAGTGAACACAATAATCCAAGCTGCAGCATAACCTCACGGCTCTTAAACCCATTTCCCTTGCCAATGAAAGTCAACACACCATATGCCTTCTTAACAACCCTATCAACTTGCGTGGCAACTTTGAGGGATCTATGGACGTGGACCCCAAGATCCTTCTGTTCCTCCACACTACCAAGAATCCTGCCATTAACCCTTTATTCTGCATTCAAATTTGACTTTCCAAAATAAATCACTTCACACTTTTTCGGGTTGAATTCTATCTGCCACTTCATTGCCCAGCTCTGAGTCCTGTCAATGTCCTGTTGCAACCTACGACAGCCCTCCACACTAGCCACAACTCCACCAACCTTTGTGTCATCAGCAAACTTACTAACCCACCCTTCCACTTCCTCATCCAAGTCATTTATAAAGATCACAGAGGTCCCAAAACAGATCCTGTGGAACATCACTAGTCACCGAGCTCCAGGCTAAAGACTTTCCATCTACTACTACCCTCTGTCTTCTATCGGACAGCTAATTCTGTATCCAGTCAGCCAAATTTCCCTGAATCCCATGCCTCCTTACTTTCTGAATGAGCCTACCATGGGGAACCTTATCAAATGCCTTGCTAAAATCCATATATACTACATCCACTGCTCTACCTTCATTAACATGTTTTGTCACATTCTCAAAGAATTTAATAAGGCTTGTGAGGCATGACCTGCCCCTCACAAAGCTATGCTGACTATTTCTAATCAAACTGTGCTTTTCCAAATAATCATAAATACTATCTCTCAGAATCGTCTCCAATAATTTGCCCCCCACAGAAGTAAGACTGATTGGTCTGCAATTCCCAGGATTATCCCTATTCCCTTTCTTGAGCAAGGGAATAACTTTTGCCACCCTCCAATCATCTGGTACGACTCCAGTGGACAATGAGGATGCAAAGATCATCACCAAAGGGGCAGCAATCTCTTCCCTCACTTCCCATAGTAACCTTTGTTTCTCTGATTCCTGGACACTATAGGGAAATTTAGAATGGCCAATCCATCAAACCTGCATATCTTTGTACTGTCAGCGGAAACTGGAGCACCTGAAGGAAAACCACACAGACACAGGGAGAACATGCCAAATCCACACAGATGCCAAATGCTGGAAGCGAACCCAGGTCTGTGGTGGTGTGAGGCAGTAGAGCTAACCTGCCGCCACATCTCTTACAGTTTGCTTACAGTGCGGTTCTACAACTTCATGCTGCACTCCATCCCCCCAACAATGCTGTTGTAAAGGCACTTTGTGTGCAAGGATGGGCCGCCAGCTCACAAATTGCAACAGGCTGCATTTCAGGGCTGCTCACTTGTTTTCTAGCATACACTCACTTTGCACCACTTGGATGCTCACAGGTTCTCTGCCTTGCCATACATTGCCTTTAAGCACAGACACAATGCCAGGCAGCTTGTCATGGCTAGAGGTACTGCAGATGCTGGAGAATCCGAGATAACAAGCATGGGGCTGGATGAACACAGCAGGTCAAGCCTGCTCCTATGATGCTGCTTGACCTGCTGTGTTCATCCAGCCCCATACTTGTTATCTCAGCTTGTCATGGCTGTCAGCAACCTTGATTCCAGGGGTGGACATGTTGCTGCAGGACCATGTTATGTCACTATTACACTTGTACCATGTGCCAGTGGCTAATGCAGGAGAGATATTGCATGTGCCTTAATCAAGTGGCCATTTGGAGCGAAGTAGTTTTCAGTAACATGGAGGGAGACACATATCAGCCAGGGGGTCCCTGTACAGGAAGTCAAGGGCAGCCTCTGATATCAGTCCAAAAGGCAGTCACAGTCAAGACAGCTGCTTAGTGGGCTGTCACAGTCAGCACCCTCTCCTCGTTGGCGGTGAGGAGCCAAATGTCAGGCACCCCATTACTGCCTTGACAATTTCTTCCCTATCATGGATCTTTTAATTTTAAAAGCAAAAGAACCATGGATGCTGTAAATCAGAAACAAAAACAGAAACTGCTGGAAAAGCTTAGCGGGCCTGGAAGCACCTATGGAGAGAAATCGGAGTTGACGTTTTGGGTCAAGTGACTCTTCCTCAGAACTCCGAGGTTTTCCTGGATTGAGCAAAAGTGAGGGATAATGTCGGTTGAAAATGGGTGGCACAGCAGTTAGCACTCATGCAAGTGGGGAAAAGTTGTGAATTGTCTCAATTGATTGATAGGAGGCACAGAGGCCATGTAGGACTGGCATTGTGGGGAGGTTGCATTGTTAAGAGTGCGAGTGCAGACATTGCAGGCAATAGTAAGTATGGTTGGGCATGAGCCTTTGTAGGAGATGTGTGCAGTTGCAAAGATGGAAAGAGTGTCAAGTAATAGAAGGAAGACAGTGGCACTTATCCTGGCAAAGTGGGGAAGATCTTGATCTCCATCCTACAGTGCTGGGTGATGAGAGAACACTGGCATGAGTGGCAACCTTGGAGAAGGCCTGCAGGATCTGGTCCATGAGGATCCCAAGGCCTTGTCCACAATCACAGTGCCAATTCCCCCTTCAATGCCATGTCTGGAGCTAATGTCCTGAAGAGTGCAGGGTGGCACCAAAATGCAAGTGGGTGTGTATAGGCCTTCTAAAAATGGCATCTGGGCTAAGGATAACAGTTTATTCTGGGATATCCTGGCAGTGGCAAGTTCTTCTGGCTATTGTTAGAATCAGGCTACCATTGGTTGAGAAAAGTGTTGTAGAGGCATGGTGGATAGTAATAAGGTGAATCAAGGAAGATATCATGAGAAACCTCACTTGGTCTCACAAAGTGAAACTGTCTGTGAAACTCAGTAAAAATAACTCTTAGCCAAAATACAGTAAGATTTAGGCAATACTTGTCTATTTTGTTTTTATGTTGCAAAAATGATGATTTTCCCTGCTGCTGGCAGACCAAACCAGGGAAATAAATAATGGCAGTTTGTTCAGTTCTGAAGATAGAATGTTTAAAACACTAAATGTTCGTCCTGTTTTTTTACAGACCATTTCATAACACCACTCTAATGTGCATACAGGAAAACCTAACTTTAAGTCAGGACTTGTGGATT
This sequence comes from Ginglymostoma cirratum, assembly GCA_024137785.1. Classification (NCBI taxonomy): domain Eukaryota; kingdom Metazoa; phylum Chordata; class Chondrichthyes; order Orectolobiformes; family Ginglymostomatidae; genus Ginglymostoma; species Ginglymostoma cirratum. The sequence goes on along the minus strand of JAHRHZ010000248.1, from coordinate 53,372,764 downwards.
GGGAGTTACTTGAGTAGACAAAAGGAATAATTCTTTAAATTTTGTGGCCAAGCTAAATATATGCTGTGGCGTGAAACATGCTGCTTTTAAAAATAACATTTTACCATACTACAGTGGTCTATTGCTCCATTGCTGAGGAGAGACTAGTGGGAAATAACCGTATGTACAGCTGTTCAACTGTATTTGATAATGTCCTTCTGTGTTCCAATTTCCTGGCTTTTCTGCAACTCATAATTCCTACCCCAATATAGTGTTGCTTCTCATATATATAAATGGCTGCTGTGCAGAACTATTATCTGCCAATGTCATGCACGATAATATTCAATGTGTAGTCAAATATTGTGTTCTAAACAGATAGGAGTGGAAGAAATGAATTCTGTCGTGTAGATACATTAGGTGCTAACTAATTTTCTAACGAAATAAAACAGACTACCACTTCTTTCCTCTGGATGAGGCTCATGGAAGAAAGACTTGCAGACCATCGACTTGCTCACATAGTTCAAATTTCTTCATGAATAACAACATTCTTTCCATTTTAAAGAAATACCATAGGATCTTCTGCAGAATTATTCCAGTCAAATTGGAGATTACATTTTCTTTGGAACACATGGCCAAGTGTCATATCTGGATTTTGGTATTGGAGATCATACACAATTTCTACCAAAAAATTACACATCAAATTACAAAGTGCTTTCTCTCCATAGATGCTGTCAGATCTGCTGAGTTTCTCCAACCATTTCTGTTTTTGTTTCAAATCTTTCAGTGTGCACAGTCCTTTGTTTTCTTATGAACAAGATATTAAACATTTTATCTACACTTGTGTCAGCAACACCTCATGTTCGCACATCTTTGTCATACTTCTATGTCAAATTTATTTCTATGATAAAACCCTACACTCACATGTTTCATGGAAGAAGCCAAATCAATTTATTCATGCAGTAAATATACTCAGTACCGACACCTACCACACCTCCCCCCACCCCGCCAACTCCTCCATGCCACCAGAAGCTATAGCTTGCCTGGGTTTGTCTCCCTCAGAATCTCACTGTCCAGTCCAAAGAAACTCCAATGGCTTACAACTGGGGGTGCAGAGAGGAAAGTATATTCACAGTTAAGGCACCCTTGAAGGGTGTGTAAGAATTTTTCTTCAGTGTGCAGAGGCCAGGTAAGTGGGATGTTCTAATTGTACAGAGTCACTTCGGTGGGCATTGCCACCATGCTGCCTGTCCTTGGCTCTTGGTGCAGCCAAAATAAAGGCACAGCCTCACCATTTTGTCAGGAGACAATACTACAAGACCATAAGTCTTAGGGACAAAAGTAGGCCATTTTGCACTTGAGTCTGCTTGACATTTAATGTCGTCATAGCTGATCCGATAATCCTTAACTCCACTTTCCAGCCATTTCCTCATAACCTCTGATCCCTTTACTGATGTAAAATCTATCTATGCCAGCCTTGAATATACTGGACAACCAAGGCTCAACAACCCTTTACTGTAAAGAATTCAATAAATTCACAAATCTCTGAGAGAAGAAATTCCTCCTCATCTCTGTTTCGAAAGGGTGACCATTTATTCTGATAGAATGCCCCCTTGACTTGTCCTAGACTCTCGCACACAGGGAAACAACCTTTCCAAGTCTAACCTGTCACGTCCCCAAAGAGTCTTGTATGTTTCAATAAGGTTACTCTCATTCTCCAATCTCCCAATGAGTACAAGCACAACCTACTTAACTTCCCCTCGTTAGACAGTCCCTATATACTTGGTATCAGCCTAGTGAACCTTCTCTCTCCATCCTGTAATATCCGTATGTTATTTCTAAGATTTAACTTAAAGATTTCTGGAAGGTTAACGCCAATGCACCCACTCTTTCTGTAGCTGCTTCCTTTAACATCCTGGAATGCACCCCATCCCACTCGGGGACTTATTGGCCTTTAGCCTCAAAGGTTTCCCAATCACCTTTTCTGCAGTGATAGTTATTGTTTTTGTCTCTGCTCCTCCTTTTGGCCTTTGATTATTTGGTACATTTAGAATGCTATTCGTTAATGGTTACTAATACTAATAGCATACTTAGCAAACTTCCCAGGTGTGAGACCCATTTTAACAGGGATGGGCGTGGCAGGGTAGGGAGGGAGATGCTGAGGGGACTGCTGGTGATGAGAAGGAGAGTGATCACTAGTTGGCCAATTTATTGAATTAATAGGTTGTCTGCACTTACTTGGTAGTTGGCAGCATCACTGCCATTCCCTCTTCAGGGAATACCTTTCGGCTGTGGAGAGATGTTGGGTTTCCCTCCCTTTACCCTCTGCTCCCAGTTTAAGAACACTCCAGCCTTCCAACCCATCTCTATAGAGGGCTGGTAGAATTTAACTCTATAGAGGGCCGATGGCATGAGAATCTGTAAAAGGGTGTTTTTTTTTTAAAGAAAGTGACTTTTTTTTCTTAAAAACACATCTGAAGAAAAAAAATGCCGTTCATGTCTCCATCTAATTACATTTATTATAAATGCTCAAAGAATTGCACTTAAAAGAAAAAAAAACAGCATTCTACTTTTGCTGTGTCGGAGAGTCTGATTGCAATGTTGAAAGGACCTCATCCCTTCACCCATGAAACCAGTACTGACAGTGGGAAATGCACTTAATTTTACAAGGTGGAGAATTATTCAGGAAGATATTTGATGGATGGACGGGAAGGATTGAGCAGACTTGGGCGTACTGTATTTTAGTTCCCAGCATAACTAAGAAAAGCCAAAAATGATGCAAAGTTTAAACCATGGGAAACTGCAAAACAAACTCCAGAACAATATTCACAGTTCAAGGAGATGATGGATCAACTGGAGGTCAGGTCACAGGTTGTATGGTTCACACATCTGTGGAGAGTAGACAAGAGCAAGTAAGACTAAACCATGCAGTGACGGAAATAAAACCCCCAAAAATCTAATATAAATAAATGACATTAACATTTAAGAGTAAAACAAAAGTCCAGTGGGAAATAGAAATTCACATGTGGGTGCGCAGATGAAGGTTTTGGATGCTGCATGTGAAGAATTAAATTCAGAATAAAAACTTTGGAAAGAAACCACCAAGAAATTTAATTGAGAAAAATGTTTAAATCAGTATGAAACTCAGAAACAAAGACTTGCACTTACGTAGCACTTTTCACAACCGGTAGTTACTTCAAAGCACTTTATAGTCAATGAAGTGGTTTTGTAACGTAGGAAACATGGCAGCTAATATTGACTCGATAATGTGTGGTTCATGTTGATTTGAGAAAAGGTTATTGGCCAGGGTATCAGGAATAAATCTGTTGCTCACCTCCAAAATAGTACCATGAGAGTTTTTTTATGTTGATCTGAGAGTGCAGATTCCCTGCAAAGTGCACTGGACTGTAAGCCATGATTTTTCCTCAAGTCTTGGAGTGGGACTTAAATGCAGAATCTTGTGATTTTCCTTGTTCTTTCATGGGATGTAAGCATTGCTTACAATTCCAGACTTTGTTACATCTGCGAGGCACAAGTCAAATGTGGGATGGAACACTCCCACTTTCCTGAGTGAATGAAGCTCCAACAATACTCAAGAAGCTTGACACTTTCCAGGGCAAAACAGCCTGCTTGATTGATACTGCATCCACAAATATTCAGGCACACCCTCACTGACAATTAATGGCAGCAATGTGTACTACTTACAAGATGCACTGTAAAACTTTGCCAAAGATCCTTACTCAACACTTTCCAGAGTCACAAACAATTCTATCTAATAGGACAAGGGCAGAAAATACATGGGAACACCACCACATGCAAGTTCTCCTCCAAGCCAGTCACGATCCTGACTTGGGAATATATTGCTTTTCCCTTACTGTAACTGGGTCAAAATCCTGGAATGCCCTCCCTAATGGCAGTTGGGTTTACCTACAGCACATAGGCTGCAGTGGTTCAAGAAGGCAGCTCATCACCACCGTCTCAAGAGCATCTGGGGGTGGGAATGTGGGGAGGTGATGGCCTATTGGTATTATTGCTAGACTGTTAATCCAGAGAGCCAGATAACTTTCTGGGGACCCAGGTTTGAATCCCTTTACGGGAAACGGTGGAATGTGAATTCATTAAAATATCTGGAATTACGACTCTAATGATGACCATGAATCCATTGTTGATTGTTGGAAAAACCCATCTAGTTCACTAATGTCCTTTAGGGAAGGAAACTGCCATCCTTACCTGGTCCAGCCTACATGTGACTCCAGACCCACAGCAATGTGGTTGACTCTTAACTACCCTCTGGGCAATTAGGGATGGACAATAAATGCTGCCTCGTCAGTGACGCCCTCATCTTGTTAATGAAGAAAAGAAAAAGAATAACTGACTTGCCCAGTCACATGCGCCCATGCCTCAAAAGTTAATTTTTTAAAAAAATTACACCCACACTGTGGTTAAGAAGTGTGTTGCAGAATTTGTATTTAACAACAGTAGGGATAGATCTTCAAAAGTGTACTTCACTGAAAGTACACTTAAAGGGAAGATGCACTCTGGTTGCAGACAGAGAGGAAGGTACCTTAAGAAGGAAATGACTATATAAGCTCAAACATTTACTGTGTACCTTACTCAATACAGGACGTCCTTCAGTCCCCCACCGTTACTATGTTATTTCACTTCATTTCTTTCTCCTCATATTTATAAAATTCTCTACTCTCATTGGGACAGCAATCTATACTTCCCAATACTGCATATTTGTCATACTACGTAATAACTTCTACACTGATCTGTACGCTCTCTATTTCACAAGGACGTCACAAATATACAACATACTGGAGAAAGTCATGAATAATTTCTGGTTTGAGGTCTCAAACAGAGGATCTTGAATCCACCAACATTTTCTTTTCCAAAAGGAAGAAAACATTGTAACATGAATCTTCCATGGAGTAAGTGAAGAAGACACTGTATAGGATTTCTCGTCAGCTTGCTCTCATTTTCCATTATCACCTTTGTCTCACCTATAGATACATAGTTTTCATTTGCCGCTCTCTCCTTTTCCTTTCAGATACTGACAACACAGCCGATTCAGCAAGAGGTAGATTCAATGTCATTTGGTCTGACACTAGCATCACTATATTATTGCATAAGGCTGTTGGCCTGAAAGAGTTATTGCTGAAGCCATTGTGTAGCTCTGACATTGGGTATAGTCTCTGGGATGAGTTTGTCAGTTCTCGTTGTCTGTTGTAGCTGTTCTATGCTGTTGACACAGATAACTATCAAGTAGGACATAGAGATAGTAAGAACTGCCGATGCTGGAGCCAGAGATAACACAGTGTGGAGCTGGAGGAACACAGCAGGCCAGGCAGCATCAGAGGAGCAGGAAACCTGACATTTCAGGTCGAGACCCTTCTTCAGAAAATGAAACATCAGCTTTCCTGCTCCTCAGATGCAGCCTTGCCTGTTGTGTCCCTCCAGCTCCACACTGTGTGATCTCAAGTAGGTAGTTAACCTATCTTGGCCTAACGTAACTGGTTATTTTACTTGTATGTAATAATCATTTTTGTTACTCAAGAACATGCCTCTTTTGTTGAAGACTTATCGGTATTTACTCCTTCATCACTTGATACTAGTAAGCCCTATAGACTAGTTGGTGACAGAGCCAGATGCCAGCTGTGGGCATCTCTTACAACATGGCAGCAATGCAGCGTGAACAACTTTTGGATTGAAGAAATCATCAGTAGTACATTTGAAGAGGTGGGAGAAGAAATTGTTCCATTATGGTACACCTCACTTGGGTAGTGTGCTGGAAACAATGCCCCACAGTCATCACAAATGTTAAAGTTATTTTAAAAATATACCAAATTGCCTAATTTACCTGACTTTTAGACCTAGGTTGACAGAAAAAATGGACCAGGTTTGTGCACTGAACAAGAGTTGCTATTTATTACCGGTAAGCAGGTATGAGCCATTCGCATATAACTCTACTGGACAAAACTCTAACCCCGCTATTGAACTCCCCACACACATACATAGACACAGACAGATTTAAATAAAACCCTGTTAAGGGTGGAAATGAAACTGAGAAGGCAGGAATCTGTAAAGTTTGGCTGAAGAATTAATGGTCGTATTGTTGATGCATTGAGAACAGGAGGTATGGTTCAAATCAAGTGCTGTCTAATTAAGCTGTTTCCGAAGAAACCTGATACGCAGTTCCTTGGTGGTCAATACCGATCTACTTGTTGCCCTCTCCACATTGCTCTTCATTCTGCTACATTTTTTGGCTGCCCAATGGATGGGAAAACTGGTCTATCATGATTACAAAGTTATGCAGCGTGTAGCATGCAACTATGTATTTGAATGCTATCTCAATGCTCTGCTGTACTACTCCTCTTGAGGGGTCCGGGAAACCAAAGCAATGTTTGATCATACTAGCTGTCTGCTTAATGACCTTCCAGGTGGCAGCATGGTTCTTACTGTTGTTTGCTCTGCAGCTGTGCTTGGGTTCCCAATATGAGTCATGACCTGTGTCTGAACGGATACCCTTTATCTCTTAGTTACCAGTTGTGACCAGACATTGCATAGTCAAATTTCTCGACTCAGAAACTTGATATTTTGATGAGTGTTCAGAAGACTTACTATGCTCTATAGATGCAATCATTATACATGAGACTTTTAATCCTATGGTCCAGTTTACTGCTTCTTAAGTGAACTCACATACACTGATCTGAGTGCGGAGCAACATCTAAAACACTTGCAGACCTAACATACAGCATAACACAATTCTGTTACTGTGTACTGCAGTTGGTTGATGTCATTCTTTAAATATCATGTCACAATGCATAGTGGGATTATTTTTAAACATATTGAAACCGATTGTGCAAGATGCCTTATAATTCTTGGAAACTTGAAATGTAATCATGATGGTTAAGAATCTGTGGTCACTGTTGAATTATACATGATGTTGCAAGATAAGCATGTGGTGATGGTAGCATAAAGAAGTAACTGTTGGAGAAGATTCTGTGCAACATAAAAATCAGATCCTCCTAGCTGGATACAGCAGTTACTGGAATTTGGGGTAGGTCAGTCTATATTTCAAAAACAAACTGCCTAATTTTCCTAATTTTGTTTAAAAATAAGGAAAATTGGGTGAGTTTCATTGGAAGTATGCATTCTAAACTATCCTGACCTTCTAATGCTCATTGTGCCCATGTAGACTAGCAGAACTAGACTGAAACTTGAAAACATCAGATTTTAAATGCCAAATTAAACCAAGGTTACATAAATCTCAGATAAACAGAAACCACAGAAGAATACATGTGGTGTTCCATGTACATCATGCCAGTGATTTCTTTTTTATAAATTCTGAAAGAAAGGAAGATTTGTACCTGTCTCAGTATTATTACAATGTAGTAAGAGGCCATTTGGCATCTCTACCTTGGCTTTTGGAGCATTTCCCATGTTTTCAAAAGTCTTAAAAGAGTTTTACAGCAAAATAAGTATTTTTGAAATGTTGTCATCACTGTAATGTAGAAAACATGGCAGCCATTGTGCACGCAGAAAGGTCCCAAATATTAATGTGACAATGAGCAGATAATGACTTGGATTTCAGATAGCCAGACAGCCATTATTACAGCTTAGATAAAAGTTACACATGATGACCTTGCAGAATATGCAATGCATCCATCTACAAAGGAATTGCTTGGGAAATTGAAGATTCCGCTGGGCAATTTCTCTACCCCTGGAATTTTCCAAAAGCCTCCATTTGATTCAGGATATTTGGAGAGTCCTGATGAAATTACATAAATAGTTATTCAGGAAATGTAAAACTATTAAGTGCATAGTCTGAGTAAACTATTCAACTGACCTCATATTTGCATCAGACACCTCTAACTAAATCTCTGTCACAACACTTACACCCTCCAACTCTGACCAAAAAATCCCTGGAACCGAACACTGCTCCACAACTGATCAAGGACTCCGGGACCCACTCAACACCTTGAATCTGTGTGAGATTGCCATTCCACGCAGTATGCTTTTGTGATGGTGATCGTAGGATAAGCACTGGCCAAGACACTGGGTATCACTTAGCTACTTTTCTTCAAAATATTGGCATGCATGCAATCTTTTACATCCACCTGAGCTAGCAGACAGTTTGCAAGTTGTTTTAGTCTTTTTATTGTTTAGACTGCTTTCAGCTAGCAAGTCACACTGCAATAACATTTAAGTCAGAAATATTTAAAATCTATAATTTAGCCCTTTCAGTTCATACCCCGATCCAATGAAAGGACAGATCAGACAAACGAAAATGCATGTCAACAGACTTGAATCATGGGACTTTTGATATTTTGATCAATACCAGCATGAAAATTGTAGGTGAGGGATTCAGAGACACTGGTCTGTCAGAAATATGTCAAATTTCAAAAGAACTGTATTGAAACAAAAGCAGAGAAATCGGCTACTTCACCTATCCGGTTTACGGGCTGCACAGTGGCTCAGTGGTTAGTACTGCTGCCTCACAATGCCAGGGACCCACATTTGATTCCTCCCTTGGGTTTGCATGTTCTTCCTGTATCTGTGGGTTTCCTCCGGGTGCTCCGGTTTCCTCCCATAGTCCATAGATATGCTGGTTAGGTGGATTAGCCATGCTAAATTGCCCCATAGTGCCCAGGGTGTGCGGACAAGTTGAATTAGCCATGGTAAATGCAGGGTTACAGAGATAGGGTAGCAGTCTGGATAGGATGCTCATTGGATGTTCAATGCAGACTGGATGAGCTGAATGGCCTCTTTCTGCACTGTTAGATTCTTTTATGGTTTATGCCATTGTTAATCGTTCATACTCACCAGTTAATGTTCTAATTCATTTTCAGCACCTCGATCCTAAATGCCCTTATTTTGTTCTTCCTTATGTCCCTATCAAATTAACAGCATAAATGCTAAGAGTCAGAATGATTGTCGTTTTTAAGTCTCCACTTGAGAATTTCCCAAGAGCTACATTTTAATTCTCAAGAACTAGTATTTAGTTTTCGAGAGCTCCTTTCCCATTCTCACTAGCTCCTTTAATAATTGATAAAATCACGTCATTGGGGTATCTCCTTTATTTGGGATTTTATGGGGATAGTTTCCTTTTTAAATAGGCATGATAGCGCAAAAAGACAGTAAATAAATAATTAATCAATTGGCTTTATAGTCATTTGGCAGTATAGAGCTTGAGTGCTACTGAAAATAGATTCACTTTGTCAAAGCTTTTTATCTTGCATTCATTATTCTTTGGCAATGCCTTCACTGATCAGAGTCAACTTACCACACTGCTTTAATGTGGTACAAGTGTTTGTTTTTCCCTGGAATTGATATTCTTGTGTATTGTTCTGATTAGTGCACAATGAAAAACATTGACAAAATGTGTCTTTGTTTAGTAATACTTAGATCCAGGTATGGAATGTTTGAGTTATAAAGATAGGTTGGGACGTTTTTTCAGTGGAGCATTTGAGATTAAGAAATGACCTTATAGAAGTTTACAAAATCATGAGTGGTACAGATAGGGTTAATGGTAGGTGGCTTTTCCCTAGGCTGGGGGATTTCAAGACAAGGGCCATATTTTTAAGGTGAGAGGAGAAGACTTAAAAATGGCATGAGGGACAAATTTACACAGAGAGTAGTAAATGAGTGGAATGAATTTCCTGAGGAAGTGGTGGATGTGGGCACAATTACAATGTTTAAAAGACATTTGGATAAGTACACGAATAGGAAAGGTTTGGAGGGATATGGGCCAGGAGCAGACAGGTGGGAATAGTTTAGATTGGGATGATGTTCAGCATGGACTGGTTGGACCGAAGGGTCTTTTTCCATCTGTATGGCTCTATGACTCTATAAGAGCTTTTGTTAATGTATGGTAAATAAATCTCCCAAATTCAATTTCCAAAATGAAAGTTATAACTACTTGGTAGAAAGTAACTTATTGGGTACAAATCACACATCTGTAGTCTGGTTTAAAAATTAATTGTAAACTATTAGCACTCTCCAGCAGTCCTTGTTTCTTTTTCTGCGAATTTCAAGTTTCTTTCCCGTCAGTGTCTTTGTGTAAAGAGATTGCTGATAAACAATTGAGATACTCTGCCTTCCAAAGTTCCAATGCAACAAACAGAATACACAAGTTAATTTCTGCATCACCAAGGTCAATATCAAGCAATGAATGGTATAGTTGGTGTGTACTTCATGGGCTGAATTTTATGTATGCCAGTGGCATCCAAGAAGCATCCATGAAGAGGCCTGGTAAAATAAAGGGGGCAATCTTCTTATTGCCTTTCTGCCCAACCATGAACTGTCTCCTGTATTATGGTGAATAGACAAGACATCCTGCAACCTGACCACCTTTAGGCCTATTGAGGCCCATAAGTGGTCAATCAATAGCCACTTAAGGGTTGCATCTACCTCCACTACAATTCTAAATGCAACAGAACGTGGAGGCAAGTAATGGTGGTTGTGGCTGGGGTGGCAGGCTGGCATGGGGAGTTGCAGCTCGAAGGTGAGAAATGGATTTCAACTGTATAGATGACTCCTTTAGAAAGAATCCTGGTACTGGACTCGGGTGGACAAGGTCAGAAATCACACGACACCAGGTTATAGTCCAACAGGTTTATTTGAAAACACAAGCTTTCAAAGCTTCGCTCCTTCTTCAGTGAGAGAGGTGGAATCAGACACAGAATTTGTAAGTAAAAGATCAAAGGGTCTCACCACTGATGAGGATGTATTAAACAAACCTAAGATACTGTTAAATCTTTAATCAGTTAGAAGGTTATAATTGATTAATATGTCTATGTAAATCACCAAATTCCTTCTAAGTCACTGTCCTGAGGAAGTAAAGGTTGTAAGTAAAGTAAATGTAAAGAAGAGGTGATAATTTAGGTCACACAATGCATTTTAGGTGTGAGGTCTTGTTTAGAATCTGGTCATGCTGTGGTTTGGAGTCAGACTGTTTTTATTTCTGAAGTAGGAATTTATGAAATGCCACATTGACTGACTCTGTATAAGTTGTGTGCTTTATTAGCAAAATAGAATGTATCTGCAAATACAAACCAGTGTGTGTGTGTGCACATGCGCGTGCAGGAGAGTGTGTGTGTCTGAGAGGGAGGGAGAGAGAGAGAGAGTGTGTGTGCGTGTGCGCGTGTGTGGGAGAGAGAGTGCGTGTGTGAGGGAGAGAGAGTGTGTGTGTATGTGCGTGTGTGTATGTGTGTGTGTGTGTGGGAGAGAGAGTGCGTGTGTGAGGGAGAGAGAGAGAGTGTGTGTGTATGTGCGTGTGCGCGTGTGTGTGTGTGTGATGGAGGGAGAGAGAGTCTGCATGCGTGTGTGTGTCTGTGTGTGTGGGAGAGAGACAGTGTGTGTGTGAGGGAGAGAGAGAGGTACAGAGAGAAAGCGTGTGTGTGGGAGAGAGAGTGTGCATGTGTGTGTGAGTGTGTGAGTGAATGTGTGTGTGTGCGCGTGTGTGTGAGTATGTGTGTGTGAGGAGTGTGTGTGTGTATGTGTGAGTGAATGTGTGTGTGTGAGTGCATGTGTGTGAGTGTGTGTGTGAGAATGTGTGTGTGTGCGCGCACGCGTGTGTGTGTGTGAGAGAGAGAGAGAGTGTGTGTGTGTGAGTGATGGAGGGACAGAGAGTGTGCGTCCATGTGTGCGTCTGTGTCTGTGGGAGAGAGACAGTGTGTGTGTGAGGGAGAGAGAGTGCGTGAGGGGGAGAGAGAGGTACAGAGAGAGAGAGAATGTGTGTGTGTGGGAGAATGTGTGTGTGTGTGAGTGTGTGAGTGAATGTGTGTGTGTGAGTGAGTGTGAGTGTGCATGAGTGTGTGTGCGTGAGTGTGTGAGTGTGTGTGCGTGAGTGAGTGTGTGTGAGTGAGTGTGTGTATGTGAACGTGTGTGTGAGTGTGTGTTTGTCTGAGAGTGTGAGTGTGTGTGTGTGTGAGAGTGTATAGTGTGGTGGGGTCACCTGCAGTGCAACATGGCCCCAAGATCCTGTTAAGGTCATCTTCATAGATATGGCACTTGGCTATCAGCCTCTGCTCAGCAACTCTGTGTTGTTGTGTATCCTGAACTCTGTCTTGGAGGATGTTTACCTGAAGATCCAAGGCTGAATGTCCTTGACTGCTGAAGTGTTCCCCCACTGGGAAGGAACATCCCTGTTTTGTGATTGTTGCATGGTGTCCATTCATCTGTTGTTGTAGCTTCTGCATGGTCTTGCCAATATACCATGTCCTGGGGCATCCTTGCCTGCAGCGTATGAGATAGACAATGTTGGCCGAGTCACATGAATATCTGCTGTGCCCACGTATGATGGTAGTGTCCATGTCAATGATCTGACATGTCTTACAGATGTTGCCATGGCAGGGTTCTGTGGTGTTGTGGTTGATGTTATTCTGAAGGCTGGGTAGTTAGCTGCAAACAATGGTCCATTTAAGGTTTGGTGGTTGTTTGCAGGTGAGAAGTGGAGGTGGGGGGAAGATCATGGTGAGGTGCTTATCATCATCGACAATGTGTTGAAGGCTGCGAAGAACATGGCATAGTTTCTCCGCTCCTAAGAAGTACTAGACAACAACAAGTACCCTATTGGACGCATCCCGTGATTGTCTTCTGAGGAGGTCATTGTGGTTTTTCACTGTGGCCCGTTGGAACTGGTGATTGATGAGTTCAACAACGTATCCTGTTTTTACGAGGTGGTCCTTTAACACCTTCAGGTGTCCGTTGCGTTCCTCCTCACCTGACCAGATCCTGTGTATGCACAGGGCTTGTCTATAGTGGATGGCTGTTTAATATGTTTAGGGTTGAAGCTAGAGAAGTATGGCATTGTGAGGTTATCGGTAGGCCTGCGGTAGAGTGAGGTATTGAGGTGTCCATCCTTGATGTAGATGTATATGTCCAAGAATGAGACTGATTCTAAAGAGAAGTCCATGGTGAGTCTGGTTGTGGGATGAAACTTGTTAATATCGATATGTAGTTAGACCATAAGACCATAAAACATAGGAGTGGAAGTAAGGCCATTTGGCCCATCGAGTCCACTCCACCATTTAATCATGGCTGATGGGCATTTCAACTCCACTTACCCGCACTCTCCCTGTAGCCCTTGATTCCTTGCGGGATCAAGAATTTATAAATCTCTGCCTTGAAGACATTCAACGTCCCGGCCTCCACTGCGCTCCGTGGCAATGAATTCCACAGGCCCACCACTCTCTGGCTGAAGAAATGTCTCCTCATTTCCGTTCTAAATTGACCCCCTCTAATTCTAAGGCTGTGCCCACGGGTCCTAGTATCCCCACCTAACGGAAACAACTTCCCAGCGTCCACCCTTTCTAAGCCATGCATTATCTTGTAAGTTTCTATTAGATCTCCCCTCAACCTTCTAAACTCTAATGAATACAATCCCAGGATCCTCAGCCGTTCATCGTATGTTAGGCCTACCATTCCAGGGATCATCCGTGTGAATCTCCGCTAGACATGCTCCAGTGTCAGTATGTCCTTCCTGAGGTGTGGGGCCCAAAATTGGACACAGTATTCTAACTGGGGCCTAACTAGAGCTTCATAAAGTCTCAGAAGCACATCACTGCTTTTATATTCCAACCCTCTTGAGATAAATGACAACATTCCATTCGCTTTCTTAATCACGGACTCAACCTGCAAGTTAACCTTCAGAGAATCCTGTACTAGCACTCCCAGATCCCTTTGTACTTCGGCTTTATGAATTTTCTCACTATAGTTGTTTCAGTGATTCCTTGCCATGAGTCCAAAGGAAGAAAATGTCATCAATGTATCTGGTGTATAGCATTGGTCGGAGGTTATGTGCAATAAAGAAGTCTTGTTTGACCCTGTGCATGAAAAATGTTGCCATCTCGGGGAGCAAAACTGGTCCCCATGGCTGTTCTGTGTGAAGAATGAAGAACTGGTTGTCGAAGGTGAAGATGTTGTGGTCGAGGATGAAGCGGATGAGTTATAGGATGGCGTCCAGAAATTGGCAGTTGTTGGTATTGAGTACAAAGGATGTTGCAGCAATGCCTTCATTGTGGGGTATGCTGGTGAAGAGTGCCAAAATGTTCATTGTGACAAGGAATGTTCCAGGTTCAACTGGACCATGGATACTGAGTTTCTGCAAGAAATCTGTAATGTTGCAACAGAAGCTTGGGGTTCTCTGTACAATGGGTTTCAAGATGCCCCCGACATAGCGGGAGAGGTTCTCACACAGGGTCCCGTTACTTGATATGAAGAGACATCCAGGTGTGTTGGCTTTGTGTATCGTTGGAAGGTAGTAGAAGCCCCCTATGTGGGGAATACACAGGATGAGAGTATATAGGGTATGCTGAAGGACTGGATCAAAAGTCTTGACCAGACTGTTCACTTGACAGGTGTGTTCTTTGATCAGATCGGCAGGTAGTTGTCTATAGTGTTCCAGGTTATCCAGTTGTCTGTATCCTTCCTTGCAGTAGTACGTTCTATTCTGTATGACGATGGCTCCTCCTTTGTCTGCTGGTTTGATGACAATGTTGGGATTGGTCTTGAAAGCATGGATGACATTGCATTGTGCCTGGGAGATGTTTTGCACTACCTTGTGGGAGCGGCTGATAAATCTGGCATTCACGCATTCTCTGATGGTTTCAGCATGTCTTTCAAGCCCCGGGCAGCGGCCCTCCAGAGCCGTTCAATTCTTCTCTTTTTTTGCGGCTTCCCCATGGATCTCTCTGTTGACTGATTCGGTTCGTTAGTTGTCTTATTGGGCTCTGTGCTGACCTCTTGGAAAAATTCCCAGAGTATCATCCGCCTGATGAATTCCTCTGTGTCTGCCCCGGGACCAATGGGATCAGTTTGGTGGTGGGGCAAAAATTGGGTCCTCGACTGAGAACTCGTCCGGTTGAAGGATGTTGTCAGATAAGTTGACGATAGACTTTCCTGTGGTGGTACCACTTTCAACGGTGGTATCGGGGAGACTTGGTGATTGCTGGTGGTGATGCCAAGTTTCTCCAGCTTTTTGTTCTTGGTGTGCATGTAGCTGATGTAGTTCCATTGCCTCATCTGCTTGGCAGTGTCTCATAACTGTGTTGCTGTACCATGAGCACAAGCTGAGAATATGGACTCCATCTCGATTTCAAAGTCACAGCTCTTGCTGTAGACTTGGTGTATGAGATGATTGAAGAGTTTATGAGAGGTGCAACGGCAAAGTCTCTCAGTGTAATCAGTGTTGTTGGTCGACTTGAGTGGATTTGTGATCTGTAGTCTTTTTGGGATAATTTGTGCTTTCTTGCATTTCTGCAGGAACATGATGTCAGTGTCGATAAGCACGATCTTCTTGAAGATCCTCTCCACCCTGAGCTAACAGTTGGTGGTGTCGATGGTAGCCGCGATGTTGAGATGCCGGTGTTGGACTGGGGTGGACAAAGTCAGAAATCACATGACACCAGGTCATGGTCCAACAGGTTTATTTGAAAACACAAGCTTTCGAAGCTTCAATCCTTCTTCAGGTGTTAGTGAGAGAAGTGGAATCCGACACGGAATTTATAAGTAAAAGATTAAAGGGTCACACCACTGATAAGAATGTGGTAAACAAACCTAAGATGCTGTTAAATCTTTAATCAGTTAGAAGGTTTTAATTGATTAATATGTCTATGTAAATCTCTGAATTTCTTTCAAGTCACTGCCCTGAGAGAACTAAACGTTTTATCAGTGTAAAATAGAGGTGACATTTTAGGTCTGACAATGCATGTTAGGTGTGAGACCTTGTTTAGAATCTGCTTATGTTTTGGTTTATAGTCAGACTGGTTTTATTTCTAAAGTAGGAATTTATAAAATGCCACATTGACTGACTGTCTATATGTGCTTTTTGAACAAAGTAGAATGTATCTGCAAATACATATTCACCCCCTAGATTTATATGTGTACATGTTCGCGTGTGTGTATGTTTGTCTGTGAGGATGGAGAGAGAGAAAGTGTGTGTGCATGTGTTGCAGAGAGAGACAGACTCTGTGTGTGTGTGTGTGTGTGTGTGTGTGTGTGTGAGAGAGAGAGAGGCACCAGGTCGCCTTCTTTAGGAAGAGTTTCATGATCAGACCTTCATCTTAACGTTCCTCTCAACCCCTGGCCTCTCTAACTCAACTCACTTCTCTCACTGACTTCTCCCAAACAGACCTATCCAACATACTAGACTGTTAGCTCGCTGGGACAAGGTTTCCTTAAATATAGAGACAGAAGTTCCATTCTGGCTGTTCTTAGTGTGATGTTGCTACAGGACAGGCTATTTTTGAGTTGGCAAGCTCACGATTAACAGTTCTGCTAGGGTTCAGTGATGAGTGTGCAGGAAATACACCTTGATGTCAGATCTATCTATTTTGCAATGATTTCTTCTGTATTAATCCACCTTCTTGTATGATCAGCGATAAAAGGTACTGCAGATGCTGGAGAATCCGAGATAACAAGTTGTGGGGCTGGATGAACACAGCAGGCCAAGCAGCATCATAGGAGCAGGAAAGCTTGACGTTTCGGGCCTAGACCCTTCATAATAAAGCATGATTGGGAATCCCCATAGAGGTACTCCATATATGTAACAGACCCAGACTACTTTATTGAGGTGGTTAACTCACTAATTGTATCCCTCAAAATCACACATTTTATAATAGTTATCAAAGATCTGTACATAACTACAGCTAAGATGTCTGTCTGAAGCATCGTTAATAAATATCACTCGTCTGATAAAAAGATGAAGCCATTTAAATTTATTATACATTAGTTTAATTTGAACTCAGTCGTGAAACTTACTTCAAATCATAAGTACTGCTATGAGTGAGAAATTTGTCTCAGTTCATACAAATATATACATGAAAGAATGTGAAGAGAATGTATTTAAAAAGTCTCCCAGGTTGCCTATGTCTTATTACAGGTATTTGGATAAAGCACCTGGACTCACACAGAGCAAATTAGAATAATTTGTCAATAACCTCAGTAATTATAATCCCTCTAATAAACTTGAAGCAACAACACGTAAAAATTGTTAGTTGCCTACACTCCATGGTATTTACACTGGGCCAAGAAAACAAAAGGCATAAGGTAACAACAAATGTTACTTTCAGAATGACTGACATACATTTCTATGTGGAAATAAGCTGTCACCCTACACAAATCTTCCGTGGACTCTGAGGTCACAAGTATTTTATTATATCTGCATATAGCTGGAAGATTTCAATAGACTGCCAAAAAAAAACTCAGCTCCTGACTCTCCAACGTCTGTCTATCATCTACATTACACAAGTCAGGATGTGATGGAATCCTCCCCACTTAATGCTTACAGCTCCAATTTAAAAGTTGACACGATCTAGGACAAAACAGCCCACTTGATTGGCAGCACATCCAAAAACGTCCATTCCCTCCATCATCCACACTCACTAAGCAGTGTGTACTGTCTACAATATACACTGCATATAATCACTGAAGATCCTTAGACAGCACCTTCCAAACCCATGACCACTGCCACTGAGAAAGGTAAGAGCAAAATACATTATTTACCTCAAATTTCTCATGAACTGATAGAATTCTAGATGAAAATTTTATCCCAGGAACATACATACAGATGGAGATCATTCAGCACCTCAAGGCTATTCCATCATTTTAATTGGACCTTAACTGAAAGGAATCTCATCTCCATTTTCTGCCTTTTCTCCATTTCAGTTGATAACCATATCTAACAACAATTATTGGTCACAGTGTTGACAATTTCAATTGACCTATTATCCATTACTTTTTGGGTAAATAAATGCTTCTTAACATCATAGCAATGGGTCTGACTCTTATTTTTAAATGATGTCCTTTTGCTCTGCATTACCACATCAAAGAGAATAGATTCTCTGTATATGCTCCTTGAATCCTTTTATCATTTCAAACATCTTAATTGGATCCCCTTTCAAATACCTGGAGAGCAAAGAATAACTTTGGACTTATCCTTGTAATGCTATACACAAGGGAAGAGATGACCCAGTGGCAAGAGTGTTGGACTGTTAATCCAGAGACCCAGGCAATGTTCTGAGGATTCAGGTTTGAATCCTGTCACAGCAGATTGTGGAAGATGAATTCATTGTGAAAAATCTGGACTTACGACTCTAATTATGACCATGAACCCATTGTCGATAGTCAGAAAAAAAGCATTTGTTTCATTGATGTCCTTCAGGAAAGGAAACTGGCATTCTTACCTGGCCTGGCCTACATGTGATTCTAGACCTACATCAATGTAGTTGACTCTTAACTGCCCTCTGGGCAAGTAGAGATTGACAATAAATGCTGGCCAGCAAGTGATGTCCTAATACCATGAATGAATTTAAAAAAAAACACATCTCTGAGAAGCATGTTGCCCAGCAAAAGCAGTTAAGAACTATTTTAGCTTGTTAATACAAAATTACCCTTCCTTAATTTCAATATGTTCACTGTCTGTGAAATAATGTCGAATTTATAGTGCGGTCGTGTCTGGAATTCATTCACTTGAAGGTGTGTGAGATAGTAACTTGCATCACATTAAAAAAAAAACACTGGCTTACGCACATCACAGAACAAGAGCTGGACAGTATGATTAAACTGAAAAGATTAGTTTCTCAGATGGTAAAGACTCTAAATGGCATACTTCTGGGCTGTAACTCATTCTATGTTTGTAGCTTGGACTTTATTTATCATGATATAATCTTCCTTATTGTCAGCTTTCTCTACAGTATTGGAGCAATTCATGCAGCTCCACCTTGAACAGAGAATCAGAAACAGAGGAACACCAGCAGCAGAAGCATCAGTTGCCTTCTTCTTAATCAGATGCCATTCCATTGGACAGCGGAGATAAACACAGAGTTCTTGTGCAAGAGAGGCAAAAAAGGTAGAGGATCAGTTTCTTTGACTTGACAGAACAGAAGTTTCCCATGAGGATCAGACTTCCATTGCAAGTCTCCGTTAAAGTCTCCTCCAATAAGGTCTCCTTCACAATAGACCAGGTGGGGGCACATTTTCAGGGGGCATCTAAGCAGATCTCATTGGAGAACCATCCACTGGTGTACCATGTTCTCACCTCCAGGAAGGAGAGAAAGCAGAGTTATGAATATGAGAAAAGGATTGTTTGGAGAACACAGATTGACATTATTTATGGAGGGTAACTATCAGCCTGGTGTATGATGTCAAGATGAAAGTAAAAGTGTGTGTTGGCTTTTCGGTTAGGATTGTGGGACATACCTGGTGATAGAACAATAAATGCAGGTGAAAGATGACTTGTTCCAAGGAGACCTGTGTTCCAAGGAGAAAATACCTGAAAAGGTAGAATATGGAGCTTGGCATCTGAGAGTGTTTTTCATTACTCTTTGCATTCGTTCTGAAATTCTTGGATCTCTTGGGGTGGCACGGTGGCTCAGTGATTAGCACTGCTGCCACACAATGCCAGCAATCTGGTATGACTCCAACCACTGGAGCATTTGCCCCCTGATACCCATTGATTCCATTTTTGCTTGGGCTCCTTGATGCCACACTTGTTCGGCTGCAGCCTTAATGTCAAGGGCTGTCACTCTCACCTCACCTCTCGAACCGAGCTCTTTTGTCCATGTTTGAGCCAAGGCTGTAATGAGGTCAGGAGCTGAGTGGCCCTGGTAGAACCCAAACTGGGCGTCACTGAGCAGTTATTGCTGAGCAGGTGCTGCTTGATGGCACTGTTAATGACACCTTCCATCACTTTACAGATGATCGAGAGGAGACTGATGGGGCGGTAATTGGTCGGGTTGGATTTGTCCTGCTTTTTGTGTACTGGATATACTTGGGCAATTTTCCACATTGCCGGGCAGATGCCAGTGTTGTAACTGTACTGGAACGGCTTGGCTAGGGGAGCGGCAAGTTCTGGAGCACAAGTCTTCAGTACTATTGCCAGAATGTCGTCAGGGCCGGTAGCCTTTGCAGTATCCCGTGTCTCCAACCGTTTCTTGACATCACATGGAATTAATTGAATTGGCTGAAGGCTGGTATCTGTAATGCTGGGGACCACAGGAGGAGGCCAAGATGGATCATCCACTGGGCACTTCTGGCTGAAGATTGCAGGGAATGCTTCATGCTTATTTTTTGCATTGATGTGCTGGGCTCTTCCATCATTGAGAATGGGGTTATCTGTGGAGCCTCCTCTTCCAGTGAGTTGTTTAATTGTCCACCACCATTCACGACTGGGTGTGGCAAGACTGCAGAGCTTAGATCTGATCCGTTGGTTGTGGGACCACTTAGCTCTGTCTATCACTTGCTGCTTTCACTGTTTGGCGTGCAAGTAATCCTGTTTGGTGGCTTCACCAGGTATGTCTGGTGCTGCTCCTGGCATGCCCTCGTACACTCTCCATTGAACCAGATTTGACCCCCTGGCTTGATGGTAGTGGTTGAGTGGGGGAGATGCCGAATCATGAGGTTACAGATTGTGCTGGAGTACAATTCTGCTGCTGTTGATGGCCCACAGCGCCTCATGGATGCCCAGGCTTGAATTGCTAGATGTGTTCGAATTTTGTCCCATTTAACACGGTGATAGTGCTACACAACACGATGGAAGTTATTTTCAATGTGAAGGCGGGATTTTGACTCCACAAGGACTGTGTAGTGGTCACTCTTACCGATACTGTCATGGGCAGATGCAACTGTTACAGATACAAGGTTGCGGAGTGGGTCTAGGTGGGATGCTCTTCAGAGGGTAAGTGTGGACTTGATGGGCTGAATGGCCTGCTTCTACACTGTAGGGATTCTATGATTCTTGGGAATAGAACCTAGTTTGCAAGAATCACATCATGTCTGTTAACTTTCCCGGCCACTTCCAACAAGCCTGCTTGCTTCAGTGAGCTGGCATCTTCTTCCTGTTCATAGGAAACATCACCTCATTTCTGTCCTTCACATCCTGCAGCTGGAAGGGAAAAGTCTGAGACACTGGGGTCTGCCATCCCATGTCACCTTTGCATTCCAGTGGTTTATGAAGTTCCATGAAGGAATGCCCAACCGGGGTCCTTTTAAGTAGAAATCTTTCAATTGACAGCGGTGAATCATCATCATGTTAGCAGTCTGTGATCAGTTAGGAAACCTGAATGTTAACATTATAGCTGAGTTAAAGAGCCATGGAAAAATATTTTTCTCTGACAAACAGGTTCCTGATCCACTGCCAGTTCTGCTGTGGCAGAATGATTTCATGTTACTTTCTTCACATATGTCTCCAGCTGATATTCTCCCCTTCATTGAGCTAGTTCCATAGACACCGATCTTTATTTGACACTATGCCCATTAGTACAATATCCCACATCAATCTCTATGTGACCCTCATCATGTACTTTGTCCACATGGACATCACAGTGAAACTCAAACTCTTTATCATGCGTCTACAAATTTTTGTACTTGTTCTTACAATGTGAACTTTGCTGGTAAGACTAGCATTTGTTGCCTTTCTCTAAATGCCCTCAATAAAATGGTGTTGGGCTGTTTTCTTGAACTATTGCTGTCCGCGTGGTGTGGGTACACTTATAGCATTGCCACTATGAATAAATGGGACCTTGGATATTACTTAAGATCAAAGGGGACTTTTTATGCATATCCACAGATGCCTGAAGGTGGCGGGGCAATAGATAAGGTGGTTAAAAAGGTATATGGAATACTTACCTTTATTAGCTGAGGCATAGAATGAAAGAGCAAAGGGGTTTTGCTGGAAGTCCATAAAATGCTGATCAGGCCACAACTGTAGTACTGTGTGCAGTTCTAGTCGTTGTAGTATAGGAAGGTTGTGATTGCATAAGAGAAGGTGCAGATGAGATTCACCAGGATGATGCCTGGACTGGACGGTCTGCGGTATGAGGGAAGTTTGGATAGGTTGGATTTGTTTTCTTTGGAGCAGTGAAGATTGAGAATAGACCTGATAGAGCTGATAGGGCTCTATAAAATTATGAAGGCATGGATATAATGTAGAAGGGTCAATAGCAGGGGTCACAGATTTAATGTAAGAGGTAGTAGATTAAGATGAGAGTTGAAGAGAATTTTTCCACTGTAGAAATCACTGCTTGATCGGATTGTTGAATCATAAATTCTCACAACATTTAAGCAGTACTGTAGATATTCACCGGCAGAACCGTTGCCTGCAAGAATGTGAACCAAAAGCTGGAAAATGGGATTAGATTTTTTTGACTGGTGTGGGCATGCTGGGCTACATGGCCTCCTTCTGTGTGGTAAACACAACGTGTCTGCGAGTTTGTACCTTGCGGGGTGTCTTCCGTCACCATTGCCACCCATTCCGTTTTAATGATGGGCATAGTGGCTATCCAGTGGCCTGCTTACTCCTCGATAGTGAGAGCTTCTTGAAAGCTTGTTGGAGCTGTACTCATTCAGGCAAGTGGAGTGTATCCTATCATATTCTTAATTTGTGAATTGTAAATGGTGGAACAGGTTTAAAGGTTCAGCAGGCCAATTACTTGCTGTAGAATCCTGAGTGCCTGACATGTTCTTAGTTGTAACTGGACTATTGATTCAGTGAACATAGAAACGACAGGCTGTTGCTTGACCAGTCCGTGATCTCTGACAATTTCAGCATAAATTGCAATTATTAGATTCTGCGTAGATGTCCAGGCAGCTGTGCAACTGTCATTTCCAATGCCTTGGTAATTATTGGGCATTCTATTCAGTTCTTGTCTGAGTTAACTTTATTCTAGCAGTTTGTTACAATTGTGTGGCTTGCACGGCCATTTTGGAGGACAGTAAAAAGTTAATTAGATTTCTGTGTGCCTGGACTCACATGTAGGCCAGACTGGGTAAGGAATCAGATTTATTGCCCTAAAGATCCCTATTGAAAAAGTGTGATCATGCAACAATTCAACTTTTATAGACATTTTCACAGCCACTAAGTTCAAATTTTAGATTTATTATTGAATTGAATTTAAATACACCTAGCTGACGTAGTGGGATTGGAGCTCATGTTTAGGAAACATTAGTCTGGTCTTCCTGATCTCTCTTTGAGTAATTCTATATATATGCATCAAGTAGAAATTGCTACATAATGTGATAAATGATCCTTGCCAATTTTTGCCTTTCTAATGTCAAGGTCTTGTTCAGTAATACTTAGTTGAGATCATCTAACACAATGCAGAAAACTGGATTCAAAGCTGAGATCTCAATAGTCTGTAAAACTCAGCATTCTGTATTTAATTTAATCAGCAAAAGCAACTGTGTATTTTTGTTCAAAACAAATAATTCCTGCAACTGGTAGATTAACTATTTACAAAGGGGGATAATGTGAGCAAGAAGAGCCTGAGATGAAGACCCAGATGAGTTTCTAATTTGAGTACTTCATCCTCTCAGTGAGAGTGGACCTCCATGATCTTTGATGATATATGACTATTATTTTTATTTAAAATATAAATGGTGAGTTCCAGACTCAGACTGCAACGGTAATGCAATTGTTAAACATTTTTGTGCTCTTCACTATCTTTAGCAAATCATTCAAAATATTTTGTTTTACTTATTGCAATTATCTCTGCTTCTCTGTCAACATTTTATGAGTGCAGTTTCCTGCTTGAAGTTTCTTTAACCAAATCTGAAGAATCTTCAAATATGGTCTGGGTAGGGTAGAGTGCTGAGCTCAGATTCCTTTCAGAAATTTCCAGTTTTATGATGCCAGACTAAAGCTTGGAATTATTCTTATCTGTTCCTGCTCTGGAGCCATAACTTCATCGGAAAGTACAATAAGAAATACAGATGAGGGAGATAGGGATGTGAGGGCAGCAGTGGGAGGGAGGGCCTCTGTTAGCACACACGCAATCATTTAGTGGTTTTCTAACTCATCCACTACCTTTGCATTGTCTCTGTACGTCTCTGACCATTTACCTCGAGCAGGCAGAGTGACAGTGCGCAAGTCGAATGCAGTTGCGCCATCTAAACAGACACAATAAAGATGACAGCAAAGGATATTTGAAGAAACTAACAAAGAAAGTGTCATGACAGAGTCCCAATGTGCCAGTTCTGCACTTTACTTCGCTGCTGTCTTCTTGGAGTTAAAGCTGCAATTTGTATGAGCTTAGAGAGAGATACCTGTGGCACACTTGGGAGGAAGAAGCCTGCAAAAAGGAGAGATTGCAGGTGAACAGCAGATCAGCATTTTTGTGTTCTTGAATGCTGTAGTCATGTAAGGCCTTCATGCTGATGAGTGAATAACAATAGATTTTATTAAATATGACTAAGAGAAGATGGTAAGAGAGGACCTCCTCTCCAGAAATAGAGGCTCATATTCCGTATGCTCTGACATCACTATGACCGAGCTCCTTTTATGAATCCTAGGCAGCTCTCCATAGGGTAAAGATACAATTCCAGGTATCCGGCAGTGTTGATGAAGGCAATGCCATGATGTGGTGTACATGGACGCCATCAAAGCTTTTGATAATGTCCCTCATAACAGATTGGTCAAGAAAATAAGAGCCCGAGTTCTTTCTCAGTACCTCTTTCTACCATGAACATTTAACAATGAACATTTAACTCTTTACTTTCCTTCTCTCCACAAGTTGCTTCTGGCCAAGGTTTTAACCTCCAACCAATTTCTTTTGTCCTTTTTAAGGATGCATTGAATGAATGTGCTCCATGTCCTGCCACCTGGAGGGGAGGAACTTTGTCAGTTTGGAGTTCCAGACTCCAATAATAATCGGAATGTAAAGGCAGTGCTCCTACTTCCCCGGGCTGTTCTGTAGTGGATGACAACATCTCTGGACCAAGGTAACAATTACTCATTCCTTAAGCCATACAAAGACTGGCACGTACAACTAGAGGTCACTCCTCTATGTAGCCCAAGGCTCTTGGGAAGTCAGGAAAAAGTTGTGTCTCATCATAAACACAAGGTAATTTGAATAATCCAATCTCAGGTCATCCAACTGCTGTGGTGGCAAAAATTTCCTGCTGCTTTAAGGACAATGTTCCAGGCTGTTATTGAACAGAAGATTCCACTTAAATAGGTTATTTTTACATGAGGTATCCTCTGAGACATTTTTTTCAGAAAAGAATCAAAAGGGTAATAAGGTCTATTAATTCTTCTGGAATTGATGACGTCTCAATATTTTCATTTTAGGGCTCTGTATGCAGTTAGCAGAAGCTGTTTGATTTACACTCAAAGAGGCATAATATCATACCATTTCAGGAATCCAGGTGAGTGGGCAAAAAATGCAAAGGTCCCCATGTTTGAGAATTTTAACTTTAACTTAGAAATAGTAAAATCTAATTTCAAAATTCCATCTATGCGACAACTCTCCTCGTCATAATGCAACAGGACTTTCCAGACTTCCTTCAAGGCTGAAGCCCAATATTGGCATAATTCTGAAATCAGTGCTTTCTCTTCATTCATGGGATGTGAGCATTTTTGACTGGACCAGCATTTATTTCTCATCCCTAATTTCCCTTGAGAAAGTAGCGATGGGCTGCCTTCTTGAATTGCTGCATACCATACAGTATAGGTACTGGAGCGTTGTTCTTAATGAGGGTGTTTCAGGATTTTGACCTAATGATAGTGAAAGAATGGCAATATACTTGCCAGAATGGCTTAAAGGGAAACTTGTAGATGATTGTGTTCCCACGTATCTGCTGCTCTTGTCCTTCTAGATGGTAGTGGTGGTAGGTTTGGAAGATGCTGTCTGAGGAGCTTTTGTGTATTTCAACACTACATCTTGTAAATAACATACACTGCTACTGAGTGTCAATGGTGGAGGAAGTGAATGTTTGTGGAAATGGTGTGAATCAAGTGGTCTGCTTTGTCCTGGATGGTGTCAAGCTTCTTGAGTGTTGTTGGAGCTGCACCCATCCAGGCAAGTGGGGAGTATTCCATCACACTCCAGGTTTGTGCCTTGTAGATGGTGGACAGGCTTTACGGAATCTGGAGGTGAGTTACTTGCTGCAGGATTCCTAGCCTCTGAACTGCTGCTGTAGCCGCTGTATTTATATAGCATGGTCAGTTCAGTTTCTGATCAATGGTAACATCCTTGGATGTTGATCGAGGGAAGGGATGTGAGACTTCATCCTCCAGAAAAGAAGAAGTTAATCTATCTGAGAACATCACTCTTAGATGCGTGGTTCAGTTTGTTACTTATTTTGCTATAGTCTTCAGGAGATGATCTCAATGTAGAAGAAAGAAAAAAATCCTTGTAGATAGTAAGAACTGCCGATGCTGGAGTCAGAGATAACGCAGCGTGGAGCTGGAAGACCACAGCAGGCCAGGCAGCATCAGAGGAGCAGGAAAGTTGACGGTTTGAGTTGGGACCCTTCTTCAGAAATCCTTGTATTTTTGTTAATAAGTAAATGCAGATAATAAACGCAGATCTTGCCACTGACAAATTGTAAGTTGGCTTCCATCACAAAGTGATTTAACTACACGAGAAATGATATTTTGCTACAGTTGTGGAGAGCCTTGATGAGAGCTCACCTAGAATATAGCATGTAACTTTGGCTTCCTTATTTGAGGAATCATAAAAAATAGTAATGGGAATAGGCCATTCAGCCCTTTGAACCTACTCCATAATCCAGTATTATCATGGCTGATCATCCTATTCAGTACCCTGTTCCTGCTTTCATACGATACCAATTGATTCCTTCAGCTGTCAGAACCATATCTTTCTATCAGATATTTCACCCGATTGGTGAGTCTATTGTGTAAAAAGGGAGGAATAACTGACAATCTAGTTGTGTGTGGGCCCTTAGGGAAAAATAACCACAGTAGGATAGAATTCTTCATTAAAATGGAGAATGACATAATCATTTCTGAGACTAGGGTCCTGAATTAAATAAAGGAAATTACAATGGTATGAGGTGCAAGATAGCTATGATAAATTAGAGATCATTATTTAAGGGTATGACAGTAAATAGAAAATAGCAAACATTTAAAGACAAAGTTAGAGATAGTAAGAACTGCCGATGCTGGGGTCAGAGATGAAACAGTGTGGAGCTGGAGGAACACAGCAGGCCAGGCAGCATCAAGGGAGCAGGAAAGTTGATGTTTGGGTCAGCACCTTTCTTCAGAAATGGGGAGGGGGAAGGGAGCTCAGAAATAAATACAGAGAGGTGGGGTGGGGCTGAGGGAAGGTAGGTGGGATGGTGATAGGTGAGTACAGTTAGGGAGTGGTGGGGATTGTTCAGTGGGAGAGTGGGGCAGGTAGGTGGGGGAGAAGATGGACAGGTTGTGTCAGGTCAAGAAGATGAGAATGAGAGGGAAGGTTGGACATGAGTCTTGGGGTGGAGAGATTTTAAAACTGGTGAATTCCATGTTTAGGCCATGCTTAGCTCAAACCATTGCTAACAAGGAAAAGTAAAAGTAGTATTAAATCCAGAGAACATAGAACAGTACAGCACAGAAACAAGCCCTTCAGCCTATTATGTCTATGTCAATCATTCTAAATTAATCCCATCTGCCTGCATACAGTCCATATCCCTCTATTCCCTGCCTCTTAAATATTGCTATCATATATGCTTCTGCTACCTCCGCTGGCAGTGTGTTCTAGTACCTACCACCCTCTGTGTAAAAATCTTTCCTCACACGTCTCTAAACTTTCCCTGTCTCACCTTAAACTCATGCCCCATAGCATTTGACATTTCCACCCTGAGAAAAAGACTCTAACTATTCGCGCTATCAATGCATCTCATAATTTTCATAGATCATGGATCATAGATCATAGAATCCCTACAGTGAGGAAACAGGCCATTCAGCCCAACAAGTCCAAATCACCCCTCCGAAGAACATCCCACCCAGACACATTCCCGTACCCCTAGATTTTATATATTTCTATCAGGTTACCCTTCAGCCTATAACACTATAGTGAACACAATCAATGTATGTCCATTCTCTCCTTATAGCTAAAATACTCCAATCTGGGCAGCATCCCAGTAAACCTCTTTTGCACCCTTCCCAAAGTCTCACTATCCTTCCTACAGTGTGGTAACCAGACTGCACACAATACTCCAAATGAGACTTAACAAAAGCCTTATACATTTGCAACACAACTTGCGAACTTTTATAGTCAATGCCCTGATTGATTAAGGCAAGCATCCATATGCCTTCTTTACCACCTTAAGCAGATGTGTTGTTATTTTCAGGCAGCTATGGACTTGCGCCCCAAGATCCCACTGTATATCAATGCTCCGAAGGATCCTGCCATGAGCTGTATATTTTCCTCTTGCATTTTACCTCCTAAAATGGATCACCTCACACTTGTTCGGATTAAACTCCATCTGCCATTTCTCTGCCCAACCTTTGAACTGATCTATATCAGGCATGCAGATTGGCCAAAAATGCAACAGACTCAAGCATTTGGAACTTTTTAGATTCTAGCAAAAGGAGACAAAGAGATTGACTAAGAGGGGGAATGTAGAGTAGGAGAGTAAACTTGAAGAGAACATACAGATCGATGTTAAAGTTTCTATCGGTATGTGAAGAGAAAAAGATTAGTAAAAACAAATTCAGGAGAATGGAGAATGGAGACATCACACTAATTAAATGCATACTTTAGTTCTGCCTTCACAAATGTGGTTATAAATAACAACCCAAAACTAAGGGGGAGCAAAGGATGTGTTAGGAAGGAGGAATTGAAAGAAATTACTATTTGTAGAGAAATGGTGTTGGGAAAACTAACATGATTAAAGGCAGATAAATCCCCAGGGGCTGATAAGCTTCATTTCAGGGTACTGGGAAGGTAGTGGCTCTAGAAATAGTTGATTTACAGTAAATAGTAGGTGGAATATGCTGCAGTTGAGGGTGGAGGCAGAGACTCCAAACTTTCTTTAAAAGCATCTGGATCTGCACTGTGATAACAAGGTGTGAAGCTGGATGAACACAGCAGGCCAAGCAGCATCATAGGAGCTGGAAAGCTTGACGTTTCGGGCCTAGACCCTTCATCAGAAATGGGGGAGGGGAAGAGGGTTCTGAAATAAATAGGGAGAGAGGGGGAGGCGGATAGAAGATGGATAGAGCAGAGGATAGGTGGAGAGGAGACAGACAAGTCAAAGAGGCGGAGATGGAGCCAGTAAAGGTGAGTGTAGGTGGGGAGATAGGGAGGAGATAGGTCAGTCCAGGGAGGACGGACAGGTCAAGGGGGCGGGATGATGTTAGTAGATAGGAGATGGGGGTGGGGCTTGAGGTGGGAGGAGGGGATAGGTGAGAGGAAGAACATGTTAGGGAGGTGGGGACAAGCTGGACTGGTTTTGGGATGCGGTTGGGGGAGGGGAGATTTTGAAGCTTGTGAAAATCCACATTGATACCATTGGGCTGCAGGGTTCCCAGGCTGAATATGAGTTGCTGTTCCTGCAGCCTTCGGGTAGCATCGTTGTGGCACTGCAGGAAGCCCAGGATGGACATGTTGTCTGAGGAATGGGAGGGGGAGTTGAAATGGTTCCCTACTGGGCGGTGCAATTGTTTGTTGTGCACCGAGCGCAGGTGTTCTGCAACCGCTTGGTTTCCCCGATGTAGAGGAGGCCACAACGGGTACAGCAGATGCAGTATACCACATTGGCAGATGTGCAGGTGACACCTCCGGATCCAATGCATCATCCTCCGACACTTCCGCCATCTGCAATCCGACCCCACCACCAAAGACATTTTTCCCTCCCCACCCTTGTCTTCTTTCCGGAGGGACCACTCTCTCCGGGACTCCTTTGTCCGCTCCACACTCCCCTCCAGCCCCACCACACCCGGCACTTTTCCCTGCAACCGCAGGAAGTGCTACACCTGCCCCCACACCTCCTCCCTCACCCCAATCCCAGGCCCCAAGAAGACTTTCCACATCAAGCAGATGTTCACCTGCACATTTGCCAATGTTTGACTTGTCTGTCTCCTCTCCACCTATCCTCTCCTCTATCCATCTTCTATCTGCCTCCCCCCCTCCCTATTTATTTCAGAACCCTCTTCCCCTCCCCCATTTCTGATGAAGGGCCTAGGCCCGAAACGTCAAGCTTTCCTGCTCCTATGATGCTGCTGGGCCTGCTGTGTTCATCCAGCTCCATGCCTTGTTGTCGCGGATTCTCCAGAATCTGCAGTACCTGTTATCTCTGGATCTGCACCGTAGTTGCTGTAAGGTGCAGAGCTATAGGTTTGGAAAGGGCATCTGGGTGTCTTTGGTTGACATGGACAAGATGGGTTGAATGGTTCTCTGTGCTATTGATCTTCTTCCAAAATTCGGTAGGCTCAGGAACAATTCCTATGGATTGAAGAATACCTAATGTGACTCCACGATTTAAGAAGGGAGGCGGAGAGAAAACCACAAATTATAGACCAGTTCACTTGACACTGGTAGTGGGAATATGCTGCAGTCCATTATAAAAGGTGCAATAGCAGAGCACTTGTAAGATATATTGATAAGATCAGACAGAGTCAGCTTGGATTGATGGAAAGGAAGTCATGCTTGGCAAATCTGCTGGAATTTTTTAAGGATATAACTGATAGAGTAGATAAGGGAAAGCCAGTAGATGTGGATTGCTGGGATTTTCACAAGCCTTTTGAAATGGTCCCACATAAGAGATTACCATGTCAAATTAAGGCATATAGGATTGGAGGTCACGTACTGAAATGGGCTGAGAACTGGTTGGCAACAGGAAACAAAGAATAGGAAAAAATGGGTCTTTTTTGAGTGTCAGGCAGTGACTAGCGGGGTACTACAGGGATCATTGCTTGGATCCCAGCTATTCACGTATTCATTATTTAGGTGACTAAGCTAAATGTAATATCCAAGTCTAGACGACACAAAGTTGGATGGGAGGGTGAACTGTGAGGAAGATGCGGAGCAGCTTCAGTGTGATTTGGACAAGTTTAGTAAGTGGGCAAATAAATGATGACAGAGTGGTGGACATGGTTTATATGGACTTCAGCAAGGCATTCAACTAGGTTCCTCATGGTAGACTGGTTAGCAATGCTAAATCACATAGAATCCAAGGAGAACTTGCCATATGGATACAGAACAGGCTCGAAGGTACGAACAAAGGGTGGTGGTGGGGGATTACTTTTCAGATTGGAGGCCTGTGACCAGCGGTGTGTCACAAGGATTGGTGCTGGATCCACTGCTTTTTGTCATTCATATAAATGATTTGGATGTGAACGTAGGAGATATGGTTAGGAAGTTTACAGATGACAACAAAATTGGAAGTGTAGTGGACAGTGAAGAAGGTTACCTCAGAGTACAACGGGATCTTGAGCAGATGGGCAGGTGGGCTGAGGATCTGCAGATGAAGTTTAATTTAGATAAATGTGAGGTACTGCAGTTTGGAAAGACAAATTAGAGCAGGACTTATACAGGTCCTGGGGAGTGTTGCTGAACAAAGAGACCTTGGACTGCAGGTTCATTATTCCTTGAAAGTAGAGTCGCAGGTAGATAGATAGTAAAGAAGGCATTTGGTCTGCTTGCCTTTTTTGGTCAGTGCATTGAGTGTAGGAGTTGTGAGGTCATGTCGCGCCTGCACAGGACAATGGTTAGATCGCTTTTGGAATACTGTTCTGGTCTCTCGGCTATTGGAAGAATGGTGTGAAACTTGAAAGGCTCAGAAAAGATTTACAAGGATGTTGTCAGGGTTGGACGATTTGAGCTACAGAGAGAGGCTGAATAGTCTGGGACGATTATCCCTGGAGTGTTGGAGGCTGAGGGGTAGCCTTGTAGATATTTATAAGATCATAGATAGGGTGAATAGCTAAGGTCATTTTCCTAGGGTAGCGGAGTCCAAAACTAGAGGACATAGGTTTAATGTGAGAGGGGAAAGATTTAAATGGGACTTAACAGGCAACTTTTTCACGCAGAAGATGGTGCATGTATGGAATGAGCTACCAGAGGAAGTGGAGGAGGCTGATAAAATTATAACATTTAAAAGACATCTGGATGGATATATGAATAGGAAGGGTTTAAAGGCATATGGGCCAAATGCTGGCAAAAGGGGCTAGGTTAATTTAGGATATCTGGTTGGCATGGACAAGTTTGACCAAAGGGTTTGTTTCCATGCTGTACATCTCTATGACTCAATGACACTATGGCAGATAGTATGTAGATAAATGTGAAGTTATCCATTTTGGTAGACTATTATCTGAATGGCAACAGGTTGGGAGGTACAATGAGACCTGGGCATCCTCGTACAGCAGTCTCTGAAAACAAGCATGTAGGTGCAGCAAGTGGTGAAAAAGGCAAATGGCACGTGAGATGATTCAACTGAAGTAGCAGCGATATCTTGCTGCAATTGTACAGGGCATTGTTAATACCACACCTGGAGTATTGTTTGCAGTTTTGGTCTCTTTATGTGAGGAAAGATGTTCTGGCTATTGAGGGAGTGCAAAGAAAGTTTACCAGAGTGATTGCTGAGATGGTAGGACTGGAGTATGAAGAGAGATTAGGACTGTGTTCACTAGAGTTTAGATGAATGAATAGGGGATCTTACTGAAACCTCCAGAATTCTAACAGGTATACACAGAGTAGATGCATGAAGGAGGTTCTTGATCACAAGGGTGTCCAGATTCAGGGGTCACAATCTAAGAATAGCGGGTAGGCCTTTTGGGACAGAGATGAAGAGGAATTTCTTCATCCAGAAAATAGTGAGCCTGTGGAATACTCTGCCTTGGGAAACTGTTGAGCCCAAAACATTGAAGACTTTCAAGAAAGATGTCAAAATGGTTCTTATGACTAAAGGGATCTAATGCTGTAAGGAGAAAGTGGGAACAGGGTCTCCCTGAGTTGGATGATCGAGCATGATTATATTGAAAGGTGGAGCAAGCTCGAAGGATCAAATAGCCTATTTCTTCCCTTGTATTCTATATTTCTATGGCATTTAATCTCAGGATAAGGGATTTAAGGCATTTAAGATTGGTATGAAGTGCAATTTCTTCATCAGAGAGCAGGGACTCTGAAATTCTTTCCCCGGAGGGCTGTGGAAACTTGACTATTGATCATATTCAAAACAGAAATCAATATATATCTGGAGACTATAGACATCAAATAATATGGCATCAGTCCAAGTAAGTGACAATGACTTACAAGAACATCTATGATCTAATTGAATGACAAAGCAGGCTTGATAGGGTGAGTGGCTTACTCCTATTCCCATGCCTCTATGATGCCACATCCTGCGAATGAGTAAACTAAAACCTGGTCAATTAGCCCTGATACGTCTCTTCCAGGAAGCTTTCTCTCAACTGGCTTCTAGTTATTAGTGTACTGGTCTGTGGTAAATGTGGTGGATCTTCATTGTCAAATTGCATTATGGTTTTGCCCATTGCTGTGTTGTGCAGAATCCAGAAAACTGCAATGATTCTTCCTGTTGTCAGGGCATTAGAATTATTGTTTGAGGACTCCACAGTTTTATTCCATGCCGGTATCCATATTTTTAATCAGCCTGTTCAGATGTGTAAGGACACACCTCTGGAGCAGGTGGGACTTGAATGCAGGCCTTTCGCTTTGACGTCTGAGCACAGGCACTGCACCATAAGAAAACTTGCAGGCTAATATATCCTGCTGAAATTCTGCTTCATCATATGTATGAGAGTTAAGTAACAGTGCGGTAGGAAATGCTATTTTCTGAGGAGCCATTCATTTTTAAACAAATTTGCTGCTAAAATAATCTGTGGAGTTATTGAAAATCTAGCATTAATGTACATTATCCCTTACTTTGGTCACATACCACTTGAATATTAAGCTCTTCATGCCTCTTTCTTTTTATGAAGTATTATGTACCGTTTATACCAACATGAATTACTAAGTAAGCAATAAGTGGTTGCATGATGCCACAATGCAAAGCAATGGACTAAATCAAAAGGACTGAAAATGATGAACATGGTGGAGCATGTGTAAAGGGTCAGGTGGCCCATTTGACCACCTATTTGGTGTGTTTCTTTTTGTCTCAATCACTTATGTAGGCTCTGATCATGATGATACAATGGTCATGATACTGAATAAGAGCCTAGGAGTTCTGAATTCAAATTCAGTAGGGATCTGGTAAAGTTTATCATAGATCAGGAAATGACAATGGTAGTTTTTGGAATGCCTTAAAAATGTAATTAACCTGGGCAATGAGAGATGAACACTAAATACTGTCTTGTCAGTGTTAGTCACAACCTAATGACACATGAATGAAATACTAACCATCAGTTATGGGAACACTCTTTGAATCCACAGTATGAGATAAAATTAGCAAACATTTCAAAGTCTTACTAAGAGTTACTTAACACATATTTTCTGAAGGCAATGCAATTTTAATCGTGGTGCATAAGACTCTTACAGGTCAGACAAATGTACAACAGGAAGGTGGAATTAGATTAAAAGAAAATGGCTTCTCCCCATTGAAAGTGCAAATCAGCAAACGTGAGGGAAGTCAGCCACAGGCAGTGGCTTAAATTGCATGATTCTCACCAGGAGACTATAGTCACAGATGGTGCTCATGGTGAAGACTATTTCCTTCAGCCTACTTCAAGCTTCTATTCCCATCCAGCCTTCTTTCGTCCCATTCACCTTGTGAGCATTTGTGGTGCAGGCAGTGTAGGACGCTGGGCACATTTCTAATCAGAAACACAGAATTGCTCTTGTGCTTCCTGAACCTGCTCACTTCTCTTAATTGCATTGCAATCATGGAAGCACGTTTTCATTAGATGTTTCCTGGAATATTTGCTGTTGCTGGGGAGATCAGGTTTATGACCTGAAAGTATTCCCAATCTCCAGAACTAATTGGAAACAAGAAAATACAACGCAATCCCAGTCGCCTGTTGTAAGTAAAATCTCTTATCCCCGATATTATCGTTGGTAAGGGCACTGTGACTTACCATTTGTTTCTGAATAGTTTTTTGATTATTTTTGTACAGAACGATTTTGAAGCATAAGTTACTTTTAAGCATTGAATCTTAAGGCAAATTAAATTAAATAGCTTTAAAAAGAAAGACCATACATCCCTTGGAGATTGTATATTTAAGCCTGATATTGATATTGTTGTTCAGGACAAACTGGTTTGATAAGAATGTTTTATCTTATCCCAAGGGATTCCAAGAACCATT
Organism: Ginglymostoma cirratum; assembly: GCA_024137785.1. Classification (NCBI taxonomy): domain Eukaryota; kingdom Metazoa; phylum Chordata; class Chondrichthyes; order Orectolobiformes; family Ginglymostomatidae; genus Ginglymostoma; species Ginglymostoma cirratum. The sequence goes on along the minus strand of JAHRHZ010000248.1, from coordinate 53,337,801 downwards.
CATATCTTGAAGGGATGGAATGTACTTTCCCGTTGAGTTTTCAGGAAGGACACGCACAAACAGATTTGATTCGCAGCACTTTTGACTAAACCTCAGCGTCAGAAATAACCAAATTCCAAGTTAGCATAGGAACAGTAAAGAGTTGAACAAAGACCTCAGTTGGGAATGTGGCAGGATGAAACAAATCATGACATTGACTCTGTTGGGAACCCAGTATAACAGGGCAAATTGACTATGATGGCAATTTCACAGCCTCCACATTGCGACACCATGATGGATAAGTAGAAAACTTTGCTTCTGTGCCTGGGCCAGTTAAGAAAGCTCTTGTTGTCAGAGGGATAACTACTCCATCTGAATATTGGATCCACAGTACTGGCCATTGTTATTGGTAGCCTCTTTGGGGCATGAAGGCTCCAAAATCCAAGGAAACTGCAAGGAGGCTGTCTTCACGTTCAGGATAATGGCTTCTTCACATTGGGGAAGGTAGTGGTGATGGGAAAGGGAATGCCAGCTGCACTGTAAAATGGTGATGATTTTTTTTTAATGTAAATTGCCTGTGGCTGCCCCATCGTGCTTGGTGGCAGCCAAACCACTGGCTTTTCCACTACTGGGAGCACCTTCTCACGATTTAAACCTATCAGTCCTCTCTCTTGCTTTCTTCCCTTTCTCTTCTTGTCTCTTTTGCCTCCCTTTCCATCTCCAGAGAGCTGGTAAAATCCAAGACTGCATGTTAGCTGTCAAGGGAAGCTGGGAAGGTTCTTAAACAGAAGTTGCTGGAAAAGCTCAGCAGGTCTGGCAGCGTCTGTGAAGAAAAAGTCAGAGTTAACATTTTGGGTTCGGTGACTTTTAGACAAATAAAATCTTACAATTGCTCTTAAGTCCTGTGTGATGGTTAATCTTCCCAAATGATTTGAACTAGCTCATTCCTCATCCTTCCAAAATCTGGATCTAATCTGAACTGATGTTTTAGTGTTTGTACTGATTTCTTTTGGGTTGGAACTTAATGCTTATCATGTTGTGATCACTACTTCCAAGTGGTCATTTGTATTTAGATCCTCATCCATTTTACAAACTTAGATATGTTAGACATTGAAAAATTCTTCCCATTAGCAGATTGTGAAATGAGTCGGGGACACAAATTTAAGATTTTAAGCAAGAGAAGCAAAGGGGACTTCATGATACAACAAATGGTAATGAGCTTGAATTTGCAGCCCTTGAAGGTGATCGAAACAGGAATAATCAATGATTTCAAAAGGAAACTGGATAGGTACTTGATGGAAATAAAGCTGGAAGACTACAGGAATTGAATGGCGGAGTGGGAGCTACTGGGTTTCTCTGCAGGGAGCTGATATGGATGCGATGAGCTGAATGGCCTCCTACTGAGCCAGAAATGACTCTACAGTTCTAATATTGAATCCTAAACTTAAAGCATGTGCAACCCACACGCAAACCAATCCGTTTTTCAGGCTGTTAGATGGAGACTATCAGGAGACTTTAACTCTCCTTGATTTATCAGAAATGGGTAGAGACAGTTAAAAGGTAATGGAAAACTGAGATACTGACCTGCAGCCCCAAGCTCACCAACTGCAGTTTAATATTGCAGACAGCAAGGATACTCGTTCAAATCAATGGGGTCATTTTGTATATATGTAGATAGGATTTAATTAGATCATTGGGATCAACTCACATTTTAACATTGGCATGAGGGAAAAATAGTCATGGTTTCCCAGAAATTTGAAACAGGCCAGAGGCTGATCTCCTGGAGAAAAGGTCTATTTGCATAAGAGTTCTAACTGTTTTCACTTTGACCAAACAAGAAGGCATATGTTTGGTCTGCCTCAGAGACTCCTCCACCCACCCAAATCACTTGCCTCGACCCCTCCCAATGCCTCTCTCCCCTCCACTCATTAACTTCACATAACTCATTCCCTGTGCTTACATTCAGCATGGCTGGTAATCTCTGACCTGTCTGACTAATGATGTCCTGACCAATTTGGTTAGGCAGTTGAATGGTGGTGCAGCCTGTCGAGTATTAGTTAGGCTGTTCAGTGTTTGTGTGTGTGTGTGTGTGTGTGTGTGTGTGTGTGTGTGTTTACAGGTAGGGTGGGAAATACTTGTTGGTCTCAGTAGTGACATCTACATCCCACGAAAGAATGAAGAAATGTTTTCCTGTCTGCAACGTAACATTTTCCCAACACATCTTTTAAACTCCAAAGGTTTTGCAACCATTCTGAATACAACATGCATTTAGCTCAAAATGTTCTACTTTATTACTACAGGAGGATACAAACTGCATGAAATCTACTAATGGCGGTCACAATCTTTCCCCAGAGTTGAACATCTAAAACTGAGGGGCATGTAGTTAAGGTTAGAGGTGAAAAGTTCAAAGGAAATGTGAGGGGCAAGTTTTTTACAGAGAGTGGTAGGAGTCTAGAATGCACTAGTGGTGGTGGAGGCAGATACAGTAGGGGCATTTAAGGGATTTTTAGATAAGCACATGAATATGCAAGGATTGGAGGGATATGGATCAATGGCGGGCAGAAGGGATTAGTCTCATTTGGCATCATGTTCAGCACAACACTGTAGGCTGAAAGGCCCATTTCTGTGCTGTACAGTTCTATATGTTCCTTATGTTCTACAATCTGTTATTTCCAATTTTAAAGAAATTGTAGTGGACATTATTATCTTTGAAAATAGATCTTTTCAGCATTGTCACGTAGAAACCCATTTCTTGCAGCAAAAGTTTACAGCCTTTGGATCAGATTTTATTTTAAGGAATCCAATTGTGTACCTTCTGGGAATCATATTGAAGGAACATAAGAGAGACAGGGGACTCTTTAGTTCATGTGAACACCTCATGTGATAGCTTCCGACAATGTTCTGTTTCCTTCTGATTAAAGCAACTGTGAATTCACTCGGAGTTTTCAGTTTAGAAAAACAGATCTGGGAAAATAATTACATGGAATTATCACAACACGTGTTGGGATGCAGCAACAACTTTTGGAAACAGCAGTTCATCAAGCATGGAATCAAACACTCACCAAAACTGTAAATGAGTAATTCATTGATAAAGTGCAGAAAGGATTAGAAATCCAGCTGACTTTTCACAATAGCTCATTTCAGAGAAATCCAATCTTTTGGGTTTCACCATCTTAGGATGAACAAAGACCATGAATTTCTACAAACCCAATATCTTTGACACCCTAATCACAATTAAGAATCTTTAAAAAAGCAAATCATCTGGGTTTAAAGAGAAAACTGGCTAATGTTTTGAAGGTTTATTTTCCCCAGGGTAGGGAGTCCAAAACTAGAGGGCATAGGTTTAAAGTGAGAGGGGAAAGATTTAAAAGTCACCTAAGGACAACGTTTTCATGCAGAAAGTGGTGCGTGTATGGAATGAGCTGCCAGAGGAAGTGATGGAGGCTGGTACAATTGCAACATTTAAAAGGCATCTGGATGGGTATTCAAGTAGGAAGGGTTTAGAAGGATATAGGCCAAATGCTGGCAAATGGGACTAGATTTATTTAGAATATCTGGTTGGCATTGACAAGTTGGACCAAGGGGTCTGTTTCATGCTGTCCATCACTGTTTTCCTGGATACATCCATCGCGATCATTACCAAAGCTTTTTAATTGAATCATTGCGCAATAGATAAGCTTCAGTTGGAGGATTGACTTTAGTCTCCATTACTGCTTATCACATGAGATCTGTCAAAATGATACTTGCAATGCATGTGCAGTAATTTGCACCTACATAGCCAATGTTTGTTTGCAACATTTAACACCTGAGTAGTAGTACTGTCTAAATGCAACTTTTTTACAAATGTCATCTATCTGATGAGATGATGAGTCAAGGCTCCACTGAACTTTTGGGTGGATATAAAAGGCCTTACAGCACCTTCTGAAGAAGAATTGGAAAGTTCTTTCTGTCCCAAATGAAAAATCTTTAATCAAATTCAGTAAAACAGATTATCTGCTCATTATTCCTTTCCTCTCTGTAGGTCTTGCTGACTTGTGCAATTATCTGTTGCATTTTCCTAAATAGCAGCAGTCAAAAGTACTTCATTGGCTGAAAGATGCTTTAAAGGATGGGCTGAGCTCATGAAAATACTCTATAAATGCCTGTTATTTCATTAAGATTTCACAGAAATCTACCTTATGTCACATTTTGTGAAGACGTGTTGCAGAATCATTGCCACTAGCGCTTAGCATTCACCACACAGAGATGGGAGGATTTACAGGCACACCCAGTTGTTGGTTTCCATTTCCTTCTTTCAAATTCTGTAAGTTATTATAATCCAATTAAGGACTATCTGGACTGTGCCAACTATGTGATTGTTGTGCCAATTATGTAAACATTTTAAGCTGCAGTGCTTAAAAAAAGCCACAAGGCAGGTTTTGTGGCCTTTTTTTATTCATAGAAGAAGAGCATTTTTCAATTATTGAAGAAACATGTCTTCTTAGTTTCAAAAGTTAAATTAGGCCCTGACAAGGAGAGTTCTACAAAGGAATTAGCTAATTCAAGATATTACTCTTCAAAGATGAAAGGCAAAGCTTAGTCAGAGGAATCAGGGAAGAGTTTTTGAGAAATAAAGAAATCCTGTCTATTATCTTAAAATCAATGGGATTGCTAACTGTTAATTGAGAAGAATTTTTGATTAATCTATTTTGAAACGTGAGTGTAAAACAGAAACCAGAAAGTTACAAAATGAAAGAAAATGATAAAATATTGACAATGTAAAGTAAAAATAAAAACTGCCAGAGATAGACAACAATTGAGTCACAACACCTCAACTCTAAAGGTAGGAATATAGATTAACATTTTGTGTCAAAAGATTTCTTGTGAAACATTTCACTTCACATATTAACCTTTATTTACATCTTGGATGCTATCCAATTTTCTGCAAATTGCATCACATTTTTGGTTTTGTGTATCACCTTAGCTAAGTCTTCTATGAAATTTCAGCAGAATTCATCACATTAATTCAAAGTCAACTAAAATAGCAATTCAACAGGCACAGAGTTAATCATGTTGATAACAGCTCTTATCAGACTAGATTAAACTTAGGATTTGTGAACTTATCTGTTCTGAAGATGTCATGGTCCAGACTCAAAACATTAAATCTGTTTCTCTCTCCACAGATACTGCCAGACCTACTGAGTTTCTCCAGCATTTGCTGTGTTTGTTTTAAACTTACCAATTGTTTCTCCCAGTCAATTGAAGCACTCACATTTACTACATTCATATTTATTACAATGAAATTTACTGTTTGCAATCCAGTTCACTATCAGTTGAATCAATTTTAATTCAGTGGAAGAACATTCTGCAGTATATTTGAAATGATGCGGATCACTGAATTAACCAAATAAGTATCAAGACATAATGTTGTAAAGATTTATTAATAGGAGCATAGAGTTCAAGAGCAAGGAAGTGATGTTGAACCAAAACAGAAAGCGCTGGATAAACTCAACAGTTCTGGCAGCATCTGTGGAAAGAAATTTCTGTTTTTGTTTCTGATTTCCAGCATCTGCAGTTCTTTATTTTATTTTAATTCAGATGATGTTGAACTTGTATAATTCACTTGTCAGACATCAGGTTGAGTACTGTCATGTGGGCTTTATATTATAAGAATGAATATTTTTGTTTTTTTTAGAAGTACTGTAATGGCTTTGTCAGTGATGTGCATCCTGTTATAACAAGGTGTAGAGCTGGATGAACACAGCTCTACACCTTGTTATCTCAGAATCTCCAGTATCTGCAGTTCCTACTATCTCATGTGCATCCTGTTATTTTACTTTATGGTTCTTAATCAGGAAAACTTTGAATCCAAAAAAATACTTGCAGAAATGTAACTTTGAATGGAATGAAAGACAGCTCAAGCTGTCTGAATCTTACATTTTCAGATTTCATTTTTGGGAGCTATGATATTTTCTTGAATTCATTCATGGGATATGAGCGGTAAGAAAGAGATGGAGGGATAGCTCTTTTATGTCCCGGTGACAAGACTGCAGAGCTTAGATCCAAACCATTGGCTATGGAAGCGATTTGATCCATTTATGACATGCTGCATCCAATATTTAACATGCAAGAAGTCCTGTATTGTAGCTCATTTTTGGAAATGGTAGCTGCTGCCCCTTGAATGCTTTCCTGCACTCTCTTTGAAACAAGGCTGATCTCCCAGCTTGATGATAATGGCAAAATGAGTGGAATACTAGGCCATAAGGGAATAGATTAAGGGTGAAAATAGTTTTGCAGCTGCTGATAGCCCACAAGCTACAGCGCCCTGGTTTGAGATGCTAGATTAGTTCTTAATTTCTCCATTTCACATGGAGGTAGTACCATACAATATAATGGATGACATTGCAGTGAAAAGACAGGAATCATCAGCACTGGGACACTTGAGGTGGTAACCCCTACCAATACTATTGTGGACATCTGCAAGACTGTTGTGGACAGGAGTTAAAATGCTGAGAGTTAACAAAGGTTTTCCCTCTTGTTGGATGTCTCATCATCCACCCCATGGAAACCATAACATTTATGAAGAAATTCAAACTTCCTTTTGGTATCTAAAAAAATTATGTTAAGATTTATTTTTAAAAATATATTTTTACTGCAACAAATTAGTGAGAGCCCTATTCATTAAGAACTATATTTTTTAAGCAACTTATACTTTAGGCTTCAAAAGGTTTTCCCATTTTATACTTATTACCTATCACATTCTCCACAGAACTACAGTCTGTTTATTTTAGCAAACACTCCACAGTTGCTTGTGGCTTTGAAAGGATTCCCATTTTCCTGTTTCACCAAATAGTAACTTAAAGTGGCGATCTCCCTGCACTTTCCACAGTTTTCTAAGAGTTTTAAAAATCCATCACCAGCAGTAAAGGCTGTTCTGATTATTCACTTTCCTCCTTCTAGTCATGCGAGAATAAATTTCCCAGAGTCTGCAGAATGTCGTAATATGTATTTGTGTCAGCATAGACAGGATGGGCCAAATGGCCTCTTCTGTGCTGCATCATTTTTATTGCTCGATGATACGATGATTTTATATATCTCTTCAGCTATAAACTGTTTCCCTCATTAATCAGACTGGCAAAGCCAAGCAATCTCTTCTTTCTTCTTGCTACACTGAAGACCCATTCTCTGTGATGGTTACTGATTTGTAGGAAAACAGGTTACCTGATCTCAGAAATTGCTCCCTCTCCCCTTTTGCTCATGGCAAACAAATGCCAATTAGTTATCTTTCATCCCAGCTACTTTTTTTACTTAGAAGTAAGAAGATAGTTCATGGCACATTTTTTTTATAACTGCAACCAACAATTCCTTTAAAGAGCTTTGAGAGACTCAGAGACTGCTTCTTGTAAATTCAAAGGCAGCTGGCATAGTCTCAAAACACAAATATCTTGTACCTTCTGCTCAGCATTATAATTTAAGCCTTCTTTTGATCTCTAACAGTCAAACCACAGAAACGTCCTGTTAGACAGAGAGCAGAATAGGTCACAAAACCCCCTCTTTTACCATAATCTTATAGATTCAATATGCACTATTCTGATAAATCTTACAATTGTAACACTGACAGATAAGTCCATTAGGAATTGATCCATTCAGTCAGTGATGCTTCTACTGAACCATACTCGGTGGTGGTCATTAAAGTCTCCCACACAGTGTACATTCTGTGTTTTTGTTACCAACAATGTTTATTTCAAGTGGTATTCAGTATGGAGGAATACTGATTCAACAACTGAGGAACATCGTCAGCATGAGGTTTCCTCCTCCATATTGAACCTGATGCCACAATATTCCATGGCTTCTATAGTCAATTTTGAAGATTCCCAGGGCTATTCCCTCCAGACTGTATATTACTGAGCCTATAAAAGTTTGTCAGGATGGTGGGACAGGACAGTGACAGACTTGGCTGTAATATGTGATTTGGTGAATATAGTTATGTCAGGTTGTTGCTTGACTAGTTGGATGGACAGGATGAAGTAGTCCATTTTGGAAGGGAGAACGAAAGAACAGAATGTTATTTAAATAGGAAGAACCTGCAGAGAGCTGCAACACAAAGAGGCTTGTGGCTATTAATGCACAAAACGCAGCCAACCAGCTCACAGCTGCAGCAGGTAATCAGGAAGGCTAATGGAATGTTGGCCCTTATTTCAAAGAGGTTGGAGTATAAGTGTAGGGAAGTCTTACTGCAGCTGTTAGAAGGTGGTGGTGAGACTGCTCCTGTGAACAGCTTTGGTCGCTTATTTAAGGAAAGGTCATTTCATTGGAGGCAGTTCAGAGAATGTTTGCTAGGATGATTCCTGGTATGGATGCATTATCCTATGATCAAACATTAAACATTTTGGGACTCTGGTCACTGGAGTTTGGGAGATTGAGAGATGATCTCATTGAAATGTATAAGATTTTTAAGGAGCTTGACAGAGTAATTGCTGGGAGGATGTTTTCCATCATGGCAGAGTCTAGGACCAGAGGTCATCATCTCAGAATAAAGGGGTGCTAATTTAAGACTGAGATGAGGAGGAATTTCTTTTCTCAGAGGGTTGTCAGTCTTTGGAACTACTTGCCACATAGAGCTGTGGGAGCTGAATCCCTGTGTACAGTGAAGGCCAAGATAGATAGGTCAGTATCGGAATCAAGAGTTATAGGGAAAGGACAGGAAAGTGGATGTGAGGAACACTGGATCAGTTATGATCCTATGGATTGGTGGAGCAGACTTCAGGGGCCAAATGGCCTACTCCCGTTCCTACTTTTTATGGTCTTATAGTCTTCTCCAAATTTTGACACAAGCCTCCAGATATTAATGAGGGGAGTCTTAGCGGGGTTGTTTGAGTTGGAATATTTTTTTTTGGTACCTGGTCATCTTTCCTAGTGGTTTTCCCAGGAAAAAAAACCAAAAAAAAAAGAATTTTCAATTTTTCTCCAGTGGTTTGATATAACATCTTATTGCTATGCTGGACCATTTTAAAAGCCAGTTAAAAGTCAACCAACCACCTAGCTATGGATTGAGAGTTACATATAGGCCAGACCAAAGGATGGTGGATTTTCTTCAACCAGAAAAAGAAATGGGTTTCTCTGAAAGTCTCTAGTTTTATACTCAGACTAGCATTTTATTACACTTACAGATTGATAACAGAGAATGTCAGCAGACTGCCATCTGCAGTAAATATCATGCAACCACAATTGGAAATACAATCCCATGTCAATGTATTTGTGCATATTTGAAGTGGTTCATTGATATTTCAATTATTAATATATTTGAATCCAAATCAAACTGCACAAATTGCTGCATAAACTATCTCAGTGGAAGCTAATGGAGAATCAGCTGTTTTGACAGATCAGTCACATTAAATTGTTTCTTCCAATTAATCACAACCACGACTGAGAACATTTGTGACGAGATCCTTGGACTGGACTATCTCAGCTCATTGAAAGAAGAGGGAAAACCGTTCTCAACATCCATTTTAAACATATTTTTTGATTACCTGGCTTTGGTATTCTATATTTAATATTAGTCTTGAATGAACAAGCATGGGTAATTGTAATTACAGCAACAATTTCACCTTCATGTGATTTATAATAATATGCCAAGTAAAATCACCAATTAAACACTTTGGTGTGAAACATATCAGAAATGAGATAAGTCTCATTTTCAACAAGTTTCATAGAGGATTTCGCTCCATGAGGCCGAGTGAGGTTCCACACGTGATTGTTCCAAACTCACCCGTATTGTGTACCATGCTCCTACGGTGTCCCTGTCAACTGAGTCTGATTCTCCTGCTGACTGTAAGCAGAATGACATTGTTGAAATATCCTGGGATCCTGGCACTGATGCCACCTTGAATGCCAGTCATGCACCCATCTGGAGCTGCCCTGTGTTGTGCAAATATGACGCAGCAGCCACAAATCAATGTTTCTCACAGCACGTAAGTGACATAGCTGTCACTTCCTTGTACATGCAATGGGCTTTCCTGTCCCTGCAAAATTACAGCGCAGGAACAGGCCCTTCGGCCCTCCAAGCCTGTGCCAGTCCAGATCCTCTATCTAAACCTGTCACCTATTCTCCAAGGATCTGTAACCCTCTGCTCCCTGCCCATTCATGTATCTTACGAGATACATCTTTAATGGCGCTATCGTGCCCGCCTCTACCACCTCCGCTGGCAACGCATTCCAAGCACCCACCACCCTCTGCATAAAGAACTGTCCACGCATATCTCCCTTAAACTTCTCCCCTCTCACCTTGAAATCGTGACCCCTGGTAATTGAGTCCCCCACTCTGGGAAAAAGCTTCTTGCTATCCACCCTGTCTATACCTCTCATGATTTTGTAGACCTCAATCAAGTCCCCCCTTAACCTCTGTCTTTCTAATGTAAATAATCCTAATCTACTCAACCTCACTTCATGGCTAGCGCCCTCCATACCAGGCAACATCCTGGTGAATCTCCTCTGCACCCTCTCCAAATCATCCGCATCCTTTTGGTAATGTGGCGACCAGAACTGTACGCAGTATTCCAAATGTGGTCGAACCAAAGTCCTATACAACTGTAACATGACCTGTCAACTCTTGTACTCAACACCCCGTCCAATGAATGAAAGCATGCCATCTGCCTTCTTGACCACTCTATTGGATTGCCACCTTCAGGGTACAATGGACCTGAACACCCAGATCTCTCTGCGCATCAATTTTCCTCAGGGCTTTTCCATTTACCACATAGTTCGCTCTTGAATTGGATCTTCCAAAATGCATCACCTCGCATTTACCTGGATTGAACTCCATCTGCCAAGGACAATGAAAACAAGAAGTGTTGGAGAAACTCAGCAGGTCTGGCAGCATCTGTGGAGGGAGAATTAGAATTAATATTTTGTGTTCCGTATGACTCTTCTTCAGAATAGTTAAGACTCGTCATACTTACCTCACCCCCGGAATTCAACTCTTTTGTCCATGTTCGATCCAAGGCTGTAATGAGATCAGGAGCTGAGTAGCCCTAGCAGAACCCAAACTGGATGGTACTGAACAGGTTATTGCTGAACAGGTGCTGCTTGATAGCACTATTCATGACACCTTCCATCTCTTTACTGATGATCTAGAGTAGACTGATTGGGGGGTAATTCGCTGGTGTGGATTTGGCCTGTTTTTTGTGTACACATGATACCTGATCAAGTTTCTACATTATTGGGTAGATGCCAGTGTTGTAACCGTACTGGAACAGCTTGGCTGGGGACAATGAATGTTCTGTAGCGTTGGTCCTCTGTTGTTGCTAAAGAGTTGTAGGACCCATAACATTTTCAGGTTTTTTTAATTCATTTGTGGGATGTGGGCATCACCTGCTGGCCAGCATTTATTGCCCGTCCCCAGTTGCCCCTTAGAAGGTGGTGGTGAGCTGTCTTCTTTAAACGCTGCTGTCCATCTGCTGTGGGTTGACTCACAATGCCATTAGGAAGGGAATTCCAAGAATTTGACCTAGCGACAGTGAAAGAACAGTGATGTATTTCCAAGTTAGGACGGTTTGTGGCTTAGAGGGGCACTTGAAAGTGGTGGTGTTCCCATACTGTCTGTTGTCGTTGTCCTTCCAGATAGAAGTGGTTGTGGGGTCGAGAGGTGCTGTCTAAGGATCTTTGGTGAATTTCTGGATTACATTTTGTAGATAATACACACTATCCAGTATCCAGTGCCTTTGGCCATTTCTTGATATCACATGGAGTGAAATCATATTACATGTGATGCTGGAAACCATCAGAGGAAGCTGAGATGGACCATCTACTTGGCACTTCTGGCTGATGATTGTTACAGATGCTTCAGCTTTCTCTTTTGCACGGATGTTCTGGGCTCCCTATCATTGAGGATGGAATTACATGTGTGCGTTATCCTTCAGTGAATTATTTAATTGTCCAATCCCATTTATGTCTGGATGTAACAAGAGTGCAGAGCTTAGATTTGATCTGTGGTTGTGGATTCACATACTTCTGTCCATTGTTTGCTATTGATGCTGTTTGACATGCTAGTAGCTTAAGTCCGCTTGAACTCTTTATTGAACCATAATTGGTCTCCTGGCTTGATGGTAATGATAGAGTGGGGGATATACCAGGCCGTGAGATTGCAGATTATGTTGGAGTACAATTTTGCTGATGGTCCACGTTGCCTCATGCATGCCCAGTCTTGAGGTTTTAGATCTGTTCAAAATCCACTGTGTTTAGCATGGTGATTGCGACACACATCATAATTCACAATATGAAGGACTGTGCAGTGGTCAGCCTTATTGATATTCTCATGGACTGATGTCTCTGCGCAGGCAGATTGGTGAGGATGAGGTCAAGTATGTTTTTCCTTCAGTTTGGCTCCCTCATCACCTGCCACAGGCTCAATTTAGCAGCAATATCCTTTAGAACACCACCAGCTCTAGTAGGAGTGCTGCTGCAAAGCTTTAGGTGAAGACAAGCGAGATCCCTTATAGTCTGAAATGGGGCAATTTATAATGAAGAATAAGGAAATTGCTGAGCAATTAAACAACTCCTTTAGTCTGTCTTCATAGAAGAAGCCACAAATAAATTTCCAGAAACTTGAGCGAACTAAGTGTCAAATAGAAAGGAGGAATTGAAGGTGATTAATATTCAGTAAAAACAATGCTGGAGAAATTAATAAGACTGACATCTAAATTTCCAAGGCCAGAAAATCTATATCTTAGGTTACTAAAGGAGGTGGCTTTTGGAAATAGTAGATGTCACCTTCCAGGCTGGAGGATGTCTATTGGAATCCCACTATTTAAAGAAGGTGAGAAAATAGGTAATTACAGATTGGCTAGTCTAATAGGGAAAATTGGAGTCTATTATAAAAGAAGTGATAATGTATGCTTCGAAAGTGCCAATAGAATTACTCAATGCATTGACTTATGAAAGGGAAGCCATGTTTGACATTTCTACCGAATTTTTTGAGGATATAACTAGTAGAATAGATGAGGAAGAGTTAATAAGTGTGGTGTGTTTGGATTTTGAAAACATTTTGATAAAGTCTCACGTAAGAGGTTTGTGCACAAAACCAAAGTGTATGGGATTGGCAGTAATATATCGGCATGGATTGAGAATTGGTTTTCAGATAGGAAACTGAGGGTTTCCATAAATGAGTCTTTTTCAGAGTGGAAGGTGGTGACAGGCTTCAGGACTAGAGCCATTGGTACTTGGTGTCCTGCTACTCATACTATATACTAATCGCTGGGAAATCAAGTGTATTATACCCAGTTTTGCTAATGACAAAAAAACGAGGTGGATCTTTGCGATAAGGAGAAGGAAAAAAGTTCAGTTTGATTTATAAATGTTGAGAGAGTGGCAGATGCATGGTAAATGCAACATAGAATGGATAAGTGTGAAGTTGTCTTGTTTGGTAGGCAAAACTGATTGCCAGAGTATAATTTAATTTTGATTGTTTATACATGGATGTCCCGTACACAGGTCACTGAAAGCAAGCATTCCAGTACATCTATGTATGTTAGCCTTCATTGCAAGAGATTTTGAGTACAGATCAAGGAATTCTTATGGAGCTTGACAGGACCTTGGTGAGACCACACTCTCGTGTACAGTGTGCTGTTTTGGTTTCTTTACATAAGACAAGATAAATTTATCAGCGATGGCGTGCAACAGACTGATTTCTGGGATGGGAGGTTTGTTATATAAGAAGGATTAGATTGAATGTGCCTGTTTTCGCTGGAGTTTTTAAGATAGACAGGTGTTTTCACTGAAACATATAAAATTCTTTCAGGGTTGGACAATGAGAAAGTGATTATGCTTCCCCAGCCAGGGCATCCAGACCAAGGCTTTATGGATACAGAGTAGTCCATTTTGGGCTAAGGTCAGGAGAAATTTCATCTCTCAGAGGATGGTGACCCTGTGGAATTTTCTACCACAGAAGGCTATGGAGGCCAATTCATGGAATACATTTTAGAAATGAAAAAGTGAATTTCTAGGGGCCAAAGGTGAGTCAGTGTTTGAGAAAAGAGTGGGAGTATGTCAGTGAGATAGACGTTCATCCATGATCAAGTTAAATGGTTGAGTGCTTCTATTTTCTATATTTTATCCACAATACCATCATGTTTCACAACATTCAGTGCACTACAGCCCATTAGTCAGCAAGCAGTAATCTTTAGCAATCATTTCTCATGGGTAGTGGAGAAGGCCTAGTGATTATTATTAGACTATTAATCCAGAGACCCAGGTAGTGTCTTAGGGACATGACTTTGAATACTGCTACAGTAGATGGTGGAATTTGAATTCAATTAAAACATCAGGAATTAAGAGTCTAATGATGACCATGAATCCAATGTTGATTGTTGGAAAAATCTATTGACCATCTGGCCTACATGTGACTCCAGACCCACAACAATATGTTTGACTCTTAAACTGCCCTCTGGGCAATTAGGGGTGGGCAATAAATGCTGGCCTAGCCAGCAATGCCCTCATCTGTGAAAGAATTTTTTAAAAATTAACATTCAGATGTTCCAGCTTTCGCAGATACTCTGCACAATGCTGGAAGCTTCCCACAGCATTCACATGCTTCCAGTTATTTACAGACATGAGACACGTCACCCCAGTATTTTGGAACACACTCACTGACAATCTACCTTCTTAGGACAAAGTGACACAGAACAGGAGGGAACAACAGAACAACAATTGTAGACTTGTATCCCCTGAGCTCATTGGAAGAGACAGTTCTCCATATTATTTGGTGACTGTGGCTGAAGCTGTTGCAACCAGCCAGTGTCATTATGAATATTCAGAATGATGATACATTCCTACCTTAATTCTCCTTTCACTACATTTGTTCTGCTATCAAGGAAATAATACGAGCCGTTGATGGTCTGATCCTCTATCTCATCCCTTCAATCCTCACCCCAACCCTGTCCATCTATATTTTTATCTTCAGAACTATGGATCTAATGCCTGGCTAAGCAATGCAAGCTCACAGTGAGAGTTGAAAGAAGAACACATTGGTGAATAAGCGGCAACAGTCTGATATTCACAACTACCAGCTGAAATACTGGAATTGAATGTTCTTAAGTGTGTAGCATAAATATGGATTCAAATCATGGTGAGCCACTGGGAGATGGATGGAATGGCTTGAGCTGGGTGGCAGTGCTGATCTGTATGATTGTCAGTTCTTGTAGAATGTAACAAACAATACCGATATAGACCCACACTCTGGTATTATTAGGTTTCATCCTAGTGATCTGAACAGTGGAACTATTGTTGGACAGTGCTGATTTTTTTTTCATGATGTTCCTTGTCACAGTATGTATATCAATTTATGCGTGCAGTTCACATGCATTTGAATGGCAAAGACATGTTTGCAGACAGTCATCCAGGTCAGTAACTAAACTGTCTCTGATTTATCCTGGCGGTTGAAATATGGCAGGAAAGGTGGAATGGTGTGGAATGAAAGCAGATTGGCCATAACTAGGATTATGGACATTCGATGGCATGATGCTGTGTGCATGATTGCACAGAAATTCATGTTAAGGGACATATGAACACAGAAAATAGGAACAGGATTAATCCACTCAGGATTAATTAACATTACTAATTCAATAACGTTAATGCTGATCTGATTACTCCACGTCCCACTTAACCATGTAACATTTTACTGCCCTGCTTATCAAGAACCTGTCTACCTCTGCTGCAAAAGTATTGAATATTTTGAGTGTACTATAGATTCCTAACAATCAGGGAGAGATAGAAAGACAGACATGCACAAAAAATTCACAAAAGTCTAAAAACAAAATGATGGTAACAGCCAGGGGTTTTAACTTCCCCAATATTAACTATGATAGACAAGGCATGAAAGGCTTAGATGGGTTCATGTCTTAAAATATGTCCAGGAGAGCTTTTTAAGCCAGTGCCTAGAAAGTCCTATAAGAAAGGGGACAGCGCTAGATGTAATTTTCGGGAGATAAGTGGGAAAGGTATCAGTGGGGAAGCATTTCGGTGATAGTGACCATAACTCAGTAAAAAGGATAAAGATGGACTGGAAATAAAGTTTCTGAATTGGGAGAAAGCTGGTTTTAATATAAGACAGAATCTGGTCAAAGTGGACTGGGGGCAGCTACTTGTAGGAAAATCTATATCAGAGAGCAGAGGGATACTTTTGAGTGCAGAGCTAACATTTTCCTGTAAAGGTGAAGCATTGGACCAGAATACTCTAGATGTCAGAAAATGTGCAGAATTGGAAATGAATATAAAGGCTCAATGAAGGCTCAAAACACTGAAGCCGTAAAGGAATATAGAAAGTTAACGGGGTCACTCAACATAAAATTAAACAAAATAGGAAAGTAGAGAAGGAACATGATGAAACACTGGTTGATAAAATAAAGGGAAATCCAAAGGCATTTTATAAGTTCATTAAGGGCAAGAGGATAACAAGGGAAAGAGTAGGGCCCATTATGGACTTAAGAGGCAAATTGTGGGATGAGCAAAAATCCTTGATGAGATTGTAAATGGGTACTTTGTACTGTATTCACAACAGAGAAAGACGATGTAAATCATAGGGAGTTTGCAAAGAAGATTCACCAGGATATTGCCTGGATTGGAGTTATACAGCTATGAAAAGAGACTAGATATGTTGGAGTTGATTTCCTTAGAGCAGAGAAGACCGAGAGGGCCCCTGATTAGAACAGCAAAGAGAACAAAGAAAACTTACAGCCCAGGAACAGGCCCTTCGGCCCTCCAAGCCTGTGCCGATCCAAATCCACTGTCTAAACCTATCGCCCAATTCCTAAGGATCTGTATCCCTCTGCTCCCCACCTACTCATGCATCTGTCCAGACGCACCTTAAATGAATCTACCGTGCCTGCCTCTACTACCTCTGCTGGCAACGCGTTCCAGGCACCCACCACCCTCTGTGTAAAGTACTTTCCGCGTGTATCCCCCTTAAACTTTTTTCCTCTCACCTTGAACGCGTGACCCCTTGTTATTGAATCCCTCACCCTGGGAAAAAGCTTATCTCTATCAACCCTGTCCATACCTTTCATGATTTTGAAGACCTCAATCAGGTCCCCCCTCAATCTCCTTTTTTCTAATGAAAACAATCCTAACCTACTCAATCTCTCTTCATACCTAGGAAGAGATTGAGATGTATAAAATTATGAAGGGCATAGATAGAGTAGATAGAAAGAAACTTAGTGGAGAGGTTAATAATCAGGGGACATAGATTGAAGGTAAAGGTTTAAAGGAGGTTTATGGAAGAAGTTTTATTTCACCCAGAGCATAGTGAGTGTTTGGAAATCACTACCTGAAAGGGTGGTAGAGGTGGGAACCATCGCCATCCAAATAAATGTTATTTAGATGACTACTTAAAGTGCCACAGAATACAAGACAATGGGCCAATTGCTGTAAAATTGGACTAGAGTAGATGGATGCTCGCTGATTAGTGTATAAAATTGAATAATAAATATACCTTAGCAAATAACATAATAAATAATATATATAAAACTTTATGTTAAAGGACTTTGTTTTCATTGCCTTTGATTTGATTTATTTTGATTTAGTCACATGTACCTAAGTACAGTAAAAAGTTTTGTTTTGCGAGCAGTACATGCAGATCATGGCAAACAAGGACATAGAGATCAAAGGGTGCATTGACAGTGCAAGGCATACCATGTTACGATTACATAGGAGGTGCACAAAGCAAGATCAACATTAGCAAGTTAACATTATTTAAAGTTAGCGAGGTCCATTCAGCAGTCTAGTAACAGCAGGGAAGAAGATATTCTTGAACCTGTTGGTGCATGTATTCAAGCTTCTGTATCTTCTGCTTGTTGGAAGAGGTTGAAAGAGTGCATTACCACACTGGGAGGGGTCTTTGATGATGTTGGCAGCCTTTCTGCAGCAATGAGAAGTGTAAAGTCCATAGATGGAAGGTTGTCTACTGTGATGGTCTGAGCTGTAGACACAACTTTCTGTAGTTTTGTACGGTTCTGGTCAGAGCAGTTGTCATAACACGCCATTATGCACCCAGATAGAATGCTTTCTATAGTGCATCTGTAGAAGTTGGTGAGGATCCTTATGGACACGCCAAATTTCCTAAGCTTCTTGAGGAAGAAAAGGCATTATTGTGCCTTCTTGACTATCACATCTATGTGGGAGATCCAGGACAGATTGATGGTTATCATCACCCCTGGGAAGTTGACGCTCTCAATTCTCTCCACCTCAGCTCTGTTGATGTGGATGGGGGTGTGTCCTCCTCCTTTCTTCCTGATGGCAATGATCAGTTCTTTTGTTTTGCTAACATTGCGAGAGAGATTGTTATCATTGCACCATGACACCAAGCACTCTAACTCCTTCCTGTATATTGACTCATCATTGTCTGATATCCAGCCCACCACGGTGGTGTTATCAGCAAACTTGTAGATGGCATTCATTTGGAATTTGGCTACACAGTAGTGGTGTATAGGGAGCACAGTCGGGGGCTGAGAACTCATCCTTGTGGGGCGCCAGAGTTGGGGATTATCATGGACGTGCTGTTGTCTAGTTTTCTATCTTCACTGATTGTGGCCTGTGGGTCAGGAAGCTAAGGATCCAGTTGCAGAGGGTGGAACCAAGACCTAAATCTCGTAGTTTTGAGATTAGTTTGTGAGGGATTATGGTGCTGAAGGTGGAGCTGGAGCCAATGATTAGGAGCCTGATGTCGATGTTCTTTTATCCAGATGTTCCAAGGATGAGGGCAGAGCTATGGAAATGGCATCTGCTGTGGACCTGTTTTGCTGGTAGGTGAATTGCAGAGGATTGAGGCAGGCTGGGAGGCTGGAGTTGATGTGGACCATGACCAGCCTGTCGAAGCACTTCATGATTATAGAGTTCAGAGCCGCTGGGTGGTAGTCGTTGAGGCATGTGTTTTATTTGGTACTGGGATGATAGCAGGTGAAGCAGGTGTGGGGACTTTGGCTTGTAGGAGGGAAAGGATGAAGATTTCAATGAATACCTCTACCAGCTGGTCCGCACAGGATCTAACTGGACCTTCACTGACCTTTGGTTGAGCATCTCAAGTCTGAAGTTCTCATCCCAGTTGCTAAATGCTTCCAATACTTTCAGCCCAGCCATTTCTTTGTAACTTCCTCCAATGTTCAAAGATCTCTGCACTCCTTCCATTCTGCTTGTTGCGAACATATGAAGAAAATCATTTGGAGCTGGAGTAGGATATTTAACCCCTCTGCCATTTAGTATGATCTTGCTGGCCTGATTGTGGCTTCAAATCCAGGTATTCCTTAACTGCACCTTCATGCCTTTCCCCATAACTCTGGAATTGCTAACTGTCTATCCTAGCTTTGAATGTTCTTATGGCTCAGACCCGACAGCCCTCTGTGGTACCCCCTGAGAGAAGAAAATTCTGTTCATCTCTGTTTTAAATATTCGACAGCTTATTGTGAGATTATGAGATAACAAGCATGGGGCTGGCTGAACACAGCAGGCAAGCAGCATCATAGGAGCAGGAAAACTTGACGTTTCGGGCCTAAACCCTTCATCAGAAATGGGGGAGGGTAAGAGGGTTCTGAAGTAAATAGGGAGAGAGGGGGAGGTGGATAGAGGATGGATAGAGGAGAGGATAGGTGGAGAGGAGGCAGACAAGTCGAAGAGGCGGGGATGGAGCCAGTAAAGGTGAATGTAGGTAGGGGGATAGTGAGGAGATAGGTCAGTCCAGGGAGGACGGACAGGTCAAGGGAACGGGATGATGTTAGTAGATAGGAGATGGGGGTCTCTACATCGGGGAAACCAAGTGGAAGCTTGGGGACCGCTTTGCAGAACACCTGCGCTCAGTTCGCAACAAACAACTGCACCTCCCAGTCGCGAACCATTTCAACTCCCCCTCCCATTCCTCAGATGACATGTCCATCCTGGGCCTCCTGCAATGCCACAGTGATGCCACCCGAAGGCTGCAGGAACAGCAAATCATATTCAGCCTGGGAACCCTGCAGCCCAATGGCATCAATGTGGATTTCACAAGCTTCAAAATCTCCCCTCCCCCAACCGCATCCCAAAACCAGCCCAGCTCATCTCCACCTCCCTAACCTGTTTTTCCTCTCACCTATCCCCTCCTCCCACCTCAAGCCACACCCCCATCTCCTATCTACTAACATGATCCCATTCCCTTGACCTGTCCGTCCTCCCTGGACTGACCTATCTCCTCCCTAACTCCCCACCTACACTCACCTTTACTGGCTCCATCCCCTCCTCTTCGACTTGTCTGCCTCCTCTCCACCTATCCTCTCCTCTATCCAGCCTCTATCCGCCTCCCCCTCTCACCCTATTTATTTCAGAACCCTCTTCCCCTCCGCCATTTCTGATGAAGGGTTTAGGCCCGAAACGTCAAGTTTTCCTGCTCCTATGATGCTGCTTGACCTGCTGTGTTCATCCAGCCCCATGCTTGTTATCTCGGATTCTCCAGCGTCTGCAGTACCTTTTATCACTGATACAATTGTGAGATTATGTCCTCTTTTCCACAAGAGGAAACATTCTTTCTGCATCAACACTGTCAAGTACCTTAAGAATTTTATATGTTTTAATGAGGTCACATCTCATTCTTGTATTCTTCAACAAGAGCCAGCCCAACCTACTGAACCTTTCCTCATACAACCAGTATCAGCCCAGTGAACCTTCTATGGTCTACCTCCAATGACCATATATCTCTGCTTGGATAAGAGCCCTAAAATTATTCACAGTATTCTAGCTTCGGTCTCACTAGTACTCTGTATCATTTTAACAAATCCTACCTATTTTTATGAACTATAACAGAAGTTGCTGGAAAATTTCAGCAGGTCTGGCGGCATCTGTGAATAAAAATCAGAGTTAATGTTTCGGGTCCAGTGACCCTTCCCCAGAACTGATGGTAGCTAGGAAAATGTCAGTTTATATGCAGAAGATAGGTGGGGGAGCGGGTAGGGAGTAAATGTTAGGTGTGGATAAAGCCCAAAAAAAGAGAAGAACAGTTGGACAGACAAAGCAGTGGATAACAATCTATCTAGGAGGGTGAATAGCTGTTAATGGGGACTGTTGGTGAATAACAATAGGTAGTGTATAATGGTAGACTTTATGATATCAGGGCCTGGTATGTGGGGTGGGAGGCTGGAACATTGGAGAGTTCAGGCACTAAAATATTGAACTCGATATTGAATCTGGAGGGCTGCAGGGTCCCCAAGCAGAAATGAGATGTTGTTCTTCCAGCTTGCACTGAGCTTCACTGAAACACTGCATCCGGAATTAAGGGTCTAATGATGACCATGAATCCATTGCTGGTTGTCAGGAAAAACCGATCTGGTTCATTAATGTCCTTTAGGGAAGGAAGCTGCCATCCTTACCTGGTCTGGCCTACATGTGACTCCGGATCTGCAGCAATGTGGTTGACTCATAACTGGCCTCTGGGTAATTAGGGATGGGTAATAAATGTTGGCCTAAACCTGCGATGCCCTCATCCCATGAATGAATTTTTAAAAAAAAGTTATCCATGACAGACTTTAAACTAACTGGCTTAAACCTGCTCTCTGTCTTCATTCTTTCTCAAAGAGATAAGTGGCATTTGCTATTTTCCAATCTAATGGGAACTTCCTAGAATCAAGGAGATTTTGGCAAATTAATACTAATGCATTTAGTTTTTTTATATAATTCATTCACAGGATCTGGGTAGGCCAGCACTTGCTGCCCACGTCTAACTACTTAGAGGGTGGTTAAGATTCAACCACATAAAAATAGCCAATGTTGTTCCTTTGTTTAAGAAAGGTGGCAAGGATAATCCAGCTAATTACAGGCCGGTGACCATTATGTCAGAGGTAGGGAAATTATTGGGGAGAATTCTTTGAGACAGGATTTACTCCCACTTGGAAATCAGTGGCGTATTAGCGAGAGGCAACATGGTTTTGTGAAGGGGAGGTCGTGTCTCACTAACTTGGTTGAGTTTTTTGAGGAAGTGACAAAGGTGATCGATGAGGGTAGGGCAGTGGATGTTGTCTCCATGGGCTTCACTAAGGCCTTTGACAAAGTCCCTCATGGCAGGCTGATACAGAAGGTAAAGTCGCACAGGGTCATAGGTGAGCTTGCAAGATGCATAAAAACTGACTCGGTCATAGAAGACAGAGGGTAGCAGTGGAAGGGTGTGTTTCTG
This sequence comes from Ginglymostoma cirratum, assembly GCA_024137785.1. NCBI lineage: Eukaryota > Metazoa > Chordata > Chondrichthyes > Orectolobiformes > Ginglymostomatidae > Ginglymostoma > Ginglymostoma cirratum. Next base: position 53,315,666 of record JAHRHZ010000248.1, on the reverse strand, counting down.
AAAGGAGGGCTGTGACTAGTGGCATTCCTCAGGGATCAGTGTAGGAACCTTTGCTATTTGTTATATATATAAATGATTTGGAGGAAAATGTAACTAGTCTGATTAGTAAGTTTGCCGATGACGCAAAGGTTAGTGGAATTGCAGAGAGTGAAGAGGACCGTCAAAGGATATAGCTGGACATAGATTGGTCGGTGACTTGGGCAGAGAGAGGGCAGATGGAGTTTAATCTGGAAAAATGTGAGGTAATGGATTTTGGAAGGTTTAATCCGGATGGAAAGTATACAGTAAATGGCAGAACACTTAAGAGTACTGATAGGCAGAGGGATCTAGGTGTATAGGTACACAGGTCACAAAACGCAGGTGGAGAAGGTATACAGGGTATACAAGGCATATGGCATGCTCACCTTCATCGGCCAGGGCATTGAGTTCAAAAGTTGGCAGGTAATGTTGCAGCTTTATAGAACCTTAGTTAGGCCGCATTTGGAATATTGTGTTCAATTCTGGTCGCCACACTACCAGAAGGATGTGGTGGCTTTGGAGAGGATACAGGGAAGATATACCAGGATGTTGCCTGGTATGGAGGGCATTAGCTATGAGGAGACGTTGGAGAAACTTGGATTGTTCTCACTGGAATGACAGAAGTTGAGGGGCGACCTGATAGAGGTCGACAATATTAAGAAGGGCATGGACAGACAGATACAGACATGGAAAGCCCTAGCTCCCTCAACCTTTCCTCATAAGACCTGCCCTCCAGTCCAGGCAACATCCTGTAAATCTCCTCTACACCCTCTCTAAAGCTTCCACATCTTTCCTATAATGAGGTGACCTGAACTGAACATAATATTCCAAGCATGGTCTAACCAGGGTTTTATAGAGCTGCAGCATAACCTCGCGGCTCTTAAACTCAATTCCCCTGCCAATGAAAGTCAACACATCATATGCCTTCTTTGCAACCCTATCAACTTGCGTAGCAACTTTGAGGGATCTATGGGCGTGGACTCCAAGATCCCTCTGTTCCTCCACACTGCCAAGAATCCTGCCATTAACTCTGTATTCTGCATTCAAATTTGACCTTCCAACTTGAATCACTTCACACTTTTCTGGGTTGAATTCCATCTGCCACTTCTTTGGCCAGCTCTGCATCCTGTCAAGTGATGTACGAGGCAAGTTTTTTACACAGAGGGTGATGGGTGCCTGGAACTCGCTGCCGGGGGAGGTAGTGGAAGCAGACACGATAGTGACTTTAAAGGGTGTCTTGACAAATACATGAATAGGATGGGAATAGAGGGATACGGTCCCCAGAAGGATAGGGGGTTTTAGTTGTGAAGGGCATCATGTCAGTGCAGGCTTGGAGGGCCGAAGGGCCTTTTCCTGTGCTGTAATTTTCTTTTTTCTTTGTTCTTTGTTCACATTGCTGTAGGTCTGGTGTCATCAGACCAGATAAAGACAAAAATTTCCTCCCCTAAAGGATATTGGCAAACAGTCAGCAATGGTCATCATCAGACCCTTAATGTTTTATGAATTCAAATGCCACCATCTGCCATGGTGAGATTTGAACCTTAGTCCCCAGAACATTGTCTGGGACTCTAGATTAACAGATTAGCAATAAGACCATGAGGCCATCACCTACCCTTCAGAGGCCAATTTGTTTAACGTCTAGGGATAAAGTCCAAGAGCGCCAAGGGAATTGCTAATTGTAACCGCTTTATATTTCTTACCCCTTTTTAACATCCCTATTCTTAATTATTTCTGGGATGTTATTTGTATCTTCTTATGTTGAAGGCAGGTGCAAAATACCATTTCAATTCATCTGCTATTTGTTTATTTTTCATTATTAGTTCCCGAGATTCCCCAGTTGAGGATCAACATTCAGTTTACTTACTATTTTCCTTTTAAATACATATAGAAACTGACACGATCTGTTGTTACATTTCTAGCTCGCTATCTCCCATGGTCTAATTTCTCCCCCATTAAAATTTTCATCATTCTTTGCTGTTCTTCATATTCTGTTCGCCCACTTTGTTTTATCGTTCAGTTTTATACTGTCTTTAACTTTCTTAGTTAGCCACAAATGATATTTCCTTCTCTTCGAATCTTTCTTTCCCACTAGAATGTATATTTTCTGAGTATTCGGAAAATATCTCAGATCATCATCACCTTCTCAAGGGCTATAAATGTGAGCCCAATAATGCCCAGATCTTGGTTTCCATTGTTCTCTGTAGCTGATAGCTGCCAACTGCTGTTTAAAAAGCCTGGCATTATATCTCTGCTGACCTTTCTCTTAACTTAGTATCCCAGTTCACTTTACCTAAATGTATCTTTCCACTTTTATCAAGTTTTGATCAATCCACCATTTGGTGGCAAATTTTCAGCTCCCAAGGCCCTAATCATTGGAATTTTGTCTGTAAACCTTTTCACATCTATACCTATCTTTCTGTATTTAAGATGTCCCTTAAAATTTTCCACTTTCAGAAGTCCTAATGTCTCCTCTTGTGATTTGGTGTCAGATTTTGTTTGATGATGTCTATGAAGCTGTTTTAGATGTTTTGTTCCTTTAACAGCACTATAGTGTTTTTTTTTTGCTAATGGGAAGACTTTGTGCATATCCAAAACTGTCAGAATCTTAGATAATAGGAACTGCAGATGCTGGAGAATCCGAGATAACAAGGTGTGG
>JAHRHZ010000248.1:53289922-53307992 GCA_024137785.1 Ginglymostoma cirratum | reverse complement strand
CCTGCTGTGTTCATCCAGCCCCATGCTTGTTATCTCGGATTCTCCAGCATCTGCAGTACCTTTTATCTCTTGTACAAAAGTATCTGGTTTTGACACGATTTGATTGTATTTTGTGTGATTTTAAACAATTATAGCTGAAAGGAAATAAATGTTAATTGCTGGTCTCAAGTCTGATGACCTAACTATTTTCAGCGTAAATAGACCGAAACAAAGATAGCGTTCAGATATAACAAACATATATTGGAACTGCAAATTAAAATGCATTGGTGTGTATGCTTTACTTTATTATTCCTTCAGATAAAGATTTAGGAAACAAAAGCAGAAGTTGCTGGTAAAGCTCAGCAGGTCTGGCAGCAACTATGAAGAGAAATCAGAGTTAACATTTTGGGTCTGGTGACCCTTCCTGAGCTTTTCCAGCAATTTCTGTTTTTGTTTCTGATTTACAGCATTCACAGTTCTTTTGGTTTTCATAAAGATTTAAGAAAACCTGGGTTATTTTTTCAAAGTTGTAACATGCTGTGTTGCAGTTTAGAATTGTTACATATCTGACAATGAAAGTTTTCACAGGCTTAGTGGGTGAAAGGGCTGAGAGTCATATGGATGTACAACACAGAAACAGACCCTTTGGTCCAACTCATCCATGCTGATCAGATATTCTACATTAATCTAGGCCCATTTGCCATCATTTGGCCCATATCCCTCTAAACCTTTCCTATTCATATACCCATCCAGATTTGGAAGTTCAAGTCTCAGCGATGTTTTTTGCAACTCGTTTGCTTTACAATGCGCAATAGTCATAGAATCCCTACAGTGTGGCAACAGGCCCTTTGGGGCCCTCTACACACCCCTGAACACTATAGGCAATTTAGCATGGCCAATCCACCTAGCCTGCACATCTTTGGACAGTGGGAGGAAACCGGAGCACCCGGAGGCAACCCGCACAGACATGGGGAGAACGTGCATACTCCACACAGACAGTCACCTGAGGGTGGAATTGAACCCGAGTCCTTCACGCTGTGAGGCAGCAGTGCTAACCACTGGGCCACCATGCCACCCCTTTTTCACCTTTAGTGTGGGTACAATCTTGCACTAATTGAGGTTACCATGAAAACTGTGCTTTTTCAATCTTTCTCCTCACCTGAGAGGTGGTGACCTTTGGGTTAAACTCAACACCAGTCAGCTCTCTGTAGTGAGCCTCTGAGACAGTGGTGACTGTCACTTATACAGGCTAAACAATAAAAGGGTTTCATTGATAAGTCTAACGCTTCAATTCTTGCATGTACATTGACAATAAAAATACTCAGTCCTTTCAGCAAATATTAAGCATAACTTCATCAGCACAAATTTTCATTCACACAGAATTATTAAAACAGAAAACATGCTCCAAGGAACTTCACAAAAAGATGATCAGACTTAAATGAGCCTTGATCTAATGAAGGAGATAATATGTGGGTTGACAATACCTTTGCCTAAGACATTGGTTTTCAAAGTCTAGCCAATACCAGGCATGACCTACTGAAGTGGGATAAAGTGAAGTTCAGAGAGGAATTCCAGAAGAGGCTATAATTGGAGCAATGGAAACTTCTGGAGAGTGACAGTTTCTCCAATGTGATGGATACATGCCCCTCATAATTATCCCACAATATAACTTGATCTAAATATTGCCTTATATTCAGCAAAATTACTTGTTTTAATTGAGAACAGAGTTACATTGTATGTTCATTATCCTCTGCAGAATTCAAACTTATCAGGGCTAGATTTTCATTAATGAACTAGGTAGCTTGAGTGGAAAATTTCTCCCCCCAAAGGCAGTTCAGTGGTGGTCAAGTATGTTGGCAAATACTGAGGCAGGTTAATGAGTAGGTCTGCCTGCCAGAGCCTTCGGACTGGTTTTATAGTAGTTTATTTGATATAGTTAGCACTTATACCGCATTCCTCACCTCCTCCTTATGCCCTTTTCATGCGACTTCACATTGTCAAGCATCCCTGTGCCAGTTTGTATCACATGCTACTTCAGACCCTTCAATGTCACTGGCATAACTGCTGTCTCAGTATCCATTATGTAGTGGTAGTGGTCATAGGTTTGGAAGCTGCTGTCCAATCAACCTTAGGGAATTCCACAGTACATCTTGCAGATCTGACACACAGCTGCTACTGAATTTCAGTGATGGAAGGAGTGAATATTTGTGGATGTGCTGCTGGTCAGGCAGGCTGCTTGTCCTGAATGGTGCTAAGCTACTTCAGTGTTGTTGGAGCTGTACCCATCCAGACAATCATCAGTGAACATCTCCACTTCTGACCTTGTGGTGGAGGGAAGGTCATTGATGAAGCAGCTGAAGATGGTTGGGCCTAGGGCACTACCCTGAGGACCTCCTACAAAGACATCCTGGAGATAGATGACTGACCTCCAACAACCATAACTATCTTCCTATGTGCAAGGTATGACTCCAACTAGTGGAGAGATTTTCCCCTGATTCCCATTGGCTCGGGTTTTGCTTGGGTTCCTTGATGCTACACCCACTCAAGTGCAGACTTGATGTCAAGGGCTGTCATTCATCTCTGGAAGTCAGCTCTTTTATCCACATTTGGATCCCAATCTGGGGGTCAGTTAATAGGTTATTACTGAACAGGTAGTATTTGCTAACATTGTTGATATACCTTCCATCATTTTACTGATGATTGAGATAAGACTAACGGGCAGCAATTAGCCCGTTTGGATTTGACCTGCTTTTTGTGTACAAGACATACATAGACAATTTTCCACATTGCTGGCTAGATGCCAGTGCTGTAGCTGCACAGGAAGGTCTTGGTTAGGGTGCAATAAGTCTGGAACACAACTATTGCCAGAATGTTGTCAGGGCCCATAACCTTTGTAGTATCCAAACCCTTCAACTATTTCTTGATGTCATGTAGAGTGACTCAAATTGGCTGAAGACTGGCATCTCAGATCCTGGAGACCTTTGGAGGAGGCCGAGTTGTATCGTCCACTTGGCACTTCAGGTTAAAAATTGTTGCATGTGCTTCAGCCATGTCTTTTTCACTGATGTGCTGAGTTCCCATTATTAAGGATGAGGGGAGGGTTAAGAAGCTTCCCCTGCTGTGAGTTAGAATACAATCTCAATATGTGAAAGCAGGTCATTCAGACAATATCAACTCTCTGAAGACCATCCCACCCAACCCCTGTAACCCCACATTTCCCATGCCTCACACATCTTTGCACGATGGGAGGAAACCCACACAGACACAGGGAGAATGTGCAAACTCCACACAGACAGTTGCCTGAGGTTGGAATTGAACCTGGGTCCCTTGTTGTTTGGTTGTCCACTATCTTCATGAATAGATGTGGCAGGACTGAAGAGCTTAGATCCGATCTTCTATTGCATGCTGCTTATCCTGTTTGGCATACAAGTAGTTCTGTTTTGTAGCTTCACCAGATTGACACCTTATTTTTAGATATGTCTGGTGTTGCTCCTGGCATGCCCTCCTGCACTCACCTTTGAACCAGGCTGACTCCCTGGTGTGATGGAAGCAACAGTCAGGAATATGCTAGGCCAAGAGATTGCAGATTGTGTTTGAGTATAATTCTACTGCTGTTGATGTCTCACAGCGCCTCATAGATGCACAGTCTTGAATTGCTAGATCTGTTTGAAGTCTGTCACATTTAGCACTGTGATAGTGTCAGACAACATATGGAGGGTATTCCCGATATGAAGGTGGGACTTTGTCTTCACAAGGACTGTGGGTGATCATACTTACTGATACTGACACGGACAAACACATCTACAGCAGGCAGATTAGTAAGGATGTGTTCAAGTATGTTCTTCTCTCTTGTTGGTTCTCTTACCACCTGCCACAGTCTCAGTCTAGCAGCTGTGTCCTTTAGGGATCTGACCAACTCGATCAGTAGAGCTGCTGCTGAGCCATTCTTGGTGGTAGTCATTGAAACTCCCCACCCAGAGTGCATTCTGCATTCTTGCCACCCTCAGTGCTTCCTCCAAATGCTGTTCAACCGTGGAGTTGCACTGATTCTTCAGTCAGGGGAAGATGGCATGTGGCAATTGGCAGGAGTTTTTCTTGCCCATGTTTGACCTGATGGACATTGTCTTTTTTGAGATGCCTGTAAAGGTATGATTCAATGAGTATGACTGTCAGACTGTTGCTTGACCAGTCTGTGAGACAGCTCCCCAAATTTGGCACAACTTGGTAGTGAGGAGGACTTTAAGAAGAGATTGGACTGTGTTCGCTGTTTTTATCTCTGGTGCCTTTCCCAATGCAAAGTGATCCAGCCAGTTTTATTTTTTCTTCCCTTTCTGGTATTTGATACAATTGAATGGCTAGCCAGGGTATTTCAGAAGGTAGTTAAGAGTCAACCACATTGCTGTGGGCCTGGAGTCACATGGAGACCAACAGCTGCCTTCCCTAAAAGACATTAGTGAACCAGATAGGTCTTGCTGATAATCAACAGTGGTTTTACTGTCATTTTTAGACTTTTGATTGCAGGTTTTTATTGAATTCAAACTTACCATCTGCTATACTGGTATTCATGGGTACATGTGGAACAATCCCTCTTCCATACCTACATTGGCCCTAAACCCCACCTCTTCCTCCGTTACATTGATGACTGTATTGGCGCCGCCTCGTGCTCCCACGAGGAACTCGAACAGTTCATCCACTTCACCAACACATTCCACCCCAACCTGAAGTTCACCTGGACCATCTCCAACACTTCTCTCTCCTTCCTGGACCTCTCTGTCTCCATCTCGGGTAACCACCTAGAAATCAATGTCCATTTCAAGCCCACTGACTCCCACAGCCTCCTCCCACCCACCTGCCTGCAAAAATGCCATCCCCTATTCCCAATTCCTTCGCCTCCGCCGCATCTGCTCCCAGGATGAGACATTCCACTCCCGTACATCTCAGATGTCCTCATTCTTCAAGGACCGCAACTTCCGCCCCACAGTGGTCGAGAACGCCCTCGACCATGTCTCCCGCATTTCCCGCAACTCATCCCTCACACCCCGTCCCCGCAATAACAACTAAAAAAGAATCCCCCTCATCCTCACGTACCACCCCACCAACCTCCGGATCCAACGCATCATCCTCCGACACTTCCACCATCTGCAATCAGACCCCACCACAAAAGACATTTTTCCCTCCCCACCCTTATCTGCCTTCCAGAAGGACGACGCCCTCCGCGACTCCCTTGTCCGCTCCACACTCCCCTCCAGCCCCACCACACCCGGCACTTTTCCCTGCAACCGCAGGAAGTGCTACACCTGCCCCCACACCTCCTCCCTCACCCCAATCCCAGGCCCCGAGAAGACTTTCCACATCAGTCAGATGTTCACCTGCACATCTGCCAATGTGGTATACTGCATCCACTGTACCCGTTGTGGCTTCCTCTACATCGGGGAAACCAAGCGGAGACTTGGGGACCGCTTTGCAGAACACCTGCGCTCAGTTCGCAACAAACAACTGCACCTCCCAGTCGCGAACCATTTCAACTCCCCCTCCCATTCCTCAGACGACATGCCCATCCTGGGCCTCCTGCAATGCCACAGTGATGCCACCCGAAGGCTGCAGGAACAGCAAATCATATTCAGCCTGGGAACCCTGCAGCCCAATGGCATCAATGTGGATTTCACAAGGTTCAAAATCTCCCCTCCCCCAACCGCATCCCAAAACCAGCCCAGCTCATCTCCGCCTCCCTAACCTGTCCTTCCTCTCACCTATCCCCTCCTCCCACCTCAAGCCCCACCCCGATCTCCTATCTACTAACCTCATCCCGCCCTCTTGACCTGTCTGTCCTCCCTGGACTGACCTATCTCCTCCCTAACCCCACACCTACACTCACCTTTACTGGCTCCATCCCCGCCTCTTTGACTTGTCTGCCTCCTCTCCACCTATCCTCTCCTCTATCCATCCTCTATCCGCCTCCCCCTCTGTCCCTATTTATTTCAGAACCCTTTTCCCCTCCCCCATTTCTGATGAAGGGTCTAGGCCCGAAACGTCAAGCTTTCCTGCTCCTATGATGCTGCTTGGCTTGCTGTGTTCATCCAGCCCCACACCTTGTTATACTGGTATTCATACCTGGTTTCCCAAAACATTACCTAGCTGTCTGGATTTATAGTCTGACAACAATACCATTAAGTCATCGCACGTAGGAATGAAAGAGAAAAATGTAAGCTTCTAACTGTTGTAAAAGATATCAGCAGCTGGAACCTGTTTCTCCTGGGGTCTTCTTTGGATAGATTTGCTGCACTAACTGCACAGGGCGGATTAATATTGTGATGATGAGATAATATAACTTTGTCTTCAACAGAAGATGAATCTACTTGAGTGACAAAACATAATTTATTACATACTAGTAAGATAACAGGGTAAAGAATGAAGACAAATTAACTACTTAGGAAGAGATAAGGATATCTAAGGAATTTCTAAACTAGTTCATAGCTCCTTCTAAACTAACCAGCAGACAGACTCAACAAACTAAAATAACTGACTGGCTCTGCTCAAAATTATTTACATATCAGTGGTTTAATCTATTTCAAAACTTCCAAGTTTTCTCTTTCCAGCCAATTATCTTGGACAGCATTTCCTTTTCCCTCTCTGTTTAACCCAATATACCATCACTTAAATAAATATATCAAATTTACCGGTATCCCTTGTCCTCTCAAGATTCTGACATTACAAATTCTTCTTGACATGGATGAACAGGAGGTCATTTGTTTGAGGATGATCTATTCAAATGTTACTCTTTGTCATTCCATGTCACTGGCAGGTCTTATGTCTTGAATGTCTCTTACTGAAACTGTTTGTTGGGGTTGATGTTGCTGGTGGACTCTTGCTTGTCTGGAAGGTCTTTAATTTCTGCAAAGCGTATTATGGGACGTAATTAAGCTGGTGATAGAAATAATCTTCTTCTTTTGACATTGCCATTATGGAGATCTCCCACTATGACAGTTGCTGTTTCAGCCAATTTCAAAATTTTGTTTGATTCCACCATGATCAGTGATCCTGGATGTACGGTGTTTGTCATCTCTTCTCTGAAAAGTATGTTCTCTAGAGCTTATTTTTTATTTGATCATTGGATATTGGCATTGTTGGCTAGACCAGCATGAACAATCTTCTGAACTGGGCAAGTAATCCACACAGTTCAAAGGAAATTAGGAATAGATGATAAATGGTGACCTTGCCAGTGACACCCATATCCCTGAATCTCTGCTGTACCTTCAACTTTTTATCTTGAAGCTTGAATTTTAGTTTTAACTCAATTGCTCTGAAACCTGTCTGTAACTTTACAGTAATCCATCAGACTCCTGACCTGTGCCTTGTAGACAGGCTTTAGGGAGTCAAAAGGTGAGTTACTCACGGCAGTATTCCTTGCCTCTGACCTCCCATCATTGCTGCAGTACGTAGTTGGCTGGTGAAATTCAACTTCCGGTCAATGGTAACTCCGAGGGAGTTCGTATTTTTGTAAGGGAACTAAATGCAATATTTCCAAGTTTGTTGATGACGCAAAGCTAGGTGGAATTGTGAGTTCTGAAGAGGATACAAGGAGGCTTCAGGGTGTGGGCTAACACATGGCAGATATAGTACAATGAGGATAAATATGAAGTTAGACACTTCTGTGTGAAAATCAGAGAGGCAGAGAACATTCAAATGCTGAAAAATTGGAAAATGTGGATGTATAAAGGGATCTGGGTGTCTTTGTAAACCAGTCAATGAAAGCAGACAGGCTGGTGCAGTAAGCAATTAGGAAATCAAATGGTATATTAGCCTTCATTGCAAGAGAGTTTAAATTCCAAAGAAGCGATATTCTTTCTGCAGTTATACAGGACCTTGGTAAGATTAGAACCAGAGTATTGTGTACAATTTTGGCGTCTTTATCTGATAGAGCATATACTTGCCATAGAGCGAGTGCTAGGAAAGCTCACTAGACTGGTAACACTGAAGGTAGGTGTATCCAATGAGGAAAGATTGGTTTGAATGGCCCTCATTTCACTAGCATTTAGAAGGATGAGAGGGAATTTCATTGAAATGTATAAAATTCCGACAAGGCTGACCGGATTAGATATAGTAAGGCTGTTTTTACTGTTTGAGGTGTTTAGAACCAGGAGGACACAGTCTTGGGATATGGGATAGACTGCTGAGGACTGAAATGATGAAACATTTCTTCGTTTATAGGATAGTCAACTGTGAAATTTACTGCAAGTGAAGGTTGTGGAGGCCAGGTCACTGAGAATACAAGAAAGAAATAGATACATCTTTAGATATTAAAGGCATTGAGGGTTACAGGGATGAAGCGGGAATCTGATGTTGAGATAGAAGCTCAACCATGATCATATTGAATAATGGAGCAGGCTCAAAGGGCCTACTCCAGCTTCTGATGTTTGAGATAGTTGAGGATCCAGGGATTGTAGTGCCATTGAATGTCAAGGGGAATTGAATGACGGTTAGCTTCTTTTTCTGTGAAGGCGAATATTGCCTCACAATAGTGAGGTGCAAATGTTACTTGACACTTATCAGCCCACACAGTATGAACAGTGTACACTAACTGCAAGATATACGGCAGAACTTCGAAGACTGCTTAGACTCAAAGCTCACAATCACTATGATCTCCAGGACAAGCTCAGCATGTGCATGGGAACACCACCATCTATTGTTACCACTCCAAATCACTTACTGTCCCTGACTTTAAGCTATGGCCTTCGCTGCCACTGGGCCAAAATCATGGATTACCCTTCTGAACAGCATTGCGGACATATGCACACCAAATGACTGGCAGAGATTCAACAAGGCAGCTAATTGGTGCCTTCTCAGGAGCAATTAGGAATGAGCAAAAATACAGGGCCAGCCAGCATGGTCCATATCACCTGAATTAATTTTTTAAAATCCCAGAACTGGATATTTCCCAGGTCTGGCTGCATTTGGACATGGCCTGCTTCTGTTTCTGAGTAATTGTGAATGGTGAATTGTGAATGAACATTGTGCAATTTTCAGTGAACACCTCTATTTTGTGTCTTATAACTGAGACTAAGTAATTGGTGAAGTAGCTAAAGATGGTTGGCACCAGCATGTTACCCTGAGAAACACCAATAGTGTTGTCCTGGAGCTGAGCTGATTGATCTGTCACAACCATCTTCCTTTAAGCTGCATTTGACTCCAACCAAAGATGAGGTTTCCACCTGATTCCTATTGATGAGCAAAGGTTGGCCAAACATGTTTCACTGGAGTATTGGAGGCTGAGGGGGTGACATGATAGATGTATTTAAATTATGAGAAGCATGGATGGGGTGAATAATCGGATTCATTTTCCCAGGGTGGAAATGTCAAATACTAGGATGCATAGGTTTAAGGTGAGACGGGTAAAGAATAAGGGAGATGTGTGAGGATATCTTTTTACACAAAAGATGGTAGGTACCTTGAATGTGCTTTCAGAGGAAGTGGTACAGGCAGATACATTAGCAAAGTTTAACAAGCATTTAGAAAGACACATGAACAGAAGGGAACAGAGGGATATGGACCATATTCAGGCAGATGGGATTTGTTTAGAATGGCATCATGGTCTGTACAGACATGGTGGCTGAAGGGCCTGTACTGTTCTATGTTTTATATATTTATATTTGTTTCCAGTTCTGTATGGGCTCCTTGATGCTCCTTGATACTTGGGCAAATGCTGTCTTGACGTCAAGGGCAGTCACTCTCAGCTCATCTCTGGAGTGCAACTCTTTTATCCACATTTGGATCAAAGTTATATTGATGTCAGGAAATGTATAGCCTTGTCAGAAACCAAATTGATCATCAATGAGCGGATTATTCCATTGAATATGCATTGACAGCAATGTTGCCCATCCCTTCCATCACTTTAGAGCTGGAATTGCCCTGATTCCCGCACCCAAAAAGTCTTGGGCAATGTTCTACATTGGTTGAGTAGATACCAGCCGTACTGGAATGGGTTGGCTAGGGATGCTGCTAGTTGTGGAGCACTACTAGTCTTCAGTACTATTGCCCACATGTTGTCAGAGTCCACGGCCTTTGCAGTATTCAGTGACTTCAAAAATTTCTTGATACTGCACGGAGTGAATTAATTGTTTGAAATCTGTCACCTGTAATTCTGGGAACTCTCAGGAACAAGATGAAATGGATCATCAACTTGATACTTCTGGCTATAGATAAGTGCAAATCATTCAGCATTATCTTTTGCACAAATGTTCTAGACTTCACATCATTATAGATGGATATTTGTGGTGCTCCATCCTTCGGTGAGTTGTTTAATTGTCTATCACAATTCATGTCTGGATGTGGCAGGACTGCAGAGTTTAGATCTGATCCATGGGTTGTGGAATCACTTAGATCTGTGTATAGCTTTGCTTCTTAAAATTTTGCTCATGGGTTGTGCTGTCACTGTCTGGGCTAGGATTTATTGCCTCTTCCTAATTGCCCTGGGGTCAGTTAAAAGCGAGCCACAGTGCTGTGGGTCTGGAGTCACATCTAGGCCAAAGTAGGTAAGGATGATAGAAATGTCATTTCCTGCAGGACATCCGTGAATTAGATGACTTTTTAAAACTAAAAGCGTTTACATAGTCCCAAATTATGATAATGGAAACATGAGGTATATAGCAGGCCATACAGTTACAGGTTGTTATAATTTGAATACAGTTCTGATGCTGCAGATGGTCCGCTGCACATGATCGATGCCCAGTTTTGAGTTGCCGGCTCTGTTTGAAGTCTGGCTTATTTAGCATAGTATTGGTGTTGAGCAACAGGATGGAGGACATCCTTAATGTGAAGAAACGACTTCATCTCCATAAGAACTGTGCCATGGACATATGTAATGATACAGTCAAAGATGGCCCATCTGTGATAGGTAGATCGAAGAGGATGAGGTCAAGTCGGTTTTTCCATGTTTGACATAGAGAGGTATGGATTCATCTTCTGAAGAGGGAATGGGGATGTGATATGTGGTAATCAATAGGAAGGTTTTTGTTCATGGAAGATTTCAGGAGGAAGTCAAGATGGATCACCTAATACACACTTCTGGTTGAGAATTACCAGTCTAGTGAAATCAGGGTGCACCCAGCGCAATCCCTACAGAAAGATTAGTTGTTGCTATAGCTTTTCAGCCTTCAGCCATTGGCTGCTATTGGCTGTTGCTGTTACAGAGGTCAGCCCTGGAGACTCTTAGCTCCACCTCCACCTCTGAGGAGGAAGCCACTGAATCCTCAGAGCATGCAAGGGCAAAATTTTCACATGCTTGGAGATTGTCACCTTGTTGGTTACCTTTTCTGGATTTGGCTTGGGAACACTATCGGGAGCACAATCAGGGACACAATTGGAGAATAGTCAGCTGCTCAGCCCCAGGCAGAAGACATTCTCAGCCATTACTGACATTGTCAAAATGCATAGCCAGACACAGGATTGTCAGAAAGGCTCGGTGAACTAGATCAAAGCCTAGAGGAGACAACAAAGTGTATCAGTATAGTATTTATTCTGTCATGCATGTATCTGTTTTCTCTCCATGACGAATGCAATGGACACCCAGGTCCAGCACACTCTGTGACTGCCAATGTGTGCATAGACCTGAACTCCATCGATCTAGCCATGAGAGCTTAACATCAATGGCAATGTGAGAGGGGTTGAGGGTCACACTTAACCACACTCCAGCTGGCCCTTCCTCTCAGGTAGACTGAGTTGTGTCAGCAAGAACCTACAAAGAGCGAAATTACACACCGGCACCCCAGAAGCTTCTACCAAGGTCACTTCAGAGGAGTCTGGCTTCTCTACCTCCCTGTGCCTCCGATTTGAAAGCCTATAGCAGTTCAAACTTAAGAAGGAGGGTTGGCCTGGACACTATCAGCAGGCCTGGATGTTCTACACCCAAAGGTACCGGGAACCAACTGCTCAAGTCTTCCAGGCCAAAAGGGCCAACTACAGTGTGGCCTTCGTCCGCCCCAGCTGGGAAAGCTGGGAAAGCTAGGACTGCACTTAAATGTAATGGGAGGTGAGGAAGGCAACTTACCGAGGCCACAAAGATGGCAAAGGTGAAACATCATTGTAAATAAACTTTCACCTTTGCTATATATTTACTTGCACTGCTAAAGTGTCCGCTCCAATATACTTTTCATTGTCAGACGTGGTTATGTCACACCAATGTGAGAGATGAGCTGTCTCTTTTAGCATTCCAATTATGAAGGAAATTGTATTCATTCATCCCTCACAAGTAACTGACTTCTTGATTGCAGAAGGCCTCAGATGTCAAAGATCCTTGAACTATGATGTTGTTAACAGCAGCCAAAGCATTGCACTTTAATGTGGACAGCACTGAGGATTAAAGCAATGTGGAGGGATTGTGCTAGACCATGGCCTGCACACATCTTCCACACTTACCGATACCTTGTAAGTGAGAATATGGTATCAATGACGATTCCACACATCTCTGCAGGGAAAGCTTCATTCTGTACATCAGCTTTGTAAGGAAGCACACTGCCACTCAAAGGTGGGAGATATACAATAGGCAGTTCACCCACCCATTCTCCATCAGTGCAGTGGGCTGCTGAGAGAAGCTGTACAAAATTATACCTCTTGCAGCTTCAACTATGCTTTCGAGGCTGCTCAAGCATTTCAGAACAACTCTGCAGTCTACAAGCACTCTGAAACATTGAAGGGTTACTGATGATGGAAGAGTCAAAAGTAAATTCCTCAGGACTTCTCTCAAGCTTCTGCCTCTCATGACAGACTTCACTGCACAACTCTTGAATATGATAACCTGACGGACACTTTAAGGGCTACTTAACCTTGGCACCGTGTAATGTTAGTGCACTGTCTCATTGCTGCTTTCATCCTGATGGACAGAAGGACAGATACATTAAAGTAGAAACACTTAAAGATATCAAGTGTACAATGACATGGATAATAAGTTATTTATTCAGCTACACAAAGAGCAAAGACTGCAAAAATATTTGATTTTGATTTTGTTACCACGTGTACTGAAATACAGCAAGTAGATTTGTTTATGAACGACACTAGCAGATCACAGCAAGCAAAGGATGTAAAGATCAAAAAGATTTAGAGGCATACAGGTTACATTGTAGGTTACATTATTTGAGGCTAGAGTCCATTCAACAGTCTGATAATAGCTGGAAAGAAGCTGTTCCTTAAACTGCTTGTGTGTGTGTTCAGGCTTCTGTATCTTCTGCCTAATGGAAGAGGTTGTAGGAGGCCATTACTGGGGTGTGATGGGTCTTTGATGATGTTTGCTGCCTTTCCACGGTAGCGAGCCGTGTAAATAGAGTCCGTGGATGGGAAGTTGTCTTCCATGATGGTCTGGGCAGTGCACACCACAGTAACACAGTCCACTCAGAGATAGTAAGAACTGCAAATGCTGGAGTCAGAGATACACAGTGTGGAGTTGGAGGCCAGACAGCATCAGAGGAATAGGAAAGCTGATGTTTTAGGTCAGGACCCTAAGCACAGTTAAAAACATTTTTGGATGATCTGGATGATCTGTGTGTCGAAGTTGGCGTGGTCAGGGCCAAATTAGGATGGTCTGAATGCAGATTGGAGTCCATTGGGGATGATCCAGTTCCATAGGCAGGTACTGAGAAAGGCGATGGTACCTGGTTTGCTTGAGTACATGTTCAAATAGTTTCAGGGCCGAAGAGATTACCAGAGGGTTGCAGTGGGAGAGAGATCTACTGAAGTCTTTCCAGAGCGAGGAGGATAACTTCTTCAAGGTGGGTATCCCTAGAAGAGGCTTCACAGTGGGGTTATAACTCACTCAGAGATAGTTAGAACTGCCGATGCTGGAGTCAGATATAACACAGTGTGTAGCTGGAGGAACACAGCAGGCCAGGCAGCATCAGAGGAACAGGAAAGATGACGTTTCGGGCCGTGACCCTTCTTCCACAATTTGTTTGCACTAAACAGGGTGTTTTTGTTATCTTGCTAACTGAATGCCAAACAATTAAATGAAGTCCAGCTTCAAAACTTGTTTCATTTAGGTTAGCCCCGACAATACACTGCTCTGACATGCTCTCTTGCACAGTTCTCCTGGCGAATATCCTCATCCTCAATGTTGTCTTGAACCTGAAAAGACTGTTATTACCAAGACTGTGATTAGAACCTTGTCTTTGGACCAACATGTTGTCTCTAGCTCCGTTTAGTGTACAGATACAGTTCTGAGTCTGTAAGCAATTGCTTGGTAGTACCAAACTTGAACATTGCCAAAAGAAGATAAGATGTCAAAGCTTTCATCTTTTTGATGGACTCATTAGAACGAGGACACAAGAAACAAACTTGAAGAAAATCTTCTTCTCATGCTCTATGGTTTCCCTTTATAAAGATTGTTTCTTGCATCCTAATTCTGAAGAGTGCAAGACAAAAGCTTTGACTTCTTGTCTCCTTTCAGCAATGTTTAAGTTTTGAGTCTATTATCCCTAGCTGATCGCAATTATAGCTATTTCTTGAACTGCAATCATGCTTTTTTTTTGTAGATTTCAAAGAAAAACTGACTGCCTTGGAGTCAACCATTAGCAGACATCTTTCAATGTCTAAGATGTTAAAGAGTAAGATTAGCTGACACCTGTCATCTGTTACCACATCTCACAAGGGCATTTTAATCAACCTGACTGTCTTAGTTCATGGATAAACATACAGTATTCAGTCAGTTAGCGTCAAATACAGGGAGCTATTAAATACTTCTCGAACATTCCATCATATTATAAAGATTAATGAAATCCCCAAAAGTTTAAAAACATATCCTGTCAGGTAGTGATCATTTCAGACACTCACATGGCATTCTTTGAATGCACAGTGTTGCATTATTATACTATCTTTTTGTTATCAGTTTTCATGGATTATTGTTTTACATTTAATTCCATTAGTTCTATTAAGGTAATTTGAAAAATTTGCTCTGTGTTTTACTGACATAAAATATATATCATTCACAATATTCATGCTAAAACCAATTTCTGTAAAGTACATAAATGCTGAAATTTGGTATTTTAATAACTTGGACGTTAACATGGAAAACTTATTTAATTCCATATGCTAAAATTCACCGCATCAACGGACTTGACCGTGTAGATTAAATAGATATTTTCAACATTACAATGTTATTTGAATGTTTAACAAAAATCATATTTAGAAAGTAGATATTGTGCAAAATTTTGTACTTAATTTAAAATGTATTTTGAAAGATATTATTTTAAGTCAAGAAACATTTTTAACTAATATTTGTTACTATTTCTCACGCACATTTTTATGTGTATATAGACAGAATGTATAGATAAAAACTGTGTGAAAATTCTCAGTGCTTCCAAATTTCTGAAGCCACTGGTTCACTGTATTAAGTTGAGGGTACATGACTTTGATAGTTTTAAGATTGGACCATTGAAAGTTAACCAAAAGCATTCTGCGACCTTGAACAAACATTTCAGTTACATTTTAACTTTGAGAGTGTGATGAATGTCGACAGTATTGCTAAATTCTGAAGTCTACTCAAGTAGCAAAAAGATCCTTGAACAGGGACCGTCACATGAGCTCAGCATGATGCCCAGTAGTCACCTCACATCGCACATTATTGAATGAATCTTCCTTGACTGTGAGCAATTTTTGCACTTTGCAATGTATTGATGCATGCCATGGCCGTGTCATTGATTTGAAGCTAATCCATGTGTCGCCCAGTTATTGTGTTGCCATGATTCATTTAAAAAGCAAACGTTTTTTATCACAGTTGGCTGGCTTTCACGATAGGGTGGGCAGACATAGACAGTAGATATTTCCCCTGTGCAGTTTTACTCATTCCTAGAAGGAAAATGAGTGAAAACATTAGTCTTTGGTGCAAGTCTTAGTTTTGACAGTTTTAGCTAGGGGGGTTGGATTCTTAATACATTTACTGCTTTCTGTCCAAGATCTGGTTGGTGCATTATCTTCCATGTCTCTTTCAATTTACAGAGATCTATATGATGTCCATTGAGAAAAACAGAATATATCGAGCCCCTTTAGCAAGAAGAAAATGAATCTAGGCTAGGATTCTTGCATTGTGCTCTGTTGGTTTTTCTCCTCATTATATTTGATGCCTCCAGCCTAGCTAAGTTAAAGAAAGTGCTTTAGAAAGCACCAGAAGAATTTTTTTTTTGTGCAGATGGAATGATTCTGGGCATCAAAGGCAACCCTTGTCGTTTGAGATGGTGGGAGAATAAGCTTTGAATTACTAGAGGTCACAGCATTATATTTTTTTAAAAAAAATAATTGAAATTTCCAGTCAAGCACTGAAATGCAACGCACAGTGTAAAGTGAAATAAAAAAGGATGTAAGCATTTTATTTTTGTCGCTGTTTCATTCCTGTAAATCAAGGTATCAATTCTGACCAGATTGTGCATTACGCTACCTTGGCTGTGATCTTTAGACTTCTTTATTCTATTTGGAATTGTGTGAGATATTTCTCTCACTGCTGTTGGTATTAATGGAAAGTCTGTGCCAGTGGCAGTGGAATTTTCCAGTCGCATCTGTATTTATCAGTTGTACATCATGCACGAGTTGGGCCAGATAAATTCAGGAGAGGTGCCCTCCGAATCAGGCTGTGATATTTTCCTATATATTTCCCGAAAAATGTAGATATTGCAGAAAACATAGGCTGACACTTTCTAAGTAGTACAGATAAGGTGAAGATATTTGCCAACAAATTCCTGATTTCGGTAAGGAGACATCAAGAAAGGAATCAAATCAAAAATCTAAAACATAAATTTTGCCGAAACCTTATATCATGGATATGAATCTCAGCAGTGTTATGGTGCAGAAGGAAGCTTTTTAGACTATTGGCACCAGCTGATGAGCGTTTTAACTTAGTGACACTTTCCTGCCTTTTTCCTGTAACCCTGCACGTTGTTTCGATTTAATTAATCATTTCAATGCCCTTCTGAGTCCCTCTATTGAACCTGCTTCTGTCACACTCCCAGGCAGTGCATTTCAGACTTTAACCACTCCCCATATGAAGAAGTTTCCTCTCACCTCACATTTTTTCACCAGCCACGAAATGTTAACTGATTTCCCTCCACAGGTGCTGCCAGACCTTGTTGAGTTTTTCAAGTAATTTCTGTTTTTGTTTCTGATTTCCAGCATCAACATTCCTTTCAGTTTTCTATTTTCCCACCTCCATTTGAAGATTAGTTTTCATTCCTTCTAAGAACTAAAACATATTGTTTTCCAAAACACTGCATTGATAATAGAGTAGTGTGGCACCTGATAAATCTCTGACGTGAGTCATGACCACTGTGATCCTTCTAATCTTTCCTCTGTGCCACCCATATCAGAGGCATAGTTGGAGGAACCTGACCTGGTGATAAAAAGCCCCAGGATGATCTATCTCCTCAGACTCTGAGAGGGAGAGATGTAGTGATTGTAATGTGGTCTGTCAGGTAGACCTCTTAGGTGTGCTTAGTGAGCTCCCTGGTTGAGGCTATTAACCTGGTCCAATCAAAGGGCCCTGGCTGACAGAGGTTCTGTTCACACTGATGGCTGGCTCTGAGGAAGCTGGATCCGTGTCAAGGACTCTCCACGTGCGAATAAAGGGTGACTTGGTGACAGGATAGCAGCCTGTGTGGAGTTATTTCACTTACAACTTGTGAAGACATCCATACAGTACAACCAAAACGTAATTGGTTCTGTGATAAAAGCAAATATGTTATGCTAGTTTTGAGTTCAATAATAAATTCCTGATGCAAAATATACATTATGAGTTGGAACCAATCAATGGGTTGAAAATTGTGTCCCAAAATACATTAAAAACATTTAGATCAAGCTCCATTTTAGAATAAATCCATTACAAAATATTATCTGTTGCTTTCAATGCCTGATATGCTGTGGGAACTTGGTGCTTCAATTGTCAACAAACTGGTCACAAATTATTAATTCCAACTGAACATTGGAGCTATGTTTATGAGAGATAAAAGGTACCGCAGATGCTGGAGAATCCAAGATAACAAGCATGGGGCTGGATGAACACGGCAGGTCAAGCAGCATCATAGGAGCAGGAAAACTTGACGTTTCGGGCCTAAACCCTTCATCA
>JAHRHZ010000248.1:53225518-53289522 GCA_024137785.1 Ginglymostoma cirratum | reverse complement strand
TGACAATATCTACATGGAGAACATTGAGACCCTCCAGAAGCGCTTCTCCCTGCGACTACTGAAACACACACTTGCAGCAATGCGCAGGCATCTCCAGGCCATTTTCTGATGAAGGGTTTAGGCCCGAAACGTCAAGTTTTCCTGCTCCTATGATGCTGCTTGGCCTGCTGTGTTCATCCAGCCCCATGCTTGTTATCTCGGAGCTATGTTTATGTTCAGTGGTTTCATATTTAATGTTTCAGATTTTGGGTTTTCTGTGTGGGCTGCACATTACAGCAGTAATGAGCCATCTAGAATATGGAAACAGAGGAAAGGTTATAAGGATCACAATGGTCATGACTCACGCCCATCTCATATGTTCAACGTTTGGTAGAAAGGGAGAACCCACGGATTCTGGAATAGCCAGAAAGGATTTTGAGGATCAGGGAATGTTTTGTTCCCACATAGTTTGTGAGTTTGCAGCTTTCATATGGTCCACAAGCTTGTTCAGGACCTTCGCACCTACCCAAATCCGACCTGACCTCGCGTCGATCATGCCTTTTAACCATGCAGGATTATTCTCATGGTTCCTACACCAAACTTTGTCCCCTGAAGTAAACTGTGTCATTTAGTGCAGTCTTGTGTCTGGCATTGGCATTTCTGATGACGTTCCCCACCTCCTCCAGATCTGGGAAGATCAGATTTAACCTGGTGTGGAGTCTTCTCCCTATTAGCAACTCTGCTGGAGCTATTCCTGTAGTTGGATGAGGTGTAGTCCTACCATCAAAAAGACACAGTTTGGTATCAAGTGTAGCTGTAGGTTATTTTTTAAGCCTACCTTCAAAGTCTGATGTCGTCAGCCGTGACTGGAAGTGTGTCTAGGAAATTGAAACCATTATGGACTCTTCCAGTGGCAGTACTACTCACTGTCTTTTTAGCCATGCACAATTTTTAATATCTGAAAGGGAACAATTCTAATGGTAAAAATGCTGTGAATATCATTGCATAACTCTCTATTGTTTCAGCCTGATCAAGCATGTGCAGCAACACAATTCTTCCTCAGGTGGCTCAGAAAAATTGGCATGTGCATAAGGTCCCTCACCAACTTCTACAGATACCATTGAAAGTATATTGTCTGGGTGCATAATGGACTGGTATGGCAACGGCTCTGCCCAGGACCGTAAGAAACTATAGAAGGTAGTGTGCACAGCCCACACCATCATGGAAGCCAACTTTCCATCCATTGACTCTATCTATATGGCTGTATGCCTCCAGGTCTCTTTGATCTGTACATCCTTTGCTTGCTTTGATCTGCCTGTACAACTCAGAAACAAAGCTTTTCACTGTATTTCGATACAGATGACAATAAAATCAATCAATCAATTCTGAAATGGCCAATTAATCTGGTATTTCAATTAATTTATGAAAAAGAACATCACATTTGATCACAACATTAGCCTTCATATAATGCCACTGGTTTAGGGGCATGAGTAATGGGAACAGGAAGAGACCATTTAAGAACATAAGAACTAGAGCAGGAGTAGGCCATCCGGTCCCTCGAGCCTGCCCCGCCATTTAATAAGATCATAGCTGATCCTTTTGAGACTCAGCTCCACTTACCTGCCCACTCACCATAACCCTTAATTCCTTTACTGTTCAAAAATTTATCTAGCCTTGCCTTAAACACATTCAGCGAGGTAGCTTCAGCCGCTTCAATGGGCAGGGAATTCCAGAGATTCACAACCCTTTGGGTGAAGAAGTTCCTCCTGACATCAGTCCTACATCTGCTCCCCTTTATTTTGAGGCTATGCCCCCAGTCCTATTTTCACCTGCTAATGGAAACAACCTCCCTACCTCCACCTTATCTATTGCCTTCATAATCTTATATGTTTCTATAATTTCTCCCCTCATTCTTCTGAATTCCAATGAGTATAATCCCAGCCTACTCAGTCTCTCCTCATAATCCAAACCTCTCTACTCTGGAATCAACCAAGTGAATCTCCTCTGCACCCCCTCCAGTGCTAGTATATCCCTTCTCAAGTAAGGAGACCAAAACTTCACACAGTACTCCAGGTGTGGCCTCACCAGGACCCTATACAGCTGCAACATAGCCTCCCTGTTTTTAAACTCCATCCCTTGAGCAATGACAGACAAAATTCTATTGGCCTTTTTAATTACCCGCTGCACCTGCAATCCTACTTTTAGTGATTCATGCACAAGGACACCTAAGTCCCTCTGCACAGCAGCGTGCTGCAATATTTTATCATTTAAAACATAGTCCATTTTACTGTTATTCCTACCAAAATGGATGACCTCACACTTATCAACATTGTACTCCATCTGCCAGACCTTTGCCCATTCACTCAGATTATCTATATCCCTCTGCAGACTTTCAGTGTCTTCTGCACACTTTGCTCTACCACTCATCTTAGTGTCATCTGCAAATTTTGACACACCACACTTAGTCCCCAACTCCAAATCATCTATGTAAATTGTAAACAATTGCGTTCCCAACACTGATCCCTGAGGCACACCACTAGCCACTGACCGCCAACCAGAAAAATACCCATTTACCCCTGCTCTTTGTTTTCTACTAGTCAACCAATCCTCTATCCATGCATTACCTATAATACTGTGCAACTTTATCTTATGTAGCAGCCTTTGGTATGGCACCTTGTCAAATGCCTTCTGGAAATCCAGATACACCACATCCACAGGTTCCCCATTGTCTACCATGCAAGTAATGTCCTCAAAGAATTCCACAAAATTAGTTAAACATGACCTACCCTTCATAAACCCATGCTGGGTATTCCCAATGGGACAATTTATATCCAGATGTCTTGCTAATTTTTCCTTAATGATAGATTCAAGCACTTTCCCTACTACCGAAGTTAAGCTAACTGGCCTATAGTTACCTGCTTTTTGTCTACTTCCTTTTTTAAACAGTGGCGTCACATTGGCTGTTTTCCAATCTGTGGGAATCACCCCAGTGTCCAGTGAATTTTGGTAAATAATTACTAGTGCATTTGCTGTTTCCCCCATCACCTCTTTTAGTACCCTGGGATGCATTTCATCAGGGCCAGGAGACTTGTCTACCTTTAGCCCCATTAGCTTGCCCAGCACTGCCTCTTTAGTGATAATGATAGTTTCTAGGTCCTCACCTGCTATAACCTCCTTGCCATTTAGCCCCTCAAACTGGCGACATCATTCTATAAAATCATGGCTGATTTGATTGTAGCCTCAACTCAATTTGCGTATGCAAGCACCTGGAGAGGAGGAGGAAGATGAGTTAGAAACATCAACACTTTGGTTGGACTGAAAACATCACTGCACATGGATTCTGAAAATATCAACACGTTCCACTTAAAAGAAGAAAATTGGCTAATATTGTGAACAACAGCTTGCAGATAATTCAGTCACTGACTCAGATTCAATTGATATATTCATGAGACTGAATTAAGGTTTGATTATATTCCAGGTATTTAATTAAGTTAACAATATGGAATAACTAATATTTGACAGAACAGCATTGTGCTATACTGGGAGTAATTAATACAAAGCATTGATATTTAACATATTGTTTCACCTATATTTTGTTCCCTCAAGCAGTGTACTGTGAATGGGATCAGCATATCTATTCCACTTTGACTTTGCTGAGCGACATAAAACTGTCAAATTTGTGATGGTCTGATGTTCCATTAAGTAATCAATGTGGATTACTGACTTTTCGATAAATGCTGCTCAACTGTGTAAGGTCAATATTTGTTAGTTCATTGGCAGAATGATTAATTAATCAATACACAAAAAAAACCCGAGGTCAGAAGTTACAGTGTTGCAATGTTTACTTCTCCAATCTCACATGTTTTTCAGTATAATCATTTTTAAAATTAACAGTATTCTCACTTTTGTGTGTTTCAGTGCCAATGTGAGCAATTTTGTAAAGGCTGCTGTCTGCATGATTTTAAAAGCATCTCAGTGCAACAAGAAAACCGGAATTAAACTAGAAATAATTTGTTCACTGATCTGAAGGGGAGTTAATATTGCTTACCACCATCATCTGTATCAAGATGAGAACACTGCGGGTAATGTTCAAGGTAAAAGAGGTACAAACTTATTAAATTAGAGTTATAACATCATGGAGCTTTACAGCACAGAAAGAGGCCCTTTAGCCCAGTGAGAGAGCATTTCTGCGATAGTGACCATACTGTAGGAACATTTAAAGTAGTCGTGGGAAAAAAGACAGAGATGGACTTTAAATGCAGGTTTTGAATTCAGACAAGGTTAATTTTAATATGATAAATCAAGATCTGGCCAAAGACTGGAAGCACCTACTTGTATAACAATCTACATCAGAGCAGTAGCAGGCCTGGTGGGTTAGCTGTGATAACCGTGGGATTACAGGAATAGGTTGGGGAGGTGGGACGCTCTTCAGAGGGTCAGTGTGTTCCAATGGGCTGAATGGCCTATATCTATAGACATCATTCATATCGAGATAATTAAACTACACTGCAAACAGCAAGGGACCTAATACTGAACCCTGCAGTACACTAATGGACACTTTTCTGAAAGTTGCCTATGCTTCTCCCCTTCTATCTCTCCCCGACTTTGAAAGTCCATAGTACACTCCCAACAATGTTATTGCCCCCGTTTTGTTTTTAAGTTCTGCCCTCATATATCCTCAATTGAGCAGCCCTCTAAGATATCACCCCTCCTTATTGCAGTAATTGACTCCTTGCTTCATATTGCAATATCGCTACTTCTTTTACATCCCTCCCGGGTCTCACCTAACGACTCTATTCACTGGACTATTGAGCAGCTAGTCCTGTCCCTCCATTAACCATATCTCCATGATAGCACTGATATCATATCCCCAGTGTTAACCAACACCCTCGACTCATCCGCCTTACTCACAAGACACCTTACATTAAAATAAATGCTGTCTAACCTTCCCAAGCTCCCTTGTTTCTCATTTTGACAACATACACCCTGCCGACCAGACTAACATGGTTTTCTTCTACATTTGGGCAGCATGGTGGCTCAGTGGTTAGCACTGCTGCCTCACAGCGCCAGGGCCCTGGGTTCAATTCCAGCCTTGGGTAACTGTCTCCGTGGAGTTTGCACGTTCTCCCTGTGTCTGTGCGGGTTTGCTCCAGTTTCCTCCTACAGTCCAAAGATTTGTAGGCTAGGTGGATTGGCCATGCTAAATTGCCCATAGTATTCAGGGATGTGTAGATGAGGTGGATTACAATGGGGTGGGATGCTCTGAAGTTTGCTTGGACTTGTTGGGCCAAAGGGCCTGTTTCCACACTGTAGGGATTCTATGACTTCTATTTGTCTGGGCACCTAGTTATCCTATTTCTTCTGGATTGACTCAATGGTTTGAGGTCAGGTAGATTGGTCAATTTAAGACTGAGAGGAGAGTGCTTGTTTTGTAGAAACTTCCAAAGGTAGGATTAAGACTATGAGAACAAGCGTATACCAGCCATTCATTCAAACCTGCTCTGCAACCATTAAATCATGGCTGATCTGTATCTTTGTATCACCAATCACTTCCCATCTATAACCTTTAATGACCTTGTCTGACAAAATCTAACAATCTCAGTTTTACATTTTTTAAATTTACTCAGCCTCAAATATATTTCAAAGGGGGAAAATTCTAGATTTCCACAATGGTTTTGGATGAAGAAATGCTTTTTGAGATTATCCAATCAGGGCTCACTCTAATTTTATGGTTATGTCCTGTTGGCCTGGGCCGCCCCTACAAAGGAAGTAATTAATATTGACACTACCAAAACCTTTAATGATCATAAATATGTCAATTAGATTACTCTTAATCTTATGTATTCAAGAGAATGCATGATTACCTCATTGGTTTCACAGATCTGCGCAACATGGAGGGCCGAAGGGCCTGTACTGCGCCGTAATGTTTTATGTTCTACATGCGATTTTACTTCATAATTTTACTCTGTGAGCAAATAACTGGGCATAAGAAACTAAGGAAAAACAGAAAGTGTTGGAAAATCTCTAGAAGAATCTGGGAGAAAGAAAGAGTTAAAATTTTGAGTACAATGATACATGAAACACTAACTCTTTGTCTCTTCACAGATGCTGCTAGAACTATTTGTTTCTCTAGCACTTGCTGTAAGGTTCTGAATTCACAAATAATATAAATTTTCCGAATTTGTCCCAAGCATTTCCAGATTAGGAATGTTAGAGGATTGCAGCAAACTTACGAATATGACATAAAAAGTACTAACTTGGGTAAACCAAACCCTTCCCTGGCTTGAGAAGTGAACTGATCTACAATAAATTGTGAATGTGCACAAGTGATCTCTGTTCGTTTGTTGGCCAGATCAAACTACTGATAGTGATACATTTTCGACCAAGGTACAAATAGAGATTTAGCAGAAAAGGGTAGGCTATTTGGTTGATGGTGCAAGTATGATTCAGGATGAGTTTACATCTTTGTTCAATGAGTGTATAAAGCTCATTGCAGCAATTAGCCTCAATATCTGTCAGTTTAATCTCAATGACAGAAAAAACTTTCAGAAGCAATAACCTGTAAACAATAATCCTGAAATAAAGGGCTTGTTGTATGAGGAACATTTGAGGACTCTGGGTCTGTACTTGATGGAGTTGAGAAGGATGACAGGGAGATCTCACTGAAAATAAAAGAGTATTGACAGGCCTGGACAGAGTGGGCTTGGAGAGGGCCAGAATACAGGAGCAGGGATGCACTGCAGAGGCTGTATGGGACTCTGGTCAGACTACATTTGGAATATTGTGAGCAGTTTTAACCTCGGCTTTTAAGAAGGATATGCTGGTGTTGGAGAGGGCCCAGAGGAGGTTCACAAGAATGATCCCAGGAATGAAGGACTTATCCTATGAGCAGTGGTTGAGGTATTTGGACTTAGAAGGATGGGGGAGGAGCAGGACCTCACTGAAACTTATAGAATGCTGAGAGGTCTAGATACAGTGGACATGGAGAAGATGTTTCCACTAGTAGGAGAGAGTAGAACCTGAAGGCACCGCCTCAGGGTGAAGGGGCAACCCTTTAGAACTGAGATGGGGAGGAATTTCTTCAGCCAGAGGACGTCAAATCTGCAGAACTCATTGCAGCAGAAGGCTAGAGAGGCCAGGTCATTGAGTGTACTTAAGACAGAGATAGATAAGTTCTTGATTCATGAGGGGATCAAGTGTTACAAGGAGAATGCAGGAGAATGGCATTGAGAAAAATATCAGTCATGATTGAATGGTGGAGCAGACCTCACCTAACTTTGTTCCTGTATCTTATGGTTTAATAAAGAAAATCAACAGTCACTCAGACAAATGTGAATTAAGAAAAGACAGTGTGGATTTGTAAAAGCAAAATGTTCAACTAATTTGGTTGATGATTGACGAGGGAAATGTGATTGATGTTGTGTCTGAGTTAATGAGCAGGGCAGAATCAGAACTGTCCTGGAAATCTTCCAAGCTACCTCCTGAGGCTGGAGACAAACTACCCACCAGCACTGTTCCAGTGCTCATCCAACACTGATGCAAAGCACCACTTGCTTGATAATGGCATTAAAACAGAAATTGCATGATGAGTCTAAGAAACAGATCCCGAGGAATAATCAGCATTACAATGAAATGATTTTTGGCTAGAATCTTTGCTTTGCTTGAACTATATTCAGGACACAATTTCAGTATATAGAAATGACACAAACCTTGGAAATATTGTGAATTATGTTGGTGTGATAGACTTCAAAAGGACATATAAAGACTGGTGAAAGGACAGCATATGGCAGATTGAATTTAATGCTGAGAAGAATGAAGTGATGTAACTTTGGAAAGACAAACAAGGAAAGAAACTATAAGATAAAGAGAGTGAATGAGTCAGAACCAAGGGCATTATTTTGAAATGTTGTAAAGCAAAAATTCATCCCCAAAGGAGAATTGTGCCCAATTTTGGACACTGTACTTTAGCAAGGATGTGAAGGTACAGGTTGGGATGCAGAAAAGATTTGGAAGATTACTTTCAAAACTACAAGACTTGAGTAATGTGGATAGGTGGGTGAAGCTGGTGTTGTTCTTTATTAGTGAAGAGAAGGTTGAGAAGACATTTGAAAGAAGTATTCATAATCATGAAGAGTCTCGATAAAAAAGTGGGTAAAAGCCGTTGACATTGGTGGAAGGATGAGAATAATTGGACACAGATTTACAATGATTGACAAAGAAATAGAGTCAACAGCAAGAAAAGCTTTTATTTCTAACACAGCAATCGATTAGAATTAGGAATGCAATGCCTGTGAGTGTTGCAGTGGAATATTCAATTAAGGTTTCTAAAAGTGAATTGATTAATCATCTGAAAATTGAAAAAAGAATTGCAACCCCACAGCTTGATGGCAGTGGGTGGGATTAGCTGAGTTGCTCTCACAGACAGCTGGTAAAAAGTTTCCTTCTATACTCTTTAATGCTATGATTTTATGTACATCCACACTACCTTTTTATATCCGGCCTTCAGGACTACAAATATTCTATGGATACCATCAATATTATTGGTCACTCTAAGTGAACTTGTGTAAGGCAGAAATAGCCCTGATAACTGATGCCCCAATTGACAATGGAAAATCATATCAAATTTGCATTTACAAAGTTCAAGTTCTGATTCTGGTCCGTCAGGCCAACCCACATTGAGTCCAATGGATCACCACTGCAAGGTTGATTTCATCCTATGTGCTATTGGAATTGGATAAATCTACAGAAAATCAGGCATAGAAAACTTTACATTACCACGCATCAACTATGCAATTTATTTCTTCCAGAATGCACCTTCCAGTGAACACCGCCAAGAAGAGTTCACATTACAAATGGGAAACTAGATAATGTATCAGAGCACATGTTAACAAACCCAATTCATGGTGGTCCTAATTTTGTAGTAATTAAAATTCAATGCTGCAAATGTCAAGAGAAATACAAATCAGGCATTCTGACTTCCATTGAAAAGCTCAGAACTGAGGAAGGGTCACTGGACTCGAAACGTTAACTCTGATTTTTCTTCACAGATCCTGCCAGACCTGCTGAGCTTTTCCAGCAACTTCTGTTTTTGTACCTGATTTACAGCATCCGCAGTTCTATTGGCTTTTATTCTGACTTCCATGCCTTGTTCTCCAATTCATGCTTTTCTCAAGCACAACAGTACATCAAGCTCACACAATTCACCTTTACTTGATCATGAAATACTGTTCAATGTTTGCTTAGGCTTTTGTTTTTTTTTCTATAAATTGCTAGGTCTTTGTTGTTTTTGATTGAAGTGATTGCATTGCTAATCCGATAATGAATCATTCACAATGTTGACTAAGAATTGCACTATAATGCAAATGTTATCAGTGAGCGATGTGTCACTGTAAATCACTACAAAATTGAAAAATACCTCTTAAATGAATGTTTCTGTTGCTGTCTTGTTGACTAGCTAATGTGGATCATTATCAGGATGTAATCAATCATTTTGCTATGATATAATCTATATTAGGGATGCCTGAAAACGTTCAGTTCTGGCCATCTGATCATCAATGTTCGGGCAATGCCATTCTATTTATTGCTGTATGTCAAAGCCACAATTTTGATTTTATGGATCTGAAGATTAATACAAGGTTTATACCTGTCAATATGAGGATCTGAAGTTATGGTAATGAAACAGAAATTAAGCTTTACATTTGCACTCAACATTAATACAAGCATTACACAAAGCCAAAGAGCTCTGATTTGAACGTGCAGTGAAATTGAGACAAACGTGAACTTGGCAGTAGGATTAGGATAAAGGCTGCCCAACGTCACCAATCTGAAGTCTATGCAGTCTTATGGGAGGGTGCAGGATTGTCCAGGGGCCTAATCTTGTCATGTGGGCTCTGAAGGAGGGCTTTGGAAGATAGATAATAAATTTACATCTGCAGTTATCTTTAGCCTCTTTAAAAAAATGTCGTAATTGTAAGTTCTGTACATCCATTGATAATCCATAGTTATGATCAGTTGTCCTGACAGTGGGTAATGTTGGCAAGATAAGCACTTGTCGTTACTTGTTGCAAAGAGAAGCAGGTTGCTGTTGTATTGTGAGGTGGTTCTTTGTAGAAGTTTGATATATTGTAATAACCTCAGAGAACAGTTAAGAAGTTAAGAGTCAACCAAGAGGATAAGGGGCGAGAATCATATATATGGGTAAGATTGGCAAACTGCTTCCCAAAATGATAGTTATGAACGAGTTGAGTTTTTATGATATTGTATTAGCTTCATAGTACATTTTACTAATACTGATTTTTACCTTTTTTCTAATCAACCTGTTCAAAGATGTTGTTTCACATGCTTCAGACCTCCATTTGGTCCCATTGTCAGGGTCATGAAGCCTATTGAGAAATACAGAGCATTAATTCTGTCCTCAGATCTTGCCTGATCAACTGTGTAATAATAGGATTGTCATTGTTTAATGCCGGATTTCCAGTATCGGCCATGTTTTAGCCTAGTTTTGAGCTGTTGTATAATGTTGCCACGTGAAATTAATCACTGCCTGGCAATATTTCAATTTCCCTTGATGGAATGACCTTTCCTGATAATTGGTTGTGTGTATTGGGATTCCCTCAGAAAAAAAGAAAATGAAACTATATTAAAAAAATCTACATTGTATGCCTGATTTAATGGATTGTCTGAATATCTGAAATCCTCTAAATAATTAAAGTTGCTAAAGTCACAGAGAGCTGTTCTCTGAGGTGAGGAGAGAGGTTGAGAAGGGGCCACCTCCATAGCATCCTCAGATGGTGCGGATTGGACCCACACTGTTAGCATCTTTTTGCACCACAAACTAGTAGTCAACCAACTGAGGTAACCAATCTACTTAAGACATCAGCATTCAATATTAATTTAGTAGAATTATAGTGCAAATCTGGAGCGTAAAAGAATTCACAGAATAGCATGAATGTTTGTAAAATAAAGTTTCTTTGCGACTTAATTGGTTTGTGACGCATAAAAATTTTGTCGAACTGGCTAACATCTTGAAATATGAGGAGAGAATGGTTGTGTGTATCAGTACATTTACTGCTGAAAACAAATCTATTTCAACAGGAATGCACTGTGTTTCATTTTGGACAAATGTTCATTTGTACTTCCTCTTAAGGTGATTTTTGCCTCTAACTTTGCGAACATGACAACCCTCATTCACAATTCAGTGCCATCCATTAAAAAATTGTAAATAATCAACATCTCCCCATCATTCTGTCATAGCTTAACTCTTGGACTTGGTTGTGTTAAATATTCTGTATTTTTTATATAAGATATGCACACTTTTGAATATTAACAACAAAAAAGGTTTTTTTTCATTAAGGTTTACTATCTAATATTTGTAAGTACATCATTTATGAAATGTGCGTACACAGTGTAACTTTATTCTCAGGCTTGTAACCCTTGTGAAAATCTACAACTGATCTTTTTAGGAGGGTTGCAGTGATAGTCAAGGGATCCACAGCTGGATATTATGCTTGCGATCTGCTGACCGTCCAAGAGTTATCCAACTTAGTATCATGTAGATAAAGAGATTAAATGATGGAAGAGAGATCATCAACAGTGCTATCAAGTAGCACTTGCAAATAAATAACCGGCTCGTGGATGCTCCCTTTATCAGTTTTCACTACTCCCGACCTCATTACAACTGTGCTCCCAACATTGAGAAAAAGCTCTATAGTTGAGTGGGAGGGATGATCCTTGATATCATGGTAGCATTTGACCAAGTACAGCATCAAGGAGCCTGAACAAAACTGCAGGCCATAACCTTACACCATACTCCGGTTGTAGTTTAACTTCTACCATCTAATATTTCATTTATTTTTATTATCTCCTCAAATATTTAGTATAATGGTCTCATTGCTCAAAGAATCCATTTATTTCTGACAGAATATTACTGAGCTGAATTGCTAACCCTGTGTGCAGAATCTAATACCCGTCCTTGAGGTGGTTTTAAAGACAATGGGGCCATTTGATCATGTGGGAGGCTACTGCCTGGGGAGCCCACTGCCATCTTCCCTCAATGAAATCTGAGAAGGGAAGGGTCATGGACATCCTTCCCATGAGATGTGTGTCACATTGTCAGCACTGATTGTAATCTGCTTTTTACTTTCCAGGGACAATAATTTTGTTGACTAGGCAGAACATTGCCTTAGCATCTGACAGGACTGAAGGAAAATCTCTGTGATGCACTGGGTGCTGAACTCAATTAATTGGGCATGCTGCAGTATGAAGGCATAACTTTGCCAATAACAAAAGCTAGAAGACAAGCTGCAGTCTGCCAGCAATATCAGAAGGTTGCTCTGTCACATATTGAGCTTTGTGAAGATGATAGAGTCATGAAGTTATGTTAATTATTCCTAGGATTGTAGGAATTAGATACATTTCTGAAGTGA
The DNA here is from genome assembly GCA_024137785.1 of Ginglymostoma cirratum. NCBI lineage: Eukaryota > Metazoa > Chordata > Chondrichthyes > Orectolobiformes > Ginglymostomatidae > Ginglymostoma > Ginglymostoma cirratum. Next base: position 53,277,118 of record JAHRHZ010000248.1, on the reverse strand, counting down.
TTGCTCTGTTGACTATTTAAAGGTCGATGCATATTCTGAGTTTGACATGTCTTTTGTATTATACAATAGCCAGGTTTGTTTTTCACAATGATGAATCAATTTGCTCAGTGAGCAAATTTCAGCTCCTGTGACATTTCAGAATAGATTGCAACAGCAGCCATCTCTTTGAATTTGAATGTCTTCTGAAATTTGGTATTGTTGCATCTGCCTTGATGAGTGCAAGATGTTAAACTTTGACAGCTTGTCTCTTTCTCCAGCGATGCTAAAGAATACATATTAAGAAACTTAACGCAGAAACTGTAAGGTAACTGTATTTTGGAGGAAGAATAGTGAGAGCGTGCATAATAAAATGGCAACAGTTCAAGCTGAGAAGAGGAACAGACAGATGGCAATATAAAAATAGCCTTTAAAATATTTAAAAGGGGTTACCTGAGTTCACTAAACTTTAAGAAATGAACTGAATTAACACTGGACAACTAATGCAGTTGAGTGGAAACTCCAGCAACGGGGTGGGATGGGGTGGGACACTGGGCAGGGCAGCTGTAGTGGTTGAATGGACCTTCCCTTCAGGAAAGGGTTTCCTTAGACCATTGTGGGAAGAAGGATCAGACAGATAAAGGATTTCCTTACCCATATATAAAACACGGGCTTAATTCCATGTAAATGCTGTGCCTTCCATGTTTAACATTAATTTCCCTTCATGCTCCTAATGACCTGATGCCAGTGGAATAAAGAATCCCTGTTTCATAATCTTTGGGCTGTCCATATTTTCAAATCTCAAGTGCAAAATGCTTTACTACTGGAATTCAAATATAAAACAGAACTCAAAACATTCACTCTACTTCTCACTCCACAGATGCTGCCAGAACTAATGATGTTCTTCATTTTCTATTCTTGTTCTAATCTCAGGTCAAATTTCTTGCATTGTCAGCAGGATTCCACAAAGGCATTAAACCTTGGTGGATGAGTTTGAAAATCACTTGGCTGACACAGAGTTGACGGTGAAGGAATTGAAACTGGCAGCGCTTCAAGAGGGAAATCAAAACCATTCTGGTGTCATTGAAGTCTCAGGTGTTGGCAGCGGAAATTAGATCTTCAAGCCAAAACAAGATAGATGCTTCTCCATATGTGTTCCTTTGCTAAGGAACCTCAGAAATATTCCTGGTTAGATATTCTACTTGCTGGTAAGTAGGAAGTTGAACAGATTCTGAAGAAGATCAGAAATACTTGGTGATCAAACTATTGAAGACTGGATGGAGGATGCACACTGGTTATCCTGACCAGGGGCCTCAATATGCATGAGCATGTGGCGTTCATGACAGAACACTTGTGTGGAGAAGTCTATTGGAAAATACTGACGAGAGGCACAGATGCTCAAAGGAAGTCTGCAATGGGGACCTTTGAGGTACTGAAAATTGTTCTGGGGGCAGCAGTAGCCTGACATAGCATTTAAAAGGACATTCATAACAAGCTGAAGGGGACCTTCTGGTCTCCATATTCCTGGGACATTGTTGGACCACGTTGTCCTTCTAGATCCCTCCTTATATTGATCAGGGACTGAAAACTGAAGGACTGCCTAGCAGAAGCAGAGAGGGTTGGGAACCTGTGAATGGAGTTGAGACGACTTAATCGTGAAAAAGCTCAATTGTCTTTCTTTGATGTAAGTGAAGCCATCATCTGGACCATAGTGACATATTGGACTCCTTAGCGTAAGAAAGAGGTCACTCTCAGAGACCTGACTATCAGAGTCGATGGGGATGTGGACCTTAGGCTGAAGAGGCAGGGAAACAGATTGATACACAAAAAGTGCAGATCCTATTGTGGCTTCCTATCTCCGTGGTAAGCCTCACAGCAGATCCCTCCGAAGGGATGTTCGAGAGAGATGTTGAAATTATGACAGTGCTGCGTGCTTCAAGTGACACTCTCTTCAATAACCACTGCCATTAGGCATAGAGACACCTCAGTACAACAACCTTCCCTTCTCAACAAACAACGTCCCACCGACAACTATGCAGTAGAAAGGGGAGTGGTGACGGGGAAAATGGTGGTGAGTTTCCTTCAAGAAGAGACTCAGTGTAATATGGAGATATAATTAATTGCCCTACAGCGATTGTGTCATTTTGCATGGTAGACGTGCCATGCCTAATTGGCACAGCAGTGGAGCTTTCAAACATTAATCAGTGATTTTTTTTACTGTGAGCATCTGGCTGAGGTATGTGAGCTGTTTAATGTCTCTTCCCTCGTTGAAACCTCTCCAATGCAAGGGCCAAGCATCTCCTATGATGGCTACATTGAGCTGTCCCTATCTGTCCTCAATAGCTTGATGTTTCTATAGCTCACGACTCAATCAATATTGCAGTGGAAGAAAGGAAGTTGCGAATACCAATGGTGTTGGAGTTGAACAAGGTCAGAGATATCCAAGAGTCTTTAAAAAGCATGTATGGTGATTGCTGTGAGCAGCACATTATAACATTGGTAGATGGGATACAGGGATCTTTGACTGTCATCAGTGGTTGACCTTCTATAAGAAGAATATTATTAAACTTGAAAGGGTGCAGGAAAGATTTACAAGGACATTGTCAGGACTGCAGGGTTGGAGCTACAGGGAGAGGCTGAAAAGTCTGGGGCTTTTTTCCTGGAGTGTCAGAGGCTGAGGGGTGACCTTATTGAGGTTTATAAAATCATGAGGGGCATGGATGAGGTGAATTGCCAAGGGCTTTTTTCTAGGATGGGGGAGTCCAGAACTAGAGGGCATAGGTTCAAGGAGAGAGGTGAGAGATTTAAAAAGGACCTGAGGGGTAACTTTTTCACGCAGAGGGTGGTGTGTGTATGGAGCAAACTTGCCGAGGAAGTGGTGGAGGCTGGTAATAATAATAATAGTAATAATAATAGTAATAATAATAGTAATAATAATAATAATAGTAATGATATTAATATATTGTTACCTATATTTATGAAAATACATTAAAATGTATATAAGTCATCATAAGCTGGTGCCATTTTAATTACATAAATTATAAAAAGAAATAAATGATACAAAGTTAGGATAAATTTCAGTTTTTGTTCCATACATGGCTTCTTGATTTCCTAAGTGGGTACGGGCTGCGATCTCAGCCACCAAACCATTCCCTGAGGCCACAATGGCATGCTGAAGCACCAAGGAGGAAGCTCACTGAAGCTCCCTTCCGCTGCTGACAAGACCCAGAATGTCGCCTTTACTAAAGCCGCCTCATTGCTGCTGATTCTCCAGCTGCTGCCACAGCCAGGTGATTGCCCCAACTCTCGAGGACCAGGGCCCACCTCAACTTCCGAGAACCAACTGACCGTCCAAATTAACGCCCGAGGACCTAGTGATTGTTCACTCTGCCACCGGTGCAGACAACGCCAAAACATCAGAGGAAAGGCAGATGGGATTAGATTAATTTAGGATGCCTGGTCGGCATGGACGAGTTGGACCAAAGGGTCTGTTTCCGTGCTGTACAGGTCTATGGCTTGTATGACCCTATGGAAAGAATGCACCCCAATTCATTGACACTGGAACAGTTGCACAAGCTATGATCATCCCTGGCCATGAGGAATGGACTGGATCTTCCGTTCAACAGCTTCCCATAATCTTTCTCCATCACCTCAGCCGCAGAAAGGAGAAACGATAAAATTGATTCAAAAGTTAAAGGAAGAAAAATCAAACTAAAAATAAAAAGAAGGATGCAATTGGTCATGCGAGAGGGAATGGGCAGGCCAGAAGCCCAAACACCTTCTACCCTGCTGCATCCACCATCTTCAAAAAAATTACAATTACAAAATTTAAAAGGCATCTGGATGGGTATATAATTAGGAAGAATTTGAAGGGATATGGGCTAAATGCTGGCAAATGGGATTAGATCAGATTAGGACGTCTGGTCAGTGTGGACGAGTTGGACCAATAGGAATGTTTCCGTGCTGTATGTCTCTCTGACTCTATGACACATGATGTGTATTAGCCTGTATACTACCCTAAAATTGTTTGAGTAGCAGGGAATCAGGCTGCCCACACTATCACTGTTCTTGAAGGATCATGCTAGCTGACTAGATGACATCAGACATTGCTCAAACAACACATGTGACATGTAGTAGCACATTTTGGGAGGGGCTATTGTCACTGTGGGAGGGGCCATTGTCACTTTGGAAGGGTTGGATACCCCTGCAGATCACCAATTTCAGTGACAGAGATGTCTACCTCTAACCAAGAACACCCACAGGTGGCCTTAATCCTGCCACTGTCATTGAGAGTTGTCAAATTGGAGGAGACATCTTAAGCATCATTTCAATGATGGACATTAGTGAGTTGGAGGAAACCCAGAGGGGCCACCTTATTTCTACTTTCACCCAGTACAGGACATCTTTCAGTAAAGATGATGAAAAAATTGGGTGTTGTGACTAGGTAAACCATAGGATTGTGATGAAAGGTGGATATCCAACAAATATCCTTACCGTGGAATTCACCCAATCACTGGGAGGAAGTCTACAATGACCTGTAGAAGTCTTTGGAGCGAGGCATTATCTGAGAGTAGTCAAATCCATATTTATTCCCATTGTCCAAGAGGAAGAACGATTGAAAAGCTGATAATCTATGTCAATAGATTACTGGCCACTGAAAGCAATGTTTTATCAGGATGATTATTCTATGTATAGGATTGAGGAAGCATTACAGCTGCTCAAAGGTGCAAATATTTCTGTAGTGTCGGTTTGGTTCGTGGTTATAACCAGTTACGTATGTTTGAACAAAATATTGAAAAGAACTGGGGACTTTGCAAATACACAAGAATGCTGTTTAGGTTCTGTGATGCCTTTGTCTCTGCATATGATTGATGGATAAAGCAGTCAGTGACTTTAATTTCCAGTCCTTTCACCTGCACATGGATGGTATATTCATCTTTGGCTTGATATTAAGAAAAGTCTTGTTAGACACATCTGTGTCCGTTTGTCACATTTTAACTTGAAAGTCAAATCAGAAAATTGCCAAATTTTCCAGACCAAAGTATGCCAGCTTGGGAGAGATAAAAGTTACTGCAGATGCTGGAGAATCCGAGATAACAAGCATGGGGCTGGATGAACACAGCAGGTCAAGCAGCATCATAGGAGCAGGAAAACTTGACGTGAAGGGTCTAGGCCCGAACCGTCAAGTTTTCCTGCTCCTATGATGCTGCTTGACCTGCTGTGTTCATCCAGCCCCATGCTTGTTATCTATGGTAGCTTGGGAACTTTGTTTCCACAGAAGACATTGTTCTTGATGATGAGAAAATCTGAGTAGTAGTGGAGTGGGCCTGGCCTACAGCAGGACAGGAACCAAGTAAGTTCCTTGGTCTTGTCAGTTACTATAGGAGACGTATGCAATGCACAGTTGCCGCCCCATTCCATGGCTCAGAGAATGCTGCCGGAGTGGTTGGGGATGGGTGGATGAGACATGATACTACCAGAGCATCGTTGGGAGCTCTACCTCAATATGTGACATGGAGAAGGGATGTAGTGATGGGTGATGCTTTTGTAACCTTATCTTTTAAAAACACTCCCAAATCTAGTCTCGGGTTCACTCTGAAACTGCGAACTACAAATTATAGTATTTGTATTTGGTATTTGGCCTGACACCTCTAAAATTGTGAGGACCAAGGAAATGCCCACCCATGCGATGTAGCCCACCTGGTTGAGTGTACTTGTTACTCACATCGTAATCCCGTATCACTAAAAATTGAGTTATCGGGAATGGGTCAGGATTCCTGGAATTGGTTCTTGTGCACTATTTTTGAAATCTTCCCTGCCGCCATTCTGACACAGTTGGAAGCCTGAAATTCCAGGCCACATCATATGAACCTGTAAGTAGATTTTACCCTTGTCATGTTACAGAGGCCAACAACCTAGCTGATTGCAGACATCAGGGGCCAAACAACTTCATTGTACTCAAAACTTAAAATGCAGAGACATGTTTGGAAGTTGCGTGAATAACAGAAATCATGCAAGATGCTTTACCAAAAGAATTGTGAAATAATTTTATCAGGGATGCCTTTAACAAAGCTATCACACTTAGGTCAATAGATGACGTGATTTATCTGCAGAGGAATGGAAACACGAATAAAGAGTCATATTTTCCCAAAACTAAATGATCAAAATCCAGCCTCACAGAGAAGCTTTTGAAATCCCAGAACATGTAATTAAAAAAAGTTTATATTTGTTTTACGTAAAATTAGAAATGCTGCATACATGAGTAACTGACCTGATATTTTGGTCCATTTATTAAGGATTCTTAGCTTTGAAAAATATAGAAGCAGAACACTCAGCCAGTAAGTTTAATATCAAATATTACTGGCAATGGCAGACTTAAGTAGAAGAGATGACTCTAAAGAGTAAAAGGCGATTACACCAAAGCATAAATGGAGCATTAACATTTTAAAATCCTCAACACTTTAATCTAATCTAATCTTAGCCAATCCATTTTTTTTTGTAAATGAAGGCTAAAGTTTAAAGCAGTCAGTTGTATTGCATTCAGAAACATTTGTTTAGATGTGTTTGTCACATGTTCAAATTAAAATGGCTATTAAAATAGACTCATTAAATTCTTTGCTGCGATGTATTGATTTTGTTGAAAAGTTAAATAAAAAGGCAGGCATTCCAAGTCAGAAAGATTTTAGAATTTCCATCAGATTATGGTTTAAGTAGAAATTACAGAGAAATTGAAAGTGGCCTCATTACAAAGCACTTACAATGCTTCTGAGATTGATCTTCACATATATATTTCTCCAGAATCAGTATATTCCTGCCATGACTACATAGAATAAAAGGTGGGGGTGGGGGGGGGGGTTGTGGGGGGAAGCAAGGAGCATAAATAAATACAGTTTAAAATAATTGTGTCTCACATGAAATGATTTTTCTTCAAGAGGAAGGAAAATTGGTGAGCAGCCGTTTGATTCTGTGACCCATTGGCTGGTGTGCACACTTTTTAACTGATGAAATGATTTCCTAAGGTACGGCCACATGCTGAGCTCTGTTTAAGCAGCATGAAACAATATTCTGAATTGAAAATGGCTGGGCTGTCAGGTTTAACTGTCTGCTAAGAAGATTTGTGTGTAAAAGAGAAACTTGCAGCTTTATGTAAATTATGCAGTGTGTTGTGGATGATGACAGATTGTACTTTCACTGACTTCTAAGCAGGTTTTGCAATGAATTTTAACCAGGATATTGCCAATATATTACTATCTTTAGTAAAATGTAATATAGTGCAGTGCATTCTTATTTTTTGAGATATAAGCTCCATTTAATTTTAAAGCAATATCAAAATAGCATTAAATATTTTAAATTATTCAGTGTACTTTACAGCACTACATTTGTCATATTGAAAAAAGAATTTTTGAAACTGAGCAACTTGAACAGAAATAATTGTTTCATATCTTTGCATTTTGGAAATATATTTATATTTAAAAATGCACAAGGAAGGTTTATTGCACATGTGAAATACTTGCTAGCAGAAATATGTCTGTCACTCAAGGGCAAGTGCTTATGTTGCCATGGGAAACATTAAAGATGCATTTGTCTTCTTTTGACAGGTGAATCCAATAGGGTGTTTCATTCATTCTCAGGGAGTGAGGCATGGAGAGATGCAATAAATTGTTCCACCTTTGTAACAGCCAATCGGTATTTTTTCCTTTTCTTTGAAATTTCTGTACAATTTGATCTATAAGTCAGACAACAGTGTTCTTATTACATATCCACCTGGGAGTATGGCCTGTGCATCCACATTTAACAATATGTTGTTGTCTGTCGATTCAGGAACCAGTATTCCCTCAAAAAGCAGTTCATCAATGTTCCATCTTTTTGAACAGAAACCATTTCTTTTGGAACATCTTTACCAAAATCACAATTATTCATGCTTCTTGCTTTCCTTTTTATTTACTTTTTCTTTTCTGTGTTCACAGGAAACATAGATGCTCTCCTCCTCACAGAAAAATTGCAAATGCTTTATGAGAAGTCCTCTTTCAATCTGTCAGTAATTTATACATTACTGTACATAAATATGCTGTATATGCTGACCTTATTTAAACACTTTCAGAGAGAACACACCATAAAATAGGCATTTGAAGAAGAAAATCTGCTCAACATATAAGGAGGTTTCTATAAACTCAAGGTCCAAATCTCCCACCCAGTATCTAATTTGAATGGTCATGATGCAGTAACAAAAGCATTTGGATGGATACAGTCATCCTGTTTCTTCCTCACAATCGTCCGAATAGAAAATATCCTAGACTTCTAGCTGAAGTTAAATTTACCTAAAATCTGCCTCTTAACATGAATAATACAGGAATTCCTATCATGATTTACTTCCAATGTTCATCTATTATCTTTTGTGGAAGTTTGAAAACCATTATGCCAGGAGACTGTCCCAGCCACATGGGGCCTTAAAGACATAGAGTCATATAGCATCGAAACAAACCCTTCAATCCAACTCATCTATACTAACCAGGTATCCTAAACTGATCTAATCCTCAAATGCCTGTTTCTGGCCCATAGCCCTCTAAATCCTTCCTATTCATGTACCTGTCCAAATGTCTTCTAAATGTTGTAATTGTACCAGCCCCTACCACTTCTCCTGGCAGATCATTTCATACACACACCACCCTCTGTGTGAAAAAGTTGCCCCTCAGGACCCTTTTAATTTTCTCCTCTCACCTTAAATATATGCCCTCTAGTTTTGGACTCCCCTACTCTTGGAAAAAGACCTTGGTTATTCATCTTATCTATGCCCCTCATGATTTTATAAACCTCTTTAAGGTCACCCCAGCCTCCAGTACTCAAGGGGAAAAGGTCCTAGCCTATCCAGCCTCTCCTTATAATTTGAAACTTCCAGTCCAGCAACTTCCTTGTAAATCTACTCTTTGTAGTTGAACAACATCCTTCCTATAGTTTACTTTGATCAATCAAATTAATCACAATAGTTTATCTCTGCTAACTACACTTTTTGCAGGCTTTTGAAGAGACCCTTAAAATTAATTTGTTTTCCTCGAGGCAAGAATCTAATAAATATTGAATCAGACACTGACGACTGTACCCTATACAATGTATAAATTGATCTGGATGGTTTTTGAAAGTAATTTTCAATTATTTGATGAACAGACAGGTGTTGGATGAGGGATTGATTAAAAATGCTTATTTTTGTGTATTTTTCCCTCTGGCTCTATTAATAAAGATGCACCAGGTTATCACTCTCAAACTATATTGAAGATATTTTAGTATAAAATATATTTGCTGTTAAATTGAAGTCTAATCCCATTGCAATAATATGTACATAAAACTGGCGTGGAAGTTAATGCAGTCCTAATTTTAGGCATAAAACCAGTGATAGAGCAATATTGCATGCCTAATCCTGATTGGCCCAAGCAGCCCCAAAATCGGATTTAAGCTGATGAACAAGGTTGGAGAGCTACTCTGCTCAAATGTGGTGGAATAGGGCTTCTGAGCCCAGGGCCTGTCCGCTCTTCTTTTCATTTATTTTCTTTTTCTGTCTCTTTTCTCTCATTTTCTTTTGCTCTTTTACTTTGTTTTACTTACTTCTTCGTGAAGAGCTCGGTTGCGGCAACAGCATCAGTGGCAATGAGTAGGGCCAGCAACACAGACCCTTGGCAGTGACGTCGGACGTGAATTTGGGTTCCTAGAGGCTTCTGCATTGACATGGTGGTCCTAGCACTGACTCATGGCTGCCGTGGCGCAAGCGTGTTTAGGTTCCTGATGGTGTCTGTGTCCAGCACAAATTCAAGGAGGCAGCAGCAGAGGCGCATTGGGGCCAAGTACTGGACCCTGCCGCATCAACAGGCATTGTGTTGGCGAGGTGGGCCTGAAGCAGACTCATGACGGCAGTGGATTTAAGTTTGAGTTGGTGTGGTATCAGGCGGCATTGGTGGCATCGGCTTTGGTGAGGTCCAGCGAGGATTCACAGTGGCGAGGGTGTTGGTGGAGGTGAAATGGTGCTGATGAGTGGCAACGTTAGTTTGAGTGGTGGCAGTGCCCATGGGCCACTTGACAAGAAAGACGATATAAAGTTGGACACGTTTTCTTTATTTCTTCATTTTTCTGTCTTTATAGTCAATGTCTTGGTTTAGATTTCTGTTATTTAAGATGGTGCCAGTATAAAGCATTTTTCACTGTATTTTTGTTTCAAGATACAGATGACAATAAATATATCAAACAAATCAAACCAACTGGTTTCTGTGATAACAAGCATGGGGCTGGATGAACACAACAGGTCAAGCAGCATCATAGGAGCAGGAAAACTTGACGTTTCGGGCCTAAACCCTTCATCAGAAATGGGGGAGGGGGAGAGGGTTCCGAAATAAATAGGGAGAGAGGGGGAGGCGGATAGAGGATGGATAGAGGAGAGGATAGGTGGAGAGGAGGCAGACAAGTCGAAGAGGTGGGGATGGAGCCAGTAAAGGTGAGGTAGGTAGGGGGGGTAGGGAGGAGATAGGTCAGTCCAGGGAGGACGGACAGGTCAAGGGGGCGGGATGATGTTAGTAGATAGGAGATGGGGGTGTGGCTTGGGGTGAGAGGAAAAACCGGTTAGGGAGGTGGAGATGAGCTGGGCTGGTCTTGGGATGCGGTTGGGGGAGGGGAGATTTTGAAGCTTGTGAAATCCACATTGATGCCATTGGGCTGCAGGGTTCCCAGGCTGAATATGATTTGCTGTTCCTGCAGCCTTCGGGTGGCATCACTGTGGCATTGCAGGAGGCCCAGGATGGACATGTCATCTGAGGAATGGGAGGGCGAGTTGAAATGGTTCGTGACTGGGAGGTGCAGTTGTTTGTTGGGAACTGAGCGCAGGTGTTCTGCAAAGCGGTCCCCAAGCCTGCACTTGGTTTCCCCGATGTAGAGGAAGCCACAACGGGTACAGCGGATGCAGTATACCACATTGGCAGATGTGCAGGTGAACCTCTGCCTGATGTGGAAAGTCTTCTTGGGGCCTGGGATTGGGGTGAGGGAGGATTCTGTCATTGCCATGATGAGAAGGTTGCTGTTCTGTTGGTTTGAATTTGGATCCTGTCTTGCTGGAAACAGTCAGTGGCCATACGGAGGCCAGGCCCAAATTGGAAACAGTTTTGGAGTGTTGGACTTCCATACTGTTGGATGCAGTGGTGTTATGGAGCACAATGTTCCCACTTTAATGTCTGATTTTTTAACTGCACGCTCAGGAAGCCTGAAAAATATTCCCAGCCTCTGTTTGTCAAACATGGTGAGAGTATAGATCAATGATCCTTGAAACCGTGTCTTAGCGCATCCATAACAACAAGTATATAATTGTCTATTCTTTAACCCAGTATATTAGACCAAGCATGGTGATTCAATGATGGTAATGATAGATTTGTAGCTATAAAATTGTGATCAGCAAGATTAATCAAGTTTTTCTTTATTTGGAAAGGACACCTAGATGTACAACACATGGATTTTCTCAAAACATTCAATAAATTGTCTCACAAAAGGCTCATGGGAAAAAATCTTACAGATGATTTGAGTGGAAATGTAACAGGAAATGGAAAGAAAATTTCTTTTATTTATATAGAGCTTTACATGATCACAGGACATTCCAATGCACTTTGCAGTCAATGAAGTACTTCTGAAGCACATTCACTGCTATAATGGAGAAAAAGCACTCAGAAATCTCCTGTAAACAGCAATGTCAGATTGAACCAATAATCTGTTTTTCTAAGCTGGTGCTGCAGTGACAGGCAAAGGTTCAAAATGATCTATCTTGGGTTCAATGATCGGCTCATTTTAATTTTTCACAAATCGATAATTTGGACTTGGTGAATAGGGAAGACATTTTCAAGCTTTGCTGATGACATAAAAGCAGGAGACTTAGTAAATGTCTTTGAGAATAAATTACAAGTATTGGACTATGCAGTTAATGGACAGTATGGATTAAGGTTAAAATTCCTGAAAGCATATGTATCAAAAGATAAATCCATAATTCAAATCCACAACAAAGAATAAGAAAATAATGACTTTATGTAAAATATTGATTCGAACATTATTGGAATACTGTCTGCATTTTTTAGTTCATTACTATGTCTTTCAGAGAGTGGAGTCTCAAAATTAGGACGTTTCTGGATCAACAAATTGCCCTATAACTAAGCCATAGCAAACTCCACATATATCTCATTAAGCAAAACTTGTATCAATCAACTAAAATAATGCAAAATATCAGTTAGGCACCATTTCCACTGCTAAAAAGCATATTCAATTTTACTACCTATGAGAGCTTGAGAGAAAGAGGCAGCTATTCAAGTAAAAATCGAAGGGAAAATGAAAGCAGGTTCTCTAACTCCAATATTAGGTCACTTGACCTCCAAATTGCCAGTTGACCTCTACCAGGAGAGCTTAGAAGTAATTCTTTTCCCCCTATTGCTTCTATGCTTTTCACACACTACATACAAGTTCATCTACAATGGCACTTTAATTACCTTCTTAGCTGCACTGTGGGATACAGGTACAGATTGTCTATGTATGCTCCCTGGCATTTCCACATCAGTAAATGGGCTAATCATGATCTCATTTGGGAAATTATGATTGAAGTACCTCTCAGTATTTGGAAATATTATTCTTAAGCTTAGAACAAATCCATAATCCTTGACAAAGTAATTTTCTTGCATTGTTAATATTTCCAGTGTAGCTAGAACTCTGCAAACATAAAAGTGATTGCATTTTTCAATGCAGTAATTTAATTTGCTTGTGCCTTTTCTTACGAACTTTGTACTTTGCAAGTAAAAAATGTCAGAATTACAGAACCGGCATCTAATTTCATCAACGGGAAGCTCAAAGTTAGTGCAATATAAGTTGGATGCAATTGAATCATTGGGCTGAAATTTTCCAAAATTCTGCTGTTGGTTTCAAAGAGTTTCACAGACAGTTTCTCTCTGTGAGCAATTTCTTATTCAATTTTACAATGCTCAGTACCAGTCTCTTGCTATCTCACTTCTACCAGTGGTGGGAGAGCTCACTGCTGTCAGGTCCTCTGGGTTTCCCACTAGTTCAAATGTGTAAGTCATGGATGTACTCGTCACAGTTCCATAATGCGAAGAATTATCTGCAGGATGAGAAATCGAGGCAGGTTTGCAATCCTCTTTGATGACAGGGACTTGTTCGTCCTGATGGATGAGTTGTTGAGAGTGTGACCGCTCTATTCCCTCAGGACCACCAAAAGAGATGATGGCACCGGACCCTGACAGCCTGGTCTGAAGTTACTACTAAGGTCAGTGCCAACATCTTCTTCCTGCTATCTCAAAGCTCACTAACTCTGCCATTGCATTCATCTCCCATCAAGGCCGTTCATTCAGACCACCTCAGCACATTTCCCCCACCTGCATCAAAACTAACAGCTATAACAGTCACTTTCATCTCACTCAGTCCCTGCCCTTCTTTCACTCCAGGAGAAAATGGCCAAACTTGGACAGAGAGAACTAAAATGGGTGGTGAGGTGGCCAATATTTGTCTCCTCACCCCCTTCAAGGAAAAATTCCTTTAACACATGTCAAGATCTGCTGCAGCAATCAAATCAGGTTCATTGTCAAGTGGTGTGCTGCTCTCCTGTTACCAGCAATACCAACACACATGCTGGGCTGCAGTGTGTATATATCCAATTGTCCCCATGGGCAGGTTGGCGACTGCCATAGATAAACAGGTCCAGAACCCTCAGGGTCTGCCAGATATGTGCTTGCCACAGCACTCTATCATTGTATCCATTGGTGCTAAGCACTAACAGTAAGGTGAGGCAGGTGAACAAGAGACAATAACCTTCACCCATCCCATATTGACCCATGCCCTCCAATGAGTCATTGTCTCCATCTTACCTAATATGTTGAGTTGGCCCTCCATAACTTTTCTCCCCTCTGCATCCTGGTGTGCTGTCTCCAAACCCCTCTTCCCCAAATTTCCCCCTTGACTTTCAGTGAACACCCAACACTGACCACAACCCACCCTGACTAATAACCATGCAGCTCCATCATTGACGTACCACTAATCCCCAGACTAGTTACATTTGACTGGCAGGACTGACTATGGCTTACTCCCACGACTGTAAGAAAATGGGATCCCTGACACTGAATATTTCCAGCAGTGACTGATTCTGTCCAGTTCAGTGATCTGTTATTAGATGTTACCCTTTAATCACTGTGCTGGTACCCACTAACTGAGAACAGTTCCTTTGGATTGGCCTGACGACTACTCTGCTTAGAATTTGAGACATAACCTTTTGGTTGTTGCACATTGGTATGTTTACCATGTAAGCTACTGCACTTGTTGCAGGTCTGACATTGAAGTAGCATGGTGCCTTTCGAGAACATGTCTGCCTCCTTGACTGCTCATTGCTGGCCATCTACAGCAGCAGCTTGGCTTTGTTTCTGCAGTAAAAGGCAAGGCTAGTCAGAAGTTCTGTGAGCCTTTACATTATAATGAAGTGTCAATGCGCAAAATATAATGCAAAATATTTAAGTGGGCACAAAGTGTGTGGGCACAAAGTGTGTGAGCACAACGAGAGGAATCTAAGAACTCTGAGATACCCCTTGCTGTGATACAAGAGATAGATGCCTGCTCCTGGCCTAGCAGCATCATTACAATATAAAAGGTAATGCCACTGTAGTCATACCAAACCATGGGGCTGCTCTCTCATTAGAGAGAGACAATCGCTGATGGCTTACCCTGAGGGCACCATACCTCAGGCAATGGGAGAGGTTGAAAAGATAGGACCTTCATCGTAACCTGATTTAGTGCAGGAATTGAATTCTTGCTGTTGATGTCACACTTCAGCACAAACTGGGCATCCAGCCAACTGAGAGAAAACCAACCCATTATTCCTATGTCTGTGAGCTCCAAAATGCTGTATTGAAGGGAAAAATATATTATGAGTGTGCCCTGACAATGTGGTGAGGTTGGTGCTTGACTAATACCAACCTCCCAGGAGGAATGATGTGGGCAGACCCGGACCAGGAAGCATATGCCGAGATGTTGGGGAATTCTAGCCAAGGCGTGTACTTAGAGAAGACATTTTGTAATTTGTAGCAGACAGGTAACCAGGTAACTGAGAGTTCCACAGTGGGAATACTTGGCACTAGTTTCTCTCCACTGCATGGGAAAATAGTAACCTGCAGTTCAATAAAGCGAGATTAGGTAACAGTGAGATGTTAAAGAATGCAGATATTCTTGTCGCTGTTGAAACCAAGCACACAAAATTGGATTTTTCTCAACGTTGAGAATTTCATTTTTCCTTTTTTTCATAATTTCTCAGTTGACACTGCGAACCCCGACATCGCTCAGGGGCTAGGAAAATTCCATCACTGTTCCTTTTTTTCCACCCTTTTCGAACTCTGAGAATAACATCTCTCTTGTGCCAATGTGACATTCTCCTGTTTCCATCTAATGTATTTTTTGTTTGCCTGTGCTGGATTACAAATTCCAATATGAAACTGTTATATGTTGATGTCCTGTGCCTATTAGTAAGTTGATTGAAAATACCAAATCATTTCAGCTAGGATTTTGGCAGTTATTGGACATGGGAAATCTTCATCTTAGTGTTATGAGCTTGAGATGAAAGGATAGCATGTACCCAAACATATAATCAATTACTTCATCAACATTATTTTGCATTGGTTTAATTGATAGTTTCATTTGACAAAAATGCTTTTTATTTACAGGTGAATTGAAAAAAAGAGTAACTAAAAAAATTTAGCTCAGGTCATACTCTCAGGCTACAGAAATTAAGAATAGTACAGTATAGCACAGGAACAGGCCATTTGCCCCACCATTTCTGGACTGACCACAATGCCATTAGATTCCACAGATGTGACATATAAAGCTATAGATGTGACTGAACAAAAAGATCTGAAAGCAGCATAAAAGCTAAGGAGCAAACATCAGTATGGTTTCCAGATAATAGAAGAATGTATTTAGACTAATTTTTGCCAAACATACAAACTGAGTTGGCTTAGGAACTGGAAACATAATTGAGTTATTTAAGTTGTCAGATTTAGATTATGAATGTTTGCAGGTGCCTTCTATTTTTGTATAATTTACAATTGGGCATTGTTTCAAGGCATAGATTTTCTTGGTATTATAGAATAAATTTGAAGATTCTACGTTTGCCTAATCTGGGTCCTTTTCTCAAGATTGCGACAACTTTTAAATCCACTCATTTGGATTAGGCATCTTGACTTATTATTTCATTAGTCTATCCTAGCCTTTTTAATTCTGCATCCAATATTGACCCTAAATTTTGTATTCTACATCCAAATATTGTTATCTGAGATTTCCATTTGTGACAGAATAAGCTGGAGAGGAAGGAATGCAAATAGTAACAATGCACAGATAATTAAATGGAATTCTGCAGACTATACATGATCCATGTGTCTCCTGTTACCATCAGCTATTTTATCAACAGTGTTTGCGAAGAGTTTTAGATCTTAACATTTGTCTTTGAAACTCCCTTTTCACACTGTTTACATTGGCTAATGCATGTTAAATGTGGCATAGTCAAAATACATACTCCCCATAAAATTGACTTCCGACATAGATTGCAAAACCGAAGCTACCAGTACAGTCCTTATTACCCACTCATACATGATTGCTCTGCTTAGATTTTGTCCTTGGTTAGCAGTTAAACCAACAGCCCAGCAATCCTGGACACCAAAACGTCCAGGGTTTATGACACAGCCATCAGCAACCTCAAAGGAAGTGAAAGGACCCCATAAATCACTTTGATGTGTTATTTTTTCCCGAAGGAAGTGTAATAGAAGCACTTGAAGTATTGCCATCTGGTAGGAGCTCTGCTAAAACTGTTTATATAAGCTGTTTCTAGAGAGATAGTATGGCGTAATAACAGATTTCCATATACTGATCAAATATTTGGGCCCAAGCAACCAGCTGTTTTCAGGATGCCATTAAGTGACTAGAGTGCTGCAACAGTGGATCTAAACAACTCATCAGGCCAGCCAATAGACTGGCATTCTCTAGTTAGCCTGTGGTCTCATAGCAGCAGTCTGGTTATTTTTCTTTTGTTTGCTAAGTGCTACACACTGTGCACAGATTGCACTAATCCTGCTTTGATTTTTTTTCTATAAGTGTTTTATTAATACAGGATTCACAACAACAAATTAATGAACTTTTCAGTTTGTGTGTTGCTGGGTCATTGTATGTATTTAGTATCACCAATCTTTTTGCTGATAAAAGGCTGAAATGTACATTACTGCGTAACCAGGCTGCCCTGGAATGGCACTCAGAATTATATGTTTTCACTCTGTTTGATATATGCTTCGTTTTTCCATAAATGTGGTACAATATATGAAATTTACTTTGCTTCCCCTTCTAAAGAACTAGACGGACTTAAAGCATTTAAAAGACTTTCAAAATATATTTTATGTGTTCATTTTGTTTCCACAAATGTTGATTTTCTTTAAATCATTTACGAAAGTTCATGTAGCTGTTCAGATCACCAGGCATTGCTGTGAAGTCAAGCTTTTCCTTTAAAACAGGGAAAATTTTCCAGAACTTTGGCATAAGCAGTGACATACATTTGAAAAAATGCTAAAATAAATAAGTGGAGCTCTGGAGAGATCTGTTTTATTTTCAAAAATCCCTCAATTTCAGTTCAGATTTTCAGCAATTTTTCTTTCCAAATCTTCAAACAGTTTGTACAAAATAAGTTTAAAAGTTTTTATCTCTAAAAGTAATATAGGTCAATATGCTTTAAGGTGGCATCAGCTATACAATTCAGAAGATTTCAATTTCAATTTCTACCCTGTGTTTAATTAAGTGATCTGAACTTGCAGCATTTCAGGTCCTGTAACTGGATCAGAGATAAAAGGTACTGCAGATGCTGGAGAATCCAAGATAACAAGCATGGGGCTGGATGAACACAGCAGGTCGAGCAGCACCATAGGAGAAGGAAAACTTGACGTTTCGGGCCTAAACCCTTCATCAGAAATGGGGGAGGGGAAGAGGGTTCTGAAATAAATAGGGAGAGAGGGGGAGGCGGATAGAGGATGGATAGAGGAGAGGATAGGTGGAGAGGAGGCAGACAGGTCGAAGAGGCGGGGATGGAGCCAGTAAAGGTGAGTGTAGGTGGGGAGTTAGGGAGGAGATAGGTCAGTCCAGGGAGGACGGACAGGTCAAGGGGGCGGGATGACGTTAGTAGATAGGAGATGGGGGTGCGGCTTGAGGTGAGAGGAAAAACAGGTTAGGGAGGTGGAGATGAGCTGGGCTGGTTTTGGGATGCGGTTGGGGGAGGGGAGATTTTGAAGCTTGTGAAATCCACATTGATGCCACTGGGCTGCAGGGTTCCCAGGCTGAATATGATTTGCTGTTCCTGCAGCCTTCGGGTGGCATCACTGTGGCATTGCAGGAGGCCCAGGATGGACATGTCATCTGAGGAATGGGAGGGGGAGTTGAAATGGTTCGCGACTGAGAGGTGCAGTTGTTTGTTGGGAACTGAGTGCAGGTGTTCTGCAAAGCGGTCCCCAAGCCTGCGCTTGGTTTCCCCGATGGAGAGGAAGCCACAACGGGTACAGCGGATGCAGTATACCACTGCAGGTGAACATCTGCCTGATGTGGAAAGTCTTCTTGGGGCCTGGGATTGGGGTGAGGGAGGAGGTGTGGGGGCAGGTGTAGCACTTCCTGCAGTTGCAGGGAAAAGTGGCGGGTGTGGTGGGACTGGAGGGGAGTGTGGAGCAGACAAGGGAGTTGCGGAGGGAGTGGTCCCTCCGGAAGGCAGATAAGGGTGGGGAGGGAAAAATGTCTTTTGTGGTGGGGTCTGATTGCAGATGGTGGAAGTGTCGGAGGATGATGCGTTGAATCCGGAGGTTGGTGGGGTGGTATGTGAGGACGAGGGGGATTCTTTTTTGGTTGTTATTGCGGGGACGGGGCGTGAGTGATGTGTTCCGGGAAATGCGGGAGACGCGGTCGATGGCGTTCTCGACCACTGTGGGGAGGAAGTTGCGGTCCTTGAAGAATGAGGACATTAGGGATGTACGGGAGTGGAATGTCTCATCCTGGGAGCAGATGCGGCAGAGTTGTGGCTTCCTCTCCATCGGGGAAACCAAGCGCAGGCTTAGGGACTGCTTTGCAGAACACCTGCGAAGGAATTGGGAATGGGGATGGCATTTTTGCAGGAAGGTGGGTGGGAGGAGGTGTATTCCAGGTAGCTGTGGGAGTCAATGGGCTTGAAATGGACATCGGTTTCTAGGTGGTTGCCCGAGATGGAGACAGAGAGGTCCAAGACGGAGAGAGAAGTGTTGGAGATGGTCCAGGTGAACTTCAGGTTGGGGTGGAAGGTGTTGATGAAGTGGATGAACTGTTCGAGCTCCTCGTGGGAGCACGAGGCAGCGCCGATGCAGTCATCAATGTAGCAGAGGAAGAGGTGGGGTTTAGGGCCAGTGTAGGTCCGGAAGAGGGATTGTTCGACGTAACCTACAAAGAGGCAGGCATAGCTTGGGCTCATGCGGGTACCCATGGCCACCCGTTTTGTCTGTAGGAAGTGGGAGGAATTGAAAGAGAAGTTGTTGAGGGTGAGGACGAGTTCGGCTAAGCGGATGAGGGTGTCAGTGGAGGGGGATTGGTCAGTTCTGCGGGACAGGAAGAAGCGGAGGGCCTTTAGGCCATCAACATGGGGAATACAGGTGTATAGGGACTGGACGTCCATAGTAAAAATGAGGTGTTGGGGACAGGGGAATTGGAAGTTCTGGAGGAGGTGGAGGGCGTGGGTGGTGTCACGGACGTAGGTAGGGAGTTCCTGGACCAAGGGGATGAAAATGGAGTCTAGGTAGGTGGAGATGAGTTCGGTGGGGCAGGAGCAGGCGGAGACAATGGGTCGGCCAGGGCATTCAGGTTTGTGGATTTTGGAAAGGAGATAGAAGCGGGCGGTGCGGGGTTGAGGATGAGGTTGGAGGCGGTGGGTGGGAGGTCACCTGAGGTGATGAGGTTGTGGATGGTTTGGGAGATGATGGTTTAGTGCTCGGGGGTGGGGTCATGATCCAGGAGGCGGTAGGAGGAAGTGTCAGAGAGTTGGCGCCTGGCCTCAGCAATGTAGAGGTCAGTGCGCCATACTACGACCGCCCCTCCCTTGTCCGCGGGTGTTATGGTGAGGTTGGGATTGGAGCGGAGGGAGTGGAGGGCTGCACGTTCTGCGGGGGAGAGGTTGGAGTGTTTGAGAGGGGTAGAGAGGTTGAGGCGATTGATGTCTCGACAGCAGTTGGAGATGAAGAGGTCGAGGGAGGGTTGGAGGCCTTGGGGTGGTGTCCAGGAGGAGGGCTTGTGTTGGAGGCGTGAGAAGGGGTCAGTAGAGGGAGGGTTAGATTCGCGGTTGGAGAAGTAAGCGTGGAGGCGGAGGCGGCGGAAAAACTGCTCAATATCCAAGCGTGAGCGGTATTCGTTGATATGTGGGTGGAGGGGGACAAAGGTGAACCCTTTACTGAGGACTGACCGTTGTGCCTTGAGTCAGTGATGAGATAACAACCAGGATTCTGGACACTATTTGCTCAGTAATAGCCTGTTTGAAAAATGGGTGCATATGATTTTGAGTGAAGATAAAGTCAAGTTTTACTATGATGGGCAATAATCAAATTTTGTGTTTTTTTTTTCTAATTGTTCCAGCAGAGGATCCATGGAAATCTTGGGAAAATGGTGAAGAGTCTAACTTTTGAATAATGGTAAAAACCAAAAGAAATGCGGGTGCTGTAAATCAGGAACAAAAACAGAAGTTGCTGGAAAAGCTCAGCAGGTCTGGCAGTGCCTGTGGAGAAAAAAAACAGAGTTAACATTTCGGGTCTGGTGACCCTTCCTCAGAGTTGTAAAGAATGGTGTTTGGATAAGGACAAGAGGGGCAATAAATATTCTAGCTCTATCAACACATTGATCTCTAGCCTTCCAATCTGTTCCTCTGACCTTGATCTGTTGTGTAACCTCTTGGATCCTTGACCAAATTGTGGTGGCTGTACCTTCAAGCATCTAGGATATTCTGTCCACCTTTCTTGGTCTTCCTTTCCATTTTTTTTTTCAAAATGCTTTTGATTAAGCTTCCAAATGTCTCAATTGGCAAACATTTTTTTCTGATTACACCTCTGTGATGCATCTTAGGATGCTGTAATTGAAAAAACAAATAGTAAATCTCCTCTTGAAGTCCTCTGTTCCAGTGGAAAATTTTCTCATGTTGATAGATTATCATCTTTGCTATAAACCTGATAAAGCTACGTTGCATATAATATTGCTTTAATATGCCTTTTATAATTAACATAAAAATATAGGATTAGGAATAGGAATTGGCCATATGGTCCCTTTAGACTGTTACACCATTCAATAAGATAATGATGGATTTGATTAATCCTGCTTCCCATCTTTCCTGCTAACCTTTCATCCATTTGCTCGTCAAGAAACTGTCTAGCTCTCTGCCTTAAAAATGTTCGCTGATGATTACACAATGTTCAGCACTTTTCATGTATTCTCAGATACTGAAGCAGCTCATCGCCAAATGCAGAAAGACTTTGTCAATATCCGGGTTTAGACTGATAAGTGGCAAATAGCACTCATACCTCACAAAAGCCAGGCAATGACTATTTCCAATGAGAGACAATCAATTGTTGTCCCTTGAGATTCAATGATGTTGCCATTACTGAACCCCCAAATATACAAATCCTGGAGATTACAATTGACCAAAAGCTGTACTGAACTAGGCATATGAACATAATGGCTACAAGAGCAGGCCAGAGGCTAGGAACACTGCAATGAGTAACTTACGTCCTGACTCCCCAAAGCTTGTTCAATATCTACAAAGCATTACCGTGAAGGAATATTCCCCACTTGCCCGGATGAGTGCAGTTCCAACAGCACTCAAGAAGCTTGACACCATCCAGGACAAAGCAGCCTGCTTGACTGGCCAAAAATCCAATAACACCTACTCCCTCTACCACCGATGATTGATAGCAGCAGTGTGTGCTATCTACATGATGTACTGCAGAAATTCACCAAGACTCCTTGGACAACAACTTCCAAAGCCATGACAACTACCAGCTAGAATGACAATGATAGGCAGATACATGGGAAAACCATCACTTGCATGTTCCCTCCAAGCCATTCACCATACTGACTTGAAAATATATTGCCATTCTTTAGTGTTGTTGGGTCAATATCCTGGAAATCCTCCATAATGGCTTTGTGAGGTTATGTACAGCACATGGAATGCAATTGTCGAAGAAGGCAGTTCACCACCACCATCTCAAGCGCAACTAAGGACAGAAAATAAACATTGGCCCAACCAGTCACACAAATGACCCATGAGTGGATTTATTTTTTAAAAAAATTGAAGGTTCTCTTCTCATTGCATTTTTAGGAAGAGTTCAGACATTCTGTGAGAAATTTTTTCCCACATCTGTCTGAAATGGGCAACCACTTATATTTAAACAGTGAACCTATTTCTAGATACTGTCACTGAAGGAAGCATTCTCTCTACATCCATGCTGTCAAGACCCCTAATGATCTTAAGTGATTCAATCAAGTCACCACTTATTCTTCCAACATCTAGTGACGCCTCATTTGTCAAACTGTTCCTCATGAGATAACTCACCCATTCCTTGCAATAGTCTAGTATATCTTCCCTGAATTGCTTTCAATACCTTGAAATATTTCTTTAAACAAGGAGATCAATACTTTACGCAGTACTCTTATCAATGTCCTATACAAATGAAGCATAATCTCCTTATTTTTATAATAAGTAGAGAAAGTGCTTGGAAAAATCAACAGGTCTGGAAGCATTTGTGGAGAGAAAGTAAAGTTAAGATGTTAAGTCCAATGACACACCCTTATTCCCTCTCACAACAGGTTGAGGTGAAAGAGGATTAGGACCCTGAAGCAGAGATAATAGGTACTGCAGATGCTGGAGAATCTGAGATAACAAAGTGTGGAGCTGGATGAACACAGCAGGCCAAGCAACATCATAGAAGCAGGAAAGCTAAACGTTTCAGGCCTAGACCCATCAGCCCGAACCGTCAAGCTTTCCTGCTCCTATGATGTTGCTTGGCCTGCTGTGTTCATCCAGCTCCACACCTTGTTATCTAGGACTCTGAAGCAAACTTGCAATGTCACAGAGGTGCACATCACTCAGTATCAATAACATAGAATGCGTGGAGTTTGAAAATTCAGGACAAACTCTACGCCAGATGCATACAAACTTTCCTCTCTTTTTGGAAGAGTACATGAATATGAATATTTGGAAAAAATAGACTGGTTTTTATCTACTGTGACTACAAGTTAGAGCCTGGTATACTTATAATTACCATGTACAAAATATTTAGTATTAATGTTTAACTCATGTTAACTTGAAGTCTGAACCTGAAGACAGTCATTAACTTTGCCTCCAATTTGTCAGCTAAGCTTCTATCTATGCTAGCCATATGTTATCTACCATAGTAAAAGCATGGATTTTCTACAGAAATCTTTGATGTGGCACCTTATCAAATGTTTTTTATAAACCTAAATAAGAATATCTATCAATTCTTTTTTATCCACAGCACATGTTACTTGCACAAAGGACTCCAATAGTCTGGCCATACATGATTTCCCTTTCACAAAACCATACTGACTCTGCCTGATTACCTTGAACTTTTCTAAGTGGTCTGCTAAAGTCTGTGTAACAATGGCTTCTAAATCTTTACCCATGACAGATATTACACTTACTGATCTGTGGTTTCCTGATTTCTATTTTTTTTTAATAAAAGAGTTATATTCACGATTTTCCATTTTAATGGCACCTTTGCTGAATCAAAGGAATTTGGAAACTTAATACCAACATAACACTTATCTCATCATAACACATCTTTACTGTATTTAAACACTTTGGCCTAAGTAACAATTAGAGCGAGATATTGGCTAATGGGCAGGAGAAAGTAAGTGGGGACAAGAAGGTCTTTTTAAGGTTGGCAAACTATAACCAATGGGGTTCCACAGGGATCGGTGCTGAAACCACTACTGTTTACAATACAATGGCATGGAAGAAGGAAGCAAATATGCGATAATCAGACTTGAAAACAACACAAAAATAGGTGGAAAGACAGGTTGCGAGAAGGATACAAACAATTTACAGAGAGAGTCGACTGATTAAGTGAGTGGAAAAAACGTTGGCAAATGGAGTGCAGTGTGGGAAAATGTGAAGTTGTTCATTTGGAAGGGAGAACAAAAGAACAGCATAATATTTAACTGAAGAAAAATTAAGAAATTAGCAACACAAAGGGACTTGAGGAGTAGTTGAGCATGAAATACAGAAAGCTAGTACACAGGTGCAGCAGGTAATCAGGAACGCTGATGGAATGTTGGCTCTTATTTCAAGGGGGGTTGGAAAATAATGGTAGGGAAGTATTATTGCAACTGTACAAGGTGCAGTGGGACCACATCTGGGCTCCTGTGAGCAGTTTTGGCCCTCTTGTTTAAGGAAAGATCATTTCAGGCAATTCAGAGAAGGTTCACTAGGATGATCCCTGTCAGAAATCACATGATACCAGGTTATAGTCCAACAGATTTTTGGAATCACACAAGCTTTCGGAGTACAGCCTCTTTGTCAGGCGTAGTGAGAGACCAAGGCACACAGACGCAGAGTTTATAGGCAGAGAGATCAAGGGCAGAGAGATCAAAAGGTCATACAACTGGTGTGAGTGGAGTGTCTGATGATAAATCTCTGCAGGTGACCAAGAGTGTTGGACAGTGTGTAAAGTGTTTATAAAGTTCATGTCAGTGCTGTGCTGTCATGACAATCAGGCAGAGTCATAGGAATATACAAAAGGTGATATCTCAGGTCAGACACTGAATTGTAGGTGTGAGGCTTTATTCAGAATCTGACTAAGAGTTTTAACCTGGAATCAGGCTGGTTTTATTCTGAAAGCTGGAATTTATAAGGTGCCACACTGACTGACCTGTGACTGCAAACTGTGTGTAATTTGAACAAAATAGAATGTATCTGCAAATTACCAACACGTTGGATGAAATGATTCACCCCATAAATTTACATATGTGTGTGTGTGTTAGAGAGAGTGCATGTGTGTGAGAGTGAGTGTGTGTGAGACAGTGTAATAAGTAATTCAAAAGTGTACAATCTACTGGGGGTAAGAGATGTCCTAGTGGCATTATTGGTATTATTAATCCAGTAATAAATATTAATCAAGAAACCCAGCTCATGTTCTGGGGACCCGGGTTCGAATACCACTATGGCAAATACCATACAACAGTGCTTCCCCTTTTAAATGAAAATACTCAACCATTGCAACAGATTAAAAAAAAATTCGAAGAATGAGAGGTGACTTGATAGAGGTGTACAAAATGATCAGAGGTATAGATAGAGCAGACAGCCAGAGACTTTTTCCTCGGGTGGAGGTAACTGTTACGAGGGGGCATTGTTTTAAAGTAAGTGGAGGTAGGTATCAGGGAGAGGTCAGAGGTAGGTTCTTTGCACAGAGAGTGGTCGGGGCATGATGTGCATTGCGCGGAGAGGGTAGTGGAGTCAACCTCATTAGGGGCATTTAAGCGGCTATTAGATGGGCATATGGATGATAGCATAAGGTAGGGGTGGAGGTTAGAAAGGGCTTAGGATTAGGGTAAAAGTTCGGCACAATATCGTGGGCCGAAGGGCCTGTTCTATGTTCTATGGAATTTGAATTCAATAACTGGGGAAAAAAAATCTGGAAATAAGAATCTACTGATCACCATGAAATCATTGCCGATTGTCAGAAAAACCCAGTTGTGTGATCTTTTGATCTTTCTACTCTTGATCTCTCTGCCTATAAACTCTGGGTCTGTGTACCCTGCTGTCTCACTGCACCTGATAAAGAGGTTGCCCTCTGAAAACTTGTGTGATTCCAAATAAACCTGTTGGACTATAACCGGAAGTTGCATAATTTCTGACTTGTCCACCCCAGTCCAACACCAGCACCTCCACATCATAGCATGATCCTTAGTATGGAGGGATTGTTTTATGAGCAAAGGCTAAAAAGGTTGGGACTCTATTCACTGGAGTTTAGAAGAATAAGGACTGATCTCACTAAAACATATGATTCTTTGGGACTTGACAGGGTAAATGCTGAGACAACGTTTCTCCTCATCAGAGAGGCTAGGACCAGAGGGCATTTTTCAGAATTAAGGGGCATCAATTAATGACTGAGAGAGGAGGAATATCTTCTCTCAGAGGGTTGATAGTCTTTGGAACTCATTGCCACAAAAACACATGGGGGTAGAGTCCCTGTGTATATTTAAGGCTGAGATAGATAGGTTCTTTATCAGTAGGGGAATTAAGGTTTATGGGGAAAGGGCAGGAAACTAGGACCTGAGGGACCCAAGGGGGAGGAAATGGAGAGATATTATTGGACACCCATGATGAACAGGAAGTGAGTTGAGAGGGACCCCAGAGACTAGGACTTGAGGGCACAGCCCGAGAGTAAAGGGAAGACCATTTAGAACGGAGATAAGGAGAAACTTCTTCAGCCAGAGAGTGGTGACTCTATGGAATTCATTGCCACAAAAGGCTGTGGAGGCCAGGTGATTAAGTACATTTAAGACTGAGATAGATAGGTTCTTGATTATCAAGGGGATCAAGGGTTACGGGGAGAAAGTGGGAGAATGGGGTTGAGGAAATTAATAGCCAAGAATGAATGGTGGAGCAGACTTGATGGGCCAAATGGCCTAATTTTTGCTCCTACGTCTTACGGTTATATGAAAGTGCACATGAAGAATGATCCTATTGAATGGCGGAGCAGTCTTCATGGGCCGAACAGCCTACTCCCGTTCTTATTTCTTATTGCCTTATGACCTTATGGGTTCATAGATTAAACCTTTTTTTCAAGATACCAGGGATACTTTCAATGGCCTCACATCTGCTGCAGATCCATCCTCCATGGCATTCAACTTCAAAATCCTCTAAAACTCACAGCCCACTTCTAATTCCTTCCCAAGATCCATAAAAAAAGCCTGTTATTTCCACCTTCTGTCTTCCCATAAATTAATTACCTCTAATATCATTTTCTCCTTTCAAACTGTCCCATCCCACGTATATCACCAACACTTTCTCAAGTTTTTGTAGTAGTTTCGTGTCTCAACCCACTTTCTGTCCATCATGGGAGTCCAATAATGTCTCTCCATTTCCTCCCCCAACAAGATGTGCTGAGTGCTCTCCATTCCATTTTTGAATGGAGACTGAACCAATCACCATCTATCACCATCCTCCTCTACTTGGTTGATCTATTTCAAGTTTAATTTCATTAATTTCATCCAAGTAAAAGGTGCTGTTACAGCTCTGAGTTAAGCCTGCCTTTTGGTGGAATATGTAAAATGTTCCTTGTTCTGGTAGTATTCAGGCCCCCTCTCTCCTCTCTTTTTTGTTACAAAGTTAGAAGTAACACGACACCAGGTTATAGTACAACAGGTTTATTTGAAATCACAAACTTTCAGGATGTAGCCCCTTCATCAGGTGAAATGACTTCAAATCAGGAAAATTTCACCAACTTTATTTTCAAGTCCACTATCCACTTAGTTTCGTACTCCATCGATGTATCTTCCCTTCACTTTCTTGACCATAACACCCTTTAGAGATAGGAGCAGAACTAAGCCATTTGGCCTATCGGGTCTAGTTCATTATTTGATCATGGGTGATATGTTTCCCAACCCCATTCTTCTGACTTCTATTCATAACCCTTGAACTCCTCACTAATCAAGAACCTATTCAGCTTTGCCATAAAGATGCCAATGAGTTGGTCTCCACAGCCTCCTTCTGAATTCCACTGACTAACCACCCTCTGACTGAAGGAATTCCTCCTCATCTCAGCTCTGATTCTGTGCCCTCAGGTCCTATTATCTCCCACTAGTGGAAACATCTTCTCCCTATCCACTGTATCCAGGCCTTTCAGTACTCTACAGGTTTCAGTGAGATCCCCCCTCACCTACTAAACCCCACTGAGTCCTAAGTCCTTAACCACTGCTCATAGGACAAGCCCTTCTTGCCTGAGATTGTGCTTGCGAACCTCCTCTGTACAACCTCCAAGGCCAGCACATCCTTTCTTAGAGACAGGTCCAAAACTGCTCACAATATTCCAAATGTGGTCTGACTAGAGCTTTTTACAGCCTCAGCAGTACGTCCCAACTCCTGTATTCTAGCCCTCTAGAAATAAATGCTAACATTGCATTTGTCTTTCTAACTGCCAGTTGAGCCTACACGTCAACCTTAAGAGAAACATGAACTCGGAATCTTAAGTTCCTCTTTACTTCAGATTTCCAAAGCCTTCTCCCAATTAGAAATAGTTTGCACCTTTATTCTCCCTACCAAAGTGCATGACTTCTCACTTGCCCCCAGTATATTCCATCTACCACTTCTTTGCTCACTCTCCTTGCCTGTCCAAGCCCTTCTGCAGCCTCTCAACTTCCTGAACACCACCTGCCCTTCCAACTATACCTGTGTCATTGACAACAATGCCCTCATTTCCTCCATCCGGATCATTAGTGTATAATGTGAATAGTTATTGTCCAACACAGACTCCTGTGGAACTCCACTAGACATTGGTTGCCACCCTGAGAAAGGTCCCTTTATCCCCACTTTCTTTTTTTTTTAGAATCCCTATGGTGTGGAAACAGGCCATTCGGCCTAACAAGTCCACACCGCCCCTCCGAAAAGCATCCCACCCAGACCCATTCCCCTACATTTGCCATGTCTAACCCACCTAACCTAAACATCCCTGAACATTACGGGCGACTTAGCATAGCCAACCCACCTAGCCTGCACATCTTTGGACTGTGCGAGGAAACTGGAGCACCTGGAGGAAATCCATGCAGGCACGGGAGAATGTGCAAACTCCACACAGACATTCGCCCAAGGCTGGATTTGAACTCAGGTCCCTGGCGCTGTGAGGCAGCAGTGTTACCACTGAGCCACCGTGCCACTTTCTGTCTTCTGCCAGTTAGCTAATCCTCTATCCATTCCAGTTCCTTGACTCTAACACCATTGGCTCTCATGTTATTTAGCAGGCTTCTGTGTGACACGCTGTCAAAGGGCTTCTATGTCTCCATTTAAAATTGACTAATGTCCACTGAGCCTACTAATTCTGGCAGCCAGTTTGGTTATATTTGAAGATTTCTGTAGGATATTATTCCATTTTATCAGTTTCTCCATCTCTATTTTATTTATTTTGATTATATGTTTTCTGTTTCCCTTATCCGGTCGACAGGGCCCTTGACTCCATCCATGCCCTTTTCTACACTTCCGCTCACACCTTTACCCTTTTATTCCAGAACTACAATAAGGTTTCTCTTAAGCTGATCTTTCTCCACAGTAGCACCCAGATTCCACAAAACATTTTTCACCATTTTGCCCACTTCTAATGTGATGCCACCACCAAATACATCTTCTGCTCTCCACAACATCCTACCCTGATCTTTTTTGAAGGACCCATTTCCTTTGTGATAGCCTGATTCACTTCTCAAATACCTACATCATCCTTTTCATTTCCGAAGACACCTTCCAATCTTTCTCCTTGCCATAGCACCTGGATATGCAAGCGCAGGAGATGCAACACCTGCCTTTTCACCTAATCCGTGAAGTCCTGAATTTTTGGTCATCTGACATTTTAATCATGGCCTTAGTCCCACTTTGGCTTTTTACATGTCTTCAATGAAGTTCAATGCAAATGTGAGAAACTGCAGATGAACAATTATATTACTGAATAAAGGTACATTTTCATCTTGCACTCATTCCAAAATTCCACAAGAATTTAAGTGGAAGATCAACATTTATACTTCAAGGAGAGGAGAGCAATGATTGGTTAACAAGTGGTCTCTGGTTGACAGAGGCCCTGCCAACCAATCAACACTCTCCTCTCATGTTGTATGAATGCTGGTTTTCGCTTTGATTTTGTCTTCTTGCTAAGTGTCCTGATGAGTACAAGACAAAAAGTATACTTGTTTTTCATCAATACATAAGTTGTGTACTACCAAATGATTAGTTCAACTTACAGCTAGTCTGTTTACAGGTTTCTGAACTCAGAATTCACTTCACAAATTTCAGATCATAATCTGTGCTTTTTTTCTCTTGGTAATTTTGGAAGGCAGTTGTTGGAGACCGTTCTGTTTGCTGCATTATACCTGTGCTTTTCCATTACCATCTCCTTTTGTCTTGCATCATAAGCATTTTCAATCATTTCTTCCTCCCTTTTGCCACATGACAGATCTTCAATTGAGTTTTGTTCTGCCCTTCCTCCTTTTCATGCCTCAACTTGTTAAAACCTCTTACATTTCCGATTACTTCCAGTTTGGTTGAAATGTTGTCAACCTGAAGCGTTTCTTTTTTATCCCTGCAGATGTTGCCAGACCGGCTGAGCATTTCCAGATTATTCTGTTTTCATTTGAACTTTGACTCAAATTGCTCTTGGTTCTGTTCGCTGTTCACTGAATTACATTTATCATCAGCATTTACATCTAATTCATGAGTGTTGAAATATTGAAGCCTTTGTTTGAAATACATTCTGCTGATTTCAATAATAATAACGCATTGTGCTTGATTCCAATTAAGGCAAGGTGTTTCCTTATTCCGAGTTCTGTGATCATTTAGCCTTCTAAATGTAAGGTAAGTACTGAATAGCTTAGAAGTCAATACGTGCCATGTCGCAATTACAAATGCAAGTCTATAATTACTTATCGTGGCTGAGAATTACATTACTTCTTGGTTACAATAAAATCGCCCAGTATTTAAAAAAGAGAGAAGAAAGAAATTCTGAAATAAATTGGCTTGCGTACATGATGCATTTGCTGTCAACCATGCATATATCTTAAATCTTGGGCGGGATATGAAATAAAAGTCAGCAAAATTAGCTCGCCTTAGCAATAGTATGGTTGAATATTCTATTTCTCTGCGGTCACCACTATAACCTTGTCAACCTGTAGTGCTGGTGATTCACTTTATTTTGTCATTCACAGGTGTATTCATGTAGGTTTGTTTGTGCAAAGTCAATCAGGTATTTAGCATGTTAATTTGTGCTGGCTCTATTCAGGTAGAAAAATCCAACGGTTGTATGTAATATTGGAGTAACATATCATTTAAAAACTTTATACTGTTATTATGCTTTAAAATGCCACTGTGTACATGAACTTAATATTTGAGAAGATCATCCATTGGTTTAGTGGATAAATCATAGATAGCCAGGCACAGCCTCTGGACTGGAATTAGTTGACCTCAGCCGCAGTAATTTTAGTCTAACTCAACCGTTGGAAACAGAGTGAATTTGGATTGGATTAGATGTCCATTTGGAACCCTACCCAATTTTACAATGCATTGACTTCAGTGGGAATAAAATCAGTGGAGTGTGAAATCTACATTTATTTATGTTATCTGTTTAACCGACAGAATAGTCACACGCAGAATCTTGCCTACTGCAGCTATCCATCACTCTGTCTCACCCTGAACTGGGAGAAGATGCCAGTGCATAAATTTATTTTAAGTTTTTTTTTCAAAAATCACAAATAATAATTCAAATGAGACAACCTCTTCCACATGCAAAACCATTTCCCTCACAATGAAGACAAAATAATGACAACTTCAGTGTAGCAGTGAAGCAGAAACCACAAATAATACATAATTTACATGGGGAAATAGCACAGCATGTTGGTGCATGAAACAGTAGTGCACACACAACTTACATATGCAGCATAAAGTCTTACATACTTCAATATTTTTAGTGTAGAGTATAGAGAGGTCTTTTTTTTTTAATAGCTTAAGTAAAGGAAGGGAACAAATTGAATCGACTCAGAAATATTGCAGCTATCTTTCAAATGTACGAGCCTGAATTTGGGTTGCTCTGTGAGACATCACTCAATAGACGCATCACAGCAGCACTGTAAACATCATTTGGACAAGCAGTTTTTCTGCTCAACTTGTTTTGATGATGATGAAGGTGGACTTCCTTCTGAAGTGAAATGATCCGCACAGTTTTTGATCAATGACACTGTAGATATAATGATAATCATTCTTACAGCTTAGGTAACATTTTCCAGAAATTGCACCTTTTTTAAAACAAAAACCTATATATTCACATGGAACTAGTTAAGTCTTTACTATCATTAGATAATTGCATTTGTTCAATGACATTGTAGCCTGAGCAGGAAGGAGGTTACAAGGATTTGGCAATCCTGTGCATGTTTATCAAGAAAACACTTCACTGATCATAGAATGTCTGTTTACATTAATCAAATTAGGTAACTCAAAAAGTCCACTCTAATTGAATGTGTTTATTCACAGTTATAATGAACAGATAAATGTTACTGTCTGAAACTTAGGAATCTTTAGATGTTTTATTCTGAACCACCAGTCAGTCTCCTCGCTCGAGACAAAACATTTCTTCCTTTGTCATTATACATAGAAATTAGAGTCTGATTATCATTTTGCTATTCTTTTGAAGCAGAAACTAAGGTACACTGGTCAACAGCTGCTTTAGAAATTGAAATGATTAGTTTAGACATTAGCTTCAGAATGTTTCAATGTTAAAAACTTTGCTAAGGTTGACCTTTGAAGGTAGGATATTACTTTTACACCAGAGAATCCTAACTGTAAATTTAACAATGAATCCACAGACCATAATAAGGTATACTGTTAAAGATTGCAGATCATACGTCAAATTTCTTCTTCAAACTGCAGAGTAAGTTTATGCTAGGAGATGCTGTCACACATCTCCCTTGAATATGCATGACAGATATGTATATAAAATGAAGTAAAAGAATAGAATAATCATTTGCAAAGAACTGGGGTAAGGTAACAGTAAATCAGAACATAGTATACGCACGGATCACCTAATATAGTTGAACTCACCTTGCAACCTATGGTCAGGTTGAGAAGAATCCAGGTTAGGAATAGGCTAAGAAACTCATGCACAGCCTTCATTTCAAAACTGCAGGTCATATTGCAGTCAACAGCATCTCATTAAGGAACTGCTGTTGTGCATTTGTATTATTGTTTCTAAAGCGGCTCTGCTGAGACCCTCAAAAAAAGTTTGCTTGTGCTCCTTCAGTTCTATAGTATGAGGTGTTTTTTTAACACTTGTTCTTGGGACTTGGTAAATTGCGGCCCCAACATGAAAGGTGATGACAATTATTTGTTTATACCGTTAGTCTCTGGAGATGGCTAACTTTCAGTGTCAGGTCTACATTTGTTTGTCATTCAGATCTTCATTTCTTAATTTGAGCACACTTATGAAGTACTGGACTTATTAATAAATGCTATTCACTGGTTAGAAACCTAATTTATAAAGTAAGTGCAAATTCTTTAACAAAACAATCGGTTCTATTTCCAAAACAGAAAACAATAATAATATTGATGTTTTGGTGTAGAAATTCTGCCTTGCGTGGGAGCAGAGTTCTGACATTATGCCAATGAAGGCATTGATTTTGGGAGCAGAAGTGCCTGTGCTGATTTTTCATTCCATAGGTGCAATGATGACAAATTCCAATGGAGGGGAGGCAGCCATTTCTGTGAGAACCTTTCCAAATTGCTGCTAAATATCCTATTCTTATTTCAATTTGCAGAATGGAAGTATAACTGCTTTTAGGGTTGTGCATAGGCATTTGCAGGTAGACAGGGTAGTGAAGAAGGCATTTGGTACACTTGCCTTTATTGGTCAATGCATTGAGTATAAGAGTTGAGATGTCATGGTGTGACCATACAGGACATTGATTAGACTATTTTTGGAATACTGCATTCAATTCTGGTCTCTCTGCTGTTGTTAGACATGAAAGGGTGTAAAAGAGACTTACAAGGATGTTGTCGGGATTGGAGGATTTGAGTTATAGGGAGAGACTGAATAGTTTAGGGCTATTTTCCCTGGAGTGCCAAAGGCTGAGGGGTGCCCTTATGGAGGTTGATAAAATCATGAGGGGCATGGTTAGGGTGAATAGCCAAGGTCTTTTCCCCAGGGTAGGTGAGCCCAAAAGTAGACAGCATAGGGTTAAGGTGAGAGGGGAATGATATAAAAGGGTCTTAAGGGGCAATTTTTTCACACAGAAGGTGGTGCATGTATGGAATGCCAGTAGAAGTGGAAGAGGCTGATACAATAGAAACATTTAAATGGCAGCTGAATGGGTACATGAATAGGAAGGGTTTAGATGGATATGGGCAAAACGCTGAAAAATGGGACTAGATTAATTTAGGGTATCTGGTTGGCATGGATCAGTTGGACCAAAGGCCCTGTTTTGTGCTGTACAGCTCCATGACTCTCTAAGGATGAAAGTGAATGGCCATCTATCTCAGATAGATTGACTGCTGCTTGATGCTGGATGTAGTGATCAGAAACCATAAACTGCTAGTTTTTGGGGTTTGGCCTGTTGAATTATAGCTCCTTCCCCCAAAGTACCAACCCTGCCATGCTCATGATGTTACAACACTGTCTAATAAAATTCTACCCTTTAACTTTTAAAACATATTGAGGTGAGAAAAAGAAGTATAATGACAGTTTCATTTAAAACTTCGCTGAGAAGGAAAACAAGGAAGAAAAAAGTTGCAAAAGGGTAAATAGAGCAAGAGTTTATTTTTGTGATCAATTCTAAATGACATTAGGCGCTATGCAAGTGCAGGTAATCTGCCCCTGAGGCCAAGCATGGAACTTGCACCAAGTTATCAAAACAGTCTTATTCCTAGTGGGTGCCTATGCAGTTAAGGCTGGTTCAATAACAATTCTTGGAAGAAAACTGTGTATATATTTGAAAAGAGGAACAAATTGCATGCCCATGGGGCAGGAACATTGGAGATGGACCAATTTTATTGATCTTTCAAAGTACTGTCAGAGGTGTTGTCAGAAAAATGGCCTCCTTCTGTGTTACATGAATCTCGAGGTAAAGCACACCAGAGTTCCTCCACTAGGGGGACCCCAAGGACTATTATGCACCGATGCGAACCGCAGATAACAGATTTTCAGAGAGCAAAGAGGTGCCTTGATGTAAAACATAATAAATTCTCGAAGTTCTGTTCATTGACAGCTTGTCATGAGTGGAAGAATCAAGAATGAGAAGGCATGGATTTAAAGTGATGCGTAAACCAAACAAAGATGATGTGAGAATGATAACTTTTTCGCACAGCAAGTATTTAGGGTCTGGATTGGATTGCGTGGAGACATTGTGAAGGCATGTTCAACTGAGCCATTTGAAAGTGCATTGGATGGTTATTTGAATAGTAATGGGATATGGGGAAAAGGCAGGAGATTGGGATGTACTAGCGGTATTATTACTGCACTGTTAATCCAGAGACTGAAGTAATGTTCTCGGAGAACAGAGTGTGGAGCTGGAGGAACACATCAGGCCAGGCAGCATCAGAGGAGCAGGAAAGCTGACGTTTCGGGTCTGGACACTTCTTCAGAAATGGGGGAGGGGAAGGGGGCTCTGAAATAAATAAAGATGGGGGGAGGCGATGATGGAAGGTGGATAGTGGAGCGGATCGGTGGAGAGAAGACGGACAGGTCAAGGAGACGGGGATGAAGGTAGTAAAGGTGAGTGTAGGTAGGAAGTGGGGGTGTGGGTTGGTCTCCCTCCTCACTGACCAACCCCCAGCCCCACTTCCTACCTACACTCACCTGTACTGGCTTCATTCCTGCCTCCTTGACCTGTCCGTCTTCTCTCCACTGGTCCACTCCACTATCCACCTTCTATCATCGCCTCCCCCCATCTCTATTTATTTCAGAGCCCCCTCCCCTCCCCCATTTCTGAAGAAGTGTCCCAACCCAAAACGTCAGCTTTCCTGCTCCTCTGATGCTGTCTGGCCTGCTGTGTTCCTCCAGCTCCACACCTTGTTATCTCAGACTCCAGCATCAGCAGTTCCTACAATCTCTAATGTTCTGGGAGGCCTGGATTCAAACCCTGCCATGGCAATTGGTGGAATTTGAATTCAATTGTTAAAAAAAATCTGCAGTAAAAAGTCTAATGATGACTGTGAAACCACTGTTAATTGTCGGAAAAAGCCATCTGGTTCACTAATGACCTTTTGGGGTGGAAACTGCCATCCTTAGCTAGTCTGGCCTACATGTAACTCCAGACCCACAGCAATGTGATTGACTTTGAACTGCTCACGAGACAATTAGGAATGGACAATAAATGCTGGCCTAGCCAGCAACACCCTTATTCCTTACATGAATAAAATAAAACAATATAATAAGTGCCAGTGTAGGTACAATGGGCTGAATTATATCAGAATGAGTTTTGTCTTTACTACATGGACCTAAACCATTTCACGGGTGGAGCATGGAGAAGAAAATTAGACAATTCCATCACATGCAGGTAATGCAGGCTATACAAGTTTATTCTCTGCAACAGCCTAGCAATGCTTTATGTCCAGGTAACAAGTATGTTCCTGCAAATTCATGAACGTACCATTCAAAACCTTAAAGCCTTGTCAATAGAATGGAGCAATAAAAATAATCGGTTACAATCAGGAGTTGTGAAAATTTGGGCTACATTTCCCTGTGAAAATCATTAACTGAATGATTTAGTTAAGAATATAATGCTGCAGTTCTCAATATCATCACATCATCAAATTTCAAATCAAGTAATGAATAAACTGATATCTATTAGCTGAATGTTGGACTCTGGTGTTGTATCTTCACAATTAACTGCATTTTCCGTGGAAGGAATTGTACTTTAGATTACAAGCATGGGGCTGGATGAACACAGCAGCTCAAGCAGCATCATAGGAGCAGGAAAACTTGACGTTTCGGGCCTAGACCCTTTCTCTGAAATGTCAAGTTTTCCTGCTCCTATGGTGCTGCTTGACCTGCTGTGTTCATCCAGCCCCACGCCTTGTTATCTCGGATTCTCCAGCATCTGCAGTACCTTTTATCTCTGTACTTTAGATTAATTGACTTTGGTGAGAATGGGGCTTACATTGTGGAATGGTTAACTCGGATAAAAATGTGTTTCAACTGAATCAAAATTCTGTTCAGACTTAATCAACCATAAACATGATGTGGAGGTGCAGGTGTTGGCCTGGGGTGGAGAAGGTCAGAAGTCACATGACACTAGGTTATAGTCCAGCAAGTCTATTTGAAATCACAAACTTTCGAAGCACTGCTGTTTCATCAGGTGATGCGTTTTATTTCTTTTGGTTGCTGCACTGCGGATTTCTCTGTCAATTGTTCCGGTTCGTTGGTTGTCTCATCAGGCTCACTGCTGACATCTTGGGGTTTGTGGAAGAATTCCCAGAGCCTCATTCACCTGAAGAATCCCTCTGTGTCTGCTGTGAGACCAATGGGGCAGTGGGGCAGAAACTCAGCCCTTGGCTGAGAACTTCGATTTCGTCTGGCTAAAGAGTGTGGAAAGAAGAGTTGACGATGGATTTCTCTGTGGTGGTGCCGGTTTCAAACATGGTACCTGGAGAAGCTTGGTTACTGCTGGAAGTGATGACAAGTTTCACTGGCTTCCTGTTCTCCGAGTGCATATAGCTTGTGTAGTTCCATTGCCTCGTCTGCTTGGCAGTGTCTTGTAGCTAGTCCACTGCATCCTGAGTTCAAGCTGAGAATATGGAATTTATCTGGACTTCAAGGTTGCGGAGTCTGCTGTTGATCTGGTGTACGAGGTGAATGAGGAGTTTGCAAGAGATATGACAGCAAAGCCTCTCAGTGTAGTCTTGTGTTGTAGGTTGGCTTGAGTCAGTTTGTGATCTGTAGTCCTTTTGGGATTTTCTCTGCTTTCTTGCATCTCTGCAGAAACATGATGTCAGAGTCGATATGCACGATCTTCTTGGAGATCCTCTCCACCCTGAGCCAACAGAGGGTGGTGTCGATGGTAGCCGCGATGTGGAGGTGCTGGTGTTGGACTGGGGTGAACAAGGTGAGAAGTCACACAACACTAGGTTATAGTCCAACACGTTTAATTGAAATCACAGCCTTCCTGAGCACCACTCCTTCGTCAGGTGAAGCTCTCACCTGATGAAGGAGCAGCGCTTCAAAAGCTTGTGATTTCAAATGAACCTGTAGGTCTATAATCTAGTGTCGTGTGACTTCTAACCTTAAACGTGGCGCATCTTTATTATGGCGTACATTGAAAAAGTGGTGATTAGATTTGCTTCTGTTTATTATTTGAACGTATTTGAATAGTAAATGCTAATGACATTGTTAGTTGAAATAGTTAACAGAAGTTATTAAACAGCAGGGAAAGGGAATTAACTTGTGCAGCTGAAATGATCAATTCAATACAGTTTTGTTTTATTTTATTCATGTAAGGAATAAGGGTGTTGCTGGCTAGGCCAGCATTTATTGTCCATTCCTAATTGTCTCGTGAGCAGTTCAAAGTCAATCACATTGCTGTGGGTCTGGAGTTACATGTAGGCCAGACTAGCTAAGGATGGCAGTTTCCACCCCAAAAGGTCATTAGTGAACCAGATGGCTTTTTCCTGGGTTAATACTGATACTATTTGAACTCCTTCACAGTGTTGAACTCAATCATTCAGTTGGTGAATTGCTTGACACCATCAGCATTACCCATTTGAACTGAACACCAAACAGAATTTCCAGAAATAAAGACTATTTTAGCTAATAAAGAATACTTAGACCTTTGGAGAGAGCTACGAAGAACTGTACTTATTAAACAGTTGCCTGGATTAAATTGAATTGTGAGGAAACTGAAGCACAGTGATACTGCAGTAACAATGTAAAATTTATGAAAGCTATAAATTTTTCATTATTACACATATAAACACAAAATAAAGCAACATTTATATGTTTTAACAAACATCATAAAAGCATGTCGAATGTCTCGGCGTAATTTGTGTTTTGAATAATAAGTTTCACTTACTTTTAACTATTAGCCAGTTCTTTATGTGGTTTCACATTTGGATGTCAAAGGAACAGGAACAGCTTAGCAATTTATGTCCATTTTGTTGCTGTGTAAATTTTCCAGTACCTTCTATTTCAGAATTTCTGCACTTATTTTCCCTCAGTGGGTAAAACAGGAGTACACTCTTTCAGAAATCCATTCTAAATACTCAGTCTTTCTGAACGTGTTCGTTGGTATAGAGGACATAAACGACAAACCATTTTGGGTGCACTGAAACTGACAGCACCTTTGTTAAGTATTTTGTGCATAACTCAGTAACAAGAATTTAAAGTAAAAATCTGAAGGAATTTGTTATCAAACACCAGTAAATTCAGTCATGCTGATATCTGGTAACCCAGTTTTGCGATACTTACATTTTAGGACATTGATCTAAATCAGTGCATTATGTGTGTAAAGTCAGGAAACTCATGTAACAGTATCAATTGCATGGTATGTGCTTGTGTAAGTGAGTGTTAAAGGTTTACACCTAACATTTTGGAAGTGAAGCAAGCTGTTGAGGAAACCTGACTGTGCAAATGCGACAGTTTAAATGAGCTATCTGAAAATATTCTCAGCAAAAAAGATAATCACTGCACAATTTTTTCACACTGTAATCACTCTGAGACACTAAAAAAAAATCTTAGCTTTTGGTTCAGTTTTAGAGTTCAGTCGTGTGTTAAGCACGTTGCAACACTGCAGCAGTTTCCTCAGAAGAATAGTGACTTTGAAGCACCATATATAATTGAGATTTAAGAGATCGATTTGGCTGCTTGTTTCCGTATATTTTACACTTGAAATTCTTGCATGCTCTATTTCCTGAGCTGGCGCATTCCCCCATGAATTTTCCTTTTTTAACTTCCCTCTCTATCCTTCGAACTGAATTAGACCCCAGTCACTTGTGAAAGTTCATGTTCCTTTGATGGTGATCGCCCCGCCTCTTAAAGCCCTCAAAATCCATATAATTAATTGTGGTCAATGCAAATGGCCTTTTAGCATTGATGTTCTATTGGTTTTTATAGAAACTGATACTCATTTCCTTGGGTGGAATAAAAAAGCAAATTTAATAATAAAATATTATTACAGGATCACCTTTCAGACTTCAAGTTTAGCATGTTGCTAGCCGCTTGAAAAGAATTAGAGAAGCCCTGATCCGTACAAAATTCTTGCAAAACACAATATGGCAGACACAGGAAGGCTACTTCCTCCAAAACCAAAGGGCAAAGTCTTAGAAAAAGGGACAAGCCATTTAGGACAGAGAAAAAGAGTAATTTCTTCACTCAGCAGATGGTGAGTCATTGGACTTCTGTACTGTGGAGAGCTGAGAGACTGGGTGGTTAAGTGTATTCCAC
The DNA here is from genome assembly GCA_024137785.1 of Ginglymostoma cirratum. Taxonomy (NCBI): domain Eukaryota; kingdom Metazoa; phylum Chordata; class Chondrichthyes; order Orectolobiformes; family Ginglymostomatidae; genus Ginglymostoma; species Ginglymostoma cirratum. Next base: position 53,236,916 of record JAHRHZ010000248.1, on the reverse strand, counting down.
ACAGAGTACATAGATTTCTAGATACTAAACACATCAAGAGATACGGTGTTAGTGCATGGAAGTGATGTTGAGATAGGGCAGCCTTGAGCTAGTTGAATGCTAGAGCATGCTTGAGGGGCCAGTTCCCATGCAAGCAGAAGTTACTCAATCACTGAAAGCTACAATGAAAGCTCAGACTGAAGTAAGGAAATCTCAGTTGGTTGACCAACTTGGTGCCAATCAGCCTCATAGCATTATCATTAAAACTTTATCATCGACAGAGATTCCAGCGCTCAAATGGACCTAAGGAGTCCATCAACCTGTGCTCCATAAGATTACTAAGATCATTGAGGTGACCTCCAGTTAACTTTTATGAGTGGCTCTGAGGAGTGTCATCATTCTCAGGCCAACAACATTTGTGTACTCACTATCTCTGCTGCCTTGAATGCCCTGCTTGTTGCCTGCCTGCCAACCAGGCCAGATTGCTGCCTCCCATGCCAAGGTGGCACGTCCAAAACCAGGCTGAATGCTGCTTGAGTGCATCTTGGAAGGACATCTCCAATCGCCCAGTTAGCGGCCTTCCACGTATTGCAGTCACTGGACCAGCACTGTGCAGGTGTACCCAGATAATACCCAGAAGATTGGCATTAAGAGAAGTTTCAGGAAGGTCAATTGACTTTAGTACATATTATTCAAGATGTTGTTGAGTAAAGTTGACACAGAAAGGTTGTTTTGTGATATATTTTATTTTGAGATTGTGACAAGGAGATGGTCCACAGAGTGTTGGTAAGGTCAGAAAGCGTTTAGTAATGAAGATCTGGTGTTTCATTTGAGAAGCTTGCTTTTCATTTCTTTCCAGAATGTGAACATTGCTGGTAACGAACACATTTGTTACCTATCCCAATGCTTTTGAGAAGGTGGTAGTAAACCTCTTTTTTAATTGTGGCAATCCATATGGTGTAGGTACATACACAGCATGGTTGGGAATGAGTTCCAGGATTTTGATCCAATGACAGTGAAGGCACAACAATATAGTTCGAAGTAAGACCATGTGTGCCTTGAGGGCAACTTGCAAATAGTATTGTCCCCATTATTATTCTGTCCTTGCTCTTCTAGGCAGTAGTGTTTGAAGGATTAGAAGGAGCAGCCTGGGTGAGTTGTTGCACTGCATCTGTAGGTGGTTTTCACTGTAGCTACAGTGTACCAGTGCTGGAGGGGTTGAGTGGTGAATGCAGTGGACAAGGCATTGATCAAAAGGCCTCCTTTGTCTTGAATGGAATCATGGTCATTAATGTGTTTTAAGAGTTGCACTCAGGCAAGTGGAGGGTCTTCTTTCCCACTCATTACTTGTCTGCTGTAGATGGTGGACAGTCTTTGGGAAGATAAGAGACGAGTTGCTTGCTCAGAATTCCAAGACTGTAATTTGCTCTTGGAGTCATATTATTTATATGGCTGTCCCAGTACAGTTTCTGAGCATAAGTAACACCCAGTTTTTGATACCAGGGATTAGTGATTCAATGATAGCAATGTTTTTGATTGTCAAGAAAAGATGGTTGGATGCAGTTTTGTTTAGGCAGTCATTTCCTGGCTCTTGTATGACAGAAAAATCTTTTGGCAGCTATCAGCCCAATCCTGAAGTTGGTCCAGGTCTTTCTGCATGCAGGCACAGCCTACTTCATCATTTGAAGAATTGCTAGTTGAACTGAACATTGCACATATATCAACCACTTCTGACCTTATGATGGAGAGAAAATCATGGATGAAACAAGCTACTGAAGATAGTTGACCCTAGGACAGTGAAGCGCAGCGGTACAATCATGGGCAGCCAACCAGAATATGGATGTCCCAGTTGGTACCACTCTCCCACCACCTCTTCCTTCACCTGCTCTTGCTGCTCCTCCTCATCTTAATGGCATTTTCTTATTATAGCATAGGTTTCAATTGTAAAATTGCTGGTGTTTGTGTGATGTTGTAGGTGTAAAGTAGATCATTGTTCTCAATAAGCAGTCATCCTCAGGTTCATCAGGTAACACAACAGATTGGCGCAGAGGAAACACAACATGACTATTGTTAGGATAGTGGGTATTAATTAGGAGGAGGCTAACACCAACTGCACTCCCTGATTATTCATACCCTTTCTGGTTATGGTCCATCTTTACATTTTATATGAATTCCACAAAGTTCCATGTTTGCATTTCATGGCTCTTGCACCTCAGGAATTCTTACTATTCAACCATTTGTACATTTCTCCTCCTCTGTTCAGACAACAATGAAGTTCCTTATATTTGTGGACCGACCTTTTGTGGCTTCCCAAATACATTAACCACTGGTAAATAATGATGGTTCAACTGTTCCAGACTGGAAAGATCCACTCGGGGAATACATTCAGGATTGCAATCACTGTGACACTGTCCTCACTGCAGATACAACCTGCATGACTGGTTACAACTAGTAGCCTAGTATTCTGACTAATGCTTTGGCAAACTACAGATGCTGAACACAGTGGAGGAAAGAACTCTGAGGTGGGTACGGTTCCCAGCTGAGATTCCTCCTTCTCTGAATAGTTCTTTTTCATTGTCTCTGCTCTGTCTGTCTCTGATACTGCATCCCAGCTGGGACTGCAATGATAGTTTGCATGTCTGGCAGCAAGTCGAGCATGAGATCTTCCAGTAATAACTGCACTTTCCCATTGTCCAGTACCATATTATTCATATGGCTTTGTGGCGTAGCAGTGGTATGGGAGGTTATTTAGGACTGACTAGTCACTCAAAAGTGCAAAACTTTGGTCCATTGTCACTTTTTTCCCCCAAGAAATCTTTTCACAGCTAAATATATAGATAAAATGGACCTTCAAATGAGTTTGGATCTTCTGCTTCCTTCCAGATCAATGAACCATGTGACTTTGACATCATTGATACATCATCATGAATGGCTGTGATGTCAACTAGTATAGAAGAGGCATGAGCAACTTTGAGAACTCCTCGAATAAACTAATGTTTCTACAAACTCTGTAAGAACTAATAGATGGTAATAAACAGTGTTAGATGGATTGAATCAGACAGCGTTGGTGATGATTGCCTCGTGCAGATTAACCCACGTAGTGCTTTGCATAGTGGGCTTAAAAATGGCAGGTCATACATCCCATCACCGTTTGCTGCTGACAGATGTCACAAACTAATCCTGGCATACCTCAGCTATGTAGTAATTGGTGCAGGTCAGAAGTCATCAGCAATGGTCCCTCAAGCTGCTACTTTTTATCTCATCCTCTCCTGAGCAGCAGAATTATTGCCACAACATGCCAAAATTTGTGGACAAGACTTGTAAAGTCTTAGCCCTTAAAATTCTTCAAGTAGAATTAACTTTGAACAAAATTGCAGGTTGATAATTTGAGATCACTGCCATTTACATGGAGGATTCTAAAACATGAATCCATCCTTATATTTCCTGCTAACACTCATTAATAATTTGCTGCTGAGTTTTAAACCTTACTATGAAAAGTATACTGTAAACTATTGAAATTAAATCAAGTCATAAACCTTTACTTTTGATGGTATAATTTGAAGAGTTAGAGTTGCATTGGGGTACAGTACAAGAATTGAATTCTGCATGATAGTAATATGATCCCATCATAGCACTGCAGCTCTGTCAGAATATTACAGTAAATTTATTATAATCAGGAACTACTGCGAGTGGGTATCACTCTGAAGAGTGCTTTATACAAACTAGAGCTATAAAATCCCTCACGACCCGTCCCCGCAACAATAAACAAAAAAGAATCCCCCTCGTCCTCACCTACCACCCCACCAACCTCCGGATCCAACGCATCATCCTCCGACACTTCCGCCATCTGCAGTCAGACCCCACCACCAAAGACATCTTTCCCTCCCCACCCTTATCTGCCTTCCGGAGGGACCACTCCCTCCGCGACTCCCTTGTCCGCTCCACACTCCCCTCCAGCCCCACCACACCCGGCACTTTTCCTTGTAACCGCAGGAAGTGCTACACCTGCCCCCACACCTCCTCCCTCACCCCAATCCCAGGCCCCAAGAAGACATTCCACATCAGGCAGAGGTTCACCTGCACATCTGCCAATGTGGTATACTGCATCCGCTGTACCCGTTGTGGCTTCCTCTACATCGGGGAAACCAAGCGGAGGCTTGGGGACCACTTTGCAGAACACCTGCGCTCAGTTCCCAACAAACAACTGCACCTCCCAGTCGCGAACCATTTCAACTCCCCCTCCCATTCCTCAGATGACATGTCCATCCTGGGCCTCCTGCAATGCCACAGCGATGCCACCCGAAGGCTGCAGGAACAGCAAATCATATTCAGCCTGGGAACCCTGCAGCCCAATGGCATCAATGTGGATTTCACAAGCTTCAAAATCTCCCCTCCCCCAACCGCATCCCAAAACCAGCCCAGCTCATCTCCACCTCCCTAACCTGTTTTCCCTCTCACCCAAAGCCACACCCCCATCTCCTATCTACTAACATCATCCCGCCCCCTTGACCTGTCCGTCCTCCCTGGACTGACCTATCTCCTCCCTACCCCTCTACCTACACTCACCTTTACTGGCTCCATCCCCGCCTCTTCGACTTGTCTGCCTCCTCTCCACCTATCCTCTCCTCTATCCATCCTCTATCCGCCTCCCCCTCTCTCCCTATTTATTTCAGAACCCTCTTCCCCTCCCCCATTTCTGATGAAGGGTTTAGGCCCGAAACGTCAAGTTTTCCTTCTCCTATGATGCTGCTTGACCTGCTGTGTTCATCCAGCCCCATGCTTGTTGTCTCGGATTCTCCAGCATCTGCAGTACCTTTTATCTCTGCTATAAAATGAATTTTGTCTACATAAAGACAAATAGTAAATTTAATGTTTTCTGTTTGCATCAATGAAATAAACTGAAAGTTTACGATGTTATTAGTTCAGTTGACATAAAGATCAATTTTGTATTTTATGTATCTATTCCCAGCATGTAGATATTATTGACAAGCTTGACTTTGCTGTCCATCCCTTGTTGCCCGAAGAAAAATGGTGAGGTGTATTCTAGAATCTTTGTTGTCCATGTGATGAAAGTGCTCCCACATTGCTTGTTGAAAGGGAGTTCCAGTAATGCAATCCAATGACGAGAATGGTTTGGCAATATATTTCCTCTTCAGGGTGCCACATGTAATGGAAGCAATCAGGAGATGATAAGATACTCTAATGGAATTTTTGCCATTCCCTTTCTAGATAGTGGATCTCGTTAGTTTGGGAGGTGATTCAGAAGGAGCATTGCCAACTTGTTGCATTGCATTCTGCAGGCTGCATACACCATTGCTCCATTATTTGATGGGAGAAGGTTTGGCTCTTTATTTAGTTGATGAGGTGGCTGTTAATGGAATTAATAGGGACAAATGAGGAAGATGGTTGTGATTGTTGGAGGTCAATCACCTCAGTTCCAGGACATCTCTGTAGGAGTTCCTCAGCATTGTGACTAACTTCGGCTGTTTATCAGCAACCGTGCCTCCATCATCAGGTCAGAAGTGGATAATTGCACAATGTTCAGCACCATTTGTAACTCCTCAGATACTGAATCAGTCCATGTCTAAATGCAGCAAGACCTGGACTGGCCTTGGGCTGATATGTTGCAAGTAACATTAACATCACACAGGAGTCAGACAATGACCATTTCCAATAGCTGAGAATCTAACCATTTATCCTCATTGTTCAATGACATTTTCAACATTGAATCTCTTGCTTTCAAATCCGATTGACCAGAACTGAACTTGATGAGCCATATAAATATGGTGAGTACATGAGTAGGTCAGAGTTTGGTAATACTGCAGCAAGTAGCTCATCTTTTGATTCCCCATTGCCTGTCCACTATCTACAATGTACATGTCAAGAAAGTGATGGAATACTGAAATAAAAACAGTAATTGCTGGTGAAACTCAGCAGGTCTGGCAGCATTTGTGAGAAGAAAGCAAAGTCAACATTTTACACCATGTGACTCTTCATTAGAATCAGACTCAAAATGTTAACTCTACTTTCTTCCTACAGATGCTGTCAGACCTGCTGCATTTCAAAAGCAAATTCAGTTTCTGCTTCAGATCTCTAGCATCCATAGTGATAGTAAGAACTGTAGATGCTGGAGTCAGAGACAGCACAGTGTGGAGCTGGAGGAAAACCTCAGGCCAGGCAGCATTAGAGGATCAGGAAAGTTGACGTTTTGGGTTGGGACCCTTCTTCTATGTTGTCTCCAGCAACCACAGTTTTTCTTTTATTTAAATGATGGAATACCCTCCAGTTACCCCTAATAAGTGCAGCTTCAACAACACTCAGGAAGTTTGACACCATCCAGGACAAAGCAATCGCTTGATTGGCACCACATTTGCCACCTTCAACATTCACTCACTTCGCCACAGACACACAATGGCACTGCAGTAACTCCCCAATTATCCTTAGACAGCACCCGCCAAACCTGCAAACTTTGCATCCCCGAAGGAAAGGGGCAGCTGATGCTACTGAATACCATCACCTACAAATTCCACTCCTCATCACAAAATATCCTGTCTTGGACATAAATATCATCAGTCCTTCACTGTCTTTGACTTAATAGCCTGGAACTCCCTTCCTAGCAGAACTGTTGATGATCCTACACTCCAAGAATTGCAGCAGCTCAGAAAGGCAGCCCACCATGACCTTTTTCAGAGGGGTTAGGAATGGATAACAAACGCTGGCCAAATCAACACGCAAATCTTATGGACAAATAAAAGATTCAGATACCGTATCTCAAAGAATTAATGAATAAGTAGTTTATAGATGCTTTATCCAAACACTGAATCAAAACTTCACATTCCTGCTTACTTCATTCTGCTAAGACCAGTGGAGAGATGATTTGGTCCAAGTCAATTAAACACGATTAGATTATTAATATTTTGAAGCTCTTAATTTTGATAAAACAATTATGGTATTTAGCTGACAGAATGCATTCTGAACAATAATATTGTGAAGGCAAATCATAACAATTTAAAGACCACAAAGTATTTATTTAAAAGCAAACGTCAAAAAGAACACTTCCTGAGCCAGTAATTGGATTTGTTGAGTAAAGTGTTAGTTGGTTGGCAATGGGCAGTGGTAAAGTGCTTTTTTTCTGCTTGAATAGCCAGCCCTTTAATTTTCACAAGTGACAAAATCAAAATCTGCTGAAGGGTGAACAATGCTGCTTCAACTGTGTCATCTCAACCCTACGGTCATTTTACTATAAAAATATAAAAATCCAGTCAATTTTATTTAATCAGCTGAAAAGGAAAAGTATTTCCAGGTCATTAATTAAGTGCTGCTCCTCTGTGGATTTGTGGTGCAGTATTTATCATCTGAATCATTAATAAAGCTGTAAAGATTCTTAATGAAAGCATATCAACAAGTCCACTGTTTTGGATCAGCTATTTTAAAAGTACATATGTACATTTACGGTGCACAGAACACAAGTTTAATCCTGGATCTTTTGCAGTGGATTTTTTATTTATTTTGTTATTGACTGAAAGCCTAATATGAGATCACAGTAATCTATTGTAAGTGTTCCATTTGCAGAATGGATAATTTCTCGCAGAAAAAAATTGAGCCTCATCCTGCTGGTTTGCAGTTTTAGCATCTTAGTGAAATTGTTGCACCACAGATGCATTAGAATTGATGAAATTATATTTCCCCATCTTATACTCCTGGGAAAGTTTTTTTAATACCTCTGAATTATGATGACACAATAAAAAAAAGAATAATCAAATTGATGGCTATTCTTCTGTTCTGAATTCAAACTTGTTTCAGCTTTGGTTTTTAATGAAACGTAGGATTTCAGGAAGTTACTTTCTTTGTATTATTAGGGATAAGATCATAGGAGTTTCAGAGACATTGCAAAACCAGTAGACTCAATAAATATTTCCTTTTTAGTAGCACAGATTCATCAACTGGATTTCTCACCATCTCCCTCAACTCATTTGACCTGTAAGAAGCACTGAACTGCCTCTGAAAAATCTTTTGAGTTTCCCTTCTTACTCTTTGCCATTTTTGATTTTCATTCTTCAGTATGTGGAATGCTTTAACATTGGGACCTGTTACAGTGTGGATTTCCCAGGTATCAGGAAATTCAACAGGGAAAGGGTGGCTTTTCTCAATATAGAATGGTGATAAAGGGACACTTTAGATACTAATTCTAAAACGGTTGGAGATAGAGAAGTGGAAGAATGTGTTAGGGATAAAGAAGTGAAGGAATTTCTGCAACTTGTTCTAGAAAAGATTTTTGATGAATATTTGCAGCCAATGATGAAAGAGGCATCTGCTTCTAGTGAACGAAATACGTCAGCTGGAAAATATCGCAGAGGGGAGAATTGTGAGAATGGTGATCATAATATCATAAGGTCTAGATTAATTATGGAGATGCAGCAATATAGAATATACATATGTAACTGGAGAAAGTTTATTTCCAGCAAATTAAGGAATCTAGCCCAAGTAAGTTGGAGTGAAAGGCTGCTAGCCAGCAATGTCATGAACTTTTCCCTTCCCACCCTTATCTGCTTCCGGAGGGACCGCTCTCTCCGTGACTCCTTCGTCCGCTCCATACTCCCCACTAGCCCCACCACCCCCGGCACTTTTCCCTGCAACCACAGGAAGTGCTACACCTGCCCCTACACCTTCCCCCTCAACCCCATCCCAGGCCCCAAGAAAATCTTCCACATCAAACAGATGTTCATCTGCACATCTGCTAATGTGGCATACTGTATCCGCTGTTCCCAACGTGGCCCCTCTACATCGGGGAAACCAAGTGGAGGCTCAGAGACTGCTTTGTAGACCACCTACGCTGGGTTCGTGACAAACAACCACACTTCCCAGTCGTGAACCACTTCAACTCCCCCTCCCACTCCTTGGACGATATGTCCATCCTAGGCCTCCTCCAGTGCCACAATGATGCCACCCTAAGGCTGGAGGAACAGCACCTCATATTTCGCTTGAGAACCCTTCAGCCTAATGATCTCAATGACTTCACAAGTTTCAAAATCTCCCCACCCCCGACCTCATCCCAAGACCAGCCCAGCTGGTCCCCGCCTCCTTGACCTGTCTGTCTTCCCTCCCACCTACCTGCCCCTCCCTCCTCACTGACCAACCTCCATCCCAACTCCCTACCTATACTCACCTTTACTGGCGTCATCCCTGCCTCCTTGACCTGTCCGTCTTCCCTCCCACCTACCCGCCCCTCCCTCCCAACTGACCAATCTCCATCCCAACTCCCTACCTACACTCACCTTTACTGGCTCCATCCTCACCTCCTTGACATGCCTGTCTTCTCTCCACCTATTTGCTCCTCTATCCATCTTCCGTCATCGCCTCTGCCTCTCTCTATTTATTTCAGAGTCCCCTTCCCCTCCCCCATTTCTGAAGAAGGGTCCAGACTTGAAACGTCAGCTTTCCTGCTCCTCTGATGCTGCCTGGCCTGCTGTGTTCATCCAGCTCCACACCTTGTTATCTCAGACTCCAGCATCGACAGTTCCTACTATCTCTATATAATGAATTAATAAACAGCCTTAAAATAGGATATGGCTTGGATACATCCTGGGTACGTTCCCGTGGGCTAACTGGCAGGGTAACTGGCAGGGTAATTAGGAGAATCAGGATGAAGATAAGAAGTACAAAGAAAGAGTGAAGAAGAAAAGGAAGAGTTGTAAATACACAATGAGAGTGCATTGCTGGCTAATAGAAGGTAATTTGATGGTCCTCTATAACTATATCTTCAGGTTATCAGAGGTGCAGTGAGACTGACAAAGAACAAACAACTTTGAGTTTTCCAGCTGGTCAGTATTTATTGCCCATCCCTAATTACTTGAGTAGAGTGGTGAGCTGCCTTCTGAAACTGCTGCAGTCTGTGCGCTGTAGGTAGACCCACAATGCCATTGGAGAGGAAGTTCCAGGACTTTGACCAGTTCCATTAGAGAAGAAGTTCCAGCACTTCGACCCAGTTACAATAAAGAAATGGGGATATTTTTCCAAGTCTGGATAGTGAGTAGATTGGAGGGGAACTTACAGGTGATGGCATACCTATGCATCTGCTGCCCTTGCCTTCTACATGAAAGGTTACTGTTAATATTCATAAGTTTGGAAGATGCTGTCTAAGGAGCCTTGGTAAATTTCTGCTGTTCACCTTGTAGATGATATACACTGCTGCAACTGAGTGTCAGTTGTGGAGGAATTGAAGGTTTGTGGATGTGGTTCTGTGGGCTGCTTTTGTCCTGGATGTTGTCAAGCTTCTTAAGTCTTGTTGAAGCTTTATTCTTCCAGCCAACTGAAGAACTGTTCAGTCACGTTCCTGACTTGTGCCTTTTGGGTAGTAGACAGGCTTTGAGAAGTCAGGAGGTGTGTTACTTGCTAGTAGATTCCTAAACTCTGACCTGCTCTTGTAGCGACATTACCCATATTGCATTTCTGCACCATCTCAGTGTGCAGCATTCCCACAACAACTTACCACCCAACAGATATTTGCTGAAACACCTAGATCCCTTGTGCTTGCACCACCTTTAAAAGACCATCGTGTACCTGAATGAGCAATCTGACGCCACCCTGTTCCATCAAGGATGTAGTTTTTGCGTATTTAAGAAGGGAAAGATGGCACCATATTTGTCTGATAGGAACCTGGAGGTACTGGTGGACAGGGTGATCCAGAGGACAGGCCTCTATCGGAAGGACTGGCACAGGAGGCTGGGCCCTCAAGCCACTGCCAATCCGGTCCCATGTCACTACATGGATCAATGCCATCTCCCTGATGCAGAGGCATGACCAGTAGCGTTGAAGATGTCATTAACCATGCCACCACATAGGCAACACAGTCTTCAGGACTCACAGTCATGACTGCAGAGAACAGCATCTATGCTGCTAGTTGTTAAGTTCCCCACCATTACTACATTCCTATTTCATCCCCCCACTTGAATGACTCCCTGTACCACGGTGTCATGACCAATTCACTCATCCACCCTGCAGTCCCGTCAATCTCATCTACACAGCTTGCAAGAACATCATAAATGTTGGAGAAGTGCAGGAACTGAGTGTCCTTGAAAACTGCCCCTTGGGTGCCCATTTCCACCTTACCCTCAATCGCACCTTCCTGTCCTTGATCACAGACCAAGTTTAAATTAATCTAAGATGTGTGACGGCCTTCTGGATCAAAATGCCCAAGTAACGTCCTCCCTCCCTAACGGAGCACAACGCCTGCTGTTTGGACTGGAGTTCCTCATGTTGGATCCAAAGTGCTCCAGCTGCATGCACATGTTACAGATGTGTTCACTGTGGATCACCCTATTGGCTGGCACCTGCATATGCTACAGATGCAATATTTCATCCAACCTGCCATCGCTATTGTGAGATAACAAGCATGGGGCTGGATGAACACAGCAGGTCA